>CM043117.1:36584628-37797163 GCA_023701765.1 Hylyphantes graminicola | reverse complement strand
AAGTATTAGCAAAAGTACAGCAAATATACATAAAGACAAGACCTCAAGAACCAAACACCACACAAAATTATTTTTAGTTTTATTGATAAAATATGCAATTAAAAGAAATTTGTACTAGTTGCATAAAAAAGTTTTTGTACAAGGTCAAGTAAATCATGAGGTCTTGAAAAAACAAGTATTTTCAGCTGTAATTCTATGAGACAGTTTTGCATTTAAAACATGTAATAATGAAACTATAAATTGCAAACTGAACCAGAATGTTCATTTTGCATAGTATGTTGTGCTGACGCTGTTTTGTAGCAATCACAGCACACAAAAAAATTTAATTTTTAGAGCTTTAAACCAGGAAATTTCATGTAAATGGGGTTGTTTTTCAACGGCGAAATCTGGCAAACAACCTCTGTGGGTTTTGTTTTGCCCTCAACTAGAATTCAATGATGGCGGCCTCCATGCTCGTTTTATTCGAGATAGCCACTCATTCATCAATTCCATAGGATCAGCATGGGGAAATGCGTGTAATGGAAAACTTTTCTATCTGTAACAATTTTGTGTTAATGAATTATTAGAACAGCCAACAGCACAGCAAAAATTTGGCATTTAGAAAAAATAACGAACTTCAATATTCTCTTTGAAAACTCACCTGCCAAATAACTAACGCTGGATGCGAATAACAAAACAACAGTAAATTTAAATTAAATTCTAAAGTTGTTGGTTGGTAGACATCTATTTTCAGGCTTGTATGCTTGAGACCACGCTTTAAAGCCTTCGTCAAGTAAGAACAGACACAACACACTCACCCACATATACGCATACAGACAGATGCTGCCATCCATTGCGCAGCTAGATCCACTAACCGTTGTGCACTGCCGGGTCAGCACAGTAATTCTAGAGCAGAGACAGTTAAATTCTAGTTGAGGAAAACAAAACCCATAGAGGTGTTGCCCAGATTCGCCACGGTGAAACAACCCCATTAATGAGGCCTTCGTGATATCAAACGACATTAAAAAAAAATTCTTGTAAAGCATACTTTTAGAATACCTCTATATTGAAAAAAATGTTTATATAAAAAATCAGGGAATTTAAAAAGTAAAAATATGTTACTTGAAATCAATTAATTTTTTTAAGGTAACACCAGAGTAACAACTGTTAGATTTTTCAGAAATGATGGAAACTTAATTACTTTAAGCAGGTAAAAAAATAGAAAAAAATTTTATGTTACTTTGTCTGTTTACTTCTCAAGCCGCTCTTTAAGGATATTTTTGCCACAGTTCAGTGTTCAGCTTAATTTAATTAATTAAAATTGAGCTTTTTACAATGTTGAATTTTGGTTCTAAACTTTTTTTTCCGATTGTCCCTTATTTCTTTAACCTTGGGTTTCTTTGAAAAACAGTAAGATGCTAAATTATTGTTTCAATTTTTCTTATAACTTGAATTTTTAAAAGTACCTGTGAATTCGTTACTTTTATACTAAGCAACTGTAACTAGTTACTTTTCATATTACGCAAGTAACTTTAACTTTCCAATCCCTGTAAAGAATATATGTGCAGGGATTTTTCTTGATAAGGAAGAGGTTAAACTTCAACTTGTGTCTAACAAATTTAAAAATCCATAACATTTTATATCAGATTGTGTTGTCTGGCTACTGTCAGAAGATTAGAAGATCTATAGTAACAACAACATCAGATTTTTAAATAATGGAAACTTAATAAGTTTGATAAAATGGCAGGTATGTAAATCTATGGTAAATAAAGCTTTATTTACAAGGTTGGTAAATCAACAGATATCTATAGTTTTGAATTTATTATATGGAAATTCAAATCACAATTTTACAGATATTTTTTCTATAGATTAAAAGCACTATAAGCAAATATTTGATTACGATGAAATTTACAAAAAATCTTTTAAAATGTTAATACCAATAAGTAATGTTTTCTCGGCCGTTTGTTACCCTTAGCAAATTATATTATTTGGGTTTGGTATGATTAATTTTGAAACATCCCTTTAAAAAATGTATTTTATTACAATGGGAAAAAAAAAGTGTCTACAACTATTTCAAACAGTCTACTTACTTAATTCAACTCTAGATGGATTGATGATCACTATTAAGTCATTGTAATAATCTTGATACAGAATTTCTCTCACCAGATTATCAGGGCTACCATGGATGAATTCTACATTGTGATGATCTGGAATCATTGAAACATTGGTTATTTTTGCCTTGAAAGTACTATCAAGTTTTAATGTGTGTGCTAAATTAAACCAAAATATATTAAGGATTATACTAAAAATGAGAATTTTAAAAGCTTTTTATAAATTACTACCTTAGTAAGTAGGTCTTACACATATTCTTTATAATAAAATATTTTTAATAATATAATAAACTAATATTTATTTAATTTTACAGAAATAACTAAATTAAAAAAATACTGGATTAAGTTGTATATAATTCAGTGACGTTACCATATAAAAAAACAGGTTTTTCTTTCTGTGGCTTTAAAGAGAAAAAATATTGTTTTTACTAGAAATATATTTATATAAAAGTTAAATCCTTTTTTAAGGCCCTCATCTGGTTATATAATTCAAGAGGTTCTGATAAAGTTTAATTTAATTCTGATAATTCATAACGAAAGGCACAAAAAACTTTCTGTGCCTTTCACAAAAAATTCTGTGCATTATAAAAATAAGTATATTATTATTCAAATGTTTTCAATCTAAAATTTTCTATTTGAAATAACAAATTGTAAAATTAATAGTTAAAAAATACAACCACAATTAGTGGGGTTCCATTAACAAAGATTAACTTCAAACCCAGTGTAAAGCAAATGAGTAAACAATCATTTATAAATATACGAGAAAGAAAAAAAACATTCAAACATGATTTCTCCAACTTTGACTTAAGCTTTTATATTTGCTTCTCATACATAACAAATTTTTGGCCTTAGAGCAGAAAAAAAAACAATTTTTTAATATGTTAGTAGCAAATAGTAAATACTCGTTAACTCGAAGCCTCAAGGGACCCCCAAAAATATTCGACTTATCCGAGTTTGAGTTATCGAAGTTAGGTTGAATTCCTCTCTACTGGCACTTAAGATAGGCCGAGTTGGTTTTTTTAAACTGTTTTATATGTGTCATAACATTATAGTTATACGCATTTCAACTTTTTAATAGCCATATAAAAAACAAGAAAAAAATGGGGTCAAAAGATTTATTAAAACTCACAAAAATGTGTCTCATTACATATTAATTAGCATTCATACCATTAAATATTATTTGAAAAAAGATGTTATTACTTGTTAAATTTTTTTTTAAGTTGTTGACAGTCAAAAAGTCAAGTTTTGAACTGAATTGGGATTTTTACCAGGGAAATCCATCAACAAAACTTTGGACTTAGAAGATGTTTGCTTTGAGTTACGAGACATTTTTTTTAAAGAAAAAGTACAGAAATTATTTGGAACTTGAATAAAAGTTTGAGTTAGAGAATTATTCGACTTATAGGAAATCGAGCTATCGAGGTTTTTAACTGTAGTTGCATAGCCTCACATATGAAGAGTTAAGTGGAAGAACATGCTAAGTGATATTTTTGGAAAAAAATTGAGATTTTTGTATTAATGAAAATTATTATTCTTTCCTTTAAAGATAACAAGTTTTCCCTTTTTTGTAAACTTAAAGCTAAGTATATTTTTTACCATTTGCAAGTACCATTTTTAATCGATTTGAGTGCAAACAATAAACTTTAGCTTATTTTCTCGTTTTCACCTTTTTGTCACTTAGCACGTTCTTCCACTAAGCTCTTCATATATTTCAATTCAGCTAAATTATTTACTGGAAATACACATAAATACAAAAAAATGTAGTATAAATAATATGATAATCACATCGTATGTGTAAAAGCTAGTAGTAGACAACAAAATTTCATTCTTACTGTTAATGACTGCATTGTTCTTAGCATCATTGTATGCTTGTAAACAGGGTTCTATCCCAATACATTTCTTTACATGAGGGGCAAATGTTAAACTAACAGGACCTGGAAAGACAAAAGACTTTTTAAACTGATATTAATATAAAAGTTTTATTGTATTTTTTACATGAAAAGTACTTAAAGCTATTGTATTAATTGAGATATTCATCACATATGTAGAAACCGCACATGGTTTTATGACATTTTGCACTCCAATTTATTTTTAAAGCTTTGAAATAAAGGAAATGTAAAACATATAGTATTAATAAGGTCCTAGAAATGAACTTTTTTCCTTCACAAAAAATATTAATATTTATAACAACACATTTTATAATCATTAGTTGTTCGGGCATTTTGGGGGATTCAAGTAAAGGAAAGGGTTAATAAGATACTGAGAAATGATTCCTTGAAAAACAAACTTAAAAATTTGCATTTCAATTTCGAAATGGAAGGAATAGAATAAGAATCTTGTTAGAATTTCTAACTATAAAAGCTGAAAAATCTGCTTCAAAAGTAAAACACATTACCTGTGCCACTAAAAATATCTATAACTGTTGTAGACTCATTAACACGACATAGCTTCTTTACAGACTCATACAGAGATTCGGCTGCCTGTGTGTTACTTTGAAAATAGGACTCGGGTGATATTTGAAATCGCATTGCATTCAGTTCCTCAGTAATCGCGGAATCACCATGCAACAACTGGAATGGAGCTTGGTCATGAGAGCATTTAGACAGAGAACTGGAAAGTTAAAATAGCACATAAAATAAATGATGTAATAACATGTAAAGTGTATTGTGTTACATAAATAAAATAGCAAGGTTATCAGATAGTTTGACTTAAATGAAATTTGGATAAGTGGCCTTCAATTAATAAATTGGTAAGAAAAGTGATTGCCGATTATTTGCATAAGGTAAAAATATTAAAATAGTTAATATAAAGATAATGATATCAACATATTGTAAAAAAAACTTGCATCTAAGACCCCAACAATAAATATCTTTTAAAAATTAAGATACTGAATGTCAATACACATACATCTTTCAGTTTGCCGGGTTTGAAAAATAAAAAGATGTATTTAACATTTTGGATGCAATCTAAAATTTTCACCAAATTGTAAAAAAGAAAATCTTTGGAACTTAAAAAATTACATTGCTGTGTGAGCAGACTGCTAAAAAAAAATTGTGTGTTTATATTTTTTCTATTAATTACTTAATAATGGAAGGAAGAAAAAAGCAATAACCATACACTATTCTATTCTTTTTATATAGGAAAACAAAATAGCATTTCAGACCAAATAGGGGGGAAAAGCATAGTAACTAAACGTTTTTTAAAGCAGCAATATTTCAGCACATTTTTCCAATATCAGAGTGACAAGCAAATAAACAAGACAAAAAAAACTTTATAAAAATCTGACTCTAGTAAATTCATAATTTCATGAAAAAAAGTTAAACAGAAATATTCAAAGAGGGATATGTTACCATGCTTGAAAGTAGAGAGATTTCAAATTGTAATTTTTTTCAACAGTTTCAAAATATTTCCTTAAACTTTCTTTTTCTAGATCCATTTCTTTCTATAAACAATATACAATAAAAAAAGTGTGACTTTGGAAATTGTTATTTCACATTTATTGTGCTTCACTTGTATTCAAGTCTAATATATATGGTTACAATTACAGTCAAGCCTCTTTAAAGTAAACTTAATTAGCTTGAATTTTTACATAACATGAACATAAATTAATCTCTTAACTTGTTCAGATGTGAAGCAATATTACATTTATTTATTGCTTTTTAAAAATTGAATGCTTTCCCACTAAAAATAAATCATAAATTCTGTAGATTTTCATCTGAGAACATTGCAAGTACAAGTTTAAGTCTTCAATGACAATCCAGTAGGTAGAGTCCCACTTGTGCAAAATATACAGGATCAGAACACTTTGTAATAGTCAAGATTCTATAGGAAATTTTGGGCATGAGAATCATCCACTCATTGCAGAAAAATGCTAACGAAGAAAAAAATGGGGTGTTCGTCTCGTTTATATTGGCTGAAAGGGACCTTATGTAGCTCCTCCAAAATTTTCCGTCCAACTCCCTCAAAACTATAGGAAAAAAAATAGTTTGCCTCTGGTATCTTGGCTGCATTACTTTTTCTTTATCGTTTAGATTGAAATATTTTATTTGTCAACAAGTAAACTAAAACAAAATGAACAGAATAAAAATTAAACAAAATTCAGTGATATTAGAAAAGAATAGACTGTGGACAATACTTCAAGTCAATTTGTGAAACATGAAATGTATTATCTACACTTTTCGATTATAGTTGAAATCAGCAGAAAAATCTTATATATATATATTGCCAAATAAGTCCAACTTTTATATGTGTTTACATACCATACTTTAGCCTAACCCTTGGGTTAAACTGAATTTTGAAAAAGTCTGATTCTACTGTATGTTGAAACGTAATTCTATCCCAACTCTCCGTCTATATAACAAGTTTCTCTGATTGACTGGTTAAAATTTAAACCAACAATCACACCCTAGGTTAAGGGGTTGTTATATCATTAATGTAAATAATGCACTATAAAGATGCCAAGGTTACAGAAAAAAACTAATTTTTTTTATTAAATTGGCGCATTATTTTATTTACATTCTTTCAAGATTAAAGAAAAACAAATTATTTTGTTGAGAAAGTACATTTTTTTAGTTATATTTACAATGAGTTTTTTTTTATGTATACTGTTTTCAATTGTCTCTAAAATTCATTATCTTATTAATATTTTAAAAATATGACCTTCATTATCTTATTAATATTATAAAAATATGACCTTTTTAGAATAATTAATAGGCAATTGGGATAACATGAAACAATTATGTTCTAACTTCAAGTTTACATTAATAAGGTTTGACTGATGAGGAATAAACCAAAAAAATATAACATGCTAATATGAACTTACGTTTGTAAGAGTTTGTGGGTTCATAATTATGATGCCCATTAAATCTCCTGCTCTGTTTGATCGCACTAAAACAGACTTCCAATGACCTCCATCATCCAGTGTCAAGTTAGCAGAAAGAGAAGAATGAGAAATGTAATCTTGAAAATCCTAGATGTTAAAAAATAGTAATAATATTTTTTTTTGTTTATGATAAAGAAGTAACAGTTGGAGTATTTTAATCAGTGTTATTTGGGAAGAAAAGAGTCTCCCCAGAAAAAAAAACATTTAAAAATATACCGTTACGAATATAAAGATACAGTAAAACCTCTGAATACCGGACACTCGCGGTGCCGAACCTTTTGTCCGTTATTTGGAGGTGTCCGTTATTGGGGGGGGGGGGTAAATTTTTAATTTTGAAAAAAATAAACATGATTTGAAGAAAGGTTAAAATTACTAATTAAACTAAAGAAAATAAATTTAATAACTTTGATTTGTAATACAGTACAGTTAGTTAATGTTTGATTGTATTTTAAAATCTATGCAACTCAGCAAGATAAACATGCTTTAATTAAACGTTCTTCTTAAATTTTGCCGCCACTATATCTTTCGTTTTTGAAGCACAAAGTCTTGTCCGGAAATGCGGTAAAATAAACCATCCTATAAATGCCTAAAATAACCAGAAAGAAATATCCCAACAAAAACATCTCTGTAAAAGAGGGCCAAGTTCTTACAAAAAAAGGTCTGGCCTACAAAAGAAGTGAAATCAACAAAAAGACCAAGTTCAATGGAATTTGCTGAGTTAAAGTTCTAGAAAAAATTAAGCCTGGACAACCAAAGATTTGAAAACAAAAAAGGATCAAGTTCAATAGAAGTTGACGAGGTTATAAATTCCCAAAACATTTTGTTTTAAGATGCAGCTTAGGTCTTACACATTCTTACTAGCTGTTTGTGTAACTTGGCCAATACGCATCGTGAATATGGAGTTGAACCCTTCGTACCTGGTTGAATTTCACCTCGGGGCGTTTGAGTAAGTCTGTACTTGATTTATCCTCAGTTAAGTGGTGAATGACACGCACCTCTCGGGTGGAAAGGGGTAAAATAGTAGTCGTACCACATGCGTTGGCGTTGCAGGTAAATAATAAAAATAAAAACGTTTGCTTTTGTTGCCAGGATTACCATCACACTTAGGTGGTGATCCTTATCTGAATGAACATTTAGCTGTTTGCAACTGTTGAAGCGTTTTAATAAGGTAATCGTTCTATTTCCTTCAAAGAAAGTAAGAAAGAGTAATCAAAGCTCCATATATTATAGTAAAGCTTAGCGGTTTTACTACAAGATTCAAGCATTGGAAAACGAGATGCTACATTTACTTACGTGATCTGAAGAAATGCTCCAATCTAAATCGACTATTGTATTGATCTATTTAAAATTTTTAAAACATTTTTTTTTATTTTATTTTACTTGATTATCAATAAGGTTTCAGCTGAATAAGGAGAAAGACATGTTTTTTTCAATTGCAAATAGCATTTATTAATATAAAAACACTAACAGAAATGTAATAATCTCGAACATATATATATATATAAAACTACATAATACAAACTAACTAAATGTGTCAACTTTATAGTTCATTATTAAAACACCACAGCACATTGTTGTTCTATAGATATACAACACATAGCCATCACCACGCAGAATACCACTAGGATTAACCATTTGATTAACTAGGGATAAATCAAATACAGACTTACTCAAACGCCCCGAGGTGAAATTCAACCAGGTACGAAGGGTTCAACTCCATATTCACGATGCGTATTGGCCAAGTTACACAAACAGCTAGTAAGAATGTGTAAGACCTAAGCTGCATCTTAAAACAAAATGTTTTGGGAATTTATAACCTCGTCAACTTCTATTGAACTTGATCCTTTTTTGTTTTCAAATCTTTGGTTGTCCAGGCTTAATTTTTTCTAGAACTTTAACTCAGCAAATTCCATTGAACTTGGTCTTTTTGTTGATTTCACTTCTTTTGTAGGCCAGACCTTTTTTTGTAAGAACTTGGCCCTCTTTTACAGAGATGTTTTTGTTGGGATTTCACTTCTTTTTGTAAGTGGGAACACACAGTGAAGTATAATGAATAATGTGTTTAGTGAATAGGCAGTATCCTAATAAAATAAACATAGGATGGAGATTTACACTGCGGCGAGTACAATATTTACAATTCCTGTTTAAAAGAAATATATATTGGTGGCAACAAGCAGTAAAAATAGTTTATAACTTTTTAAGTATATTTTGTAACAACAATTGAATTAACGTCTCACTAGAGCTGAAACCAAACAATATCTATAGTGAAATTATTTCCTGTTCTGACTGCTTTTTAAACAAGAAGTTCTAAAAGACCTAAAATAGCCTACTGATGTCCTGTCACTTTAATACTCACCGAAATTCTTAGAGAATAACAAGTAGGTTTGTAATAGTAACTGTCACCTGGAACTGCTTCCACACAAAATTTATACACCTTAGAAAAAAATAGCCAAACACAACATTTAGTTGTAATTTAAACTTTTATAAGCATGCCTTTCCAACAAAAAAAAGAATTTTTAAAAGTGGACGATTAGAACCGAAAGAATGACAGAATGTTTTATAAAGGACAGACGGACAGAAAAAAGTACAGACAAAAAATCAAAAAGTTTGAAATATAGGTGTTTGATGTCATACCTTTCGAACAAAAAAATAATTTTTAAAATCGAGCGGTTAGAACCGAAAATATGACAGACCTTCTTATAAAGGACAGATTGACAGACGGACAGAAAAACGTACCGACAGACGGACACAAAGTATGAAATATGATGCCATAACTTTATAAAAAAAAGATTTTTTAAAATCAGACGATTAGAACCGAAATTATGACAGACCGTCTTATAAAAGACAGACGGACAGAAAAACGTACAGAAAAAAAATCAAAAAGTTTGAAATATAGGTGTTTGATGTCATACCTTTCGAACAAAAAAATAATTTTTAAAATCGAGCGGTTAGAACCGAAAATATGACAGACCTTCTTATAAAGGACAGATTGACAGACGGACAGAAAAACGTACCGACAGATGGACACAAAGTATGAAATATGAAGCCATACATTTATAAAAAAAAAGTTTTTTTAAATCGGACGATTAGAACCGAAATTATGACAGACCGTCTTATAAAGAAAAGACGGACGAAAAAGCGTACAGACGGACGGACAAAAAGTATAAAACATAGGTCAAGCCTTTGATATATGTCATTTCTTTCTAACAAAAAAAAAATATTTTTTTAAATCCGATGGTACTGTTTGAAAGATTCTGTTCAAGAAATCGTCACTTGACCACGATTTAAAAAATACGAGAATCGCCGCCAATAACCCTTATGTAGCTCTAGTACAACGTTACTGCAATCAAAATCCTTAAAAAAAACATTTGCCCGTTGTGAAGCATTGGTTCCAACCATTACTCATATATAGCCCTTGTGCGATGTTAATCCTACCTCCAAACAACCAATGGCTCTTTATAAAACATGGTGCTGGTTGCCAGCTCAGGTTGACACATTAAATTAGTAATATCGTGTGCTAAATCCCACACATGAAAACCTTTAACGTATCTGAAGGCAAATAACTATTTGAATTGTTGGCGACGACGTTTAATCGCCGCTGGTATATCAGCGTATGGAGAGCATTGCAACTGCTTATGAAAAAGGGCGCCAATCAGTTTACGCCCAACCCCGTGTAAAATCTTCGAATTTCGGATTTTTCCTGTTATATGCATGCTCTATTCTATAAGTGTTCCAATTTTCGTAACTCCATAACAAGCCGTTGTACCTAAACATTATGATCGCCCGTCAGTCAGTCAGTGAGTCAGTGAGTGAGGGACATATTTGTCGTTTTTCTGGTTCATTTATCTCTGGCTTAAATGAATTTCGAACGCTGGAAATTTTTTTCTAGGTTAAGTCTCACTAGGACACCCAGAAAAAAGTCTAAACTCGAATCTAAAGTGCGTAGAAGAAAAGAACTGGGTCTCCAAAATTATGCCGAAATGGTCCCAGTAAAGGATAGTCAGTGCCGCCTTCGTTATGAACTTGGCGATGCACTGCCGTGCATCCAGATCACAGCCTATCTGCGTTTTTCCAACTCTAAAACATTATGCAGTAGATCTCACACTTAACTTTTCTTTTCAGCAACATCCAAAACATCCATTTTTTCTTTCAACGTTAACCTTTTTCTCCTTAAAAAGACATTATTTTACTTAATCTAAATCAGCTCTCGTTACTCGTTAGCAATTCGACTTTTTTGGATTATGAGCAATTAGAAATCAGACACAACAACTCCAGGAAAGCGGTCAAACAGGTTCAGTGGACTAAGGGGCGATTGCATTCACTCCCTCTCAATTCTCGGAAAGAGAAGATTTCGCGAATAATGGGGGAAATTGACATGGGGCGTGTCGAAACCATTGTAAAGCCATGGTGGTCATTCTAAGGGTTACTAGAAGGTCATAGAACAGTCACCAATACGTAGTTTAGCGATAAGAGAATGAGGGTGCAAAAATATTTGGATGCAAAAATGAGTTTTATTGGGATTGATAGCCGAATTAAATAAAAAAAATTTTTAAATGTGTCCGCTATTTAGAGGGGATTACATAGTAACCTATGTTAAGGGACTGGGACTTGAGAAAATGTCCGTTATTTAGAGGTGTCCGCTTTTTAGAGGTGTCCGTTAGAAGAGGTAACACTGTATTTTGTACCAGGAACATTTAACGAGTTGTAAATAAAAATTACCTTCTAAAATTGGTAACCCATCACATAATATATAGTATCGATAATAACCTATACTCTTAAACCTAGTACTTGTAAACATGACAAAAATAAGAGACTTAAATAATTTTAAAGTAAAATGCAGGTACCATAATTACTAAAATAATTTTGCTGTGAAAACTTTAACAAGTATAAACTATATTGTAATACTTTAAATATTCTAACGAAACGATATATACTGTACTTTCAAAATTATTATTGAACTTTCTATTCTCTATTGTCAGATGGAAACACAAAGGGAAAGGGTTGACTAGTACAAAAATAAATAACAAAGTTTAATTTAAACTAAAATATAAATTTACAACTCTAAAGTATCTTAAACACTTAATATGACATAACTTTACAAAATAAGCAACTTACTTTAAGGAATTCTTTGTGACTTTCTTTAATAATAACTAATTCTTCAGGACTAACACAAAAATATTTAACATCATCTATAATAAGAAATTACATTCCATTATAATGTGAAAAGCATTTTAAAAACCTACAATCACACTTGACATAATTTTTGGTACATTACCCAATTGATTTTCTAGAAAAAATCCAACTGTTTTGGGATTTCCATCAGGTCCAACTCCAATACTAAATTCATCTTGATTTCTATAAGCTTCTATTAGTGGCTAGAATAAATAATAAATTCAATTAGTAAAAAACTGAACTATTTTGCAGTAAAAAAGAAAAGTTGAAACAATATATAAAGTGTCTAACAATTTATTTCTGCATATTAATTGATATTTCAATGATGTCTGAAGGTCGTATGGATGCTCTAAACAAGAAATTTACTCTGTATTAATAAAAACTCTTGGCACCACAGCCCATTACTGGGCAAGAGCCTGATGTGCCCATTTCAGCTTTTGTGACCTAAGACTCTGGGGTGCTAGGCTTATTTCCAGGTAAGAGGGTCAGCTTCACGTGGAATTCCCAGTGTTTAGTCCCCAAGCATGATTGGTACAAATTTTACCCACTCAAGGGATGAAAGGATTGGTCAACCTCGTCCAATCCGGGTTTCGATCCCTGGATCTGTGCGTGGCAATGCCAAGCATTACCACTAAGCCACTGGGCCTGGTTTACTCTGTACAGAAATGGATTTAATATCATTATTTTTAAAAAATACTGCTGAGTGTTACACTAACAAAAATCATTAAAACCCAGTAGGAGATAAACTAATAATCAATATTTAACTGTGAACAAGTTTCACATATTTGGATTATATTCATAAGTTGTCCTGAAGAGACATATAGACTTTTTCCGATAAATAATATTACAGTTAAGCTTTGTCAAAAAAACTTTCCTCCTGAATAGGCTCTTTGATCTACAGAAATATTGTCCTTGAAATTTGTGTGCTGAATTTGTGTGCTATTGCCAAAAAAAAAAAAGGATGCCCACAAATGTTGCTGATTGAACCTATAGTTTGGCTATGGGTCTAGAGATTTGGTTGTCTATTGGCCTCAGAAGAACTAAAAATAGCAATTTGAATTATTTACATCATAACAAGTTCAAGTTATTAGAAGTCCAGTACCCCTGTGTTTAACATAAGCTTTTGTATGTTGTTAAATAACTAATTTAATTCAAACTATAATTTTACTAACTTTAGGAACATTTTTCTCAGGAACTGTATGAGATATCATTATGAACTTTTTTTATATATTTTTTTCCTTACATATAACACTTTGATTTAAAGTGAGAATATTGTAAAGTATAAAAAAATACTTTTACATTGATATTTTAAAAAAAAAAATATGTTGAAAAACACAAAAATCAGGTTTAAAGTTATATAATTTTTTGAGCAGATATATGTGAAATTCCTCAGTTTAAGTCACAGAGCCATTAATCGGGATGAATTGATAAAACAAAATATGTTGATTTTTGTTATAGTTCCTGAGAAAATTGTTCCTAACTGTTGAAAAACCTTATACTTCAGAAAACGCAAAAGAAATTCAAGGCTTAGGTAAGAACTTAATGTTCAGAGTTTCTCAAAAATGCTTATAAAAGGAACACCACTAAACAGAAATTCATAATATTGGTTGAAAACTAAAGTTGAATACACTGCTCAAAACTATTAGAGGAGCACATCATTTTAACAAGATTAAACAAAGATGGTTACCGATAAGTAGCATAAAATGAATAATCCATGATTTAAAGCCTAGTAGTAAATGGAAGAAGAAGATTTCATATGCAAATTAAAGTTCATGACGTCACAAACCAGAAAAAGATAAAAGCACAGAAATCGGGATGTTACACAAACATCTGTTTTACTGCCGTAACTATAAAATTCGATTGTTCTGCAAATTTTTTTTTGAGACAAGGTAACTTGAGGATGTTTCAACAACGTGATTTACCGGAATCCATGGCATGGCGTGCTATAGGCAGACTGGAATCCAGGCAAACACAACGTAGTGTAGCGGAAGCTGTTGGAGTCGCCCGAAGTGTTGTTGCGAGACTGTGGAATCGATTCCAAGTAACAGGAGATGTTAGACGTCGACCAGGACAAGGTCGGCCACGCGCCACTACAGAGACTGAAGACCGGTATATACGGTTAACAGCCCTTCGAAGCAGACATGAGAATGCTACTCAGCTGCAAAGAAGGTTGCTCTTGGCAACAGGACGGAGGGTTTCCAACCAAACAGTACGCAATCGGCTTCATGAGAGAGGGCTTTATGCACGTAGACCAATGGTTTGCATTCCATTGACCCAACGCCACCGTGCAGCCCGAAGAATGTGGGCTGCTGAACATCGAGATTGGGACCATCATCAATGGAGCCAAGTGCTGTTCACAGACGAGTCAAGATTCAGTCTGGAGTGTGACACCCGACGTGTCCTGATATGGAGGGAAAGGGGCACTCGAAATAACCCCACCAGGGCTGCCACTGGTAAGTAGCATTGAAAATAGTTGCTTTAGTAGCCTCAGATGTAAAAAATAGTAGCCAAAAAAGTAGCCTGGGATACAAAATAGTAACCAAAATAGTAGCCATAAGAAAGACGATTAATCATGGGAAATGCAAAATTTTTAAGTTCAAAAGGGCTGCAATTTTATTTAACAAGAAAACATGTTATAAAATTAATGCACAGTACAGAACTTTCCAAAATTTCAGTTGTAAAACATGGTAGAAATTAATAGTAAGAAAAACAAATTCGAAGGATACAGTTAGAAAATATAAGTAGTGAAGAAAGACTTTACATTTAACTTTTTTGGAATTTTTGGTGATTTTTCATAGAAATCAATAAAATTTGTTTTCATTTTTGAACTACATTGGTTTATTTTTTCTGCTTTCTGTTCATGTTCTCGTTTCTTTTGAGTTTTGACTCATCTGCCCCAATTGGATTGGGGGATCTCTGCGGCCAAATTGCCGAAACTCGATGCGACTTTCAGATCGCCGTAGTTTCGCGACTTTCGGATCGTCGTAGTTTCGCGACTTTCGGATCGTCGTAGTTTCGCGACTTTCGAGTCGCTGTAGTTTCGCGACTTTCGGATCGCCGTAGTTTCGCAACTTTCGGATCGCCGTAGTTTCGCAACTTTCGGATCGCCGTAGTGTCACGACTTTCGGATCGCCGTAGTTTCGCGACTTTCGGATCGCCGTAGTTTCGCGACTTTCAGATCGCCGTAGTTTCGCGTCTTTCGGATCGCCGTAGCTTCGCGACTTTCGGATCGCCGGAGTTTCACGACTTTCGGATCACTGGAGTTTCGCGACTTTCGGATCGCCATAGTTTCGCGACTTTCGGATCCCCGAGTTCTGCGACTTTCGGATCCCTTCGTAGTTTCTCGACTTTTGGATCCCCGGAGTTTCGCGACTTTCGGATCGCCGTTAGCTTTTCGACTTTCGGGATCCCCACAGATCGCCGTAGTTTTGCACTTTCGGATCCCCGGAGTTCCGTGACTTTCGGATCCCCAGAGTTCTGTGACTTTCGAATCCCCGGAGTTCTGCGACTTTCGGATGCCTATATACCTTAAAATTTTAATTGTATTTTTTTAAAGACTAAATCGAACAAACATACATTTCTAATTTTTTTTTTAATGGATTACACATGGATTTACCGAATTTTTGTTTTTCCATCAGCCGATGAAAGACGGGAAACATCGGCCGAAATTCGCCAGTGGTCACGTGATCTCAAAGGCAACTTCTGCGCGCGCATGCCCATACTCATACAACAAGCTTATGCGTGCGGCGCCGGCGGGCCTAAAAGTACCGAACCTGGAATTGGAATGATTTTGTTTCACTCCCGCTTTTTGACACATGATTTTTTTTTCAAAAATAGTCGCCGATAGTTCAAAATAGTAGAAGTATACGCTGAAATAGTCGCTTTTAACCCAAATTTTCCGAAAAAAGTCGCCATAGTCGCCTTCCCTCGAAAATAGTCGCTTTAGTCGCCTAAATAGTAGCCAGCGGCAGCCCTGCCCCACATTTGTTCGTGAGAGGTCACAGTACAGACGAGCTGGTTGGATGGTTAGGTTAGGTTTGAATTATCGTCGCACTGGAGCTACACGAGGGCTATTGGCGACGGGCGTCGTATTTTAGAACCACAGTCAGGTGACGAGCCAACACCTGAATAGGCACCCAACGCAACCGTTAAGGTTGCGACATCGTACGCAGCGTTAGGACTTTGAAGGATATTTAACGTGCACTCCCTTACACGGGGTATTATTCGTCGGACATTTTTGGCTGCACGGGCCGTTTATAGGTCGGCAGCTATCTTGGCGATGCCCGGACCCGAACCTGGGACCTTCCGCATGCTAAGCGAGTGCTTAACCGACTGGGCTCCCCAGCCCCTGCTGGTTGGATGGTATGGGCTGGAATCAGCATAGGTGGACGTATAAGCATAGACGGACCTGCATATCATTCGGAACGGCACTTTGACGGCCCGAAGGTATGTAGACGAGATACTGCGACCTCATGTCATCCCTTACGCTGGAGCCATTGGAGATTCCTTTGTTTTCCAGGATGATAATGCCCGACCGCATAGAGCTCGTCTGGTGGAGAACAGGCTTGAAGCTGAAACCATACAGCGAATGGAATGGCCAGCATACTCTCCTGACCTTAATCCAATCGAGCATGTTTGGGACATGCTCGGACGACGTATTGCTGGGCGAGCAAGGCCCCCTGTTGCTGTCCGAGACTTGGAGATTGCACTTCTCGAGGAATGGAGCCGAATTCCCCAAATTCAGATCGATAACCTCATCGCATCCATGGCAAACAGGTGTGCAGCAGTCTTAGCTGTTCGAGGAGACCACACGCCATATTAAAACTCATGCCTCATGTTTAAATAGCACTTTTTTTTTTTATTGTTTACATGTTTCCAATTTGTGGCCTTAAATCCTCTTTTCATGTTTTTTCGATATTTTCAAAGAATTAAAACTTAATTCTAAATTTTTTAAAAGCCTTTTTTCTGTATTGATCACTGATACACGTGTACTATCCATTTTATGCCAATATGTGACTGTCTAGTGCAGTTTTCATCATTTTTTTGCTTGCTCCCCTAATTTTTTGAGCAGTGTAGGTGTAGAATAAAAAAAAAAAACAGAAAATCCAAATTTTTGACCCAAACATCAATCCGACTCCCATTAACTAGATAGCAGTTAGTCTCACTATTTACTGATTTCTTAATTTTAATTTTAAAACTTATCAGACTATAAAATAGCATGTGTATGTTTTTTTTAATATAACTTACCGATGGTAACATTAATTCTACAGGACATGGAAGCTTATCAGATCCAAGAGCAATTGGCATTTTTAGTGTTCTTAGTTTTTCTCCAAACATTCGAAGTAAACTAAGACTTTTGTTATATTTTCTCTGAAAAACAAATACATTTTTGCTGAAATCAGTAAACAAAATGCAACCAACTAATAGGCAGAAATATTTTTTTAAAGTTTACTTTGATTATTTAATTTAAATTATTAATTTCTTACATTGATACTCAATATTCAAGAAATTAAAATAAGTATAATTTCGCTGTTCTCCTCTGTTATATAACAACAAATTTTATGCAATACTTTTTGTATGAATATGTATATCAAAGAGATTTACAACTTACTTCTAATTGACGAACATAGGTTAATCGCTTTAGTGGAGTGATTTTTGCTTCAAGTCTAAAAAATAAAATTGATGTGTATAATATGTGTATATTTGAATGATATATGAGACAACATTCCCACTATTCAACTTCCCCCTTTAGTATTGTAAATGTAAATTACAATTTTTTCCATCTCATTTAACCTTGCCATGTGCCGATAAAACCACAAGTTTGCGTCATCCTACAGGCACAGTTAATAGCTGTTGGTAACATCCCGAACCCCAGAGATGTAATTCACCTTTCTGAGCTCCAGATTGCCCGTGCTAGGTCTTCCACATAATTCTGCTAGGAATACCATAAGAAGGCTGGTTCTAAGCTTACAATTTTACTATTTGGCAAACGGCAGCAGATCAAAGGCAGGCTAGGGAGCTCAACCAGAGTGCTCCATGGCCGAGAGCCAAATAATTAATCAGCCTTAGCAGGAAAGATATTCATGTAGCCATTGGGCTACTAACAGGTCACTGTGCTCTCAATATACATCTAAGTATAATGGGTGTAAAAGATAACCCTCTCTGTAGGGCATGTCAACAGGTTGAGTGAAGTTCGTTTCATGTTCTCTGTGAATGTGACACTCTACTCTGAAAAAAGATTTGAGTAGTTTGGGTACCATTGTACCGATGCCTGGGAGATTGATAACTTACCAATCAGGGAAATTCTGAGGTTCATCTCAGCTATCAGCCTGCTTCAAGGTTAAACGATGGGGTTAGTACAATAGACCAGTGGTCAAGGTGCTTGGCCATGACGGGCCACCCCACTCAAGTCATAAGAGCCCCATATTGACTCATCTATAGATTGGTCTAGAAGCATCTTACCACGTAACCAGCCCACTGAAGCAACACAAAGCATTTTTTATGCACACTTCACTTCTGAAAATGACTCCAATAGCACGCTAAAAGTTGGGCTCTTTGCCATTTCTACAATAAAACCAAATATCTACACCTGTCTTGTGAGTGACTTACTATAACATTATGTTACATATATATTATAAGGTTTTATCATTAATATGCTACAGAAAAATCTAATTTTAAATTGGAGTTCTTTAAACAGAAACGTTTTTTAAGCTCCTTTCACAAAAGAGAGGTCTCCTGTGAGAGTAATAATCAGTGTACAAAGGAACATTTGTTAAACAGCTGTTTATAGATAACATGATCATTATATGTGATAGCAGGTTAAGTTTTCACAAACATATGTTTTAGCAAAACATTCTATTTTTTATCCAAAAGAACTAAAAAAAAAATCAATCCATAATTTGAATAACTTAACATTTTCTTTATAAAATACCTTCTTTGTACGTCATCTAAAGGAGCATCTTCTACTTTTACTGGAGCTTCTATATTTTCCTTCTCAATCACTGGTTTCAATAGGGATTCAGGAATTTCAGCAGTATTTAAAGTAGTCTTCTGTGTCCGTTCTTTTAAATTCTTAAGCAATTGTTGAAATTTGGCTTCTGTCTTATCCAGTTCTCTCCTAATTGCAATATAATGAAACAATTACTATGCAATCAAAAGATAAAAAAAAAATAAACTTCTTTTGTTCCCAAAATATAAATTAAAACAATATTTTATGAATATTATGTAACGAAGCTTAATAATTTCCCAAATGTTATGAATTGATGGTTATACTAATAACTAACTGCAATCTAAAAGAGACTACCTTGAAGATTTTTCTAAGCTCACTTATAGGAATATTAAATTCCCATTGTTTTAATTTCTTCGACTGAATTTTTGGTTAATTCCTAGTTTCGGTATACAGCGACTTTTTTTGTTCGTCAAGACTTGGCGACACTACGTGATGATGCGGGATTTTCCGAGACGACATTCCAAAATACGAAGTAAACAACGGTTCCGAACAAACAATCCCGATCACGTGACCCTTGCATGATTCATACGAAAGTCCGAACCGAAACTTTCTTGACGGAACCTTCTAGAAGCTTGGCATGACTTCTGGAAAATCTGTGGAAGTCATTGCATCAGCATTACAAAATGCGATGTTTAACCAGCCGATAAAAAGTACACGCAAGTATACGGTTGTAAATTAATAAAAAAGCCGGAAATTTACAATAAAAATAAGATTTTCTTTAAGGCATGCTTGTGAGATGAAGTGCGTGTATATGTAGTGAATCTCATGTTATATTTTTAGGGTCGATTCCACAAGTGAAATCAACCCATTTCAAAAATTGTACATGCTCAATGGTACAATTCTCACAGCACGGTAAGATAGAAAAACAGATAGAAAGGTGTTAAAAAAGGTTGCTGAAACTAGTTATCGGCGGGTTTGGTTTTCGGCGCCGGATCGTAAACAGCCATGACGGACCGGATGAAATCTTTCATCCTTTCTGATGTGGATTTTCTGATGCGTAGCCGCCTCCAAATGTATTCATGGAGGTAACTGTTCGTGGCATCGTGGACGCGGTGGGTCCCAGGAATCTGGCGTTTGCAGGCTCCCCAAGTCCCTTCAATAGTGTTGGTATGGCAACCGGTGACGGGGTCTTTGAAAGTCTGGCTGTGGTTGACCGTCCAATGGCCGTAACCGAGCGAACCCAGGCATTCGTAGGACTTCCATAAATCCGAGGCAATATGGGATCCGGGCAAAACGTATTTTTGAAGGGCCGAGACAAGGGAAGCCGATGTACGGTCAGGAAACATTTATTCATCCCATGCTCGATCCCTCCAAAAACCCATTTCCCTTCAACACGCTTGCCTCGGCTGTATTTCCGTTTTCCGAACTTGGTCGTCGATTTCCGATAGCACCAAAATTGCCAATAAGCACCAAAAAGTTCAATATGGGTTTCTGCCTGTCCCAGGATTTTTTCAACAGAAACTCTGTATTCCATTCAAACGTATCCATCGCAAATCAATCGCACATAACTAAAAGCTCGAGAGGAGAAAAACAATCCGATAGCAACAGTGGCTGACGAAAAAGTGACAAGAGACTGAGTCATCCCACCCATCCCCTAGAGCTTCCCCGTTTCTTGCAGCTTTAGGGTTGCCAGAAGGTGCCGTATTAGCATGGTTGTCAGATTGGAATTATTAATCGCTCTTTTTCTGTCGCCAAAATTCCAAAAAAGTCGCCGTTTTCCCGAAAATAGGATTTAACCGAATTTGCTAGAGACAGGGATCTTAGTCGGCTTGAACTATCTTCGAAACTGAAACTAAAGAATTTTTTTAAAAAAATTGATAATTTCGGATAAGAATGTAATATAAATACCATGCATTTTTGTAGGGAAATACAAAAAATTCTGCCCTGAGCCTAAAAAACCGAGTTAATAAACAATAGAAATTAAAAAAAAATACATCGAATGCATGAATAACAACTTGCGACAGTCTTGATAGGAAGGTTTGAAAAAAGAATTAATCTAACACTTTTTTTAATATTACCCTATTCTAGATCCTCTCAGATTTCTAACAGAATTAAATGAAGGAAATAATATGACATCTTTGTTTTTAAAATATAAAAAATTTAGTTTTCTACGTAAACAAACACTTCTTATGGACAGCGCCATTTTAGATTTTACAATTAACAAGTTGAGTTGTCTGGTGAATGCTCTTTCACATCTTCGCAAAGCCATGACGTCAGAAAGGCATAAGCGAATTGCAAAAATCGTGGCACCATCTATCTCATCGATACTTAAGCAGAGACCGATTTGAAAATATTCGATTTAAATGAAATATATATCCCTTTATTTACACCTACTCTCCAGTATTGGTTAATTTAAGAAAAATTTAACTGTGCAACTGCAAATATTTTTTAAGTACAATATTTCTAAACTAAGTATTATATAAAATACTGGAATTTGTTTTCAATCAATAATTATTGTATAACATATTTAAAAAATATATATATCAAAATATAATGTAATGAAGGATTTTACTTAAAAGTACATTAAAAGCAATTTGAAGCATTTTACAAATTTCTCTTTGAAATCGATATTTTGTTTAATTCTTCCATTTATTTGGAATAAAATGAATAAAACAGTTTGCATATACAAAAAAATAATTTATTTTAGTTATTTAATTTCTTTTTTAAAAATAAGAAAATGGAAATTGTACTAAAAAAATGAAATTATAAAAGATTCATTAAATTTGAGCAGCATTGTACCCTCATAGTGTAATACATTTTATTTCCTACAGCTAAATAGATTATTAAATGATTGAAAAGCCAGTTAATTTTCAAGCAAAAAAGGTACACAAAACTTTAATTTAAAACAAATTTTATATTTTTTTACAACGAAAATATTTTCATGATCTTTATGAAAAAATATTAACTGATCATGAACAAGAAGTTCTATAAGAACTAAAATAGCCTACTTTCCTGGTACTTAAATACTTACTAAAAAAGTTATCTTGAAAAAACTAGGTTCTTTACAGTAAGCGACATCAACAACCGTTTCTACATTACATTTATATACATTACAATAAATTTCACTAAACACAGCATCCAGCTATAAATTCAACTTCTTAAAGCCAATTATTTTCATTAATTTTCTATCGCAAATAAAATAAATATTATTTATCGTCCGCATGATGATTTTCAGCTATAAATAAATATTTAATTATTCGTAGAACAAAAACCATAAAACTACTCCAAAATGCACCTAAAATAGGAAATGTAAATTAACAAGTCAGTTTGTAACAGAATCTGTCACTTAACCCGCTTCCAAACAATAGTAGTGTTATTTAACAGGTAAAAACTCGCCAAACACAGCATTAATTCTATATTAAGCATTTATGCGCTAAATTCGGCTAGTTTCATTTATTTTATTTCGAAAATTAAATAATTATTACTTAAATCGTTTCCAAAAAATTATATTTCAAGGAATAAATATGTAATAGTTCTCGCTTTTAAATAGAATGAAAACATTGCATACCAACATACAGAATCTCAAAGTGAAATATATTTGACGTCATTTCAAAGTGATCGATGGCGCAAAAATAAATTTATTTGAATTTATTGTCTAAAAGAATTAAAGTTTCTTGAGCGATTGTTGTGATGGCAATGGTGATTTAATTCTAATGAAAATGGTTTCCTATATGCTTTTTAAATGAGCATGCGCTGAATTTTTTTACGCATCTCACTTTTCCGTAGCATTTGCAGATTGCAACATCGATTTAAATGACTCGAAAATGAATTTCAATGCTAGTTCAATGGGAAATTCGTCAACAAATAGTAGATTCATGTCCATCCGATCGTACAGACAGACGGACAAAAAGTATGAAAGTTGGGTCTCTGAGGTCTTAGCTTTCCAACAAAAAAAGATTTTTTAAGATCGGATGGATAGAACCGATTTTGGAAAAGGGGGGGGGGTATGGACGGACGGACATCGACCGCATGTCAATACCTACTTTTTTTTATTTATTTTTTAAATCTTCGAATTAAAAAAAAGAAAAGTAGGCTAAAAATGCATATATTTCAGTAGATTCGCTAGTACAATAATAATATAAAATAATTATATGCACAATATGAAGAAACAAAGAAAATTTCTTTAACAAAGGAAAGAATTACATTAAATTGATGGCTTTGTAGCAATTAAAATGAAACTTAATAATCTAAGAAATTTCAATGAGGCTAAAATTTAAGTTTTTTTTAACTGGATATATATCAAGCTTGAAGTTGGTGAAAAAAAAATATAAAATGTTATTATTTATGTATATTCATGATTAATTATATAAAATGGTAATATAATACATATAATATATAAAATACAACAATAATTAACAATAATTTTCCCCTTCTCAATATATCCCTTATATTTTAATTCATTGCCTTTAACAGCAATAGCACTGTAATGTTAGTAAAAGGAAATTTGGTTGTCGTAAGTAGTTTTTATGAATTAAGATTTTGCTTAGCAGAGTTTTACTCCCTAATTTAACAACTTAATAGCTAAAAATGAATTAAAGAGGAGTTTGTATTCTCGATTTTTTTCTGTATTTTATCCATATGCGTGTTAAAATTATATTTATATGCTTAATAAGAATGGTTTTCAAAAAATTTATCTCGAATGTAGGTGGATAACTTAAAAGGATTATGTTTTTCCTGCATCTGCATCATAAGTTCGTTTTATCCCGACGGCTAGCCTTGCCTTGCCTGACCGGAGAGCTGAGCCTTTATAACCCCCCCCCCCCCCCTGCTGCTACCACCCCTGTCCGAGGAAACATATTCATTAGTTTGGGTTTCCGGTTTAACTTGGGTTAACTGGATTTTGTTTGTTCTTTAAAACCCTAGATGACGCTACAATTTTTGCCATTCGCTTATGCCTCTCTGACGTCATGGTTTTGCGAAGATGTGAAAGAGCATTCACCGTGTTCAAAACGGATATTACACTCCAGAGGAATGGGAGCACCCGAGAAAGCCACAAAGTTCATCGCCGCAGGCTGTGTTTCTTGGCGAGCTTTTAGATTTGGCTCCTTTTATTGTTGACTCAGTCTTGGCGATATTTTTTATTCGCGTACCGCGCACTTTTGTTTTGTTCCTGCTCTGCTCGACATAACGTAATATAGCACGTGCGATCTGAATTCTTATTTGTTTGTTAATCTTCTTTATGACAAAAAAAATGACTCGTACTCAAGTAAAAATCAACTCATCCTCAAGTAAAGAGGTAAAATATATTTATCTGAGTTATGATGATTTTCCTCCCTTGTCTTCTACTGTTAAGCCTAAACCACCAGTTCCGATTTCTAAATCTTTGCATTTACCTACTACTCCTGTTATTGCTGATACTTCTTCTAAACTTTCTGCTATGCCCTTGGTAAACGTCCCCTCACCTTCTCCCCCACCTACTGCACTTCCAACAAATTCTTCTACAGCTCCATCAACGAAACTTCCTGCTTTACCCATGAAAAGTGACCTGCTTTTACCTTCTTCCCTTCCTACTGTGCCTTCGAATTCCACTTCTTGTGCAGTTTCTCCTACGAAACTTTCTGTTTTGCCCTTGGAAAAGCAATCTTCCGATCTTTCAAAATCTCCTGTGCCGATGTTATCTTTGCCTGCCACTAATGCCAACCCGTCTTCTAAGACTCTCTCTTCAGCTGCAACTAATAATGCAATGCCTTCCGATTCTGCCCCTCCCATTTCTTCTACTCTGCCAAATGCTGCTTTTCAATGTTTCCCTTCTCCATTGTTTTTTTATTATCCAGCTTTTCTACCGGTGCTACCTTTTGTTCCACAACCTACTAACGGTGCTCCATTTTCGAATGGTCAATCTGATTCTGTAGTCTCCTCTGTGCAGTCCATCAATGGAGTGGTGCCTCCATTGCCCATTTTGCAGTTGGTACCTGTATATTTCCCCACATTTCCTTTTCCTCAACTGCCAGCATCTGATGCTTCACCTACTTATTCGCCTTTACATTCTGGTTCCTCTGCCACTAATTCCAACCAGTCTTCAAAGACACAGCCTTCTGTTTCTTCAGCTTCTAATAAGAACAAACTGCCTTCTGGTCTTTCAAAATCTCCTGTGCCAATCTTATCTTCTGCCACTATTTCCAACCCATCTTCTAATACTCAAGTTCCAGATGCTTCACCTTTGACTTCTGTTCCTAAAATAACTGCTCATAGTGCAAGTTTAGAAAGTTGTTCTGAAAGTAATTTTCTTCCTTTAACTTACAACATTAAAACCTCAAATAAATTTGCACCACTTGGCGATATTTTATGTGTTAAGGATGATGAGCATGTTAACGGAGGAGGTCCTAAAACCGTTCAATATCTGAGGAAGTGCGACATTTGTTTGAGAACATATTCTTCCCGTTCCTCTTTTAGTAATCATATTAAAAAATTTGAATGCATATCAAAATCTAGCTTGTATCCGAGAACATGCAAATTGTGTTTGAAATCTTTTGAAACAAGATACAAGTTTAGGAAACATGCATTAAATTGTAAAAGTAAACAAATTACCAATTCAGAAGTAACCTTGTTGGGTTCTAAAAACCCAGGTGAACCTGTTAATGCCATAGATGTTGTTCCCGAGGCTTTAGATAATTCAGAACTATGCGCAAAGCAATTATCCAATGATGAGTCAAAAGAAAATTCGGTTAATAAACCTGTTCTTTATCCAAGAGAATGCTCTAATTGTAACAGAATTCTAAAAAACAAAGGCTCTTTTTTTAAACATAAAAAATCTTGTTCCATTAATTGTGATAGTGAGATTTATACTTGCACTTACCCTGAATGTAGAGAAACTTTTAAATTCATAGGTTTGTTAAACAAACACATGATTGACAAGCACAATGTAGAGGATCTTAAATGCTATACGTTTGATTCCATGAATACTTTTCAAAGGTGGCTTGAGTCTGAGGGAGCATCTACCTTTACTTATTTCAAAAAACTTACAGGAAGCAAGGGGGGAGAACAAAAAATATTTCATTACTATTCTTCATGTCAGTTCTATGTTACTAATCAGTCTCTAAAAGTTGAAAACACGTATCGAAAAAATAGAAAGGGTACCATACCCATTAACTTTAAATGCCCTGTTAGAATTTCTGCCTGTGAGGAACAAAATTCAGTAACAGTGTCCTATTTTCCCAATCATAATCATCATGTTGGTGTTCGGAATATTAAGTTTCATCCATTAAGTCTTAGTGTGAGGAATTCTATAAAAGCCCAGTTGTTTATGGCGGTGCCAGTTCAAAAAATTCAAGAAGTGTTGAGAGATAGTTTGGGACAACGGGGTAATCGGAAATTTTTTCCAGTTAAAGAAGCCTTCATTTCGCGTAAAACCATTAAGTCCTTTGCCAGACGTTTAAAGGGTTCGTCCTATCCTGATAGTGATATAGTCTCAGTTTCTGCAATTGTAGAGGAATTAAAAGTTGAGGAATATGATCCTGTTCTAATTTTTAAACCTCAAAACAGTAGAACTATTTATGGTCCTAAAGGCCTTGACAGCATTCCTAAGAGTGATTTGATTTTTGCTTTAGGATTTCAAACTGAAGAACAGAGGGATATGTTAATGAGTTCTTGCCATCGTGTTCTGTTTATTGATGCGACACATAGTACCAACCAATACGATTTTTACCTGATTAATATTATTATTCCTGATGAATTTAAAAATGGTTACCCTGTTGCTCATTTTATCACGAATTCCTTTCAGTTGGATGTAATAACATGTTTATTTGAAAGCTTGAAATTAAAATTAGGTGATCAAAATATCAATGTCAACTGCATTATGACAGATGACGATGCAGTAGTATTTCGAGCATTTGAATTTGTATTTGGGTCTGTCAGGCATCTGTTGTGCAAATGGCATCTTTTGAATACCTGGGAAAAGAAATTAAATTCAAAAATTCAAAATTGTGTTCTTCGCACTCATATCAGGACACTTTTAAATAATATGTTGAATGAAAAATCTTATTCCAAATTTTCTTTAATGCTTACGGATTTATTGAACTTGTATTCCCCACATTCTGCAGATTTCATATATTATTTTATTCGAAATTACTTTGGTAGGGTTACAAAATGGGCTGGTTGTTACAGAAATTTTCCTCATGCTTCAGCCGATACAAATAATTACTGTGAGTCATTCCACAATAAGCTCATGGGTGAAAGTACTCCGTATTTATACGGATTTCCGTATAATTTTTATTTTCAAATACGGAACCGTGACGGAAATATTTTTCCAAAAAGCTCTGCACCTGTATCAAATATACACTTTCCACAATCGAAAACTTGTTGGTTATTTTTTAATACAAAATATTTATTTACTTTTGTGATCGGAACATTCGAAACGGTGACGTCACACAACGGATCATGACGTCATGGTTCGTTTCTGCGGGATGTCACTGTTGTTGTTTTTTCTTCGGGCGGCGCGGCGCTCCTCTCATTATTGCATCATCACTACTACGCATGGGCAGTGCATGTTTTTGGTTTAGCTGCGGGATTGTTTATTATTCAAATAGAAAGAATGGCTAAGTTTTGTTTTGTCTGTGAGAATTTTGAACTTGCTTTACGATATCAAGTTACTTTGTTTGTGATACATGAGGACGCTATTGGAATAAGCAGTGGCTGATTTTCGCTATGTTCGTAACCCGGAGTTGTTGTTCTTTAACGTGTTTTTCTTCTGTTTATAAAATGTTCGTGAAATGAAATGATAATCATAATTTTGAATTTATACAAGGAATGATATGGTCCCGAACTATGAAATGAAAGTTCTTTACTTTTCGATGGAAAATAGCTTATTTTGAAATTCTTTGTAGTCATGTCATTAGTTTAGAATTAAAAATTCTTGAAATATGGAATTTATTACGGATGGAGAAGTTTTAAAAGTAAAAGAACCGGGCATCAGAAATCAGTGGAGATTCGCTTGGTTAGATGAAAAAGATGCCCAAAATAAAGAAATTCGTACGTGGTGCAGAAAAATCAATGAGCCAGGTTATTGTTTTTGCATATTCTGCAACCGGAAGCTGAAGTATTCCAACAATGGGAAGAAAACGCTAATGATTCATAGCAAAGATTCAGACCACCAGAAATTTATCAGGGCCCAAACCTGCACACAAACCTTGCCTGGAGCAGAATCGGTACTCGCTAAAGCTTCTGTGTCAGATCGTGTTGCCGATCAAAAAGCGATTGTGACAGCTTTCCTGAGTGAGAAGATGCTTCCTTTTTCTTTAGCGCGAGACCTGGTCGATCTGAGTAAAGTTTTAGCAACCGATAAGGTGGCTTTATCTAAATTACATTTTACCCATACAAGTGCAGCATATTTGACAACTCATGGTACGGCAAAAAGCTTACGCAGTGACCTAATTGGCAAATTAACAAATACTTTCTTTTCTCTTAATATTGATGAGGGTACGAGCAATGCAATGGACAAGATAATTAATGTGTTTGTTAGGTTTTATGATAATGATCAAAACATTATTGTCACTGATCACTTAGGTGCCCGAAAAGAGAACCTTAGTTCAGCAAAGAATATTTTCAATCAAATTGAGAGCCTTCTTTTGGAAAATGGCCTTGGATTCAATCAAATCATCAGCTGTTTATTTGACAATTGTAATACCATGAGAGGGTGTAAGGCAGGGGTTGAAAAATTGATTAGAAATGAAAACCCACATTTACTAAACATCCATGGTGATGTGGTTCACATCATTCACAATGTGGCAAAAAAGTTTTTTGCCTTTTTCGATAACTATCTTGAAGGTGTAGCAAAGGACATCTATTACGATATTCAAGATTCTCCAAAATCAAAAGAACTATTTAATGAAGTTCAATCTTTGTTAAATTATGATTATGCTTTTCATGTGCTACGACTCATAGACAACCGGTTCATACAAACTCTTACAATTTGTGACAGACTTTATAAACTTAACTATGCCCTTATTGTTTATTATTTTAGTTTTTTAACTAGTGAAGAGAAACAAAGTTATAGTAAGTTATTGGATGAGATCTACTCACGCAAGTCAACTTCTCCACAGCAAAAAGAAAGAGCAACTTGCGTGCAAAAGTTTTTGACAAATCAAAAGGCTACAAACTGTGCTAAAGAGAGAAGAGAAAGAATTGTAAATGCCTTGTTTAGCAACAACAGTCAAAGCAGATATTTTTTCCTTTTGCAATTCTATAGAGGTATTCTATTACAGTTCAATAAATTTGCCAAAATCTTTCAACATGAGAAACCCATGATTCATGTTATTCATGAAGAGCTATATTTGTTATGTAGAAACTTTTTATCGTTGTTTGTTAAGCCTGAATTTATTCCAAATAATGTAGATGAGCTAATCAAGTTGGATTATAAAAAAGAAGATGTGCAGCATAATAACAAGTTTTTAAGTGTTGGAAAGTTTGCCAGTAGTGATGCCATAAAGAATTCTTCTTGGAAGAATGTATTTTTTTCCAACTTAAGAAAAGCCTATGAACATACATATGAGTATATGATCAAAAGTTTACCGTTACAAAATGGGACACTTATTCAGCTATCAGCTCTTAATCCACATCTAAGGAAAAAAGGCACAACAATGTCAGCACTTGTAAAACTGTCAGAGTCTTTGCCTCAAGTACTGGAATCCTCAGAGAAGGCTACATTTGTAGAAGAAGTTCGTGAATATACGGTCGACCAAGAAATAGATAATTTGGAAAATCTTGGTGTTTATTCAAAATGTGACAATGCGAGAATTGATTTGAATTGGTGGAGCCATATTTTCAGACTTGAGCAAAATGGAGAAATTAAATATAAAATCCTGCCTAAAATAGTCAAGGCTGTTTTAACTCCATTTTCTGGTCCCCTCGTTGAAGGCAGTTTCAATATAATGGATGACATCATCACTGCCGACAGAAGCTCGCTTACAGTGGAAAATTATGAGGCAATTTCTACAATAAAATATAATTTAAGACGACAAAAACTAAAAGCAATTGATTTAAAACCTAATGTGAATATGAGAAAAGCCATTCACACAGCATATACAACTTATAAAGAGAATTTATTAAAGAAAAAATTGAAGACAAGTTGCAATTTGCCAATGCCCCAGATGTTAAAAAACTTAAATAAAAGACATGAATGTAGTAGTGGAGTGCAAACAAACAACTCTGCAGAGAAACTGCCACTGCAATCCCCTAGACATCCTCCTATTAAGAAGCTGTCTTTAATGTCCACCTGCAACCCTGCTGCAAAGAAGATGCCTCTACCATCCACCAGCTGTTCATCTACAAAGAATATGTCGCTGAAACCCAGCAGTATTCCTCCTGCAAATAAAATATCTTTACTATCTACCGGCAACTCTCCTGCAAAGAAGGAAGGTGGTGAAAAGAATGTTAACCCCAAAAAAAGATCTGCTGCTGGTCAATTGCTATCCAAGGAACCAAAGAAGCCTGCTTTAATAACAAGCTTCTTTCAGCGGAAATAGTATGTGTGAACCAGATCAATAAAGGCGCTTCATGGTAATTTACATAACATATTTTTTATTTTTTTTCTCCCCCCTCCCCCCCCCCCCCCGCTTCAGAGAGTTTTCAGTATTTGGGACTCCACCTTACTTTCACCCATGAATAAGCTTAAGACAATTTATTTTGAGCGAACTTTTAACCGACGCATGGACAAGCTAATTAAAATTTTGTTACAAATGGAAAGAGATCGATTTTTGGAACATAAGCGTAAGGTAATTGATGGTTTTGCTCCCCAAGACTTGAATTCTGATATAATGAAAAGGCATATTAAAAGTAAAATGATACCTGATAACGATGTTAATGAACTTGGTACTGATTTATGGAGTGTTTGTTCTCAATCAGTTGAGAATAAGAAATACCAGGTAAGACTAACGTGTGAAACATGTATGTTAGAAGACTTCTGTTTTTATAAATGTACTGAGTTGTGTTGTACATCATTATGTAGTCATTTATATCATTGCACCTGTTCAGATACAAATGCTTTTAATTTGTGTAAGCATATCCATAAAGTACATTCACTTAACAATATTCGGAAAAAAATAACTTACTGTGCAGAAAATTTTGATTCTATAGATGATGAACCAGACATGAGTTTCGATAAATGTGTTAATTCTTCACCTAATCTTCTTAATGTGTATAACCCTCAGAAAAAAGTAGCTGCTTGTGAGCAATTGTGCCAAAAACTATTAGCATTGATTAAAGATCCTGTTGTACAAGATACCATGTTAGGAAACATTTTTACTTCTTTGAATGGAATGGTTGCAATTTGTGAAGGTATTATTTCTGCTGATTATTTGAACCGTAATAGTGTTATCCCATATTCTAAAGTCCCACCAAATCAGAAACTAGTGCCTCAAGTAAACTTATTTAAAACAAGCAAAAGACAGAAAAAAGGTGCCAAAAAAAGGCATTCAACTTCAAGTAATCCTCCAGCTAAGCGTGTTAATATTTGCAATGATTCCTTTACTTTAGATTTAAGCAAAACTTCATCCTTAAAATCTATAGGAGGTCATCCGTTATCATTTGTAGGTTTAAAATCGCTTGACCCTTTTATAAGCCTTGAAGAGGAAGAAAACTTGAAGGAGTTGAGTTCAGACTTCATACGGGGCTGGTTATTTGATGATGTTGTTGATGCATTTTTGCATATTTTATGTGAAAGGTCTGGTAACTTTTTTGCTGTTCGCTCTACAATTGCTCAGACGTTCACTGACAGTAATTTAGCGCAAGATTTATGTCCATATTCCACATTATTAATTCCATTTTGTGATGGGCATCATTGGATTTTACTAAAAATTGATAAAAATGCCAAAACTCTTGATTTTTATGACCCTCAAAGTTTTAGCACTGCAAACTATTTGTCTTTAATAGATAGTCTAAAACTTGTATTTAAAATTGATTTCAAAGTTAATAGTCCACCTCATTGTTTGCAACAAGATAGTAGTAGTTGTGGAGTTTTTGTATGCTATTTTGCTCATCAAATAGTTCATAATTATGATGTTAGTTTAGTTTTTGATACTGTAAAGTTTAGGAAATATATTTATCAAACTTTACAATATGGTTCATTGATGCAGGTATTTGATCCTACTTTTAAAAAAGATAATTCTTTATTGGCAATTAAATGTTTCGATTTGATTTTTAATGTAAATGATATTTCTGGCTATAATGATGATGTATTAAAAGTAAATGACATTGGAGTTTCTTTATATATGTTAAAATCTTTAGAGACATCAATTACTTCAGAAGAAGAATTGATTTTATCTTCCATTTCAGGAAAATTTAAGAAAGGTTGTTTGTATGACTCGATTATAGATGTTTTTTTGTATAGAATTTTGAGTACTGTTAAAGGTTGTAGATCATTAACATGTATTCAGTCTAAATCTATGTTGGAAAACAAAAATCAATTTTATCAATATTTTATAAATGTAAAAGACGGCAATTTATTTTTTATTCCTTTTAATTACGATTTCCACTGGATGCTAATAGTAATTGATATTGAAAGTACTCGTATCGAATATTATGATCCATTAAGTCAACCAATCTGTGAGAATATTTTAGTTGTATTAAATGAATGGGCCACAATATTAACACAATTTGTTAATCCTTTTGGCAAGTTTGAGGTTCACATTCCACCACATGTTAATCAAATAGATAATTATAATTGTGGTGTTTTTGTGTGTTATTATGTATATCAAAAACTTAATGGAAAGTCCTTAACTGCATCTTTTAACACTAATAAATTTAGAAAGTTTATTTTTGATTGCATTTTGGGAAATGAGCACAATTTTGTTAATAACTAAATAAGATTAAGAGTTTATTACATAATGGGTTTTATTTATTTACAAAAATATTGACAATATCAAAATTATGGTAGTTTTTTGTTTTGTTTTTTTTTGGATATAAAAAAGGCTTTTGACAATGTCATTTATTCCATGTTAATCTACAAATTAGAAAAAAAAACAGGTTTTGTGGTGATAGATATCTTTAAATGGTTTATCTCTTATTTCACTGATAGAACCTATCGGGCTAAAATTGGTGATAGTTTAAGTGAATGCATTCGAAAAAATCGTTTAGCCTGAACAGGACTTTTTCCCTCTATGTGTTTGTTAGTGCATGTTTAATTTGTTTCTGTGCTAATAAAGGTTGTTATTTATTATAGTAGTGCTTCAATTCTTCTCTTTTTTTTTTCATTTTGGAACCATTTTTCAAAACGATTTAATGCCATTAAGGTAAGTATGATTTCTTTGCAATTTTGCAGTGCCTGATGTAAAACTTTGCTTTACTCTTAAATGCGCTAAAATTTCTCAAAGTGAAAATATTTTTCAATGTCTGAAGTGTTATGAACTGTAACAAGAATTTCTGAAAGTGGTTGTTTTAATAAAAAAGGGATATATCCCAATGAATGCGCTCCTTTGGTTTGACCCTGTAGAATAGTGGCCTACCATAGCAGTTCAATTTTTCGGAATCCCATTACATTATTCACAGCAGTAAGTAAATAACACCACTTTCATTAACATTAAGAAAATAGATTGTTTTTCTTGTGTGTTCGCGTACAAACTTGTTTGACTAAAAAGTGTAAGATTGAGAGAAAATGTCATTTAAATTTCGTATTCATATCCTTATGCCTTTTTTTTTGTTTTAGGTTTCTGTAGTATTGATGTGTTCATTGTAGCACCTGAATAGGCACCCAACGCAACCGTTAAGGGTGACATCGTACACAGCGTTAGGACATTGAAGGATATTTAATGTGCATGTGCACTCCCTTACACGGGGTATTATTCGTCGGACATTTTTTGGTGCACGGGCTGTTTATAAGTCGGCAGCTATTTTGGCGATGCTCGGACCCGAACCTGGGACCTTCCGCATGCTAAGCGAGTGCTTAACCGACTGGGCTCCCCAGCCCCTCAGAAAACAAGATTTACGAGATGTTGCCAAGCTTGACGGCCAGCGATTAGAATTAACCCACTTTAAAATTGTTGATAATAGCAGGGGTCGTAGTTGTCCTGAATTTCCTGAAATTTTTTTATGTGCCCTGAATTGTCCTTAATTTTCACAAATTGTCCTGAAATTCCTGAAATTTTTAAAAAAATACTAACAAACATAATTTCATACCTGTCAACTACTACTTATATTTTTCAATTGCTTCCATATTTTCATCAAAATTTATTTTTGAGATTGGTTTTATCTCGATGTTAGTGACATTTTATCATTTAATGAAAAGAAAATCGATTTTTGGGCCTTGAAGAACAATTCCAATGCTTTTAATAGGATTTTCTTAAACTCCAAACAATGGTTTCTGGAAATAACAGGCTCTCAAATGTGGATCAAAGTTTTTTATTTGTGCGGAAACTAAACTTAATCTACACTAACACACATGATGACTTGTAACATTTGCTAAGTAGCGCCCGTAATCGCAGTAGGTTAGTGTTAATTTTATAGTTCTACCTATGATCAGATCAGATTTGTCAACCAGCCTCAGCGCCTAATAATATTTGCTAGTTATCACCAGTAGTGTCTCGGGTTTTTTAACAGTTTTGTTTTCTGAAGAAATCGATCTTCCAATCCACAACTCCTGGTAATATTTACTATTTGGCAATGGTAATCGTCGTAGGATCAGAAGTTATTTCTTTGTTTTAGTGGACAGATAAGTCAACCAAATTTTAGGATGTTTACTTTCACAAACTTAGAATGCTACTTAGAATTCTTTTTTGTTGCTGAGTGAATTATTTTGTGTTTTTAATTGAAACTAAAGACAAGTTCTTTAACGACTGCCATACAAAAAAAAATTGGAGGTTGCTGTTCCATGTAAAATAGCACTAAAGTGCGCGTAAGCCTAGAATTAACAAAAAAACATATTTAATTAAAAAAAAAAAGGTTTTGAATTTGGTATGTTAACGTTGAAATCGTGTTTTTGTTTTTTTTATTGAAATGGTCGACTTTTTTTTCCCTCATCGTCAATCGGCCTTAAGAAGAGAGAAATATCCAGCTAATGTGAACCCCCTCCTCCCCCAAAAAGAAAAGCGACTATTTCTGCTTAAGCATCATCTTTTTTTTTTAACCATGGGCGGCTATTTTAGCTTTTTTATTGTGTTTATTCCTCCTGTGACAAAGAAACAGGGGTAAGACAAAAAAAAAGCATTCCTTCGGTCGGTATTTTCAAAATCGAATATCAAAAATTTTCCCAACGCGATTTAAAAATCATTTTTTTTAATTAGTAAATAGTGGTTCCTGATACTCAAAATTTTACACGACACTAACGCAATCGAAAATTCTTATATTCTCGGTATATATAAATGAAAACTACACTCAGATGAGTCATATTTCAATAAAAAGCAAGTTTAAATATTTAACTTTAATAATAAAGGTTAAAAAATTAATTAAAATTGGTAGATGGATTAAGATTAGGATCCACTAAGCTGTCTTCAAATATCGGTTAAACAGCCAGTGCAATATTCCAGGTCCTTTTCTCCTGACCAAAAGTGTAGTAAATACTTCTTGATCTACTTATTTTGCTCAAGTAGTAATTTTCTCAAAATCCACCTATGGCGTCTCATTACCTTGTAATTATTGATAATTCTCTGGCTCTATGTGATCAGAAGAGGATCTTGTGAGAGGAGAGATGTCTTTTTATCAGGGGTGAAACTTTTCAGGGGGTACCCCTGAATTCAGGATTTTTTTAATATTCTTCCCCCCGGATCTCCGGATTTTATTTTATACTAAAAATTTGTTTAAATGTTTTTAAAAAATTAATTTCTTACTTTTTTAATCACTTAAGCATCAGCCCTGCACTTTTCACAGAGATCGTACTAGATCACGTGACTTTGTGACGTCATACAGGGTGTTGACTGAAACAAGATACCAGAGAGAAAGTCTGGGAATTTAATCGGTCTGCAAATGTCAATTAATTAAATTCGTGATGTTTTTAAAAATCAGGGAAAATTTCCTAAGGTGCCATTTAGCGCCACACAATCGTTTATCTTCAAATTTTTCTGAAAAGTCCTGTAATTTTTTTCTTTCGAATAAGTTTATGAACCATATGAAACTTTAAAAAAAAAAAAAAAGGCCGTAAAATTGCCATATACAGGGAGCTATCAAGGTTTTTTTTTAAAAAAAAACTTTAATATCTGTGGACTCCATGGCTAACTTTATGCTGTTATTTGATTATTTATAATGCCCTATATGTTTTTTTTACATCCTATGTATCCCGTATGTTTTTTAAAAAATCTAAATATTCTTAATTTCTCATCACTTTACCTTTGACTTAGTTATCTCCCCCCCCCCCTCCCCCCCTACAGGCTTGTTTTTAGTTTCAGGATTTTTTAGTGGTGGGCAGTTTCACCCCTGTTTTATTTACATAGCTCCAGTTCAATCCAAGTTAGGCCAACCAGAATACTTTCTTCTGAACAAGTATCTGTGAGTCACAAGCTTGCGATAACAAGACTAGCCTGGAATGTTGTTCAATATTTTGGTATATCTTACTTTGAAACTTTTTTTCAACATTTTTATTGCTTTAGCCTATACTGGTATTGATTTCTAATTTTTGACAGGTTTAGTTTCAAAAAATGGAGAGCTTATATACGATTTTAGTATTTAGATATTTATTATGCTAGCAGTAATTTTTTTTTAATTTTCCTTAATTTCTTTCTTTTTGCGTTGGGCTTGATTTTTTTTCCATGTATAGCAGTGTCAGTAAAATCATTGTTCGAATTATACTGTATTTTATTACATAAATAATGTCCTGATTTTTTCTTAAATTTCTGTCCTGAAATTTTGCATTGTCCCACTACTACCCCTGTAATAGTATATAGTATTCCATATAAATAGATGTATTATGTTAAATGTAACAAATTTTCTGTTAACTGCTGAAATTGAGATTTTTATGCATATACTAACTATCTGTCTTCTTTCCAGGTACCGAGTTGTCTCTTTGTCATAGAACTAAGAGACTAATTTCATACAGTACCTGTGCCGTGTTTTACTCTTGAAGAGCCCCTTCTCATAAGTACCGGGCTAGTATGGTAAATATTAAATAGTTACATTTAATTCGGAAGTTGTGACTTAATTTAGACCAAGTTCACAGCATACAGTTTTTTTTAAAAAATCACTAACTGGTTCAGATTAATTTACTTATTTTACACAATAATATAATTTTTTTAATACTATTGCTAGGTTTTTCCCCCTCTTAAAAGTAAATATTTACATACTTATTTTAATATATCCCAATCAGCTTATGATACATATATTTACAATGCAAAAAGATGAATGCTGCTCTAGCTTGCATAGCTAATAGTTTCTTATAAACCATTGCTAACTGAAAGACACCAGAAGTTGTTAATAGAGTTTATGAGAAAGTTATTTAAATTTAGCTTCTAAATTATAAGCCAAAAAGTTAAGGAATAAATCAATATAGTGTAAAATGGCCTAATTTTTATATTCCCATACATTGATACACAACAGCTTTTATATTCTGTGCTAAAGTTCTGTGAGTGATTAACCCTCTAATGCAGGGGTTCCTAACCTTTTTGCACCTGCGTACCACTTGACTGTTTGAGAATTTTTGGCGTACCACCAGATCTCAATATTTTAATAAACTTATAATATTTACTCTTCTAAAAGTGTTCAAAGGGATTTTGAGAAAAATTCCTGAAAAAACTTCGTATTTAATTATTAGATATTTATTTATTTATTGGATATTAGATTATATTATTAGATATTTGATTATTTATGACTTGCTTATAATAAAGGAAAAATAGAAAGATTAAAATGGTATTAATTTACAGTTTTGTTTATTACCTATAGGGATGAAATCATGCAAATACAAAATAGTACCAACTCGGCACAATCCGATCCAGAAGTTAATTAAAGATTTCCTCTTTAATATGTTAATGTTTAAAATAATGAGTTATATATTTGCCTGCTCAATATGCGTACAGAAGCTATTTATAGAATGTTGCTCACATCACTCACGAGTACCACCTGAAATGTTCCCACGTACCATCAGTGGTACGCTTACCACCGGTTGGGAACCCTTGCTCTAATAATGCAAACTGTGGCCGTATGGCAACAAGTAACACAATCCACTTTATTCTATTAAAGTAGAGCTCCCTCTTGACAAATCTGTGTTTTTTTTTTTTTCATCTATTACATTCCATTTTGAAGTTTTAATTACTAATAACCCTCAAAGATGACAGTAGTAAGTGTATTAAAAATTGAGGTTATTAACTGTTGTGAAATAATGTCTAAGTCAGTATTCAAAGGAGGGATGCACCGAATACCAAATTTAGCCAAATAACGAATATTCAGCCTACCTTAACCAATTTTAATTTTTTGTTAGATCTAATCAAGTTGTATTTATTATTCATCAATTTTAATTCAACATAAGCATATAAAAGTACACAATCGCACAATAATTTTAATACAATATAGCTATTAAATTTTTAATTAAAGCAACACACAATAAAGTAGTACACTCGTTTGTTGTTGAAAAAAGCATTTTAGAAAGTGTTTGAAACTTGGTAAAATCACAACACGAAAACAGAAGTAGGTGGATCCAATGTAGAATGAAAATTAGAAATAAAAGTAATAAAATCATGGCTTACAATATTGTTATACAATTACAAGATAACTGTTTTTAAATCTTTTAGTGCAAAATTACAATTGTGATATATATAGCAATTATTGTTTTTAAAGCCCCCACCTACTGTTACTGTTCGCTTAAAGAGACTTGTTATTTAAAACAACTTGAGTAAAGTTTGATTTAATATTATAAATAAAAAAAAATCTTCAAAATTTGAGTACATCAAAAAAGAAAACAAGTACTGATTGGAAATTTTTCTATGTTTTAGATGATAACATGAAGAAATTTGAAAAAATTTAAATTTCACTATTCGGCCGAATAGTAAAGCTATTCGACCAAACCGAATATTCGGCTAAAGTGGCCGAATACCGAATATTCAGTGCATCCCTAATTCAAAGTATAATAACATTAGTACTCAATACAAATAAATTGTTAAAAAAAAATAATTATAGTTCAAGAGGGTAATTTTAAAATATATCTAGTAATTTTCTCTAGTCATTCTTATCAAAATTAGAATTTTGTAGTTGGGTTTTTGCCATATGGCAAAAACTTTAAAAATTTTAATTATTTAAATTCCAATGCAATTATATATTTTCCGGATGAAAAAAAAATCATGGATTACAGGGTTAATAAAAAACAGCTCTATAGTTGAGGTTAAACTAATTAAACCAAAGATAATATAATAAAAATTTTGTAAATTGAAAGTTTATAATGTATTGATATTTTTATATGGGAATTTTTTTCTCTTAACAATTTAAAGAAAGGTATATTTGTTACATTTAATTATTAATGACCCTATGCATTTTTTTTTCTTCTAAAACTTGCAAACTTTTCCAGTGTTTATTCTATAAATGTGTTTGATGGGATATGAGGTTTCCATGAAAATATACTCCAGCAAACAAAATTTAATTATTTTGTGCTTGAAAGGTTCTTTGTTTACACTAAAAATCTTTTCTTTCCAGGTAGTGAATTGCTGAACCCAGTTTGTCTTCAGAATCTTTGTGGGCTTAACTTCCAGGTGGCTTTACTTCCTCCCCCTCCCCCCACTACTTGGGATGGTAGTGGTCTCAGCAAGAATTAATGCTTGGGGAATCTGGGCACTCATTTCATCATTTGCAACAGAGACTTTTAATTATAATTTTGAATGACTTTCTTGTAAAAGTTTAAGTATATTCAATAAAGAAATATTATCGATTAATCCTGTATTTTCTTTTTCAATACATTTCAATCTGACAAATACAGAATTTCATGTGTGTGTGGTTGTTGTTTTTACAAATGTTTAGAGATGAAATGTCAGAGATAAGAGAAACTGTTGTGTTATATTTTATTTTTTTTAATCTATTTTGTATTACCCATTGTAACTTATGGAGAAAAAAAACTTAACAATCTACAGAAGTTAGTACAATTTAGCATTGTCTTAAATGATTTTTAAAACAAAGTATTCAATAATCTGTTCTTAAACTTTAAAAATTAAATGTTTAGTTATTAAAAATTGATTTTTACATTTTTCAGTATGTTTATGATATTATTGAATTGTTTTATCTTAATAATTTTCTAATATTCTTTCTACAACTTTTAAATAACTTACTATATAAGCTATAACAAAATTGCACAAATGATATAATTTTTTTAAAATATAAAATAATTTTGTGTGCATATTATTTTTATTTCAGTAATATCTATATATTACTACTCACATTAAAAATTATATAATCAAAATTGTATTACTTTTTATAACTTTCAGTGTAAGTTATTCAAATGTTTTAAAAAGAATATTAGAAAACAATAAAGATAAAACAATTCAGCAATATTCACTAGGGGGGTGTCAATTTTCATATGAAAATTTGATGTTGCACAATATTGAGAAAAATATTGTCCAATGTCAAAAATCGACGTTGTGGCAATATTCCCAAGACAGTCCATTTTTTACATTGTGCAATATTGGCCAGTATTTTTTTCGACATTGGCCAATATTTATGTGCTACCTGGGTAGTACAGAATTGTGAAGTTTATTTTTCATATAAAAATTTAACCTATGTAAAGTTTAATTATTATGACTCTGACTTTAAATTAATCTATTCGACAAATCCCCTACTCTCAGGGTCAGCTTGAGGGTTAAGGCGACATTCCACGGAAGACACGTTAGAGGATTCTGCCCCCATCCTAGCCATGCAAATCTGGAGAAAAAAAAGATCGACAATGAATATCGCTGTGCATTTAGGACTGGTGAATTTCAAAAATGTCATGGTCTCCAAAGTCCTGACCCCGAGTACGATGTCGCAATTAGGTTGGATTAGGTGTCGGCCTCGTCATTTGACCTGATTAAAAAGCAAGCCTGCGTCGCCAGTAGCACTCGTTTAGTTAGGACGGTATTCTTCAACCAAATAATTAATAAAAAAAAGCACCCCCCCCCCCCCTTTCTTTCCCTAATTACCGATAAGAACTCCTAACAGAACTTTAAGGCTCTCCCCCGATTTTATTCTGGCACCGTCCTTTTCCTAGATTCAATCTGATCTAGTTAAAACGTGATTGACAAAAATATCTAATTAATGTATTTGAGGATTTCAATTTAATAAATTAGGTATTAAATTAGTAAATGTATTTTCTTTGGACCTATATAGTACTATTATTAATTAAATATATAGGGCGATCATTAATATTTCAGAAAGAATACAAGTATTAAACACATTGGTTGCAAGAATTGAGTTTTAATATAAGAAGGAAGCCCGCAAGGGGGGGCGTCTGGATTGCATGCGAAAAGTCAAAAGTCCCGGGCAATGCCAAAATAACTGTCCGACCTGTAAACGGATTGAGTAGCCAAAATAGTTCGACGAATAATCCGTGTATTAAAGGCAATGCACGTTAAAGATGCTCCAAAGTCCCTACGCCGCGTACGCTGTAGTGCGTAGTCTTTAAAACGTTGCGTTGGGTGCCTACTCAGGTGTCGGCTTGTCGCTTGACTGTGGTTCTAAATTACGATTCCCGTCGCCAATACCACTTGTCAAGCGTAGTGCGACGAATTCATAACTCAACCCGCAGTGTTACTTATTTTTGCCGCATAAACGTGCTAACGTCATAATGCCATAGGGATAGCATTATGGAATCCTTAGTTCTTGATGCCTTAGTACTTTGGTTGCAGATAATGTCTTCAGTCATCAAAAACTAGGGATTCGATAATCCTACTCCTAAATAACATTTTACGCAGCAACAAAAACTAACGCAGCGAGTTGAGTTAGGAATGAAGAACATACATGTGATGTCACGCGGTTTGTTGTCCTACAGCTCCTGAGCCAAATGCTAATGTTATCCTACACAGCTCTCAAACCACGTACTAATGTTATCCTACTGCTCAAACCTGTCTAACCGCTTGTTTTCCACAGCGATTTGGAATTGAAGCTCAGGTGGATATGGCCGTGAATGTCCCCCAAATCGTCACACTACAAACACACATTCACAAAAATACGTTAAAAAAAACAACTGTTGAACTTTTTAAAAAAAATCTGTATGTAAAATAGAGCATAGTTTTTAATTGACATAGTTATTATCGTTGCAAAAACTAAGCAAATGGAGTGCTTATTGAAAAAAAAAATACAAAAAATCAATCATCTTGTTCAAAAATGTTAAACACATTTAGTAATTTTAACACTATTAATGTTGTTAAAATATTAAAAAAATATTTTTTAGTCTTCATTCTACATTTATTTTAAGAAATTTTATCCTGCCAGGTAATATTTACTTTCGCTTTTATCAGTATGTCAACAGCACAACTCTATTACAAAACAAAAGTAAAAACTTTCAGATATAGCGCCAACAAGATGAAAAACAATTCTAACTAGCTACCCTGTAAAGGTGAATTTTGTGGCTTTTCTGGCAACCATACGGTGGGATCATTCCTCTCATGAAACCCGTTCGTACAAAACCCGCTAGTTTGTTTATCTCTCCCTCCGTTCAGGAAAATAAAAACAGTGACATAATTTCCTATGGATATGTCCACACTGCAACAATAAAAATGACAAGACATTGCGCGCGCATGGAAATGCCTATACGAATTGGTCAGGCATGCGCGCACCTACCTCGAATGGACCAAATTGCATATACATTTCCATGCGCACGCAATTTCTTGTCATTTTTATGGTCGCAGTGTGGACATAGCATACCGATTACGTTACGCTGTTGTTCTTGAAGACTTTTAGTGATGGGAAAACCCGTTTCTTTTAATGATCCGTTCGAACCGTTCACGTTCCTTTTAAGGAACGGGTCTTTTGATCCGTTCCTCAGATCCGTTCCTTTTTTTTACCCCCCCCTCATATTCCCCCCCCCCATTTGCAATCTACTAGTGTCCATTCCCCCCTCCCACCCCAATGTGAGGGGGGGGGGGGGGCACTTGAGATGGGAATGCGAGTGCTCTTTTGCTTCTTTGGTTTTTGTTAGGGGGGGGGGGGGATCGAAAAGTGGGGACATTTCTTGGAAATCCTTTTATTTAGAAGAATAGTGTAGATGTTCTTCTTTCACTTCGTTCTTCGTTCTTTCTCTTTGGCCGAGGGAATCATGTAAGCTAAATTGGCGGGAAGGGGGAGGAAGACTAAATATTTATTATGTAGTACAGATTAAATTTTTGTTCATGCTTATATTTCTTTATTAGAAAGATTCAAAACTACCGCTGGTCTTTACTTACTTCGGTTCATGATAATTTTTTATGATGATGCATGGTGTAATACGTTCGTCTCTTTTAATTATTTGTGGAATAATATCTTAAATAAAATGTAGGGTTTATTTTTTTAACGAATTAAAATATTTGGATGAAATAGGATAGGTTAAGGGGTCATAGGAGTCTTAAAAATGTGCAAAGAAGGTACTACAAAGTATAGCTTGATCTTTCATATAACTTTTTAACTACTCAATATACAAGTATAATTTTTTGATATGTAATTCTATAAGATTTATTATAAAACAAATTTTAAAATTTATGAAACTTTAGCCAAAATTAAAATAAATGATATTAAACATAAAGCTTTTGAACACATTGTGATTAGGCTTGCGCGGCAAATTTTGAGGTCAAAATTGAAAAAATTATCAAGAAAATAACTTTATATTGTACAAATATATACAAACAAAGACTTATACCTAAATTCTCAGCTCAATTTTAATTAGAAATTATTTTAAGAACTTTTTTCTAAAAAAAAAATCAATAAAAATTTTTAAATTTTGATTTAAATTTTTTTTAAATAATTTCTAATTAAAATTGAGCTTAGAATTTAGGTATAAGTCTTTGTTTGTACATATTTGTACAATATAAAGTCATTTTCCTGGTCATTTTTTCAATTTTGACCTCACAATTTGCCGCGCAAGCCTAATCACTATGTTTTCAAATAGCTTTATGTTTAATATCATTTATTTTAGTTTTGGCTAAAGTTTCATAAATTTTAAAATTTGTTTTATATTAAAAAAATCTTATAGAATTACATATCAAAAAATTATACTTATATATTGAGTAGTTAAAAAATTACATGAAAGATCAAACTCTACTTTGTAGTACCTTCTTTGCACATTTTTAAGACTCCTATGACCCCTTAACATAGTACGAGAAACACTAATGAATATTTTTGTAGAAACTACACAAATCTAACAAATAAAAAAAATTAAAATAATTAAAAACTAAATACTTCTTCAAGCTGTATTAAATCATTATATAATTGATACTTAAAATAAGATGCATTTTTATCGATATTTTGAAGTAAAGATTTTAAATTTCTCCCTTTTCTTTTTCCTCAAACGTTTATGCTACTTTTAAACACCAAATGAGAATAAGATTAGAGCTAAAACTTTAGCGTGTTTACTTTCGAAGCCAATGTTTTACAATGACATGACAATCATGACATCTAAACTACGACTGACCACCCACCCACATTTGGAAACTTTCAAGGTCTTTGAGTGACTTTTACGATGCTTATCAGATCAGAAACTTATACCAAAGATTGCAACTATACATCCCCCGTCCGAAGAAAATCCCATTTGCTTTTGTACTAAGCCAATTATAAAAAAAGCAAGGCAAAACAACGATGAAAATCCGAAGTTTGTTTACTACAATAGGCTCCCACTTTCAGTCTCAAGATAAGTTAAACTGATTGGAAAAAGCGAAGACACATCCATGTGAGATACTGAAAAAAATACCGAGAATATACACGGGATAGTTGCCAATCTTTTGTCCACCTTCCTATTAGTACCCCGTCATAAAAAAACAAAACAAAAAACAAAAACCACAGCGAATGCCTTATCTTCTAACACAATAAATTATCCTCCATCAGGGATTTCAGGGGACACTTCTAGGAACTGTCACATGAAATAACACCATGAGCGAGCCCACACTGAAGGGGGTAGGAAAAAAAGTTTTGTAGGGGGGGGGGGGACCCTCTTGGTTGCTTGAAAGTTTTTGTGTTGGTGTTTAGTAACTCACACAGTCAAAGGTTGTAATGAATGAGCATTATCTGATAAACAACAACTGACTACAACCTGCCCATTTAAAAAAAAAAAAAATATGGTTTTTTTTTAAATACAATTTATGATATATGGTGCGACGTTAATCAAGTTCAACCTATTTGAAAAAACTCGACTTATTTTAAAATACTTCATTATACTTTCATTATACATATTTCATACTACATGGTGCTTCTTAGGTTTTCCTTTTTTTGAAACTAAAATTGTTATTCTGCAATTTTACTATTATTGCAATGTTTGTTAACGTTCCTCTCCACGCGCTCTAGTGTGACGTTAATTAAATTCAACCTATTTGAAAACTCGACTTATTTTAAAATATTTCATAATTTAACTTAATTTAACATTCTTAAAAGTGACCATATTTCATAAAACATTAATTTAACTTAATTTAACAATCTTAAAAGTGACCGAGATTAGAAACGAGAATCCTGACTTGCGAATCGGGCGCCATACCTATTGGGCTACGGATACTCAGTGTTTCTTATGTTTTCATTTTTTTTACAAACAGCGACGCTTTTGTATATTTAAATTTATCTATTTATTAATGTATATTATATATATTGATTGCTAAAACCCTAGATATTGTTACAACTTTAAATTTAAATTATACCTCAGTAATGTAAATCTATTAAAAAAAATTTCCAAATAGCTTTTTATACCATAAAAAATATGTAAATTGTACTAAGTTTTCAAACATTTTATATCTACCCCCCTCCCCATTGAAAATGGCAATTTTTAGTAATATGTTACTGCTGCATCCCCTCACTGTTAATTTACAACTACATCCCTGGTGTCGTTGGGTGCCAGCTCAGTGTCGCCTTCGTTGATTTACCGTGATTCAATATTACGAAGTTAGTTGCCAATATAGCACTCGTCTAACACTAGTGCGACATTACCGTTTAACCGCTAAGTTATGATAAAAGTATTTTGATAGAAATTTAAATTTGAATACTTTCAATTGTGTATCAATATTAATTGAAAGTTGAAAGTTTATTTCTGTGATGTTATCTTAAAAAGAATTTGAACAATTAACTGTTATTTAAAAAGATGGTAATAACAAAAAAATTTAATAGTTTTCCAAACAACGCGAGGCCCTGTGCGACGGCACCTTTAACACTCCCGTTACATGTAATTAAATCAAAATTACATGCACTCCTTTCTACAGTACAACTAAAATACAATTAGTGTTCATACTTTCGTATAAACATTATTATGATATGCTTGCTGGGTATCTTTTCGATCGTTATCACACATAATATTGAGTTTTCAAAAACACCCCCACCCCCGGTCACGAATCGAAACATTATTTTCAAACATTAGAATAAAATCCACGACAACAAACCCTCAATACGGTCAGGACCGGGTCATTTCAAAAGAACCGGTTCCTCCAATCGCTCCAACAGCCTTCACCATACTAATCTTCGGTCCTGACCGGATCTTTTTGAAAAGACCCGTTCAACCACTTGCTTCAACAGCCTTCACAATACTAACATCGTTCAAATGAACGGATCTTTTTGAAAAGACCCGTTCAACCCCTCGTTCCAACAGCCTTCACAATACTACTAATATCGGTCATCGTTCAAATGAACGGATCCTTTTAAAAAGACCCGTTCAACCACTCGTTCCAACAGCCTTCACAACACTACTAACATCGGTCTTCGTTCAATTGAACGGGTCTTTTCCAAAAAAGATCCGGTTCAGTTCATTGACCTAACACCTCAGTGGTTCAGTTGGAGGCCCTCTGATTGGTTGAAACATTCCTTGGGAGGTTTGAAGGACACCGGAAAGAGCTGGTTGACGTCATCACTGAACCGGTTCCGAACCGACGTCATCTGTGAAAGGGTGCTACGTCACTGCCCGAAGTTTAGTAGCGAGAAAGGGAGTAGGAACGATTGGAGGAAGGAACCGGTTCTTTTCAGGTGATCCGGATCCCATCGTTCGTTTTAAAGAGTCGTTCTTTGCGATCCGTTCAGTGGTGAACGATCCATCCCTAAAGACTTTTAGAGGGTAAGAGAACTTATCGAATGTGATGTGATGGCCGCAATAGTAGCGGGGAAACGTTTCTCTTAGTGGCAGCAAGACACTGTCATAGATAAATCTTTCAATCTTTGACCTACTCATTCAATATGGAGCCCAAGTTAAATAAGAGAGCCAGAAACAACTGGACTCCCCTCCACTGGGCGTCTTACAAAGGTTGGGTAGATCAAGTGCGGCTCATCCTAGAAAAAGGAGCGGATCTGAATGCTACAGCGACTAATGGAGAAACACCTCTTTTACTGGCGTTAGGAGGTGGGCATAAAGACATCTTTGACCTACTCATTCGATATGGAGCACAAGTTAACTGTACGACAGACAGAGACAACTGGACTCCCCTCCACTGGACTTCTTTCAAAGGTTGTGTAGATCAAGTGCGGCTCATCCTAGAAAAAGGAGCGGATGTGAATGCTACAGCGACTGATGGGGAAACACCTCTTTTACTGGCAGTAAGAGGTGGGCATAAAGACATCTTTGGCCTGCTCATTCAATATGGAGCACAAGTTAACTGTAGAGGAGGCAGTGACAACTGGACTCCCCTCCACTGGATGTCTTACAAAGGTTGTGTAGATCAAGTGCTGCTCATCCTAGAAAAAGGAGCGGATCTGAATGCTACAGCTACTAATGGGGAAACACCTCTTTTAGTGGCAGCAAGATATGGGCACAAAAACATCTTTGGCCTACTCATTCAATATGGAGCACAAGTTAACTGTAGAGGAGGCAGATACAACTGGACTCCCCTCCACTGGATGTCTTACAAAGGTTGTGTAGATCAAGTGCTGCTCATCCTAGAAAAAGGAGCGGATCTGAATGCTACAGCTACTAATGGGGAAACACCTCTTTTAGTGGCAGCAAGATATGAGCACAAAGACATCTTTGGCCTACTCATTCAATATGGGCACAAAGACATCTTTGGCCTACTCATTCAATATGGAGCACAAGTTAACTGTAGAGGAGGCAGCAGTGGCGTAGCGAGGGGGGGGTTACAGGGGGTCAGAACCCCCCCCATGAGGACTTACAAAGGTTTTTTCCAGAGCTCCAATACCAATTTTCTCAAAAAATCCCCCCCCCAAGGTGGGGGGGGGGGGAAGGGAGGGAAGGGGAATCAAACCTTTCTTCTTTAAAAAGTTCACTTTTTTGAATTGCTGTAACAATTTTTACATAGAACCTCTTTAATGCCATCTCGATAATCGCACTCCTTGTCTTTTTATTTACTCTGTGTATAATTAACATTGCTTCAATTTCTAGCACTCAGGAAAAATTGCGTTAGGGGATGTAATTGTCCAAGATTAGGACCCCTAGTCGGAAAGAACTAAAATTGCGTTCCATTACAACAAGAAATTTGCATAAAAGTTTGATCAATTTTGTAAAATTTGTTTGTATATATTATTGCAATCAGGTGGACAAATCAAATGGTAGGACACTTGCAGTTTTAATGTCGCAAAATGTTGTGTTAATGAGTGTTACAAAATCACACTGCTTCCCACTTTTGTCTTTTTCTTTTGTATTTCGTCGGATGTAATAAGAATAAAAAGGAAATAAAGCTATTTTTCCGTAATATATAGTATTTTTGATTTGTCACAGTTTTTTTTTTTCAATAATTGTTATATCTTTGATTTCATAAGAAAAAAATATCCAGTAAATCACTTTTCCGTAGACTACGTAAAATTACGTTCTCTGGGCAGACGGCGGACAAAATTTTTTTAGAGCATGAAGGACCATCTGATAATGGAGATTCCGTTTTTCCACATTTCCGGTGGGGTCATTCCCTAAGGGTCCCCCATTCGGATAGGGGATCTTTTTTGTCTCTTATCTATTTCTGGATTTCCCGCGCTATTGACAACTTTCCATTCACACTTGTAGCAGAAGGGGCACTATCCGCATTCCGCGTAGAAATCACGCCTTGTTTTTCTTCGAATTTTTTTTTTGTAGGATGCTCACCCCCATTTTTCACCCCTAGCTTAGCCAATAAACTAGTCCCTCCCTCTGTGACTTAGAAAGCGGGGGAGGGGGCGTGTCTTCTTTTGGAAAATAAACACTTAGATACACAAGGCAGCTCGTTCTGTGCTTGTCATTCATTGTCGAAATTAAAATCCCTAGAAAACTCCAATAGTTTTAACTATATTTCACCTCTATTTTTATAAAATAAAAAATTAATTAATTCAAAAATTAATGCAATCAAAATATTACTCAATTCTTGCAAAATAAATCGCGTATTTTGATAAGTCTTCACTAATCACGATATTGAGGTAAGTGACGATTTGTTAGATTATATTTTATATAATTATTCATTATTTTTATTTATTAATTGTTATCATTTTTGCATGTCATTTGTAGTAGCTATATGATGCGAATCTTGTTTGTTAGTTTACAAAAAATTAAATAGGCAGCTTTAGATTTATTTACCCAAAACGTCAATTTTTTTGTTAACTTATGTAAATCAGTAACTTTTATCCTCATTAACTTTATAATACATCAGTAACTTTAATCCGGAATAAGTTTTAAGCGTGTTTATTAATAGTTATCATGTGTTTAAGTTCATCATTAATGAAGAAATTTGACTTCTTATGATAAAATTTATTTTATTTGTAATTAATAATTTAATTTTTAATTAATACGTTAAAATTAATAATTTAAATGCATTGTACTTAGTTATACAAATTAATTAATGTTATTAATTATAACTAACTTTGATAATTATAATTAGTTATAATTATTAATATTCATTAATTAGCATTTTCAATTAAAAACTACATTCATAATTATTAGAATAAAGTTTCCTTTAAACTAAATCGGCAACTTCAAAATTTTGTAACCCCCCCCTTGGAACAATCCTGGCTACGCCACTGGGAGGCAGATACAACTGGACTCCCCTCCACTGGATGTCTTACAAAGGTTGGGTAGATCAAGTGCGGCTCATCCTAGAAAAAGGAGCGGATCTGAATGCTACAGCTACTAATGGGGAAACCCTCTTTTAGTGGCAGCAAGATATGGGCACAAAAACATCTTTGGCCTACTCATTCAATATGGAGCACAAGTTAACTGTACGACAGACAGAGACAAGTGGACTCCCCTCCACTGGACGTCTTACAAAGGTTGGGTAGATCAAGTGCGGCTCCTCCTAGAAAAAGGAGCAAATCTGAATGCGACAGCGACTGATGGGGAAACGCCTCTTTTACTGGCAGCAAGATATGGGCACAAAGACATCTTTGTTCTTCTTTTTAGGAATGGAGCTACTATGAATTTGGACTCTGCTCTAATTTCCAAGCATTCATTTCTGGAAGTTGTTTTCAAGGATGTGAATCTGTGCACCCAATCAATGATAAATAAATTTCATTGTCAATCATTACCTATATTGTACGGTATTCCAGATATTAAGCAAAAGCTCCCTCTCTTTAAAAACTTTAAATTAAAAGATGAACAAAAACTGCAAATCAAACAATTCGTTCAATCTGAGGTAGAAATCAGAAAGTTATGTAATGTATTCAACTCCCAACCGATTGTACTGATGTTATTGTGTGTACAATCGTTACTCAGTCATCATTCAACTAAGAAAATTTCTTCTTTGAGAGGCTGTAACTAACCATTTAAAAAAAAAACACTCCTTAACCTTAAGCTTATTGTTACTTTTTATTATTGCAATAAAAAGTAACAATCAGTAAGCTTATTGTTACTTTTTATTGCCGTGGTAATTTCATTGAATGGAATTTTATTTTTGTGCTTGCTAGTTTTGCTTTTGTAAATTGAAAGATAATTGTAATAAATGCTACAAATTACATAGTTTTCAGGGTTTATTAAGTTCAACTATAACATCCCCTCCCACCCCAAAGAAATTTTTTTTTTTTGTTTTAATATTGTACAATCTCCTGTTGTATGCTATTCTATTGTATGCTTGTTCTCATGCTATACAAATCTTGAGTAAAACAATTTCATTCCTAAAAACCTATGATGTAAATATATCTTCTTATTTTGTAAGACTTTCCTTAGAGATTAGAATAAGGACTAATGAGAAATCTCTTGTTTAGTTTTTAGATGTTACGCCAAATTTTTTTATTAACTCTATTCGTATTTACTTTTGTAGTTATTATTTGGGTTTCGTAGCTTTGACCATTTGAGATATACTTGGGCAAATCAATGTATAGGATGACTGAACCTGGAGGTGACTTGCCAGTGAAACTACCCTGGCTTATGTGTTGAATTAAACCGCTACACCAGAGCTACATGAGGACTAAAGGAGACGGGCTTCATAATTTTGAACCACGGTCAAGTGACAAGCCAACCTGCGAGTAGGCTCTTTTTATTGTACGGAGTGTTAGGACTTTGAAACATGTTTAACCTGTACAATCTTGCATATTTATGTGACGCTTTTATAGGTCGCCAGACATTTAGAAAATGCCTGTGCCTAAACCTCGTAACTTTAACATGCAAGGCATGCACTTTACCAACCTATGCCCTGTCCCATGACCTTCAATTCACTGGCTCTAAATTCCTTTCCCCTTTTAGATCTCCATTGTCTTAGTCATGCTGAATCAGGTGGAATAATCAAGTTAAAAGTTTAAATGGTGTGATGTTATCTAATAAAAATAGTCATTTAATTTTTGCACAATTTTATATAAAACTAGCTTTACAAACCCCAGTGTTGCACTGGTGTACACTTAATAACAGTAATTTTTTTTGTAAACTTTTAGCCAATTGATTCCCTCTTCACTGGTCAGTACCCGCTCATAGTTCATGAATTATAATCTTCAGCATTCAAATAGCATTAACTAAAAATAATAAGTGGATGAACAATTATATCAGGGGTTCAACGGCTTTCTTAGGCCCTTGTAAAAAAAATGGCTAGTTTCATAAACAGAAAAACCTGGCATAGGATACAATAAAGTCAATTCATATCTGTTGCTGCTAATTCGCACGAATATACTATATGTCGAGGGAATTGACATTTCGGAGAAATATTCAGGAGATTTGGAATAGTTATAATATGACCTTTACTGTAATTAGAATTGCAGCAAATTTTGCCAGATTCTCTGCAACGTTCTCACCACGATTCTCTGCCATATCAATTCTGGTACTTCTGAGGACATCAATTCTGAACAGTAAAGGAAGAACAAGAAACAGACATGCATCATTTTGTAAGGCTGGAAAAGTTTCAGAAAGTAAAATTCCATTTCCACTGAAAAAAAATCCATCTTCATATTTCTTACTACATTTGAAAACAAATTAAACTCAATTCAGAAATAAAATTAGGAAGCATAATTGTTTTTAAAAAATTAAATTCAAATTACAATCCTACAAATTAAAGATGCATGCTTTTATACTTAATTTTAGCTGGCATTGAATGCGCCAAAATTTATTTCAAATTGGAAATGAAAGCTATAAATCTAATCTTAGTATAATGCTGATTATTCTCTTTTGAATGCATTATATTTTCAAGAAACAAATTTAAGTGTACTTCAATAATAACTGGTTTAGTGTGGATGATGCCCTGCCTTTAACTTACCGTTTTATTAATGTTATGGAACATGGTGTAACAGCAAAATTACCCTGCAATTTAAGAGATATATTCTTTAAAGAGTTCATGAAAGAAAAAATGCCAATCGCATGGACTTTACCAAGTATTTTATATATCATTTGTTTAAAAATGACTTTAGTAACAAAAATAACAAATCTTTCAAGGAGATTAAATGTTTTTTTTTAATGTGTACTTCAATATTAGAAAAAAAATATCAGATTAGAGCAATTTTTTTTTTATTACAGTGTATATTTCATACTTCATATACATGAGTTCATTACATCTTTACACAACTAAAATGCAAAAAAGCTATTAGTGAAGCAGTGCAAAACTTTATAACTTTCAAGTATACACATATAGTACAGTAGTTTCATAGTTTACAGCATAGCTCTGCGTAAAGCTTCATTGTTTTGTTGGAGTTAATATTTGGTTGCTACACAATCACAAGTAAATTTAAAGTTATGCTTTGATAACATATGTGCTTATTATAAGGTTTGTTCAGTATTTGAAAGAAATATCACAGTACAAATAAGTCGATAAAATAGTAAAAATGAACTAAAAATGTATAGATATGAACCAATTAAATAATAATAAAACACAAAGATTTTTTTCACGACATTTTATTAAATTTATTTATATTTGTATGTTAAGAAGGATTATCAATTCCATATTGCTAATGCATTAGTTTAAAAATAGCCACATCTGTTACAGTAATGCTTTGCCATGGAAGCATCCCCCCCCCCCCACACACACACATGTATAAGAATCATAACAGAAAAAATAAAACAGATTCGAACAGAAAATATTGAAGTTATTTAATTTAATTAACAAATTTTAAGTTACCCAAAATATTAAAAAGAGAACAACACTATTTCAAAACTCATTTAATAAACAAATGCTATTTTCCTTTCAAATTTGTTTTATTTTGCTTTTACGACAATTTCATACTAGGTGAAAAATGCTTATACGTATAACAATACTTTCGTTGAGTTTGCAATTTCAAAATTAATGCATTAGCTCATTGGGACTGACTGACCAACCGACTAAACATTCATCTTAATTATATGACAAATATATTAGAAAATTAAATTCATGAAAATCAAAAGGATCAAAGTACTAAAACTTAATTTATTCTTAATAGTTAATTTAATTGATTGACTAAAATTAAAAACAATTTACAAGCTAGTCTCAGTAGCAAACAAGCAATTTTATATTTAAAATCTATAACACATAATTTCCTTATGTAACTTTATCGTACATTTTAGGGTCTGTTAGTGAAACTGATAAATTTATACTTTAGGACTTAGATCTTTTTGATTTTAAATTAATGAAAGTAAAGAAATATAAAAAATTCAACTTCATAAATACTTAAATATTTTTTGTACAGTATAATGAAGAGCGATTTAATTTGAAAATGTCATTTTTACATTTTAAATACATATGACTTAGCTTTTTGATATGTTTTGTAGATGAAAACAACTGAAGTTAGTGATGACTGGTAGTTGCTTTCATGTAGTATGATGAATTGATATGCTAAATAATTTTAAAATTAAATGCTGTTTCATTTGGGTAAATTGTAGCCATTTTCAGATACACATTGTTTGCACTCTCTTAATGCTCTAGTGATACACATTTTGCATGCAAAAATTTAGCAAGTATTTTTTTAAAAGCATATTCAAAGCTTATACATGGTGTTCAAACCACTTTAGAATTTCAGAAGCTATATTGCAAAAAAGCATGTTCTTGCTTTCAGAATATACTGCAAAAGGTTCAGACATTGCTTATTTAATATTGTAAAAACAAAATAAATAGCATTTTGCAACAAAATATAATAAAGTAACTTCACATTGCATAAACATTTGAGTACTTATTTTATACAATTTTTTTGAAAGATATGTTTCGATAATAGCCCTTGAGTAAATTCTATATTTTATTAAATTCAATATATATTCCAGATATTTCTCTCTAGGGAGCTGCTCTTTTCTTTTCAGATTATAATAAATTATATAATAGCATCTTCATATTTTATTGCACAATTTTTTTAAAAATAATTAATAAGTTAAATTCCATAGCTTTAACTATACAGTATACCATTTATTTGTAGTTAAAATTTGGGAGCAATTAGAGTAAAATTATGCACTAGGCATATACTTTACTCGAATGATTACATAATTAAAAATAATAATTTTACACACATTTCTAATAGCTCTTAAATAAAAAGGAAAATAAGAACAATTTTGTGGACATATCTTTTCATTACTCAAAAATTCAAATGCATATTTTTAAAAACAATAACCCAGTTTCTTTAATTCAAACTATCAAGTCAAATGCAATAAAAAATTGTACTAAAAATTTGGAAAAGTTTAACACAACCACCAATTTCGATGTGAATTTTTAACTAAAAAACAGTTCTAAATTTGTATTAAAATAATTAAAACAAAACTACAACAGAGACCCTGTATTTAGGATATGGACTGCCCCTGAGGAAAAGTGTGTGGCCTTCTTTGGAATCTCATGAAGAGGGCTCCAATGGCAGATTCAAGGTATATTTGATGGTACGGGTCTCTTATGCCCATGTGGGCAATATCGTCAATGCTTAGGGAAGCGACATGGTGCAGTTCTGTGATCTCTGAATTGAGGAAATTAGACATGTACATGGGGAGGCCAAGAGAGGTAAGCCATAACTGGAGGTTTGAGTAGTTTGGCTCAATCACTGGGACAACACACGAGTCGGATAAGAAATCATTTGGCACCTGTAAAGAGATAAGTTTTGTTATATATATGATTAATATTGTTTTTACATGTTAGGGATTGTTTTTTAATTTATGACTAAATTGTTCTATGTTATAAATATACATGTATAAAATGTATTAAAAACTGATAACTAATTTTAACAGACATTTATCAGCTATTTAATTTAATTTTATTTAACAAATCCATACAATAATAATTCTTAATAACTTAAAAAATTTAATGCTTAAATACATTGCAAATAATTAAGTTTTAATTATTTTTTTTAAGCATTAGTTAAGTAAATAACAAAGAATGTTACATAAATCAGACATTTTTCACTATAGACTAAATAAGAAGTTTGGTAATCAGGTAAAATATAATAATGAAAATTTCTATTACTTCTATAATTCAAGAATTGTAATTTTAACTTACTAGACTTAGTTTAGGTACTAGCAAAAGCTGCTCCAATAAAATACCTTTTCTTCAACTCTGATTTTCTTACAAAAAAGTTAGATAATTTTATGATTTTATTTTAGAGATTTTTTATTTACAATAAATATATTGACAATATTTATTGTATTGCAAATTCTTTATAATCACATATCAACCCGGCTTTTATGTCTCAAAATGTTTCCATGGAGATATTAGAAACTACAAAAGTAATGAACCAATTGAAATAAGTGTGTTTCATGACTTCATTTAGTTTCCATGAAGATATTCATGACATTTTGTTTTTCTACCAATCAGATACTCTTATTTTACTTTACCGCACTAGTGCCGAAAATCACATTTTCGCCACTGTCTGTGACATAAGCACGTAAAGTGTCACTTTCGCAACGATTTATGAATAAATATGATAAAAAAAAATGAACTTTTTCGCAGGTTGTTACAAAAAATAATTCGACACTCACTCCTCTTCTGCCTTGTTGCTGTAGAGATGTAATACGGATTTGATCTAGGGCATCTGCCACCTCCATAATACCATGATGTAGTTCTTCTGCATACCTTTGGACTAGAGCAGGTGGAATGCCACAGAATCCAGTCTAAACAATGAAAAGTTATTTTAAAAATACTTATGCTTTATTACAGCAGTTTATTGAAACAAATACATAGTTTTATAATGATAAACGATACATTTTTTAGAGAGTCAATCTTTAGGAATCTATGCAATATTCATAAATTGTTGTCTTTACATTAATAACCATTAGAAAGCACAAATTAATAAAAGATTATGAAATGTGATTAAAAATTCTAAAATAAGTAGGGGAGAGTGGAAATGAATAGGTCATTTTTTGGGTTTTAATTTTTGTAATGTTTTCTAATATATATTTTTTGTCTTAAAATTGGCTCTTCAGTTACTTTACTTATTTGGTTATATAAAAAAGTCATAAAAATTGGATTAGAAAATGTCTATAATGAATGATAATAGAAAATAAAAATATAGAAATTTGGCAAATCATCCCCACCCATTGGGCTGAATGGGCCACTAGATGAATTCAATGAAAAAAGGTGGAATTAATCTTTTATTTACCAAGAATGACAAAATAAATGACACTTGACATGATATGACACAAAAGGTTTCGGAAAAAGTAATTAATAAACAATTTTTATCAAAATTTATAAACTTAGGGCGAAAATGTGCAAATTTTTTTAGAAATCGTTATGAACCTATTCTAACTCGACAATAATTTAATCTAAGTCTATGACAGTCAGTTATGATTCATATCAAGGAGAAAATCATAAAAGGAAAAACAAACATTTTCATGATCAGGGCAAAGGTGGCCCATTCATGACCATGATACAGTGGCCCATTCAGCCCCACCTATACTTCTGGAATGAATTCAGATTTTTTTAGTAAATTAAATTCAAATAACATCTATAAACATGCTAAAATTTGTTTACAGATATGCAAGGACTTGCTATTACACATAATGGCAATGAAATAATGCATACTTTATAGTTAGTATTTATTTTATTGAAAAGGGAAAAATGTGCTTTTCAATAGATCGACCAACCTACTCTAGTGAGAAAATGGCTTCTCACAATCAATGGAAAATTAGATTAGTTTGGTAGAACAAGTAGATCTATCTATTGGTGGCATCTAAAATAATTTTATGCCAATACTTTTTCATATTTTGTAGTGGCCCATTCATCCCCATGGCCCATTTATTACCACTCTCCCTTGATTCAAATTTTCATGCTGAGAGCAGTAGAAATATTTTAAAAGGAGGCCAAGCATATTAAAAAGTAAAATTTGAACAGTTAACAATCATCAATAAAGTTTTGTTTATATTTAAGGTACAAAAGTGTGACTGTTGAAGAAAGCCAATAAGGTTGTCATATTTTTCTGATACTACCTACAATTTGCTTAACTGATCCGTGTCATAATAATAGGTTACTCAAATTAGTTGAACACAAAAGCCATCGAATAAAATTAGCTTTTCCCCAAAGAATGCGATTTATATTATAAAAATTAATATAAATTGAAACTAATTACCTTGTCTGTGTATGGTTCTTCATGCAAATATATTTTTTCAGCAACTAGCTTTTTATTGACTTTGAAAATCAGACTGGGTGAAGGCGGCCTTGTATCATGGATAAGTGTCTGCAGACTACCTTTCCTCTGCTTAACCTTTTTATAGACATGTCGCCCAGGAGAGTCCTCTGCTTCCGTAGCTGGATCACTCATCACATCATCATAATCATGCCCATTCTTTCTAGAATTTTTCTCATTTTTTGACGAGAAAGAAGCCCATCCATAGACATACCCTCCACGGTCGGGATAATTACTAGGGGTCAGTTCTCTGTTTTTGGCAAAGCTGTACGTCTGGAACGGAAAGTCACATAGAAGGTCCTTACTCCGGTGAGAATGGGACTTATTTCGGCTGTGTTTTGTTCTCGTTTTTCGTGGCGACCCAGGCGAGGATTTAGTCCCAGAATGCGATAGAATGTAAGACACATTCAAAGCACCAGTGTCCTGATGGTCGGTTTTTGGTACCGGAACTTTTGCTAGGGTGACATCAATATTCTCTTTTGGAGGACTAGTATTGCCTAACGTAGGTAGGATATTGAAATTGTTTGACTCGAATGGATAGTCATTGGTGTCAGTTACTACAGCCACATCGTCAGTTGCTGTAGATTTTGTTGACGACTCTGCACTGACGTCAAGGTTATTTAAGGCCACAGCTGAATCTTGGCCTTCCCTAGAGTGTATGCCGCTTTCGGACTGACTAGTGTCCTGATCTTCCAGGTCAACTGTGAATTGTCCGTTGCTCAAAGCTCGTTGAGACGAGTCCCTTTGGATGAGATTCTCGTTACTTGCGTAGCAACCCGAGTCTCTCGGAGACTGAATGGTTTGAGATTCTTCATCCATGTCTTCTGCTGATAAAATTGAAAAATAGATGAATAATAAAACAATATACACCAAGTAAAAATGTGTTCATTGTTATTGTTTGGGAGACAATTTAACACAACATTTGAAAGCTTTTTACGACTGCTGGCAGGTAAACTGCAGTAACTATAGCAATTAATTGGATAATTTTTGTCCTAAAAATTTCAGTATTTTACTAAAACTATTTAGGATGGATCAAGTTATTGTTCTTGATTCTGTAGTTTACTTGCTGACAACAGTTTAAATATTTTAATGAAGCTGATAATACGTATATTACTAAGAATTTAATCAACTGATCCTGGCATATTTTGAAGACATTTCTTTGAACTTATATATGACATTGAATTCCTTAGTAAAAAGTAAATTAGGTATTTAGTTGGCTACTTTTTGCCTTTAATTCTTAATCATACTTCTAAATATAAATGTATGTGATTCAACAAAATTATTTTATTTTTTAATAATTCTATCAGAATGTAAATTTAAAATCTAAAACTTTTATGCATGAGATATTCTACAATAAATTTTTTACACAGCAACATTTTTATAGTCAGTTATATTACTTATTAATAACTGAAACCATTTACTCAATTTAAAACCATACAGGGATTGGAAAGTTATCTTTAAGAAGTAACTCAGTTACAGTTACTTAATTAAAAAAGGAACTGTTACAATTTACAGATGTTCAATATGAAAAGTAACTACTTAGAGACACTTCAAGTTATAAGAAAATTTTAAATTTAATCATTTCTCAAAGAGAACCAAGTTTAAAGAAATAGTTACCATCAGGAAAAAGTTAAAAATAAAAATTCAACGATGTGAAGAGTAAAATTTTAAATAATTATTTTAAAAGAACTGCTAAAAAAATATCCGTGAAGAGCTTTGAGAGAAGTAACGGGGGAGTAAATTTTTTTCTTTACTTCGTTACCATTAAAATTAATTAAATAATTAAGTTACAGTTATATTCTAAAAAATAATAAAGTCGTTATTTAAAAAAAAGTAACTGTTCCAAGTAATGCTGTTGCCGTCATGGTTCTTGAGAAACCTAGATGTCTGCAGGACAGTTTTGAGTTGTGATGTGTTGCCTTGGTAAGGACCAGGCTTTTGTTTTGAGTTGACATAAGACACAAGTGCATTCTTATTTACTTTTTTTCATGTGGCTGATGCAAGAACTCTTTCCGCCCGAGGCAACCATTATGTGATGTATTGCTTTACAATAAAATTACTAGAGTGAACTTTTATCGAGTTTTATTTGAGAGTGTTTATAAAGTTTGGAGAAAATTTCAAGAAGTAACAGGTCTGTCAAAAAATGAGAACATTTACAGTATGTGCAGGGCTGCCAGTGCCAGAAAGCTTTGAAAATAGTTGCTTTAGTAGCCTCAGATGTTAAAAAATAGTAGCCAAAATAGTATCCTCTTTTACCTAACTAAATAAACAACTTTTAATTGTTAGATAATATAATAAGTAATTTCTTAAAAAATATTTGCATTGAATGTTATCTGCGATTACATAAATTTTCCAAAAAAAGTGATATATTAGTTTAATATGCTTCGATGCACAAACTTAAAAACTAAAAATTAAGACTTGTATTAGTGCAAACCTTAGAATTGTAGCACTAACACTCAGTTGAAAGGATTGATAAAACTCCCAAAGTTTTTCGGATGTATTGCAACAGAAAATTTCATGTTAAATTATTAAACCAATTTATATATAAAACATAAATTTGGGGAAAATATTTTAAATCAATACTTATTTGTATTTGAACTTAATTAGCAAATTACATAAAAATTTAAAAAAAAAAAAACATTTTGTTAACGATTGGATAATTTTTGAGAAACAGTCATAAAAGTGCCTTTTTTTATCCTCCAAAAATATATTATATATGTGTACGGGCAATATATTTTTAATTTTTCATTTGTTTCAGCTTGACTTAAAAAAAATCTAGAAAAAACAACATTCATTCATCTAGAAAAAGCCTGTCATTTCACAGAAGCGAGAAAGAAGAAGTTTAAATGCTAAATACTGCCAAAAATTTAAAACTAAAACTTAAATTTACAAATTGCAACAACAACTATCATATGAAAGGATTGATAATGCCAAGTAAAATTAAATGTACTTGAAAATAAATTTATTTTAAAATATATATAAATATATTAACTATTTAAAAAAAATTTATTTTTATCAGTTATTCAAGAAACATAAGGATCAATACTAATCCATGTTAATATGTTTCACTGAAATAACTCGCAGATTTTAAAATCAAGCTAGGAGGGCTAAATTAAAACTACTTAAATTTTTTAAATATAGGTATTCTTGTTTACAACAATCTAGAATCCAAAATAAATTCAAAGAAAATATTACTTTTTAAAAAAAGTTTTTAAACGTATTTTGATACACAATTCTTTTATATACATATTTTATTAAAAATTAAAAAAAAAAAACTTTAAACAAAAACTTAATTTGGCAACAATATAATTTTTCAGTAAAAAAATTTATTTAAAACTAGTAAAATGTGACTTAATTAAATTTAATTGGATTAATTAAAACTAACTTAATTTTAATCAAGTTATGGTATGTTTTGTTATCATGCAGTATTAGGCCTTCTCGCCAACTTATTGAAAACAAAGCAAATTAATAACAAACAGACAGATGCAAATCCTATCCAAATGCAGTATTAAAAAAATCTTCAACAAAGCATACAAAATGAAAGTTTGAGTTTCTATGAACTTTACATAGGCTTCTAAAAAAAATCATAATCAATTGCAATTTCAAAAGCACATGGTTTTGGTTTTGTTTTGTGCTGTTGGATTTGAGATGAGAACCAAACGAAAACTCACATTTTGTGCATCGGCAGTATTATAGTGGCGCCATCTATGTGAAAATTATATAACTAAAAAATCTTTAAAAAAAGTCGCCCAAGACCGAAAATAGTTGAAGGTTTTGCTTAAAATAGTCGTTTTGGGCCCTTTTTGGACTTAAATAGTAGCCATAGTCGCCTAGACGCTAAAATAGTCGCTTTAGTAGCCTTTAAAGTCGCCACTGGCAGCCCTGTATGTGCAAGTCAATAAACGCACTCTCCGATCCATGATTAAGATATTTCAATATACATGTCAAATAAAACTAAAATAAAATAAAGGATTAAAAAAGTTTTATAAGTTAATATTTTAACATACCATCAGGATCTGGATCCTGCAACATTTCTACAGCTCTTAAAAGTTTAGATAAATGTTCAGAATTGGTTATTCCAAGGTTGTCCAAGTCTACCTTTTCGATTTCTTTGAAAGTATCCAGTTCATCGTATCCATTTAGAATAAAAACATTCATATATTCCTAAAATAAATAGTTACAATTACTATAACTTTGCATTAATTCAACACTATTACTTTTGTACTTCCACGTGAAAGTTAGATGATGATGCAAACTAATAGTCCTTATAAATTAATAACCAAAAACCTTCTTACATAAAAAAAAGTTTAGACTGAAAAAATAAGTTTTTAAAGTTTCAATGTAGCTATAAGAAACTAAATTAAACCATTTAAAAAATATTCTAGAATTCGTTTCACTACTCAACTATGCATTTATACTATTTTTCTCTCAATTTGAAAATGATTGAGTTTTAATGAAGTTTTAGCTGCTAATTATTGCATTTTGGATTATATTAACTATCAGTAATTTTTTAATCAGTAATTTTTCAAGAGTATTTTTAAACTTAAAAATAGAAAGTAATTGTACTTGTAGGTCAATCTGTTTCAGTAACTCCTCCAAAGTTTCAGGCTTCTTGTTCCATTCATTGTTAATCTTTTTTCGTCTATGCTTAGTTTTTCTCTCTTCATCCATTTCTTCAACATTGATAAATTTGAAATGACCAACTTTGCCTTGAGCCATGCCAACCCAAATACCAGTTTTGTGCTTGGCAATAATGTCGATGATATCCCCTTTCTGAAAGTGTTAGTTTAAAATTAGTAAAATAAAAATATTACTAGAGTCTATTTGCCCGACAGACTGACAACTCCAGTAAATAAGTTCCTATATTATCAAACTAATGTAACAATTATTTTTTTGACATCAATAGAGATTTTTTATTCTTTAGAGAACTTTAAATTCTGTTGACATTTCAGAAACATAATTTTTATTGTTGAACTCTAATTTTTCAAAATTAATATGGAGTTAACAATATGAAAAGCAAATGATAAGTATTCCATTCTTTTTTCATTAATTTTTTTTTATAAAATAAAGCATAACTTAAAGTATGCGATACAGTTGATCAATTTCACCAAATATTAAAAATCACACTGCATTGATTTAGTTTGGTTCAATCAACAACACACTGAAGCTATACAAGGGACTATCCCACTGCATAGAACAGTGTGACAATGTCATCAAATTTGAAAATATTCGTGAGTACAACACCATAATGCTGTAGGTCAATATTAATACTCATGTATTTGCAATTTTTTTAATGCTGCTGTTTTTTTAAACTTAGGACAAAGTATTTAAAATTATCTGGGGAATTTTATAAACAAATGCAAAAGAATTTTATTAAATAAGACATTGCATTCAAAAAGGCAAGGTAAAGGTTGTCAACAACGTAAACATTATTTATTTCATTTTTCTTATCTCTAATTATGCTTAATAATTTGTAATATTTTATCAATAATCTATAATATCACAGAAAAAAATAGATAGTTCTTTTTATTAAAATGTCAATTTAAATCCATCCAGGTCATTAAAAAGCCTATATCTTAAACTCTTGCTTTGAGTATTCTTACCCTAAAAGCCAGCCCGTCCCTATCATAAGGACTAGGAGTACAATCAACCAGCGCTCGTGCTCGGCCTATAAAAGTGCCCAGGTAGGAATTGTGGTCATCTTCGCCTACTGATGTGGAACTGCGATTACTACTCGTGGGAGTAGGGGGCTGCAAACCTGGATTAATATAATGATATGAGGGTTGGTTAGAGTTATCTGGCAAGCAATAACTATATTGATAAGTAAAACTAAACACATTAGCAAAATAGAGGGTAAAAACTTGCTGCAGCCTTTTCAGTTTGAAAGATAGGGTTGATAGCATGCAAAAAAGCAGATTTTCCAGTTAGTTGGGTCAGACTGACTTGTTTAGTTCCCAAAAAAGATTGGTTCTCATTTTATTGACCCAATGAATGGATTGATTTTGTTGACCCACTGAGGGCCACTGAAGGGATAACCTTGCCTGCCATTTGAGCCCCAGACCAGTTCAAATAGTGGCAACAAAGTAAATCCACCCACCTAAAGGGTATCTTTTTTCATAAATAAAGTTACAGTTTAAAAGCACATAAGGTAGACTAACCAGTGAATGAGCTGAATTGTTTTAAGAAAATTCATACATTTTAAGAAAATATAGCTTGTGGGTTTATGACAATGTGAACACATCTGTCATTGTATGCAAATTCTACAAAAAAAGGTCACTTTATATTGCATTGCATTGGGTCTTTTGGGGGTCCAAATAAAAAGTGGTACAAAAGCCAAGTGAATGAGCAGTACTTTTACCAGTTAATGAACATACAAATGTCCAGTCAATAAACATGTAGGATTTTAATTAATGACCAAGACAACCAATCAGATGTCAGATAGCTTCCTACTAGATGAGAGGAAGTGAGTGTTACCAATCCATCCAGTGGAATGATTTTTAATCCTTACTTTTTAAATGTATTTACCAACTGTTCATTCACTGGTCAGTCTACCCTACTCCAGTTGGGTCGGACTAACTTGTTTAGTTCCCAAAATAAATTGTTCCTCATTCTGTTGACCCAATGAAAGGATATATTTTGCTGACCCACTGAGGGCTCCTGAAGGGATAACCTTGCCTGCCATTTGAGCCCCAGACCAGTTCGAATTGTGGCACAAAGTGAATCCACCCACCTAATGTGCCTCTTTTTCATAAATAAAGTTATTTTATAAGATATATTGATGAGTTTGAAACTTTGTTTTTACTGGTTGAATTATCATAAAATTAAATATTAGCAATAGAAGAAAAAATAAAAATTCAAATTTTACAAAAATAGTAGTTGAAGCCTTCTTAAAACAAACACTTCAGATATTTAGATTAAAATTTTGAAATTTATTAGATTGTGTTTGGTATATATTGAAAGTAGTATAGATATAATTGTGTTTTAGAATATAAGTATTGGTTAAACAAAACTCTAACTGTAAAAAAAAGTTGTCATAAATTTGTCAAAAGGGGGGTGCATACCAAATTTTTTAAATAAATGGTCATAAAACTCTTAGTTTGAATTATTGTCACACTAGAGCTATAAGAGGGCTATTGGGGACGGGCATTGTATTTTAGAACCGCAGTCAAGTGACGCATAAAACTATTAGATATAAATAAAATTGTCATATTTCACTTAATTATTTTCCTAATAATAGCCTTATTCCTATAAATGAATAGCTGTACATAATAAATAATTCTAATTACTTGATCCAGATCCACTGGGAATGCTTTCAACAGAACTTCCACGCTGAATCACCCCATCAGCATTTTCAATACCTTCCCCGATCTAAAAAGCAAAAGAAGAAGAATTGGAAAAAGTATCATTAAAAATTTAAGCTCGCATAAGAAACCAAGAAGCTCAGTTAAAGTACAGAAAAGTAATGGGAAAAGGTAATAAGGATTATAAACTCCCCAAATACATTTATTTTAATCGGAATATCTGTCCAAGTATTGCTTTAAAAATCATCTGTATATTATTTCAGTTTAAAAATAGTGGTTGTTGTCTGCTGATCAACTATGCACTATGGTACTGAACATTCCTTTTAGGACTAAGGAAGTAGAGAATACAGTTTATTATTACTTATTTTTAAAATTTTCAATAAGTATTCAAATAAGAAATGAATCGAAATTACATTGCATAAATTACAAGGTACTAAGAAAACTATTATACAGATATGTAGGTTTTAGGCAGAGAATTTTTGTTTTTTCTAATCAATGTCATGCCATCAGGTATATCTTGTCTAGCCAGTATGCAAGCTTCGAAAGCATTTTCCTCCCCATGCCTGCATGTGGTTTTCTTCGAAACGGCGTAAGCGTGTTTTCCCCCTACCATACTTGGTTACTACTACATGTTTTGATTGTTAACCTCTAACGAGCTATGTTTAGAAAAGCGATGCTCCCCCGTTTACTAGAAAACCCAGCGAAGGGATGGGGGAAGAAAGTCTTTTTGAAGCTTACATTCTGGCTAGAAATGGTATAAACAAGAACCTGTTCTAGGTAGAACAGTAGTCTAAGACTAATGACAGAACACAGAATGAATTTTTGAAATTCATTAAACATAAAAAACATATAAGGAAACAAAAGAACTGCGAGATGAAGATCAAGGACCAAAAAGGATGAAGAATAGTTAATTACTGTACTATAGAAATAGTTTACCCAACAGCAAAAAAAAAAAAAAAAAAAAAAAAAAAATTAAGCATTCAAATTTAATTATCATTTATTTTCATTTATTTAAAATACATAACACTTCTAATCAAAACTTCTTCTGGCTTCAGAACTTTGAGAGGTCCTCAACAACTTAGGTGCTTTTAAACTAGCAGATGCAGTTTTAAAGACATACGAGGCCATTTAATTGTCCACGGACACAATAAACAAAATACTTCTAAATTAAAAGTATAAAATCTTACATCTTCATCATGAATGGTTCCTTTTGAATTTCGCAACCTGGAAATTTTCTTTTTCACATCTCTATGCAAGTCCCTCACTCGGCCAGCCCAGGAGGAGGTGGAATTCCGTTCTCGAGAATCGCGACAAAACCTGGCATCCACTTTCTAAAATAAAACCAGGATAATTACATGAAACATGAAAATATGTACGCAAATAATACATTTTTTTAAAAAATGGGCTTATTTCTATTTTTCAAAAGCATTACTTTTAAATAAAAACAAAACAACATACAAAATAGGTACTGGTCAAAGAACTCTTAGTGGTCATGTTCTATTGGCCATGTTACTTAAGTATGTTTGTTAAAGAAAACAAGTTAATAATTTCAGGCTATTTCAGTAATTAATAAATTAACGAGTTCCATACATATACCTAAAATGCGTAATTATAATTATGAAGAATAATTAAGTTATTAGGTTGAAAATTAGACAATTAAGGTTATGTTAGGTTTGAGTAATCATCACACTAGAGCTTTACGAGACAATTAAGGCATTTTTTTAAAAAAAATCTTGCTTTAAATCCTATAGTTTTACTAGGTTTATGTCCTTTACCGTTAAAAAAACCTCATTTTTACATTTCTCTGAGAGATCTTGGAGTTTTAATTGAAATTTTAAAATAGCTAGTTTTAATTACAATGTGAAATGAAAGTCGCCTGTAGTTTATCTCCATTCCTAAAGATATAAAACTAATATAAGTAAATTCATTTTTAACAGTGTTTTTAACTCAACATTCAGATCCCTAGTAGTTTATCCAAATAGTAATTTAATTAAATAAAAACTAAATGTAAGTTATATTTGAACCTGATCAAAAGTATTGATATACAAATACTAGAAGTCCGATAAAAAATATACAATTTGAGAGCAATAACATTTTAGTTAAAAAGCCAATAAATAATCATACAGAAAAATCATATTTTTTTTTGTTTAACTATTTTGGTAAATATTAGTCAAAACTAATAACATTAGTAAAGAACATTTTGCAATCAGGTTTGCGAAAACAGGTTAGAAAAATTATTAAACGAAAGAAAATTAACTTACTTTTTCTTCTTCAATATCTTCATAATCTGAAGAATGAGAATGTCCATCATCACTGGTGCTGTAGCTTGTTCGACTCTAAAAGTAAAACATATATTTTATTAACGCTAAATGAACTGCATGGTTATGGAAGTTCTATGCAAGGTTTTAAATTCAATCTAACCCGATTGCCTTATAATCAGATTTTAAAATATATGGGTACAACACCTTTTTAAATCGAAATGTTGTGCTATTCGCTACAGTAAGTGAAATATTTAATTTCATTTCAGACATTAAAACTTAAAATATAAGTTAATTAATTGATCCAAGATTGTAGTGTAACTTAAAATTGAATAACTTAATTAGCGAATACTGCTTTTGTACATACTACGCACAAAGCGAAAATCCAGAACAGGAAGATTACAAAATATATTCAAATATGGAACAAAATATAAAGTATCGTATCAATTATCATTATTTTTACTTTTATTGGTATTTGAGTTAATTCCTTAAAATTGAATGAAAATATAACAACGATGCTTCTGTTTACTTTTTTTTTATAAACTAGAAAAATCCCAAGCCAGCCTATTTCTAAACAACGTAGAAGTTTAAAACACAGTTGAAGCACGGTTAATAAGAAGTATACATGATGAACATCTTCTATGTGACGTACCTCTTATTTTTCACTTCTCGACTTTCTTATCTACTAGAGACATGATTTCGGTTTTTATGTTTTGTGAGGGAATATATTCTTTACTTTATCGCGTATTTTTCACAATTTGAAAAGCCAGTAATGTTTTAATCACGCAAAGAATAATAAAGTAAAGGAACGGGATTGTTACTATTTGTAATAATGTTATATATGCTGACGATACAGTTTTATTATATGCTTGTTCCAATATTAATGAACTAGTTCTCCTAATTGAATCTGATTTAATAGAGGTCGAGTCTTGGTTTAATGTAAATGATTTAACTTTATATATAAATCTGAACAAAACAAAATACTTGAATTTTAAAATCATTCAGCTTTTTGCAGCAAGATTGCTAGTGATTGTCAGTGTCCCACTATTCAATCTGTTGATAATTATGATTATTTTGGGTATTCTAACCTTAAATGGAAAGGGGGTTTGGTTAGTTTTTTCTTTTTTAAATTTTACCACCTCAAAAACAAAATTAATCTTTCCTAAGAACTTTATATTAGGCGCTTGGTTCTACTTATTATTCAATTATGGTTTCTTGTTTTTCATCCCTTCTCTGTGTTATTTGTGTGTTCGTGTGTGTGTTTAAATTAAATAATAGTTTTTCTATTTCACTTATACGGGATTTTCATGTTTCCCCTTGGGCGTTCGTTTGTTTAACTTGTTGTTTTTGTGAAAATAAAAGTTATTATTGGTTATTATTATTACATTTCATTGCCACTAAATAAGCGAAACATGCCTATCCTCTTTCCATAAACCTCCTTTCAAATTAAATTAAAAATGGGTATGTCAGGTCTGAGTGGCAACAGAAATGCTGAAAGAAAATAAAGATTGGAGCACCCGCTCGAAAAAAAAAAAGATTGAAAGCTGGAAATACGTCATCTAAAAGATTCCAATCGTAAAACTTCGATGAATGGTACAACTTTTCGATTATCTAAAGCGTACAGATGCGGTAGTACTAGGGCATTGGACTATAATATAACATACTTTTTCCCTTAAAGGGTCAATATTTTTGTTCATTCAACAATTTCATCTTCAAATAGCATACATTACTATTAAAAATAATTAGATTAAAAAAAAACTTTCAGTCAAGGAGACCATAATATTTTCTCTTAGTAAATCAAAATATTTGCATTATTAACATTTCCACAACAGTATTACATTTTGGCGATAACAAGCCTAAAAAGGTTATAGCCTTTTCCATTTATCTTCATTGCTCCCGTATCTGATGATTCCAGAAACCTGATAAAATATTTTCCCATCATATTTCAGTTCTTTGCAAAAAAGGAAAAAAACCCAACATCGTTTAACACTAGATAAATTGCTGTTATAATAAACTCGCACACAATCTAAGCATCAGTATCATCAGAGATTACCCTCACGTTATATTGAGACCTTACAATAGTTGGCAGAACCCCAGAAATTTCGTTCGATACTACTACACATATCCATCAATTCCTCGGGATGGTGTGTCGAAGAAGAAAAGTAATCTCTAGTGTCCCGTGACTAAAATCTTATATGAAGCAACATAAGGGAGGTTATACTATGCCGACGATACATGCTTAAAGTGGAGCTTCAGTACTTCAAATAAGGATACTGTTCCAGCCATAAAGTCTATCTTAAATCTTAGTTATGGTTTGATTTTGATAAGAAAGTTTGTGCCAGTCTATCACACTTTCACAACTCAAACCTAAATAGTATAAGCAAGTGCTTTTGATTTAAACATTTAATTAGGTAAACGTTTGATTTCAAATAGTTAACCCATGCATATTTTTTTAAATATGATATAAACCTTTAGTATATTATTAGTATTAGCTAAGGAGTCAATTTCAGGGCTACTACATCTCCCAAACATTTAAAAAAGAATAAATTCACTAAAACAATTCCGTAATATATTATAAAAATAAATTGAAAACCCAATATTTAAAATACCATCTATTTACAGATACACAAACAGAGCAAAGTATGCTGCACCATCGTATAATCTCCCCCCTTCCCTATTTCCGTTCCGGGAATTTTTAATTAAAGTTGGGATCTCCTTCCGCTCTTGTCACTCAGGAAGATCCTTCTGGATTCCTTATTTCTAGGTCATCATCTCGGGAATCGAAAGGTCGCATTCCACAATCTAGAGGCGTCATGCCGTTGTGCATATGCATACGACGCCGCTTTATTACTCCGCTGTGGTATAGTCACAATTATGCCTGCTAACAATGGTTTCTAAATGCTTGAAAAGGCAATTTTAATTTTAAATGAGGACTAGCATTTTTAATATATATTTTTTTTACTGAAAAGAAATTCGTGGTTCTCTTTTTCGAATTCTTTTCTTTATTTTGTAAGAGTTCTTAAGGATTCCCTCTATTTCCCCACACTCCTGCTAGAGATTGGTTACTCATTTTAATGAGACGGTAAAGCTTTTTGGAGAAAGAATAAATCCATTCTTAAGCTTTGGGATCAGAATAATGAGTTTTTTTTTTTTTGCTAATGGAGCATTGAACGTGATGCAAAAAAGTAAATACGTATTATGCATTCTGTAGATTTTTTTTATATTTCATGTTCGTCTTTCGTTTAAGGTTTCAAATTTTAAAAGCATAAAATTCATAATGAATTATCTAAATAAAAAGCTTAATTTAGAAAACGAATGTATCAGAAGTACCTGGAATTCAATTGTGAATTGTGACATAACTCTTTAGTTTCTAGCTTTTATACGTCCTATGGGCTTACCGCGAATATGCATATTAAAGCATTTATTGACTTTTTTTTGCTTAGATTATAATTAAAAAAAAATCGGGCAAAACCACTCGTTAATTCTATGTATAACTTTTACAGATCGTCTGTTATTTAAAACGTGGAATTTTTAAATAAAAATTTATTTTGGTCTAGGTTAGTCATCATCGAGTTGGTAATCATCACGCACGTACTTTTGGGTAAATGCTATAACTAAGACCTTGAGTACCCCCAAATATTCGTTTAAAAAAATTTCAATGCCAAAGAAGCCCAACTGGTGCATCAAATATTAATTTACTCACAGCGAAATTCCTGAGACGGCCCAGAACACCTTTGTTCCTCCGTTCCATGACCGGTGACGCACCAATGCCATCGGGAGTATGCTTGGGATTAGAACACCTCCTTTCACAATCACACTCCTCGACAACCGTCTGGCCATTGCCATGGCCGACGGTCAACGAATCCCTCCCCATGGTAGCAGCCACAACCCCCGAGTCCCCCATGGTATCCTCCTCGTCTATTTCTTCATCAGCATAGATAACCACATCGGGACTAAGCAAAGGCGATGGACAGGCAGGTAGAGCAGTCGGAGATTCCCTGGTCCTGGCCAAGATGGCGGAGGTGAACTCTTCGTTGGTGTAAGCTCGTTCTTTGATGTCTTTGGGGTCGCTGGATGTGTCTTCGGAAGGGGGAGTTTCGAAGGGGGGAGGACGTTCCTCGTCTTTGTTCGGGGTGGTCGGTTTGAGGTCGGGACTGGTCGGCAGTCGGTGGACGATCACTTCGCCGGTGGTCGTCGGTAGGAGGGAAGAGGTCGCATCGAATTCGAATTCTTCGGGAGGTTCATAGTAGATGTGACGGTTGGGGAATGTTCCATTTGTATCTAAGAAGAGAAGATTTTGTTACATATAGATATAATTCATTACAATACAGTTTATTAACACATTTTTGGAAATAAGTTTATTAAATGGTTTTCTCAAAGAGTCAATATGTATAGAATACATGAATTTATCAAAATATATTATTCAAGACTATGTATTAATTAAATTTGAACATTCTATCAAACAAAGGACACGATTTTTTAGGACCACAGGAACACCCCAAAGTACAATCAAATTGACTCGAAATACAATGAACACATTAAGCACCCCCATTTCTTTTTCTTGAATAATACTAATCCGTAACAATAAATAGTTATTAAATTGCTTGCAAGTTAGACCTAAAACCTTTGACCCGTACTCTTAAGCAATCCTACTGTAATACCGATGAACATTAGAAAGCACGACCGCTAGTGACACGTTCCTCCAGTAACATTCATTTGACTAACAAAAAACAATATAGATGCTATCTCCCCAACATCCGTCCTAAAGACTGAGAGGCAACGCACCGGATAAACATCGACGATATCCGTTCGATCAGAATCCGATGGTAAAGGGTCTTTGCGTGAAGGTCGCGTGTGGTCTAGACTTACCTGCACGCAAGAGTATTAGCGATTTTGTTTTATAGGTGTACAAGAAACTTATTAAAGATATTGTGGACAAGAAATGATGGTAGTACACTGTTCAATTAGGGATTCATTACCATTTCATGGTATTGTATTGAAATATTGTGCAACCGGATATGAAATTCATAGAGAACTTTCGCATGGTATTGTTGTTGAAAGACTTAGATGTGAATAGTTTATTGATAATAACATTTACGATTCAGTATTTAAGTGTGAAGATAAGTTATTACATTTTGTTTTGCTGTTCTCTTATTTCACTATCGCTTGAATGGTGTTACCGCCATAAAATCTATTGTCTTATTTAGTGTTATTTTCGATGAAAAGGAAAGTTTTACTAACAATATTTATCTGTTTTTAAAATCTTTCTGTTCCATTTATTACAGATAAGAAAATTATACAGATATCTATATCAGTCAACTTTTGTAGGATGGATTAGAAATACAAAGACCAGTTTCATTTTCATTTAAAACAAATTATTACCTTTGTTAGCATTCAACTATACCGTCTATTTAAATACTAGCTGTTATATCCGACGTTGCACGGGTAAAGATGAAAAATAATTTAATAGTCAATTTAACTATTTTTTCTTTCATTTGAGTTACATAAGATATAGTCAGGTCGCCAAGGGGGGGGGGGGGGGGGGGGGGGGGACCCTGCACTGAGATGTTAATTTTTTTTTATTGATGATTCTTATAGATTCGGGGGTGTAGATTACGAATCTGGAAGGTACTTTTTTGCTACCCTTGAGCATTTTTAGTTATTCAAGATGGCGTCTCCGCCATCTTGAATTTTGTAATCTTAATATTTGACGATCTATTCGACCAAAGTGAATAGTTTTTGTCTTTATAGTTGCATTAAGTAATAAAGATATACAATTATCAAGAAAATTTCAAAAATAAAAAATTCAAAATGGCGGAATCCGCCATATTGGATATTTCACTTTTTATATTTTTGTTTTATATTTAACCCAACAAAATATGTATATTTTAACTATATTTTTTATACCTAGTTACTATACAACCTTATTTTGAAGAAAATATAAAAAATCAAGATGGCGGCATCCGCCATATTGGATTTTCCCCCGTTTATATAAAGCGATCCACATGTCCTAAATTAAAAATTCTTTTTATTTTAGTTATATCTTAATTTTAGTTTCTATTTCAGTTTTAATATGTAGATTATTAATTTAGAAGATATTTTTTCGCTAGTTTTCAGTATTTTTTTTTAATATTTAAGATGGCGTCTTCCGCCATATTGGATTTTTCTTCCTAATTCAATTTTTCGGGTTCTTTTAGGCAAAAATTAATAATTTTTTTCTTTTATCGGTGCATTTTGTGGCAAATAATTACTTAAAAATTTTAAAAATCCGAAATCAAGATGGCGGCTTCCGCCATCTTGGATTTTTCACCTTCTAATATTACGTGATAAACTGGCTCGAAGTTAAAAATTCTTTCAGTTTTACTTGTATATTTTATTATAAAATGCTTTAAAATCATCATAAAGTTTTATTTAAACACTTAAAAAACCAAATTCAAGATGGCGGATTCCGCCATCTTGGATTTTTTACCATCTACTATTACGTAATCCATTGGTGCGAAATTCAAAATTCTTTCTACTTTAGTTGTATTTTTCAGTAACAAATGGTTTAAACTACATAAATGGGGAACACAATTGCAACATATCTGAATTTATGGCCATTCAAGATGGAATCTTTTCTCATTATTAGATTTTTTTACCGTTAGTATTAGGCGATCTATTAGCTCGAAATTTGAAATTCTTTCTTTGTTAGGTATATTTTTACTACAGAATTATCGCTATGTCTTCTTCTAATTGAATACAAATATGTAAACTCAAGGCCCAGCTTCGAGTTGCTGGCTTTAAAGTTATTCCTACAACTCTTTTTGGACCATGGCATATGCTTTTATGTAGTTTCAATCCACTTTTAATTTATTCCAAACTCCGGCATGTGTAGCATAACGTGATCTGACTTTTAAAAAGTTCTTTAACACATTTTCGGGCATTTTTTCCATTTTCTGAAATTAAATAATGCATATTATTCATAGTTTTGAGGACCAGATGCAAATAAATAGGGTAGACTTGGATAACAACTTCAATATGAAGGGACCAATATCCTGCTCTTCCGGCTCCCACATATAACATCTTGAAGACAACTGGTTGCAATAAACAGTTCACCGATATTCTACTAATGTTGCGATTCGCACCCTTTAATTCTATAACTGATCGAAGATCTCCGCTGCAGTTTGGCTGAGATTCCTCATATAAATCTATAAATCCCGCATGACTTATTTTGCAAACATTCTTGAAGTCCTGAAGTTTTGGAAACTTCTTACCTTTCTGCATCTGTAGGACTCCTACAAACATACTATAGGCATAACTTTGGATAGACCACTACCCAATATTAACCCCACACAAAACCTGTAACACTTATCAACATGGTGATTTGCAAAGCCACCCTACAAAACTGATGATCCCAAGTAAATGGCCAAATTCTTGACCAGCTAATTTAGTGAGTCCTTGGGCTTCTGCTAAAGATGTGATGTCACGGTTGTATCTGGATTCTGGATAAGAATTAGGTATCATGTCTAACAGAGGATGATACTTTACAGTACAGTAGTTTCTGGTTGAATCTGAAATTCATATTTTCGGCCAATTTAAGTATTCATTTAACTCTGGATAACATTCTGAGAATGTATTTGAAGAATTTGAAATCTTTATAAGAAGAGAAACTAAAGAGAAACTTTTTCATCACATAACAGTCTAAGCGGTAACTCTGTTATTAAAGAACATTCAAGAGTCATAGGTGGTTTATTTTTAAGATTACATTAACGATCTTTAGGTTATAAGGAATGCAAGGTATGACTTTAGACATTTCTTCTTTGTTTTTTGCTTCTTGTAATTGTATTCCTCTATTTTTTTAATAGGTTACCACTTCTTCTGGTTGAATACAGTCTTTCTTTCAGAGTTTTCTGAATGTTTATTAACTCTTGATCCCATATTCTTATAATTGTGCCGCTAAACAAGATCTCAGCAAGTCCAAAGCCATTACTTCGATTTATGAATTCCCTACCCACAAGATGTGAGGAGGAGGGGTATTGAGTAGAGCCCTCCATCCCTAATGGTGGGGGTCTCTAGTATTGAGAGGATACAAGGTTACGCAACCTTGCGTTCCGTAGTGTAAGAGTAATCTTGTTTGAAAAGATTAAGCATTTTATACGAGTAGGGCTCTTGTAGTAATTGTGCCTGATGAATAACAAAATATTTAAAATACTTAACTTAATATGGTCGCCAATAGCCCTCGTGTAGCTCTAGTGCGACGATAATTCAAACCAAACCAAGCCTTAACTTAATATGGTGGAAAACATATTTAATATTTTTCCTTCAACATTCATGGTTTTAAAGTTGGTTTTTTAGGTGTTTAAATAAAACTTTATGACGATTTTAAAGAATTTTATAATAAAATATACAAGTAAAACTTAAAGAATTTTTAACTTCGAGCCAGTGGATCACGTAATATTAGAAGGTGAAAAATCCAAGATGGCGGAAGCCGCCATCTTTATTTTGGATTTTTTGAATTTTTAAGTAATTATTTACGACAAAATGCACCTATAAAAGAAAAAAATATTAAATTTGGCCTAAAAGAACCCGAAAAATTGAATTAGGAAGAAAATCCAATATGGCGGAAGACGCCATCTTAAATATAAAGAAATAATCAAAACTAGCGAAAAAATATCTTCTAAATTAATAATCTACATATTAAAACTGAAATAGAAACTAAAATTAAGATATAACTGAAATAAAAAGAATTTTTAATTTAGGACATGTGGATCGCTTTCTATAAACGGGGGAAAAATCCAATATGGCGGATGCCGCCATCTTGATTTTTTATATTTTCTTCAAAATAAGGTTGTATAGTAACTAGGTATAAAAAATATAGTTAAAATATACATATTTTGTTGGGTTAAATATAAAACAAAAATATAAAAAGTGAAAAATCTAATATGGCGGATTCCGCCATTTTGAATTTTTTTAATTTTGAAATTTTCATGATAATTGTATATCTTTATTACTTAATGCATCTATAAAGACAAAAACTATTCACTTTGGTCGAATAGATCGTCAAATATTAAGATTACAAAATTCAAGATGGCGGAGAGCCGTCTTGAATAACTAAAAATGCTCAAGGGTACCACAAAAGTACCTTCCAGATTCGTAATCTACACCCTCGAATCTATAAGAATCATCAATAAAAAAAACTTAATCGCTCAGTGCAGGGTTCGGCCAAAAATCGGGGTTTGGCGACCTGACTACTATGAAGATTACGCAGTAATTTTTTCCATTTAATTACCCATCTTGGATAAAGTAATGATTAATATAAATTTCAAAAATACCTTTGATGAGAAGCTCAAATTAAGGAGAATACATATTTAAGTAAAAAAATAATCAGTAAGAATTAAAAATAAGCTACTCCAGCAAACAGCAAACAATTTGCATTTTTTATAGTTTATTTGCTTTTTAATAAGCTTATGTTTCTGATACCGTTCGTTATTAAAGTACAAAATCCCGCTACTTATATTACATCAAAAATTTAAAATTTAAAAAATGCTATAAAACTAACAGATAATGTCACAGTAATTTCCCGATTAAAAACATTTTAGCTCATTTGGCGTGTTTGAAAATTTGGCAAGGAAAATATAAAGCTACCATTACACCCATTTAGCTCTGGCGCAAAGACCATCGCACAACCAACCAGCTATTAAAAAAAATGCTCTTTTGCGCGTCTTTTGTAATAACTTGGCGAATTTGGCAAAGTATTTGCCGAAAACTATGCTTTTAAAATATTCATAATTTAAATCATAAAGGCACAATAAAATAATAGAATGGAGACTGGTAGGATTACGTCACTTGAAACATATCAATTATTTTTTCAAATTATTAATTTAGTTTCTGAAGGCAATGAACAAATATTAAATAAATTAAACATTTTCAATTTCAATTGTTTTCTAAAAAGTTTTATTTAAATTTTTCTGCCTGACGGCATCACGAAAGAGAAAAAATGATCGGATTTGAGCGAAAGTGGTGTACTTTTCCCCTTAAAACGTTCGAAAACGATAGAAGGAATGGTCTGATTCAAAAAATTCTTAGCCTATATTTGTTCTGAAGATGAGATGAATTTTTGTGCCAAATTTCGTGACGATCTGTTGCGTGGTTCTTAAGTTTTTGCGTCCTATACAGACAAACAGACGCCGCCTTTTATGTATATAGATTTCGTTTGAAGTAAATGTAAACAATGCACAAAATTGCCTGAAATCATCAGCTTGTCGTTATTCTGAGCTTAATTCTAAAGAGGTACATCATTTTTAAATACCATGTTAAAATGGAATTGTGTTTTATTACAACAAATATTCTATCGACTATCTTCAACTAATTATTGTAATAAATTCCATGTGTTTTAGTAAACATGTTAGACGACAAATGTTCATGAAAAAAAAAAATGAAAAAAAAAAGAGAATGACGACGATAATTGGTCATGAGACTTCAGAAAAAATACAGGCTCCATACAATTAGTTTGTGAACCAGGAACTTTGTATTGTGATTTTTACTTATGCAAGTAACAATAACGATTTGCTATGAGAAGAATGCGGAAAAATCGTATTGAAAAGACAGTAAAAAAGTAATATTTGTACAGTTGCACCCATGAACCATTTCCAATTTAGCCACAAAAGAAATAGCTCGCAATTTCAATGATATAAGGTCCTGACATCTTTTGTTAGTAACTAATTTGCATATATTTACATAGGTGTGGATGCCTTTGAAATAATAATGGTATTTAGCACAAAATATCAAAAGTTCCTGAAAATATATTATTTATTAATCTGTAAACAATGCACAATTAATTTCTACAACGATATAAAAATACATTTCTTTTCGCTGTATCATGCAGGCAAAATAATGTATATTTTAACAACCTGATGGTGATGATACGCCTAATTTAAGTTTTATGTGTAAATTATTGAGCTTTTATGATATTTTACCATAATTAAATGTACTTAAAATGCTATTGACAAAAATAATTCAAAAGCATTAATTGGATTTGATCGATGGATGCGTACTAAGTTCTGATCGATACAGGCAACAAGACATTCTTAACCTCGTATATTTCTGTTTCATTATTTATTTTTAACTGTTTAATTATTTAATTTTATTTATTAACTGTAAAAAATCCTTAAGTCTCGAAAATTTATTCTACAATAAACTTGACGAAATAATTCTAATAACTTCTACTATTAATATAATGTATTGCACTTACTTTGAAAATAAGGCAACGAATGTTTTTGATTTCCTTTTTTACCGTTACCTAAAGGTGAGAACACACCCCTTCCGATTTCAGCGATGACCTAAAAGCAAAAAAAAAAAAAACTTATTATTTTTCAAATATAAACTATGTCAAAGCTTCATTTTGAAATTTGATGGAAGATACTTGATCACAAATATTAATTACAAAAATGAAATACTAGAAAGAGATGTGCACAAATTTAAATATTGATTTCTTGTCGAAGTTTAATTTAAATTCGAATAATTTTAAATTAGATGAACTTTATTGAATAATTAATTTGATGCACCGTATTATAATATTAATTAATGAACTACACGGTTCGGGATATTAATCACACGACAATTTAATATAACGTAAATAATATAATTCTGAAATTTCATTTTTCATCTACATTACACATTTAATTGTATTAGTGTTTAAATCCTTAAGTAATTTTTCTCAGATGAAAATAAGACAAGTCAAAATACTTAAATTAAAATGTAGTCTAAATGTAAGAGTTAGTTTCTTCATTTTCATAATTTAATTTCTTATTTCAATAAAAAAAACCTAAATTTTACAAGAATTTATGTGGCAATTTTGATAACACCATAAACTTTCAAAACAAAACATATTATACAAAGTTATTGCTTATTATAATTTTATCCATGCAATTTTTATTTTTGAGAATAGTTTTAAGAGTTCCAATCAAAAACAGAATTTGTCAACAACACGGTAAATCCAGAGAAACCATCTCGGTTTGGGTTGAAATATGGTGTCGTAAAAATGCTCTCACGAAAATACTTTGATTTGAGCCATCTAGTTCCCAGAGTTCTAAGAAAGTACAAAGACAAATCTTTCCCGGATTTACAAGAGAATGGGTAGAACAGAGATAAATCACAAGGGACACATAAAAGAATAAAGTTTACAATCCTTTGATACCACACAATAAATCTCTTTTTAAATTGAAATTTACTTCCTTTGTAAAATCGATTGATGTATGAAATGTTTGTTTTAGGTATTTTTTCAAAATAGAAAATGCATGTTGTAATAGTCCAGTTTATACTAGTTAAAAAGAAAGTTTTTTTAGAGGTTAAATTCCAGAATTTGTATCGAAAAACGTTTAGCGAGCAATTTTTACAGCTCAAAATAAAGATTTTATACAGTGGTGGACAAAAGTGTGGACATTTTTCTAAAGTTTCATGTAACTGTGTACTTGTAGTTGTTAAATATATTAATTTTTACTTAAATACAAACGTTTATACATTAAATTGAAGGTAATTTAATATAGAATTTAGTAATAAAAATTGCCAAAAAGTGAATATTAATATATTCTACAAGCACACAATGTTGAAAAACATGAAACTTTAAAAAAATGTACTCACTTTTGGCCACCAATAAATTAAACATTTTGTATGTAAAAATAGTTCACTTAAGTTTTTTCTTATAAAAAGATTCTTGAACTTTTTTTTTTATTTAGAACAGTTTCAGAAAAAAGCAAATAAAATATTAGCATCTCGTTAAAGTATTTTTCCCTTTTACATTGTCTTGTTTAATTTTCTTTTCTGCCACAAATTATGGAGATCATGTTTATTGGTCATAAAACGACGTAATGCACCAACAAAAACCCGGCAATCGTTTGTTTTTGCGCCTATTTTTTATGTCTTATTTTAATTATGATGTATAAAATAATCATAGCCATTCATTAAATTCATTAAAAAATTTATGTTTTAAAACAAGCTTAATAAATCTACCTGTTTTTAAGAGCCAGAGTAAAAATTGTTATTTGTAATGATTATACATACATTTTTGGACAGAAAATTAAAATTAATAGATTGATTTCTTAAAGTGCAGCTCAAGTGACTAATGTTAAAAAAATATTAGTTTTGCTACAGGATAAAGATGTCTTGAGAATTTGTTAATTTGGTGGAATTATTTTAGAAACTATAAGTGTAATTAAAAAGAAATACTTTTAAGAATTTAAAATTAAATTTTATTTTTCACTACATAAAATTATTTGTTTCGAATCAATTAAACATTTTACTTCGTCCGTTAGCAAAAGTTATGACTGTATTTGAACTTTATCAAACAATTTCATATTCTTGTTTTTAGAGTTGCTGGGTTATATTTGCAACATATCGTTGTATTTTTTTTTTAAATAATAGTAGTATTTTAGAAATCCTTGTAGGGGATATCGATTAATAAATTTAATGGAGATAAAGCTCGTTATATTCGTATATGAGAAGCTCCTTCTTATTCCGGTTCCTCATCGTAAAAGAATAGTCAAGTTTTGAGATGAATGCGCCGGAAATAGTTAAAAATACTGAAGTTCAGCTAAACAAATATTAATAAAATTTAGTAAATACACATGGTACATTTTTTGTGTGTCGTATGATTAGAAAAGTTCAGTTGATTACTTCGATGATTCAAATAATAATGGTCCAATTTAAAATTAAATTTTTGCTGGCGTTTTTCTATTAATATAAAAAACTAATTTCCATTTCCAGTCGGCCAATAAGACTTAGGCTACGGTTAAAGCCAAACACATCAATCAAAACTGAGCGGAACGTTGGAGATAAAGCATCAGCCACTCACTCCAACAAAGGGGCCAAGTACAACTCATAAAAAATTCATTTACCGCTTAATTATACTTGCGCAGTTACAAAAGCCTCTTCGCCAAATCAAGAAGTAATAGATTTCCTGTGCACAACAGAGTGGTCATTGGCTTTAAAATCGATTTCTGTAGCCCGGTTGTAAAAGGGTCTATGTGCTATGTGTTAACATAGCTACATTGGCCTTTAGGTTGCGCAGAGTTAAGTTCTCCCCGCTTTTCCCCACTTGGGGAATATTTCATAGGACTAAAATTATCATGCAATTTCAAGGGTGTGATGGAGAGAGGCAGGAATAGATTCAATTGTATGGGTCACTGGTGGGAGGAATAGGAAATGAGGGATTGGGTAAGGGTTCAAACGGCGAGACTGATTCTCGTTTATATTCTGATTTCGATCTCGTTGTGAGTTTGGCGATAATAATATATTGATTTTGGAGACGTTATTTCTGTGCTTCAGAACCAAAAGGGAGGGGATTTGGGTTTTGGGGAAAACGTCGCACTATAAAGGTATTGGAGACTGTTTTCAAAATAATCGAACAATACCTGGGGGAGGGGATATAAAAGCTGCATTTTTTATTGGTGTGGTTTGGTTTGAATTATCGTCGCACTAGAGCTACACGAGGGCTATTGGCTACGGGCGTAGTATTTTTGAACCACAGTCAAGTGACGAGCCGGCACCTGAATAGGCACCCAACGCAACAGTTGAGGGCGACATCGTACGCAGCGTCAGGACTTTGAAGGTTATTTAACGTGCACTCCCTTACACGGGGTGTTATTCGTCGGACATTTTTGGCTGCACGGGTCGTTTATAGGTCGGCAATTATTTTGGCGATGCCCGGACCCGAACCTGGGACCTTTCGCATGCTAAGCGAGTGCTTAACCGACTGGGCTCCCCAGCCCCGCTGCATTGTTGAGGATATTGGAAAACGAGTACACTAGCCTGTTTTACACGGGTAATTAAAAACACTGTACAAAGGATGACCGGGTCCGAAAAAAGCCATGGGAACCAAATTTCAGAGTCCGACGTGTTATAAACTGAGCTCTTATTATTGCCCAGAACCAGAGTGGATACTCTTTAAGCAGTTTTTAATTTTTGAATACATTCAAAATTTTCATTCAGAAATATAAGAATAGTATCGGAAAGTTTTAAATAAAAGTGTCGAATTGAAATACTACAAAAGCTCGTTGATATTCTGATTTCGATCTCGTTGTGAGTTTGATTATGTATATTGTTTTTGAAGATGTAGCTTAGAGAGGGTGGATTTGGTTTTATTAACTGTAAAAGTACTGGAGACTGTTTTCGTAATATCAAACGAGACCTAAAGGAGAATTTTAAAAATGATCAATGGCATAAAGCTTTATTTTCTCTGTAGAGAATATATTTTTATATTCTCCAAGTTTTAGAATATTTAACTATATTAAACATTCCTTTGTATGATGTTATCAAAGTGCTTACAATTTTGTAACTAAGCATATATAAACCCATTCACTTATTACGGCAGTTCACGGAAGTATTCAGGAACAGAAAATTGTCAGATATCTTAGCCGCCCCTACATAATTACAAAAAGTATATAAAGAAATCCAATTTATATTACTTTTCCTGTGAGAATTTCTATAGTCTTTATTTTATATGGATGATTTAAATGTACCACTGGCCTTTGATATGTGTCCGTAAAAAATCACAACATTTAAATTTCTTATAAAATATAATCCTTTTCGCGTGTGACTATTGCTTCAGTTCTCATAGCTTCAAGGCGAAACGTAGGAAAGTAAACTACAAATGCGATTTTTCCGAAGTTCATTTCCCACTAAGAATATCTTATCTATTTGATCTAAGTTCCTTGAGGTATTCGAATCACGCTTTCACCGAAATATACCGCTTCATATTTTGACAAAGTTATAACTAATAATCGAATGACTTTGAGTATAATGCATATACTAGTAAAAAGTGTCAAATTTTTTATTATTTAACCTAATTTTTCACAACTATGGTTATTAAGAGTTATCAACCGGTTAATAAATCGAACTATCAAGAGTTAATTTAATTAGCATAGGTCATGTTTTATTCTGACGGATAATAATAGGACGACGTCCACTCAGAAGGTTTAATCTAATCGAAGACAATTTTTTGTCAGAAGTCATGGATACTGCCGGCCCGCCGGCTCAGTGGTTAGTGTACTGGCCTTTGGAGCTGCTGGGCTCGGATTCGAATCCCGGTAAAGGCATGAATGTTTGTGCTTGTAAATAAATGTTATTTGTCTATGTGTTTGTGCCGTCCTTCTTTGTGTGTCTCTTGTAACTGTCTCTTCTAGCGAGCTGGGTAATGGCTATAAAGCCTACATTCTCCCTTCTAGAGGGCGCAATCACTCTCATTTTTCCTTTTTTGTCATATATACTGTTCGAAGGTTGGTCAAAATAATTTTTGCTGTTTAAATATATGGCCGTTTGATGGTTTAAAGATACGAGATTATGTCTTCAAAAATATAAACATTAGATTTCTGGAAAAATGTTATTTACCTTTTTGCCAAACCAAATTAGCGAATTTAGAGCAAATTTTTACTAATCCGCAGTGAGAGAAATTGCAAGAGAAAGTATTTGCTGGATCATCGATGATGCACCATCAGCCAAATTGGTACACACTTTCTTCTTCTTAATACTTTATATACAATATAAGTATACAGTATGATGTATTTCACTTTCATTAATCAGGCTTATTTTGTAAAGCGGGGGAAGGACGGGGTTGAAATGCAATACCCATACTGTCTGTAACGGAGATTCTCTCTGTAATTATGGATAATTTTAAAGAAGCACATACAAAATCCGCAATCATTGCGGATTTTACTCATAATTAGCGAAGTATTATGGATAAAAAAATACATTATGAAGTATTTTTTTTGAGTCAATGACATAATGACAAATATATGTGAAACTTGGGGCTTGAAACATTTTGCGAACAATGTTACTCAGGACCCTTAGTATAGTGTTTTACGGTGGTAATTTTAATTGCCAAAGATAAATAAATGACTGGGTGGTAGAATATAATAATAGGATAAATATGAAATTCTAATTTTATGTCTACAAATCGAGGAAAGTTTTTTTTTGATAGATTAAAAAAATTTATAGTAATTGAATAAACTTCAATGATACAAAAAAAAAAAAATTCGGAAAAAATAAATAAATTCGATGTAAAAATGCAATGACCAAGGTTGAACTAAATAATGCTATAAAATAATAATTTAATTATTGTGAGATTATAGAAACCAAGAAAAAATAACTTATCACTTGTCTTACCCCTTATCTAGTAAACTTATTAAAATGAATGCTTTCAAACCAAATAACTTCAAATTTTAAAAGACTAGCCATTATCCGATTTCTTATCAGCTTAAAATAAATTTTATTAATCCCAACTAATTAATAAGTACATTTAAAACTACTTTTAAACTGAAAAATAGATTCTTTAGCAACTTATTGCATTGACAAATGATACCATTATCAAATTTTTGTATAGAGAAATAGTTTTAAATATATATTTAAGCTAAAACTAAAACCCATTCCTTTTAACTTTTAAATCAAATTACTGAAACCCGTGCGCCAGAGGGGGAATTTAATTCAATAGTAGAGACATCGAGTGCATTCTGAGGCAGACGCAATTATTCAGCTTTTTGACGGTTGGAAGTGTGAAAACCGTTCTGAATAGACCTCCCTCCCTACTTCAATAGTTTTTTTTACTTTATCTATACAGGAAAAGCCTCCAAGGGATAAAATTGATCGCAATGACGCAGAATTCGAAATCCGGCTATTGAAATACCATAGAAGAGCATTGGAGAGTTTTTAACTTGATTTAGTCATCTTGTTTAGTGGCACAACAACCGTGGCAACTTTACAAAATGCAATTTTAAAATTTAGGAATTTAAATAGAAAAATTGGATTAAAAATAAAAAGTATGATGTTTAAAAATTTGTAAGTGAACTCATGTTTACTAATATAACTTTTAGATTTAAGAAGTATATTTTACAGAACTTATGTAAATGTATTTAAAACTGATGCATTATGAATTCAATGCATAGAAATTTAAATTTAATAAAGTCAATCAATATCAAAACATTTACATTGTTTTAAATGCTGAAATTTTTGCTATTGTAAACAGTTATTTGGAAAATGTATTTACTATTATGACACGTAATTAAAGTGTTAGCTAGAACAGTTTCACTTTTATTCAATTTTGAGTTCAAAGATGGCCTATTGGGGTTTTCGCTGCTTATATTAAAATTATCGGTTTTATTTTAACAAAAATAAAAATAAAACATCCGATACATCATCATTAAAACTTTTTTTATTAAAAATTTTAACTTGATTATAGTTTGTTTAAATTAAAGTAAAGAGGCCTTAGATCCGTTACTTTAAGGTGAGTAAAATATTAAGTAATAAATTGTATAAATAATATATTAAATTGTTTTAAAAATTAAAAAGGGAAAAACTGTGTTAGTCTTTGAAATGCCAATGATAAATTTTATTATCTTAATAAATAAAAAAAAAACCTTAGATTTAATATACTGAATTTTTCTTTTATCTTCAGTGAAAGTAGCCCTTTTAGACTGAGGTGTATTAAAGAAGTGATTTATTCAAATTAATAATAAATGAAAATAAAAGGATAAACAATTAAGGAATAATTTGCAATTTTTCTTCAACCGTGCTTGGGCAAAAATAATCGAAAAATATCTATGGAACATAACTTCCTATCACGGCAAACGAATCAAAATAAAAACTTCATAAAAACGATTTTTCACTTTTCTCCATAGAACCCAACATCATTGTTTCAATGTTAAACACCATTTCATATTTTGCTTTTTATACATACGCATTCAAAATCTATTTGTATTTTCAGACATGCTACAAAAGTCACTGAAGCCAAGCTTGCGTCAAGATTCAAATTCCATTAACATTATGTTAGGCTTATAGATATATAAATCATCGGAGAAAATGCGTTATTGATTTAAACTTAGGAGGATGAAAATAAGCGAGTTTATGATGCGCATAGAAAACTTAGGAATGTATAACGTAGTTTTTTTTGTAAGAAAGTTAGGGAAAAGCATTTTGAAAAAGAAGTAAGAAAACATGTTCTGGAATTTATTATTTTACACCATCACATTCTGAGGAAAATGTACCTATTAAATAGTTTAAGTATTGGTTTGTAATTTATCATTTTAAGCTTTTTGTTTTGATACAGTATTATGTATTTTGGTAATAGTAATAGTTAAACTAGTTGTCGGTAAAGGAGAACATTTCGATCTAGATATTAGAATATTATATTTCTCGTTGAATGATGAAGTTAATCTAAAATGAATTTTTGCTGTTTAATTTTTATACCATATAATTGCATTAGAAACTATACATTTTTGCACGAAAATGTGTGATCGAATAAATAGTGCAAGTAGCCAAAAGAATTTGACATATTTTGAAGTAGTTTGTGGGAGACGTGAAAATAGTGTTAAAATTGCTAAGTATGTCAATTTTGGCCAACCCCTGTAACAGTGTAGTTAAATCATTTTTCAACAGACAAAAGTTTCAAAAAACACTCCTTGTAGTAATCACTACATATCCTCTTGTTTCAGTCTGTATTGAACGATTTTCCCTTTATAACAAACACATCAACATTTGACACTACCTAACTATACATCAATCACAATACAAATTTTATATCACATACTTATAATTAAAATAAAAACAGTTTCCATATTTGATCTACACTAAGAGATCCAACAATGCAGAAAACCATTGTTCCAATCTTTATTTGTATTCCTTCCGCACAATGAAGGACAGTAGAATAACATGTCGTCCACAGGTCAACCTCAAAAGACAAAAGGTGCATAGGACCATCCTCAATGTGGATCACGTACCACAAGACATGTTTTCACTACACGGCAGACCATCAGCCAAAGGACCGTTATGTCATTAGTGGGCGGAATGCTGCTTGTTTCTTTTGTCAGGCCTCTGCTGAAGAGTTTCGTGTCTCTGTTGCTGATGGGGACACGGTCCGTGATTCGCCGAAACTGATTGCGGAATGGACTATTGCTGTTGCATTTAGTGTGTTAGAATGTTTAATTTTTAAATACATAAATTAAGTGATGTTTCAAATATTATCGATTTAGGGTAGACTAACCAGTGAATGGACGTTTAAGGCGCTGCTTCGCCAGTGAACAAACACCAGGACATAATGACCAGGACAACCAACCATATGTCAGATAGCTTCCTACTAGATGGGAGGAAGTCAGTGTTGCCAATCCATCAAGTGGAATGATTTTCAATCCTTATTTTTTTAAAACTATATTTACCAAATGTTCATTCACTGGGGCCTGTTCACTCACTGGTCAGTCTACCCTATTAACAGGGGTTTCAAATTACAATGTAAACGAATGCAGATTCAAATAGGATACGATAACTTAAAAAAGTGTTATAGACTTAACAGAAGGGGAAAACAATACTATAACTGGGGACACATGAATTACGAGAAATACCGTAATTTAACTAGTTCATTCAAAGCTATATACTTTTATTTAAAATAAAACATCAAAGGGAAGTCGGAGTTATCTATGATTAAAAAATTGTTATTTTAGTAGATATTTTTTTGAACTTAATAGATATTTCTTCATTTAATAGATATTTCTTTATTTAATAGATATTTCTTATTTAATAAATATTTCTTTATTTTAATAGATATTTCTTTATTTTAATCTTATATATAATATATTTATTTTAATAGATGTTTTCTTTAGGTTCTTAAGTTGTCCACATCCTTCGACGTAAGTTGACCTTTTCAAAATTTTCCTATTTTAGAATATGATATTTAAATGATAAAGTGATACCACTTATTTTATCGTTGATGACATTACTAAAAATATTTAAAATTTAATCATAAAAATGAATTTATTACATTTGGTTTTATTATATTTTTTTTAAACGATTGCTGTATTTATTAATAGAAAATCTTATTATGTGGTTCTCTAGTCCACTTCGTTTTCATCTTGTACATCGTTTCATCAAGTACATCTTGTAAACATCATGTAAAAATATTTTGATAAGCGATAGATACTGATTCTTATTTAGGTTAAAAATATCAAAGACTTACGTAAAACATTAATAAATCTTAAGCACTTGCGTTTTAAAATATCAATAACATTCGTTGCAAATGTTTATATATGCAACATATATCTTTATCTAAATAACTTTTAATGAATGGCGGAGTTTTCTTTTTGAAATGTATGCAACTCAGAGTAGTTAAGTGCTGAATAACTTAATCACTTGTTAAAGATATTCGGCCTTGTTTTTAAGTTGTTTACCATTTTGTCTTAAATGCTTTATCTTTTTTTAGTTAGCTATAATGCGGTGATAGCTGATACTAGATAAAAGTAGCAATTTGAGTTAGGCTAATTCTATTAAGAATTACCCTTTCTGTAGTTTAAGTCACGTGTGCTAAAAATGATAATTACTACAACTTTTAGCATTGAATGAAAAAAAAAAGGTAGGAGTAGTTGATCTATATATTTATTGGAACTGAATAACGTAAACTGTTTTATTTAATTTAGTTCTTTTTCGAAATAAAAAAGCTTTCATTCTGGCAACTTGATTACAAAAATCTTTAGTTAGATGGAATTACTCTTTACACGTTTTGTTTTGAGTGGTTGTAAAGATAAAATTTTAGAAGAAAAAGAAAGCAATTTGTTAGATATTGTCTGAAACAAAAAGCACTTGCGTTCGATGCAATTTCAAAAAGACATTAGTAATTTTTAAAATATTTTACATGATGCATCATTTTGAAAACTAAATATTTTTCATAACGTTCGCTACCATACACTTAAAACATCCCCATGCATAACAATCAGTACAACGTAACCCTCAAGAATATAAAATTATGAAACTTGTATGTTATAAATATCCACAAAGTATTCAAATGATATAAGACCTATCGATTGTTGCATAGTTCTTCAAAAATGTATCAGAAAACCCATAAAAGAAATGAATAAAACTCCCCCTTGCAATCCGTAAACCGAGAACCATAAATTTTCTTCGAGTACCTAGTCCATATCTCAAGTTCCAACCTCTCCAAGACATCCCCTACACCTGAGGCACAGCGAAGATAACCGTTTCCGACAGAGAAAAGTGATATTCCACAAAGTACTCCAGTACAATTAACGAACCCTACTTCGCTTAAAAAAAGGTACGAGGTCTGGATATAAGTTGGGGTACGTTGGTACCAGAAAGACTAGTGCAAGTCATAGGATTCCAACTTTATGGGAGACTAACAGGATTTCTGTAGACTTTAGGTTTGCATGCGTTCTCTGCATTACCATTACGTTAAATAATTATTTGGATATTTTTTAGAGAGATGAAAATCAAATTCCGTAGTGACAATGTACTAAGTGGCCAAGAAATACGAATATTTTATATACTAGAGCTCTTCATTTTATTTTGTGCTTGATGTTAAGTTCAATTTTCGAACTTCTCTTAAAGTCTCAAAGTAAATTAAATCATTCCTTTTTAACCATTCAAAGCAAAAAAAAATTTGAAATTTTGCCATTATAAATTCATTTCATTGTATTACTTGACATTCATTTTACACAACGAATCCAAGTTGTTGAGTTTCACAAAAAAACTAGTAAGCAAATATTTTTCTCTGATAATGTTAATAAATTTTTTAAAAGGAATTCAAAGCCATGCATTGAAAGAAAATAACAGGCAATTAAAAATTTTGACTTTGAAAAAGAGTACTTGTACCACTAATAAAATTTATCACAGGGAAAGTATACTGGCAAAAGGTATATAAGGTGGTGCGGGGATGCGAATGCAATATAAATGATCTGCTTCTTCGAGCGAAATCCAATATGGGGAAAGCGAAATAGAAACATTAGTTGAATATTCTGGAAGAGAAGATATATGGGAATAGAGATTCGGATTTCTCCCTTGGGCTCGAAAGCGGTGATGGTTGCTTTGGAAATATACGCGATCTGTCACGTCGGCGGCGGGAGAGCTATAAACCATTCAAAGAGTGGAGAAGACTAAATAGTAAAGGATATCAAATATTATTATGAACTAAGGCTCATTTGTGGAGAGGAATGATAAATTGAAACTATGTTTGTAAAGTATAAACAAATTTACTAACATCGTTTTGTAACGAGTGTTTACGAGTTTAAAAATAAACGATTTAAACAATAATAAAATGTAATGTTAACTTTTTAAAAAGCATGTAGCCATTTCGATACCTAAACGAAGTCCCGTCTTCAGTGCATAAAAAATATGAATAAATAAACAGAAAGTTATAAGGCGCCACTATAAAATCAAAAATAATTCTAAAATATTTCTGATTTTATAATGACGCGTTAGAATGTTCTGATTTTTCTTTTATTCATCGTTTTTATGCACCGGAGACGGGACCTCGTTTAGGTACCGAAACAGCTGAGTGCCTTTTAAAAACTGAATAATTTAATTTGCGTTTTATACGTTGCCTTTTGAACTCTCTTATGTTTATTAAGTCCAACTTTTAGTAAAGTCCTGTTACACTGTCTACTTTTTACTGCCTTTTCTAGATAGTAGTGATTGCCGAACAATGTTTCAACAATATATTCGAGCTGTCGTCAATGTGGCTACTTTGTTTTTGTGAGTGTTACTGTCTGTTTTTCCGTATTGATTTCCATTGTTTTACATGTTGTCGTGCCAATTATCTCTGTAATCTTTGGTTCTGGATTCCAGATGAAAAAATTTATTGATCATTTGGTTATTTTTCAGAGTTTGGAAATTATTTGTTATCACTGGAATGCGTGTCCTTTGAAGTCTAGGTTCAATTCACTTGAACAAATAAAAAACTTTTTTTTAGCATAGTTATCTAACGGGAAACATTTCAGTATTCCTCAAGCATTTTGGTTGAGTTTACCGAGTGGCGACGCAAAATGTGCAATGAAGAAGCTCAGAGCGTTGCTTGATTTTTTTTAATTAATCACATTCTCAAAACCAAAAATTAAGCATAAAAGTTCTAAAATTTGAATGCAGCAACACAAAAAAATGGTTTCAAGAAAGTCGTTGACAAATTTCGACCACATACTTTTTTATAAAGACAATGGTAAAAGTTTTGACAATAACTTGACCTTGCTTAAAGTAAAGTTAAATGGAGAAGAGAGAGAGAGAGGAAAATTTTGATTTACAACAAAAATTCTTTGACATCATTTTTCGATACCTTATAAATGGCGCAAAACTTAGTTTAAAAAAAAAAGGAAATACATTTTCTATCTTTTTTATACAGAAGAAAGGGTTTTAAAAACTATAATTTAAACCAAAATCGAAATTGAATAAATATTAGTTTGAGAAAGTAAATAAAAGTGTTGAAAATAGCCCTGAATCTGTCACATAAACAGACGAGAATTATGAGCCATTCAACCGTGGATGCGATGAACAATGCCCTTCACCTAGTGAGGGATAATATCACTTTTATGGACTTGGCTTCATTTGTGGTCATTGGAGGCACATTGGTATTCTGAGAGAGTGGCGCGGACGTGTGTTACTACTGTGAAGGGAGATCGAAATGGAATTATGACTTGCTTGGTGCTTTTGGTATTGAATGCGATTTGTCAAAAGAGATTATTGTAAGGTTAGATAGTCTTTATTGGTAAAATAAAGTTGGAATAGAGACATCGGGTTTATAGTTATTGAAAATTATTAAGAGTTAAAAATAAATTGTTTGTTTACGTAAGATTAAGAGATTATTGTAAGGTTAGATAGTCTTTATTGGTAAAATAAAGTTGGAATAGAGATATTGGGTTTATAGTTATTGAAAATTGTTTAGAGTTTAAAAATGAATTGTTTGTTTACGTTCAATTATTTATTGTTAGTAAAATGAAAAATTTTACTTAAGATTTTGGAAAGTAATTTAATTTTGGCGGGTAGAATTTGTTCTACAAAGCACCACCATTAAATTTCATCTGCAAAGAAACTAAAAGAACATAACTAACATTTTTTGCTATCAATAAAACAGCAAAGATGGTTCAAATACACTGCTCAAAACAATTAGGTAAGCGCATGGCTAAAACCTTTTCATCCCCAATGATTCCATTTTTAATTATAAGCTTGCGATTTTTTCTGAGTAAGTTAAGCTCGCACTTATGTATCTTTAGATGAAAAAAATCTTGTCCTTCGAAGAATAAATAATGTTTAATTATTTTGAAATATGAAAAACATGGTAAAATAAAATTAACTCTAAAACAATTTAAGAAGAAAATTAACCCTCAATTCTTTATGCTTGCACATTTTAGATGTTTAAAAATGGATTTTAACTATTTTTAACAATAAAGTTTTGGAAACATTATTGCTATGACTTATTCAAAAAATATTATACTAATTTTTGTCCCTTAAATTTTAGTTAAAAAATTAAGATTTTTTTCTCTTGTTTTTTCTATTTCATTCTGGATACATAACGAATCTCGTTCACAAATTTTAGATTTTTAGACTGTAAATTAAAAAGTTGGGACTGAAAGGGTAACAAAAGTACGCAAGTGCTCCCCTCTTTTGAGCAGTGTATGAAATAATGCTCCTTAAGAAACTCCTTTGAAGAGAAAAACTGTCTTGAATTGCTTAGAAATTCAAAGTATTGCATAAAAGTTTTATCAATTTAAAATATACTTACAAGTCATTTCTTGGAATATTGGATATTTCTTAAATTAAACAAATCAATCAAAAATACTTACAATTTCTATTACAAAAATTCTTTAGCAAATCAACTTCTGATGAACCTCGTATTTCAAATAAGAAATTTTTGGATAACCAATGCAATAGTTTTACTCTTTAATATCTATTTTTCAATAGTAACATTCAAAATATCTTTTATAACTATACTAGTATTTATAAAATAAAGATTGGACACTAAAAGAAATTTGTATGTTGTCGGTGTCTGTTTTAATATACTGACACGTTTTTGCTAAAATAACCGCTACAAAGTTTGTTGAAGGAAAAACAAAGGGAAAGCAAAATATCAAGTAAAGATCTTTTATTTTATAAGGATTCAGTTGTTTTGCAAAACCTAACTAGTGACGTGCTAGAAATATCTATATCGATCGATCTTCTAGATAGAAGTTGACGGGATTCATTGTTCAAGTAGGAAAACTTATTAAAAAAATTTAATATGACGACCACAAATACAAATGATTCATTCATAAATGGACAGTTTGTTCCTTAATAGATAAAACAAATTGTATTCATAGTTGGACTATGAACTTATATAAAATTTAATCTGATCGTCAATATTAAGACAAATATAAGCTAAATTTTTTCTTTGTCTGGACAAGAAATTATCAGCGTGCTTTGGAGACCCACGTATATAGTACACTCTTAAAACAAAAGAGTGAAATCCACTCCAGTTGGAGAAGTGCATTTTCGACACTGGAAAGGAGTGAATATTAACTCAGACTGAGTTAAAATCACTCGTTTGGAGTGATCCTGTCGGAGGTTTAACACACAAAGGATCCACTCCAAAAGGAGAAGTGCATTTTCCAGACTGGAGGAGTGAAAATCGATCAGACTGAGTTAAAATCGCTCGTTCGTTTTAAGAGTGTACCACTTAACCGTTTTAATGGTTAAGGTCATATTTTAAATTCGTTTCTTAATTCATTGTTAGTTAATTAAGGTTAATGAATATATTCGTTTTTCTCTGCAAGGTTGCATGCTAAGTGGTTATTTTGCAATAAAACTTCTTTTTGGATTATTCATAAAAGTGAAAAACTTAATACTCCATAATCTTCACTGATAGAATTGAATCTAAAATAAATGCTAACTATTTCGGTTTTCAAGAAGAGTATAAATTATAGTTTTCTTTTACAAAAGTTCTCTTTAAGGCTTTAACAGTGTTTTTAGCAAAACTGTAGTTTTATTACTCATTCAAATTCAGAAGGTTAAACTTGCGCTATTTGTACTTGATCAAACAAAAGTCATTTTTACCGTGATTACATATGAAATAAAAACCCATTTCTGAACTTTTGTAAACATAATTTTTTTGTTTTTAATAATTACAGGTCATCTCCAATTTCGAGAACTTTTGTATAACAATAGAATGATAATTAACTCGACACAACTTTCAAGATCGCATAATTCTACCTTGAAACACAATTAGACTGAGCACGACTAAATTGCGAATGTCTAATTAAGATGTCAGAACTCTGACCTCATTAGCATCAACAAATCATTTCTAAGAAAACACCTGCACCGCTTTAACAATTATTAAACTAACCTACATATGAAAGGAATATAGAATCAATATTTCTCCTTATCCACAGAAATACGAGTTTTGTATGATAATGGATGCCAACACCAATTGTTATGCGGACAGTGTGTTTAAAAGAGACAGTATTCTCTATTTGATTCACAAGCGATACATCCTCATCATATGCAAAATGCAGGACATGGGTATGATTGTCAAAATGGATCATCTGTGTTAAACTTTTGTGGAATGTATCTTGCTAAGTTTCAAAAACATTATTATCTCTTAGAAGATCAAATTTGTATTTACGACACAAAAATGTTTTTCATAGTATTTAAAAGGAAAAGGATTGGGTTATAAATTTCGGTACAAAATATGAAAGTGTCACTGATGGGAAAAATACCATAGAATATAAATATATATCCTTATGAGTCCAATATAAAATAGGTATAAGGTCAAAGAACTGGGAAGCTGAAGTTAATCATGAATAATTTTAACACAAACCTGGAGTTTCCCATTTTTAACAGTAATTTAATAGTACTTTGTAAAGAATGTAAATAAAAACAAAAATTTAAATTCATAATTCAGGTTTGAACACATTGTGTGTGATACAAAAAATATTTCAATCTTCAGACAAAAATTGCACTCGTATAAAATAATTGAATTTATAATGAAGCGCATTTCGTTCTTGCGCATTAAAATACGAAGTACTTAAAAATTAATACACATTTAAAAAAAAAAGTTCTATCTCCGTATTATCGCAGAAAAGTTCCTGTAAGTTCGTCATTTTTATCTCTAAATTAAACAGATTCAAAATGCATTAAAAAAGCAATTTTATGAAGCACCAGGCTCAGTTATTCAAAACTTATTAAAAAATGTGGAGCGGGGAGAAAAGAAAAATGTAATGAGATTTTAATCTCCTTCTTACTGCGAAAGACGGTTAATATCATTGATAATCTTTTAACACTCGGAAGTTTAAAGCCGCATCACAAGAAGTTTTTTTGTTAAGTATATTTCTTTAGAGTGTTTCCTTTCTTTTGATTATTAAACAGCAAATTTTACCTTCTGCAATGAAGAAAATTGTGCACTATTTAGAAACTCTACTCTACTTTTACTTTTGATTGAAGTTAAAACAGTTAATACGAATAAATTAATAATTGTTCTATTATGTATTGCTGCAAATTAAAAACTGGTATAAAAATGTAGTAGTTAACTTTTTCAGTTTATTAGACAAAGTTTCAATTGTTTGAACGAAAAATATAATCTTAAGTTAACAACTCTTATTATGTTTAACATTGCAACTAAATATCAAAGTTATTTGCAAAGGAATTCCATAAAAATATAAACTTTATTGACGCTATCGAAATGTCACAAAATATTAATGAACATTTAATACGATTTGATTAAGTTATAATGAGCCTAAGATTTAAGAAAACATATGGTGATAGTCAAATCTTAAATCAAAAATGCAGCACGCTAAAAATTAACTCAAAAATAAGAAATAACTCAAACTAATAAAAGTTCACAATACCAACTCTTACATTACCAAACCGTTGACACCACACCACACTACAAAAACCTTTGTTATTTCACAAAAATCCTGCTATTTATAATAACCCAGGGCCCGCCACCACTTGTTGCGGCTGCACAACGTTTGGCGGTCTATCGTGGAATCTCGCCAAAGGCAGGACATACCGGCTAAATTCTATGCTATTCGAGTGATGCACGATCAATGTATCGACCGTTGCGACTGTGCCAGACGGCTTGACGCTACAAAACACGCTCCCCATCCTCCCCCCTCCTAAAGTCTCGCTTTTCAGCTCCGCATCTTCTTTTTCTTCTGCCCCCAAGAAGACAAAGCGGTTTCTTAGGGTGTGAGGGAAAGCCCAGAGAAATAGATGGTGATTTTTTTTCCTTTTGGCGATGGCAATGGTGTAACTTAGTTTCAGTTGAGGTAAGTTTAGTTGAAGAAGAAAGGTTTAGTTGAGTGTTAAAGGGATGTTATTTTATAATGTGAATACTTTTTGGTAAATAATTGGTCATGTTTAATATGGTGCTCAAAGGTGGTTCAGTGGATAACTATTTCTTATTCAAATTTCAATAAATTACGCACTCATAAAAAAACATGGTCAAATTTCAAACATTCACATTTTTATTCTAAATCGAGAGTATTTTACTGTTGCCAATTTCAATTTTCGAAATAATAGAAAACAAAGATAATATTCGTATTAAGTAGAGAGTTCACTTCACAGTAAAAACAAAGACAAGTAGAAACAAAGACAATGTTAGGACAAAGTAGAGAGTTCATTTCTCAGCAGTTCCAAACAGGTCATTTAATTTAAGATAAGTTTCATTTATTTGATGCCTTTTTTGCTGAGGTAAAATAGAGAGATATACAGTATTCGAACAGTTTATTGTAATGTTCCCCTACAAAGTCCTTTTGTAGCGAAATCAGTTGAAGAATTGAAATTCCTTTTAAGGCTCCTAGAAATAATCTATTCTACCATATTCTATGTATATGAATGTTTTTCCTTCTATTCGATTTCCGGAAGTGTATATATAACAAAATAACTTAACACATAATTAAAATTTGGTTGAAAATATCAGAGAATTAATCAATACAAGAAAAATGGTGGAATTTTTTTTTTGAATTAAAATATAATTGGTTAAACATATATTAAAATGAATCTGGGCTAATCAACATCTTTATTAACAAATACACTTTATCAAAAGCAAAATGTTACTATAAACTTTTATTAAAATACCCAGAACTTGCACATCCTTTATGAAAATGAACCTTAGCAAAAGACAACAAAGCAGCAGCAAGAGAAGTATAACTGGCGTGTGTAACAGCAAAAAAACCTTTCGTTCAAAATTATGCAGCCAGAAATGACAGAAAAAATCCAGCCTGCGTCGTAATGCAATTTTTGTGAGTGCGTGAATTACAATGTAGGGTTTTATACAATCTATTCTCTTAGTTATGGTGCAGCGGTATTTCACGCTGCGAGCCATTATCCGCGAGCGAACGTCAACTGCAGAGGTTATAGTGAAAGAACCCGCAGCGGGCGACTTAGCTTTGTTCCCAGTATGCGGGGTGTGCAGGAATATTTGGATTAGGTTTCATTTACAGAGCAGTTTCTCAAATTTTTTCTTGAAAAGTTTTAATTTTTACTACGGTGTTTCATTAAAAATATGTGGATAGTCTTGGCAAGAAGTTTAAGGTCCCAAGTTCTTGCTGAAGATGTTTTGAGGGCGTCATTTTATGGTTTGATCCAGGTGGAATACATGCTTAGTTATATTTGACTGGGACAGATTTTATGCTCCGAGAAAAGTTGACATTACAGAGATTTTTAAATAGGTAATTTTTGTGATTTTTTTTTGAGTTTTCGTTGCAAAAAAATCAATTTAAGTTAACTGCGGTAACTTAAGCTTTATATACATTGAATAAAATGTTACGTTTTTGTACAGTTAAATGTGGTAATATTGGGACAAGCTATTCAATCTAATATTAACTTCGTATATACACACTTTAGAAATGTGGTTGCCTTTTTCTATGAACAGCAACTCTGCTTTCACCTACGAGTTAAAAAAATATTCAAGAAGTCGGTACTAGAGTTTTATGCAAAATATGAGCCAAAGTTACTAAATTCGACGGTACATGAAAGTTTCTACAAAGACACCACTCTTACAATAGTATTTTGTAAAAAATAGCGTTTTATAATTCTTAAAAAGATCCTTTACACAAAAGTTTTTATAATTAGAAATAGTTAAGAAAAGGGTTAAGTTAAAATTCAAGCTAAAACATTTTTTTTTTAGAAATTATAAAAGCAATTTTCTTGGAGATTTGAAAGAACAAGTACAAAATAATCCTTTTCTTGTTTTTTACATCTCTATGAAAGTCAATTTCCTTTCTCGACGCCATCATAAAGTGCACAGTGGAACAGGGGCAAAGTTTTTATTCACACTATACATAAAAAAAGAGAAAACAATGGCAAGTGACATCTTTCCTTTTCTACCTAGCACCGTTCGAAACTTTATTTTGTACTTTTGGTTCCATTTTGTTTCGTGAATAAAAACTAAACGGATTTATTTCAAGGTTATTGAAGTGAAGAAATCATTTGTTTTCAATTTGAAAAAATAGATGTGTGTCTTTTGCAAAGGTTTAGCTAAAATTTCAATACCGTATTGCACGATGACAATTACATATTTTTCTATTAGAAAATTTAATTGCATTTATTTTAGCACAAGGCCTTGACATTTAAAAAAAAGTTTTGGAAATAAAATGTCAATTATTTCAAATTCCATTGCTTTCATCATTGATTGATTCAATGGACAATTTTTATTAAACAAAATATAATGTTGGAGTTATATCTAAGGTATAATAGTAGGACTTAACTTAAAATTTGAGGAAATTAATATCTGATGAAATTATTTCATACTTTTGAAGAAATTTTGTGTTGAAATCAAAATATATATATAATTTAACAATTAAATTTTAAATACGCTTTTTGACTCTTCATTTATCTAGTTTTCATTCCTTGAATCATTAATTGATAGCATTTGAATAATAACTTGAAATTATGTATTTTTAGCATTCAAAATAATTTGTTTTCACATTGTAAATTACAAATGTATAAAATATAATTTGAGCAAAATAGCACATTCCTTAACTTTTATTGACCCTCAAAACAAAAGAAATTTTTTTAGAGACGAAAGTCGTACATTTTTAATAATACATTCCTTATATAATAATTGCCAATTATATTTAATCATAACCTTCAACAGTAATCCGAGCACAAAAAATGTAATTAACTGTAATACAGAAGACAATTAGTTTTCGCCACACGCAACCATTATCTAAGTTCTAATGTAATATGCATATTTATGAACCTAGTATGATTGGAGCGCAACGCTTTCAATCAACGGTAATGAACTTTTGATTACAAGGCATCTTTACAGAATCTTTAATACAATCTTCCACCATCAGTTTTTTTGAATAATGCTTGTAGATTTTTAATTTCAATTACCTTATCTGATGTAAGGTATAATGTAATTATTGCGATGGGGGTCGAAAATCCGAAATAGAAATCGAGTTTTCTGTACGTTTTAGAGGGTGAACTATAAGTTTTTTTTATTACATTGGTCCGTCCTTCCGTCTCAAAACCATTCGATAGATAGAACTACGGTACATATCGGACGTCAGGTTTTGAGTAAATCATGCTTTCAGTAAGGTTAGGTTTGAATATCGTCGCACTAGAGCTACGCGAGGGCTATTGGCGACGGGCGTCTTAAGTTCTTGAAGGATATTTAACTTGCACTCCCTTACAAGGAGCCATTACCATTTGTCGGATATTTTTAGCTGCACGGGCCCTTTATAAGGTCGGCAGTTATTTGGGCGGTGCCCGGACCCGAACCTGGGACCTTTTGCATGCTAGGCGAGTGCCTAACCGACTATATCGAACTAGAAGAACAAGGGTACCTGTCGGACGTCATTATCAAGTTTTTGAAAAAATCACGCTTTCGAAAAAGTAGCTACCATACTACTCTTTAGGTTTTGGACTTTTTGACATCTTACAGAGGATATATAATTACCTCTAAATTATTGATTTTTTAAGTGGTAATTGAAAGTCGTGAAGTGTTACAACCCCTAGTTTTCATTTATTATTATATAGCAGTAAGAAAAGAGTGTCAGTATGTTGAAAAAAAAAAACCCAGTATATTACGAAATCCCTTGCAAAAGATTGCCAGTTTCAGTTTTTTACACTACGAGACAGCTTTCTTTAAGCGGGTAATGTGTATGAGTAGAATTAAAACTTTATTCTTAAGAAATCTCGATACATTTTTAGACATTCATATAAAAGGCAAATCCGCCCTTTTTATAAAATGCAGAACTTCTCAGAAAAATTTTTGTTGGTTCTGAAAGACAATTATTAATGAGACACTAAGGAAAGTCACTGAGAATTCACTACCTTTTCGGCAAGAGTGCTTGTTCCATTATTAGATCTTAATGCGCGAGAAAATTAAGGACATCCAGACACTCCAAAAGATAAAAAAATCAATTGAAAGTGACTGAAGTGTCATTTTCAAAAATCTACTCGATGTCAAGATCATTGACACTACTATCCAATCCAGAAATACGTTTTCCGAAAAGAAAAATGAAATCTCAGATGCTCCAAAAAGCCTTCCATGCGTGGATATCGATAACGTTTTGTCTTTTCTAGTGGCTTGAGGGTAGGCTTAATTGGGCGTCGTCTGATAAGGAAAAGTTTTTTTTTTCAATTAAAGTGGGAATTGTAAACACTGAAGCATGGGTATAATGAAAATGATAGCACTAGGGTCACATGGGGGAATTATGGATCACTCTCTTTCCGGGGTAAATAATGATCACTAAGTTTTAAGGATTAAAAATGGTTTTTAGAAAAAAAATAAATTATGCCAAGTCATCCTTATACATTCTATTTTCTTATATCAAGTTCAAAAACAATGTAACTCTGCAGCAAAAAATAGAAAAAAATACTTTTTACACTACTATAAAAACATCTTCAAAAAAGATTGTCTTTGAAAAACATGTTTTTTTTTAAGATCCATACTGGAGAAACATATTTGAACTAACTATATTGTTGGTGCTATTTTTCAATAGGAAAAGGTCTAAGCTTTTCATTCCGATATAAATTTTTTCATAATTATTTTTTTTAATAATTTTAAAGGTATATCGATTTATCCCCCAGTTTACTGGGGTAATTCTGGATCACTGGGGTAATTCTGGATCAGTGATATTTTTTAATTTTTCATGTGTTTTTAGCTAAGTGGTATACGTCATTTTGAAGCAAAAAATCAGATTAGGCTGCATTCCAAATTTCATTAAAAAATTCGAATTAAAAGTTTATTTAAAATTTAAATAACAAAAAATTTAATCTACATTGAAATAACATGCAAATTCCATTTTTATTCAATATTTTGACTCTTTTCATTTCGTTAAACTTACGAGAAACTTTCGAGATACTTCGAACTGTAAATTAATTTAACAAACGATAAATAACCGAATTTTCGAAAGAATGTAAATGGGAAATTGCGGCATAATTTATTAAAAAAGATCATCATTATTCTTCGAGTTTAAAAAAAAATAGCAAACGATAAAGTCTAATTTTTTTCTGAGAAAGAAGATTAATAAAAAGTTAATTTAGGCGTTTAAAAGTTTGCTTTGAATTATATTTTAACTGCAACCAAAAATTAATTTACTTTTAATGTGCATTTCTATAAAAAATAGGGTGATCCATAATTACCCCATGTGTGATCCATAATTGCCCAAACCCGGGGTAATTCCTGATCACTCAATAATTAAAATAAAACTAATAATAATTAAGTTTTAGGTAAAGTGATTATTTAAATAAATTCTAAATTATTTAAGCTTACTCCATGCAAAATTAAATCTTTCTATCTTTCATACTTTAGAAAAAAATAGGATGTTGTGATTTTTTGATCCATAATTCCCCCATATGACCCTACTGTAAATAGAATTGTACCCAAGTCTATTAAAAGTTGTGAATTGCTGCTCTTCAAAACAGCGAAGGTTCTGGTGTTTAATGTTCTAATTCAGTAGCAAAGTCACAATTGGAAACAATTTTTTTTCATCACAAGTAATATATACTGTTTGGCTAATTGATTTAATGACTGTGAGCCGATGATTGAAAATGGCATTTTACAGATTTTGGTTAACGAACATGATTCGAAAGTGTTTAATTGCCCTTACTGGAAAAAAAGTTATACGAAGTCTACTAACACGTATGAAATCGAATGTATATTTGCTGTAAGTTGTTTCACTCTATAAAGGGTTAGTAATAATGAATAGGACAATAGTTGATAGGTTGATAGTCCATATGTCCATACGTTGCTGTAGTTTGGTTACAATAATCATACATTCGTCTAAAAATAGTTTTCTTGTTGTCCTATTCATTTTGACTAACCCTGTATTATGCACCAATTTTTAGAATTCAAATATTAATTTGCTAAACCAACTAAAACCAGCAGTTATTTTTTTTAGCGTTTTTACGGTTAAAAAAGCCAAATATTAAATTTCATTTTTAAACCTTTTCCACTACACTTTATCTTTAGAACTCCCAAACCCTACGACAAGTACCTGTATGGGAAGATAACACAATTCTACTATCTACCCTGTCCTAGAGCTACATAGTACTAACAAATAAGAATGTAATTCCCCTACCTTATCTTACGCTTAAAAAAAAATTAAGGGCGGAGTTATCCGTTTTTAACTCTCCAGTGACGGGGTACACGTGTGATCATCCATTCGTGCATAAGTACTGGCATTCCCCCCCCCCCCTCCTTCCGATATTATGATCAATAAAAGCGCGTTGGTTGACAAAATTGTACTGGCATTTTAGTAATGTTACGTTTTTAATTAACATTAATTAGTATAGCTTTTTAAAATGAACTAGTTTTGGTCTGACTTTATAATAAAATAGGGGACTTAAAGAACCTGATCTAATATTCACGTACCTCTATTACAATTTCATATTTTCAAATTAGTTCTCATCACAATACATTACACGTTATTTACAAGTTTGTTAAGCTATAGCAGGGACTTGGCAATGAAACTTCCATAGAGTCGATTTCCGTTGTCTTTCTATTTGAGGTCAAAGGCTTTAAGGTGTGGCGCGTATTATTCCCCGCCTGTGTTTCTTATATTAAATTTTAATAATCAAATTTTAAAAGATGTTTAGTGATCCAATAAGTCACAGTAAAAACAAAATTTACTTAAGCGTACAAAGTTATAGGGTTTTATGGGAAATATACAGTTTAATTTAAATTTGGAACTCCATGTTAATAAAAGAAATTTAGCATTTAATTAAGTTCTCAAAAAATCATTTTAGTGACTTATTGCATTAAAACTTTACCATGTGTTAACTTAACAAAGGTATAACTACTTTTGTAGACAGATGTGATTTAATTTAGCTCATTCTTGAGCTATAAATTCGACTTTGAGTTAAAAGCTCAAGTAAAAGTTTGTGCCCAAGAAGGCAACGTTGAATAGAAAACAAAAGAATCTATTGTGCCAGGATTGTTTAAATTGAACAACCTCAATTAAATAACAAACATAACTTCATAGGTATAATTTAAGTTAAAAACTTTTATTTTAAAGAAATGGTGCTGAATCTTTTTAAAAGAGCCTCAAAATCGATGAGCTGCATCCATTGCGTGATAACAAGCTCTTTGCCATACTGCTGGCTTGTGGTATACTGAGGGCGGAGGCATTTTATCTTACAGGGAAGTTTGAGGGTTTGGAAGACCTAAATGGGGCAATTAGTGTAAGGGAATGTTGGAAAATTATTCACCAGGCAACTATAACTTTGTGTTTCGGAGACAGCTGTAATGGCTCATGATTTAAACTACCACAGTGTTTAATTATGTTTTCTGTGCAATAATTGTATTTATGTAGTACAACAATAAGTACTCGGATTTGGTTAACATTTAAAACAGAAAAATGAATTAGATTAAATTATATTTAAGCAGAAAAAAACGAAAAAAAACCCATGAAATTCAATATCTATTTGTTTGCTTGATTGAGATAAATTGAATGAATTTTAGAATTCTAATAGCTCATTCGATAATTTCGAAATCTTAAATATTTTAAACAAATCTATAAAAAATTTGAATTTGTCAACATTTCAAGTTAAACTATTTTTTTTATTTGTCTTATTTCAAATAAAGTTCATCAAGAAATTTCTTAATTAAAAATATAATTTCAATCGACTATGTGAGGAGATTAAGTTCGCTATTGAAAATTAGCTCACGTTGTTTATCAAGCCTAATTTCTTGACTGCAGCTCTGTGAAGGTTGCAAACATGCATTAAAACTTAATTTGAACAGAAGATTATCACATTACCCACGAGTCCAACAAATCTTCCGAAACAAACATCCGGCAAATGACATTTTTCATAACAATAGCGCACTCTTGGAACAATCAACTTGGAACTAATCTCAGGAAATTAAGCCACAGTTTCATGAATATTTATGGTCAGATTAAGGATCAAGTACATTCTTATAAAGTACTTTAAGAACACTTGTCCGTTGACAGCTAGTCTCAACTTTCAGCGTCACTTTTAGAAAAAAGAAGCTTAGAAAACAGCTAACTATTACTTTATCCCAAAAGGAAAGAAACAAAATTGTCAGCAGAAAATAATTAAATATGACGTGGTTTGTGATGTTAAATATATTATCAAGTATCTGAGACTTATATTTACGAGTTATTTCTAAACGGCAATTTTCCTGCAAGTTCGATGGAGCCTTTAAGTTTAAAATTAAAAGATGAAAGTTTTATGAGATGCTTCATTTTAGAGAAACAAAATTTTTGATTAAAAAAGGAATTTTAAATCGTATTATTAAACTTTACTGTAAAAAACAATAAATTTACTATTAAAATCAAATTAAATTTTGAAGCTTTTGTTTAAAAACTTGTGAGCAACTTGTGTGCGTGCGTTTAATTCGTGCAATTGTAAAAATATATTATAATAATAAATATATAACACCAGCTTTAAAATACAAAATCAAAAACCGTGTATACAAGAATATGACAAATGACAGTGAGTGGGCCCTCTAGAAGGGAAGAGCATAGGCTTGTATACAAAAATAAGTTTAATATTTAATCTAAAAAAATAACTCAAATATAAAGCAATTACTATAGAGTGATAACCCAAATGCATAATGACTTTATGATGCTGGGGAGGTGAGAAAAAAACGAGGATGGCAGTCGAGAAAATCGATGATTCCGTGACAAAAACGATTTTTCTTGAAGATCACTTTGGGGCTGGGGACGTAAATGGAGATTTATTGAGAAATTGCATTTATTCACCTTTTTGGGTTTTTGACAGCATTTGAGATTGGGAAAGACAAAGCGAGAATACAAAATTGCATCGTTAATTTGACGTGGGCAACGTCACGTACGTTAGTATTAATGGAAAAAATACACTTATCTCTAGTTTTGTGTTTATGTACTTACAGTTAGGAAAATTAACCGACTACATGATACATAAATTAAGAATTATGTATGTGTATCACTGTCTAGGGATCAGTTTCTTTCAGTCATTGGAGCTGGATTATTTTAAAAATAGATTAAAATGTGTTTAGCATAAAAATATTTAAACGATTTCGATTATTTTATAATCGTTTATATTATTATAAATTTAGCTTAAGAAGTGTAAAAGAATTTTCATAATTACTTCATTTTTTTTTCTTAAAACATACAATTTGACAATTTAATCGGCATTTATATCATTATTGTAACAAAGATTTTCATTATTTTCATTTAGTAATTAGATTTCTTAGTGGGTACGTAAAAAAATCACTATGTAAACTAAGCATTGGCTAATTATTACTAAGCATTGGCTAATTATTACTAAGCATTGGCTAAACTAAGATTGTAGAATTTCCGAGGAATTACACTTAAAGGAAGAATAATTACAAAAATATTTCTTTTCGCGTAACTTTCTTCAAATAAGAAATACAAGAAATCTTTTAGTTTGTACAAAATTTCTTATAAATGTATTGCAAACAGAAACTTCCGAAAAAAAAAAGAATAAATATCTCATTCCTATTTTGGTGTGATTATACGGTGTCTACGCAGTTGTAAGTGTTAATCAATACAAATCGAAACTAACACCCGCCTCCATCAATCAATAAGCAAGGTTACGGATTGGTCACTAGGGATGCATGTCTTTATTTACCCTTATCCTCCTGCCCTTCGTATCAGACTGAAACATCCCCAGTTTCTAAATAATCTACTAATTAATAGTCGAAAGAGGAACAGTGAGAATTGATGGGTCGATAAGATTGTGCGTTTCGAATTGGGAGGTCTTATTTTGAATAATGATAGTAATAAATATTTGATAATTAGAATCTAGTAATAAATCTGGAACTTTTGTCCAAAAAATGAACACTTAAGAAGGAGATTATAGGGAGATTTCCGGAGTTATATCCCCGTGTATCAAAATTAATAAGCGTAATTCTCTATAAGGAAACCTTTCTAATTTAGATTCCCCTATTCTACTAAGGAAGAATGCACATAAAAAATAAAAATATTTAATTAGTATTTTGATTACAACTTCATGTGAAAACTAATCGCAATAAAAATAAAACATAGAATGATGAAAGTGATTGTACATCATTTATGTAAGAAGGCCAGCTTCACTGAATCAGTAATTCAATACTAATCGAACACTACACTCGTCACCATCAAACAATGGGTAAGGTTACTAATTGGATAGATACGTCTTTATTTACCTACATTCAGTATCAGGTAGAAACACCCGCATGTTATATCAGCAAGTCAGTAGTGAATTGGCCGAAGTCTTGTATGAAGACAATGGATCGATAACATTTTAATTCTGAAATATCGATTACAATTTTCCTATAATTATTAATCAAAGTGAATCAATCAGTAGTTAATTTGCTATACAGGACTGTTTCTAATGGGCAGACGTTTGTTTTGACTATTACAGTAATAGGTATTTAATTATTTGAGCTGTGTAGTTTAATAAGTTAAAACGGAATGGAGTTAAGTGGAATTTATATGTTTTAACGGAAAAAAGAGGTATTGATTTCTCGCTTCCATTTCTATTTACTGGTGATGAGCTTTTCTATATACGTAGTTGTAACGTGTTCTTAACTCTTCTTTTTAAGGCTTAAAAGGGATTATTACTTGAAAATAAAAAAATAAAGTTCGATTAATCAAATGTGCGAAGTCTAATTTACCTATACAATGTTTACCTTTTAATTTTTCTATCACAAACACACATCAATATTAGAGTAAGAATATTTTGTTTCGAAATAAGTTTATTACATAATAACTTTTTTGGATTGAAAATTCTTTACTCAAGCATAAAGTCGACAATTTAGCGAAATTATTGGTTGACCAATTTTATAAAGCAAACAACTGATAAATGATATTTTCCAAATAAATACTATTCTTACTGATATTCGAACACACTTTGCACCTTACTTAAGGTGAATCTTTCAGTATACTTCTTTTGAATAACAATGTTTATCTCAAGCAGTAGGGTTTCAAATATAAAAAAAAAAGCAATTTCTTCTATTCACAACAGGATGCGACCAAGATTTTACCATTATTTGCTCTTCTTAAAATGTCAGAAATACTATTAGTCGCACTTCAGCAAGCGCTTGGATGAAAATTTGAACTTTCCCTCCGCATGGAAAAGTGGAAAATTTGTGTATTTTTATGATACCCCTTAATTGCCGTAAGATTACGAGTTAGAATATTTTTGCAAATTGCTTTTATCATACAAAAAATATGCTATCATAATAATGATTGTGAATAATTTGTGCGTCAGTGTCTATTTTTTTACTTATATGTGCTTAAAATATAATTTAATATTTTAGATGTTTATTTAAGCCTTTTTATTACAAACTTTAATGTAACCAGTTTTTTCATTTTACAGACATATTAAACTAGATATGATACTGTTATTTCGTACGTTAATTTTTTTTCATAAACATAGACTATGTACATTGTACAAGTAGAAAGGAAGTCAAGATCTCTCAACTCTATACAACGATAAGGATAATGAAAAAAAGTAAGGATAAGCCAAAGTCAAGTAGTGAGATCCACTCTAAGTTCTTATCAGTCAGTGTCACCGTTCAGATTTGAAATCGCCCCAAAAAAATACTATCGTAAAGTTTCTCCCCAAAGATATAGAACATCCGTAAATATACAATCTATTTAAAAATAGAAATGCAAGGGCTTTTATAATCTAAAGATAAAAGTATTTACGTAATTAAAAAATATTATGATTTTTTCTGTATGATAACGTGACTATAGAAAACGCACGGATTATTATGCAAAACCGTACTATAACAGCTATAATTATAAGAATTTTTAACTTTTTAATCAGCTTCAATAATTTAACCGAATTTTTTAACATTTTGAAGGAAATTATAGTTCTTTCTTCAAGCTTTCATTGCAATTTTAATTCGACACAGCGAGTTAAAATTAAAAAAAAAAAATGTTGGATTTCTGTATTAAATAATAGCATTTTACAGCAAATAGTATTTTCGACCAATTTAGATTGTCCCACTTGACTCATCTGGATTCAACGATATGCAATATCGATCTTTTCTCGTGTTCATCCTGAAGATTTTAACCTCAATACAAATACTTAGGTTACCTCAATACAATAACTTAGGTTATAGTGCTTAAATACTTTCAAAATTTGGGCTAGAATTTACAAAAAATTCCTCAAATTACATTCTCCACTGGTCAAGGAACCTTCGAAGTCGATCAGCTCGTTCAAAGATTACCCACACGACAATACAAACACTATAAAAGAAATCCTTTTCTCTAAAGCATTTAACAAGAAATTACCATAATCGAACTAAATAGCAGTCCACTGTGCCGTGTAAATAGTCGCATAAAACGACCAAGACACGCTTTGCCGAATGCTGGAAAACTTGGAATTTCTAAAGAAAAACTTCGCCGAACCAGGTCACTCACGGATGGACAGCGATGGTGCGTGTCTTGCCTTGCAGTCGAGTAGGAAAATAGTCCCTGGTCGACCGGTGGAGAAATGAGGCAATTTATATGGAAGTGCCAAGTAGAGATGGAGATATTCGGGTTGTTTGTTGAGAGTAAAAAGTTCCTTGTTCAAGACTTTGTTACAAAATACCTCTTTTGTGAAATAGAAATGATTAAAATATGTGTTCTTACTAATAAAAATAAATTAATTACGGCAAGTATAAAAATAAAATAAATAAATCACAGATTTCTCGCATTATAGTTGCAAGTCATAGTTATAGTCAAGTTACATTGTGCAACAACTGATTTAAGAAGATCTAATTTATAAAAAAAACCACCCATTTTCAGTATTTTATGTAAACCTGTAAAGACTTTAAAAAATAGAACAATTTTTTGTATTTAATGAGAATAATTATGTACTTAAATGGTTCATAAAACATTAAATCACTACTTCTATTATGTTAACCCACTTATTTCAACATAAAGACAAGATGTTAAACTTGTCAATCATATTATTAAAAATTATGTCTGATACACTCCGTAAATCTAAAACCAACGATGTCACAGGAAATTTTTCACGACTAAGTTTGAAAAATGCGTAATTTCTAGTACAGCATATTGTTGTTGAAGCCTATGGTTAGTAAAAATACTCCTATTTTTTTGTTTGTATTTGCACATTAAGTTTAGCAGATGATAAAAACAGGAGGTTGCTTCAGGGTTACACTTTCAGACGTTTTTCATTAGCCAGTAGTGCTACCAACATTAAGAAACATAATTTCTCAACTTATGTAAACACTTTCCTAAAAACCATTAGCAGCCCAAAATACCAAATTTCATATTTATGAGGAATGATTTTGTGGGATCGGAAAGTTTCGTTCCGATTCATCCCATTTTACGGTAGGTTGCTTTTCGTAAAGACTCTTCCTATTTGCTATTCGGACACATGAAGGGCTGATTTTAATACTGGTATAACTCCTCTTAAATTTATTTCGAAATACAGAATCCTGTAGATTTTGATAGCCACAAGAAATAATGTTCTACGTTGTCTATGATGACACTAAAAACACTCAACAATTCTGATATTTATCGAAAAGATAGAACACGTATAACCGTAAATTGAATACCTAAATTTAAAAAGAGGTTAAGTTTATTGGAGGAATTCCCAAAACTGTTCATTTTTGTTTGAGAGTTTAGTAAAAGAAGCTATATGGTTTCTCTTTACGTTTAGTAATTCAATTTCGAATGTGTAAATACAGTACAACTCTAATTATCCGAATTGTGGTTGATTATACGAATTTCAGAAATAAAACCCACCCTCCTTATCTGTTACTGGTTACTGCTTTCTTGGATGTTGAGCGTAGTATATTTTTGGACCGTTCAAAAATTACTAGGCATGACATCCAACAAAGATGAACACTAAAAGATAGGCCGGGTATAAAAGTATGTCGCATACAAAGTTTTGTATTAATTGTAACTACGCTTATATTATATTATATACTCTTATGTTATTGATGCAAATTATCTTGAATATATAATGCAGTTAACTTTTTATATCTATCATTCATCATAGCCTCTAAAAAATCCAACAATTCAACCCATAAGTTAAATAACATTTTATACTTCGGTTTGTGATAGATGACGACCGAAATTACACCTGCATGATTTCGCTAGCCAATAATACATTTCCTAATTGATTAAATATACATAAAAAAACCTTTCAAATTATCCCAATGTCTGATTATTTGAATGTGGTTAGGTAAAATTATTTCGTATAAAGAAGAGTTCTACAGTAAACCATTTGAAAAATTGACTTAGGTCAATGTCAAACCAAGCACTTGACTTTAATCACGTACGTGAGTGAATGGGCTAAGTTTCACTCAAGGAGAGTGACGCCCCAAGCAAAGTGCCGACCTAATATCGCAGACTTCAATTGTTTAGGTGGGAAAGAAAGTATTTTTGGAGAATGTGTGTGAGAAATGCTAATTTGAAGAGTCTGTTGTTTGTCGTAACCGACATTGGGGATGATCTGAAGCATATTTTACGCATTACTATTATTAGATGTGTTTGTAGTTTGTTTTTATAAAGATATGTATAATTCAAAGGATTTCAAAACTTCAGAAGCTATCAGGGGAAAATTGGTAGAGCAAAAAAAAAAAAGTGGAATTTATTGATGATAAAAATTATTGATTGTATGGTGTAATACATAAAATTGCTAGTCTAATAAAATTTTTACCATATTTCATTCAGAAGCTAAGCGAAGGTGAGATAAAAGTTTAGAGTCGTATGGTTAGGGAGGTCATGCTTCGTAACAGACTGTAGCACCATGACGATATTTATTTATTCAGAGGCTTAATATCGGCTATGTTTTAATACGACAATAAAAAGATTACGATTTATTGATCTAAAGAACGAGAGTAAAAAAAAACAGTAAATGAACATAAATATATTTTTGTATGTAATATTTTAATGAAAAATACAAAATACTTTAATGTAGTTCCACAAATTTACAAATGATTAAAAAAAACTAGAAAAATATTTGTCAACAAAAAAAAACACAGCAAGTATAAATATATAACTACGAACTTAAATAACTATAAATAACTTCAATCACGATCTGTATTCGAACTATGTAGCAATATTAATCCTTTAGAGTATTAATCCTGTAATTCTGAATATACATGTTACTTCAGATAAAATCTACAGAGCTAAAAAAAAAAACCCCTTTCATTTAGTTTGTACCACAAAACCCAAACCACAAAGAAATCCCTCTCACAGGACTAACATAGAGATAAAGTTGTTTACATTTCATCTCATTAACAAGTAGGAGTAATGGTGTATATTCAATTAAATATTCATTAACGCATAGTATCTCAAGAGAAATCAAGCTGCAAGGATGATTTTGTCGGGAATTACTCTGTGAGAAAGAACGAAGCTTTCACGAATTTCAGGTTTTTCACACGAAGCATTTTAATGTATTTTCATTTTGTTTTTCAAAATGACTAACTGAATATTCTCACGGATTATTTTAAGTTCATTAAAAATTAATCAGGTTGGATCCTTAGGCTTCCTCAAAAGCGACTAAAATTGAGAAAATTCAATTTTCACTATTTTTCATCATAATTGAAATGTAATTTAATGTAGCTGGTCCAATAATTATTTTTGTTTAGATACATTATTATCTATGAACAATTTAGATTATCATCATTATCATGAACAATTTCACCGCACTATTTTATTGTATTTCTTCCCCAGTTTTCGGACAATTTTTTTGAAATGTTTCACGCTTCAGTTTTGAAAGTAGTTTAAGCTCAATAAAAAATGTATTAGTTTTAATTAGAATTTTTCTATCCAAGTCGATATCACAAGATCGCACCGTTATTGTAGAGAAAGTATAACTAAGCAAAGAAATTCAACGTTTCGGGATAGTTAATTGGGATTAAATGATTTTTTTAGCATGTTTTTTTGAAAGATCTTAACGTTTGAGTTAACGTGACCACTAACACAATTAAATTAGTTTACAATATTCCACTTTAAAAAATAGCACGTGACGACATTTGTTTTTAGTGAAAGTTTATACTGTGAAAGTTCTTGAGCGTGTAGTTGCATTGTGAAATTACTTTTTTTTTTGTTATAGTGTGAAAATTACTGTAAGTGGAAAGATAAGCTATTAAGTGAAAGTATTTATCTGTGTTAGTTATAAGGCAAGAGTACTGAATCTGTAGTTATTTTGTATCTGTATAAAGCATAAAAATGTTTCAGTGAAATTGAATTTAAAAATCAAAATATTTTACGATTTATGCCTTTTTTGATCCATAAGACTTCTATGATACGCAAATAGAGATAATTTATATTAATATTGGTCAGAGGAACTAGCCCCTTACGATAAAACTATTTCAGGACATATACACTTGTTAGGCGCTTTTACATGAGCCATCGAATCCATGGAATGCTAAACCCTTCATTAGGGGAAAAAGTGGTCGAGCAGGATTTCTAACCCAAATGATAGTCTGTGGCCGAATCCATGGAATTAAACATCAAACCCTCCTTCATTAGAGGGTTTGCGAAACCCCCCCAATGGGACCCTGCAATTCCGGTTCTGCCTGGGAAAAATTCTCTAAGAGAGAAAAATTGCGGAGTTTGCTCTTCATTGCATGGATTCGATGGCTCATGTAAACGCGCCCATTTGAAACTTACTAAACTCGCGTTTACATGAGCCATCGAATCCATGTAATGAAGAGCAAACTCTGCAATTTCTCCCTCTTAGGGATTGGTCAGAGAAACTAGGCTCCTTTATTGGTGGGTTTTCGAAACCTCCCAATGAAACCATGCAATTCCGGTTCTGCCTGAGCGAAAAACCCAAAGGGGAAAAAATGCTGAGTTTGCTCTTCATTCCATGGATTCGATGACATGTAAACGCGCCTAGCATAATAAAAGGTATTTTAGAAAATGAAATAAAATGTAAAATTCAAGTGAGCAAATCAATCCGATATAAAAAGTCCTCTTTCCCTCCCTAACATACAAGATTTATTATTCTAACCTACAGTAAGTAATTATTTCGAACATCCATTGACAGAAGCTTTCCACTTGCTGTCTTCATTTCTGTCTTGGATAATACCACCATTTGCTGAACTAAAACAAGATATCTCAAAGAGCGCCATTTTTAACAAAAGATCATTAGCAGATAATTAAAAGGTCCCCTTTCGGTATGGTACTAATGATCTTGGGAGCTGTTTCTTATTGAACTGAGAATGGTAGATAAAGACGATGGGAAACGAATCTATTTAGGTTGGGATTTTTTTTGGATGAAAATTATTTTACAGAAATATCTAATTATTTGTTTTTGGAGAAATTCGTTACCAAGAAAATAAATGATTTGTTTGGGAAACTTCCACAATGAATTTTGAATTTAAACAGTTTTAGTTTAAAAAATCGTCAAACTAGAGCCACACGAGGGTTAAAGGAAACGGGCGTCAAAATTTAGAACCACAGTCAAGTGTCTATTTATAACAATAACAAATATTACAGATTTTCATATAGTACGCTAGTACATGTCAGAGAGAACAATTAAATTACGACTTATTGTAAGCGCAAACTATTTTAAATCAGACATATACGCATAATAGCGTTTTGAAATATGTTATTAAAAACCTATTACAAATTAAGATTAATTTTCATTTAAATAAGATTTACGATATATTGCAAGAGTTAATTCAGAAATTTATAGTTTTTGTCGACGAGAAAAATAAAATTTGATTGAAAAGCTTATTTGAGCCTTATTTTGCTACTAACACATTGTGTGCTTGAACAAATGAAAAAAAACTTAAAACATTCCGAACAGCTGTTTTGTTCAAGAAATATAGAACATAAATGCGTAATGTATTCTTTTTGTAACTAAATCAAAGCGAATATACCATGGGTTAAATAATCAACCTTTATCTATTTTCATTAACAAAACGAAACTATTTCCAGAAAATTATATCACACATCATCTACTGCCTCGAATAGCATTCCACGGTATATTAAATTAGCTCAACACCGCGTTTACATAACGACGATCAACGGAGCGGGAATAGGTAGATAATGAACAACAAAGAGTATACGAAAACAATAATAGGTTCCCATGGAATATAATACTCAAATGAGTGAACACAACCTCTGCTTTCAGATAGAAAAGGTGACCCCATCTATAAACAATCGCCCAATGCCGTTAGGTGGGAATACTTAACTAGATATTTTTTTATAAGGAATATATACAATGTATGCGAGCTCAATTTTTTTCTAGATTAACTGAAGAAAAAATTATATTATGACTGATATTCCAACTCTGGCTGTTGTTAGAAATACACAGATCAAAACAATTAGGCACACTTTGCGTACTTTTGTTATCCTTTCAGTCCCAACGTTATATTCGTTATATTTGTGTTGCTCTAAACGCTGTGAAATAGATGCCATATTCATCTCCAAATTGAAAATTGTAAAAAGCAGGGGGGAAATCTTACTTTTTAAAACTAAAATTTAAGGTGAAAAATTAGAATCAATACTTTTGAATAAACTTTAACAACCCTTTTTCAAAATTTTATTTGTTTAAAATAGTTAAAATCAATTTTTAATCATCTAAAAATGCAAGCATGAATGCAAAAATGCAAGAAATTATGGTCATTTTATTTAATAAAGCTGTCTCAGAAGTCCTTTTACTCGCAATTATCTTACCTTCACCAAAACAGTTTTTTCCCTCGAAATCACGACTCTGCTACAGATATTCGACAGTTCAAAAAGAAAACCGTCATCATTGATGCCGAAAATATAAAACGATATCTCGTAACAGTTTAGCAATTTATTCAGTTATCTATTGCAAAAAATAACCTAAATACTTTCTATTATGATTCCGTTTCGATTTTTTTGTTGTTGGAACGCCAGGTTTGTTGACTGAGTGACCTTTCAAACGAAAAAAAAAACACTCAAAATGAAACTGCTCAAAGTTTAAGCGCCAAAAATTGAAAAAATTATAATGAAATAAAAATTTTGCGTTCGTTTTCATGTATGCATAGGCTTCTCAATTATATCACGCTCGACATATCTCTAAGAAAACGTCCAATTACGACTCTTCTGTACCATTTAGATATAAATTCATAGACGTTGTTGAGTAATTTTTGTGTTATATTAAATAAGATTTAGGATTACAATATTGAATATTGCTTACTTTAATGAAAATTTATTAAATTTTTTTCAAAGAAATTAGCTTGTACACTGTCGTTTGATATTTAAATTAAATGAATGTGACAAGTCATAATTTCTTTTTACAAAAATTTGTCAAAGGCTATTGTTAACGTTCCTTTGGAATTCTGTTGTGGAAAGAAACCATTCATCCAGCAGAGGTCATTTGAATGTGATGTAACATTCATATTTTTTTTTATTATCACTTGTGGTTATCATAACCACAAGATATTTGTAATGATAGCATTAGAAAAAACTTCCGGTGTAAAAAAAATGTTAAAACTTAAGGAAGTTGTACGTGTGCATTTATCTATTCTATTTTTATGTATATTTTTGATTAGAAACCATGAAGTAGTTGCTAGAATTGTAATCTTTTAGAGATGTCATTTGTCATAATTACCCCGTGGTAATAAGTATTTAAACTGACCTTATAAGTAACATTTTATACATCCAAGTATTTTATTAAACTTCACTAGAGCAAGTTACTTAAAAAAATCTTAATTTATATTTGTTCGTTTAGAAGGCAATTTTAAATTGAAAGTAAACAGTTAGCTAAAATAAAAATGATTATATGAGCTGATAATTTTGTTAATAAGGATTAGATAAACACACTATCATAAATCTTTTTAATTACTTAAATACATGTTTGTTAAACTAATAAATATCACGATCTTAAATTTATTTATCGAACTTTAGGAAACATTAGTGAATAATTATCAGTAAAAGCTAACTCCCCCTTCACTAGCAATTCAATAAAATTATGAACAATCAGTATTAGTACACTAAACTGTGAAAGTAAATCGAAAATCAATTCAACAGTTTTGATGAAGATATAACTTTTTACCTTTAGCATTTATAACACAATTTCTTAAAATATTAAATGTATATTTTACTTCAAATCCAATGCCCAATGCAAATGTCTTTAATATTTTTTTTCGCCAGTGCATTGATGTACTCGTACTTAGAGGTAATACCAACTTTAAAAAAAATACAGAGTTTGAAATAAGGAATACTAAAAAAGGATTTTTCTGTAAGAATTCATACATTTATATCACTTGTAAATTAAATAAATATGATCTGCTTATTATATAAAAAGCGTCGATGTGGGTAACACACATCATAAGAAAGGAAATTTTTTTTTAAAATGAAGGTTCTACTTTTGGGACTTCATAGTAATAATAAAAGAATAAGTTAATAAGTTTTAAATGATTGAAAGGAAGCAATCTAAGAAAGTGTCACGAATGCAAGGCATGCTGTTTGTTTACAAGCGAATGCATCAACATGCATATAGTTTATTATGCGATGGCAAATTCTACGCATTTTGCAGAAAACAACACAAAAACCCCTCATGCAAATTCATTCCAAAGGATTTCAAATCCGCCAACAAGCAAATCAACTCTTTCTTACCTGCTATTATTCCAAAACACAGTTATTCGAACATTTCCGACATTCCAAACAACCCTTTTTCCAAACACTGCAACGCGTGTCAGAGGTTAGTAAAAATATCGTCATAAACACAGAAAAACTATCGTAAATAAACAACAACTGAAAAACTGACCTTTTTCAGCGGCATTGGCTTGTTGTCGCTATTAAAACTGCAGGAGAAGTCTTAAAAAACCTCCAAAAGCCGAACGGTGAAACAAACACAATATACGCGCAAGGTTGTTTCTCCCCCGCACATATACAACCGTTTTGGTTGGGATCTCTACCTTCAATTGATGCGCGCGGTGCAAGACAGCGTGGGGACGAAAGATTTGTGACGTCAGGGGAGATTTGGCGACAGTTTGGCGTACATCGAAATTAAATTTACAAATTTCGACGATTTTTTTTTTTTTGCGGATTTAATTTGTTTCAAAATTTTTTAAATTGCATTGAGAGTGAACAAATAGTCTGTAATAAAGTTTAAAAAAATGACGAGCAAAGCCAAATTTAATATTGTTGATTTTTTCTGTAGATTAAATCGTTTTTTCCCAACTTTTTTGTAAATTTAATTGATGTTAAATTTAACTCAATTCCAAAAGTTGCTCTAATTTATTTGAAATACGATTACTGAAAGAAAATTTAGATTAGCATGGCTAACGCGCTGTAAAAAGTTTTTTTTTATTTAGGGAAGAGCGGGGCTAAACCGTGCAAAATGTTTTTGTCCTAGATTTTAAGCTAGAGGATTTCGTCAAGTGCTATCGTATAGCGCAGATAGCGCAAGTTTACAGTATAGATATTGTTTCGCTATGTGTATGAGTATCAGTGTGTCAGTAAAAAAACCGTTTTTTTACACTTTTTCTTATAATTTTCGTCCAGCACAAAATAAAAGGAAGTGAAGAATATTTTTTTTGTTTGCTTGTAGCTGTAAGGTCATAATAAACACGTCACTTGACTATGGTTCTAAAATACGACATCCGCCACCAATAGCCCTCGTGTAGCTCTAGTGCGACCATATTCAAACATAACCTAACCTATGAGGAAAATAGGCCTACCAAAAAAAATTTTAAGCTTTATATTTCAGTATAGAATTTTTTTTCAAAGTCCCCAAATAAAGCACAACTTTTAGGTTTGTTATATGAAATCTTCGAATTTTTTTTATCAAAATTAACCTGATTTTTTTATGAAATTTTTGTCTAAAATGTTAGAATTGTACTACACATTTTTTTAGTTACCACCTTTATAAGTAATTAAAAGTTTTAAAGTTTTTGTACATCACATTACTTAAATAAACAGAGGATTTTTAAACTGTACGGTATAGCCCCGGCCCTCGGGGCTATTTCGTACAAGGGAACATTTTTTAATCACCAATTTTTATATGTAAAAAGGGGGATAGTTCCAATTGTAAAATCAGTAGTCTAATAATCAAATTATCTATTGCTTTTGTCCATATAACCTTTACTTTGCAATTTGCTATGTATCGACGAATCTCCCTTATGCGTACGATATATAGCTCGCCCTCCCCTACACTCAAAACTCGCTGGAAATTTTGTATTTTTTACTAAATTTTACACACAATTAAGAGTTTTTTTCCTGAAATTTACTTGCAATCCAATTCTAAATGTCTGTTTTAACATTAGTACATTTTTCGTTAATTTCCATAGATATACGTAGATTTTTTAGAAAAAAAAATTTCTGTGTGAGCTTTGTACGATTTTGCTCATATCTTTTAAAATAAAATCACTGCTACATATTCTGTTCTAAGCTAGATAAAATGTATTAAGATAATGTTTTTCAAAAGTTTTTAAACATTTCCAATATTTTATGAATAAGGATGTTCGAAATTATGTCACTAAACTTCGCGCAACTAGCACTTTATTACTTATAATAATTGCAAATTAATATTCATGGCATATTCTTTCTAAATATCTGCATTTGGCTAAAAGAATTGTGGGTAATAAAGGAATATAAATTTTTTACTGCCACTGATAAGTGATACAACAGTCTTCTGGTGCCTAGAGTATGGAGTATAATACTATAATACTTTATCAGAATGACATCTTAAATAATTGTACAATATAAGTTGTCTTAAGAAGAACGACTGTTTTATGCACCTATCATTATTATTCTCAGTACGAATAAAAATAAATTATGAGAACCTTTCTTCTTTGTTTTCAATTGACCTAAGCTTTGTGGAGAAATTTCCAGACAAGTATAAAGCATAAAAGGTAGGTACAAATGACTAAAATATGTTTAATGTATTTATGAATTTGCTCATAAGTTCTATGGCTAATGTTCGTATGAAGGAATTTTCACGAAAATATTAACAAAATGTATTAAAAGAAGTTGTTACTGTTCTTCGTTGCAACGAGTATTCATGTTATAATTAAAAACTTACAAACTAATATGGTTTTTTTCATTGAATGTGTAATTATTATTTAGCGAATAAATTATAAAAAATATGGAAATTTGTTTGTACCATTTTTTAAAATTTAAAGCCTTGTGAAAGTGTATTAATTTTATTACATAGTTCATGTTTATTATGAAACTTTATTCATAGTTAATTCAACATTATGGAATTTTATGTTTTATATTAGTTTTCATGAGTATTTACAGTTTCAATTTTTTTTAATTACCTTATCTACAATCATGACATGGAATTTATCTGCTGATGTTGCTGTTTGATAATGCTAAATAAAAGTTTTATTTTATAATCCCTAACATTTTTTAATAAATATAACTTCTAGCATAATTGTATAATTACTAAAATTGTGAAATTCTAATTTTAATTTTACAAAACTATAAATTTAAACGAAACATGAAAAAAAAACATTTACGCGATTCCCTACAAATACATAATTAGCTCTTTCATAGCCTAATGGAAAACTCCAAAATATGCTGCATTGTCTTTTCTTTAAAGGTGTATCGTTCCATTGGAAGGAGTTCTAAAAGTTCTAAAAACGGATCGTAAAGGGGGTCTTTTTCTTCCCTTTTCGGTTTTTAGCTCCTTTATCTCCTTATGGGACGCAAGGGGGTTGAGGCAGAAAATCGCGAACACATGGAGAATGTAGGAAAGTATTTCTGGTCCATAATAGGGCTAAGTTCAAAATTTTTAAGGGGAGGGAGGTGTGGGGTATTCTCTGATTATACATGGTTTCTTAAACAATTATGAACAATACATTGGTTTCATCCTAATCTTTTCCATATTTGAAAAAATTGTATTTTCGAAGATTCTAGTATGAGATTATATCACCAAAATAAAGATCTTGTACAATCTGAATACAGTTGAAAAAACATATTAGTAATTTTATTAAAATAAGATGATTGCCTCATTTAAAAACAATTTAGTGGCCGTATTACTAAGAGCGGGTATTAATTCTTTAGTACAATTTTGTGTACCATTAAAAAATATCGAATGCAATCACTGCTGGTATCAAAGTTACGTTTTGCGCTAAAAATTCAGAACTAGTATCCACTTTTTGCATTTTTCAGGGTTTAGGGTTGAGTTGACATCGTTGCACTAAAGCTACACGAGGGCTGTTAGCGATGGGAGTCGTAAACTAGAACTACAGTTAAGTGAATAAACCGTCATTTGAATCCGTCTGCCGACATCCGAATAGGCCCCTAACGCAACTTTCTAAGGCGACATCGTATGCGGAGTTGGGACTTTGGGGGTATATATATACAGAGCATCACTTTTTAGACAATAATAATGGTCTGATGGCCCTAGATGTAGCATCATGTATATATAGCTCTACAGCATAGCTCTCCAGAATTTTAGAACGTTATTAGAAGGATATAATCAAAAGCTCTTAACTTCCTCCGCTAAAATATAAAAGGCAAATTTATTTTGATTTTTAAGGGGCTCCGTACACTACATGTAGGTCAAAGGGAAGTCATAACATTTCTCTTACATTCCATGACAATCGTTAAGTGAAATTAGCGACAATTGAGATATTACTTATTTTTCCAGCGGAGATAAATTTTTATTATGCATATTTTTACTCAATGCTCAATGTCCTAAACAAAATTGTAAACAACATTCTAGCTATGGAATGTAAAGCAATACCACGAAAATATCATCTGGTAGAACCCACGAACTACACGTTCCGGATAATTCTGGAACCCAAAAGAACATAAAAGTCGAAATTGACTTCATAACATCACCCAGTATAGAAAAATTCTTCAAATATCTCAACTGAGAATTTCTTGAAGAAAACAAAGGAATTCAACATTCTGATATCTTAGTAAAAATAGAGCTACTAAACAATAACCTGAATAAAAGATGCGAATGTGCTATTCTAGGAAGAGTTTCGGTGTCTAGAATGACATGAGTCTTTAGTACGGTATGCATCGGAATTTGAGTCCGCGTCTGTGTTCAGGAATCTGATCATTTGCAATTCCTGAACATTCCTGATTTAGTTTTGAAATTCCTGAACATGTCTTAAAGTGTTGAAAGTATTAAAAAATTTATATAATTTAAAGTTTGTTTAAAAAAAATATTATTTAAACATGTAAGGTCGTTCATTTCATTCATTAAAATTACTACTGCTTCAACAATAAAAAAAACTGTTTCGCATAACTGGCTTTTTTTATATCAATATTACATTTATCAAGCCGGCTTAGCCTCAAAACAATCTAAGCTTATTCTTATAAAAAAACTCCAGGAAAATGAAGTTAGCTAAAAAAAACATCCAAAACAATCAATTACATATCAGTATCAAACTTTCGTAGTTCCATTAATAAATAATTTAATATGCTTTGTAGATACTTGATACATGAATCCAAGAAAGAATAGTTGGGGTAAACAAAGCAACAATAAATGGAATGTCTTCTATAATCTATTATCTTAAATATAGAAAGCATTTGTTAATGCTGTTTCATGCGTGTAATAAACCTTTTCGTGCTATGTCACGCATGGAATAGATGAACTGTCCTATCTAATTAAAAGAGTGATGGTTGGAAAAGAGTTGATAATTTTATTTGGAGTATTGTAGCAGAAATTATCTCTAATATGCATCATATATGCTCTAATATGCACGAATCACTTTCCAATCATTTAATTCCAATCACTGAACAATTTAATAATTTGGGAATAAATAAATTTAAACTGCAAACACAGATCAAGGCTACTATTTAAATGTCTTTGAATTAACTTTTTTGTGATGAAAACTATATTAAATGATTATGCAATCATTTTGATTAGTTCATTCACCCTAAGGAAAATAATCAAGATAATTTAGAAATAAAATACAACACCAAATATGCAATCATAATAAGCTTTATTTCATTTTTAACTAGAAAATTACAAGCGTCGAAAACAACACGTTCCGCACTCGACAAAACATCTGAGGATTTCCAACAATTTATTGCATAATACACGTTTGCGCTGTCTTCTTCGACAGCGGAGGTCAATGTTTTTGATTTAAGAGTTTATCGATACAAATAAACAAATCTTTACAAAATGCCACACACACAATTCCAAGTAGCACAGACTAGACGTTAAAACATCCCTATGTAGATCTAATGATATTATTTTGAACGATGTAATTCATTTCCCTTTCGATATCGAATGAATATCTTATCTCAGGATAATATCGAATAAGCAGAAAAATAATATCATAAGATATTTTAATTGTACTGAATATGTTATGAGGAATAAAATGACGTTAATTTGTTATTAAAAAAAACATCACCCAACTTATAAAAAATTAATTAAAAAACAGACTGAAAAAGAACGTATGTTTGAAGTTACAAACATTGGCTTAGTATGAGTAATATTACGTCTGATAATGTCAATTAATCATATTTTTTTTTACAATTTCAACAAAACTACAAGAAGTTGAATTTATAAGTTCACCCAAAATATGTCATTTCGATGGTCTTTTGGAGATAATGAACGAATTTCGACACACAGGATCATTATACGAAGTCTTGTGCTACTTGGTATCAGACCTTTTGCTCCAGTCGGGACCTTGTCTTTGATTGCAAGCATACATAGTTACGAATAAAAGCTCTCTAAAAAATCACAAGACTCTTTTTCATCAAGAGGAGGGGAAATAAGTCGACCACAAATAGGACCGGGGTAAAAGTTACAGCTCAAACCCGAAAAATCAGTTATTGTCAACATTAACTAGGCAATCTTAACAAAAACGACGATTGATTTATTTTCGATTGAATTTTCTCTAACTTAACCCTCTAATGCATACTGTTTCCGTTTGGCAACAAGTAACATATTCCACTTTATTCCATTACATTTGAGCTTCCTCTCGACAAATTTGTGTTTTTTCCCCCATCCATTACATTCCATTTTGAAGTTTTAGTTACTAATAATCCTCATAAATGACATTAGTAAAAGTGTATTCAAAATTAAAGAATGAGGTTATTAACTGTTGTGAAATTACGTTTTTGGCAGTATTCAAAGTATAATAATATTAGTACTAAATATAAATAAATTGTTTTGAAAAAATAATTATAGTTAAAAAGGTTTATTTTGAAATATATTTAGTAGTTTTCTAGTCATTATTATCAAAATTATAATTTTGTAGTTAAGTTTTTGTCATATGGAAAATTAAAAAAAAAAAATGAAATTATTTAAATTCTAATGCAATTAATTTTTTTCAGTATTTTCCCCATAATGTATTGAAGATAAATATATATTTTTGTGGGATGAAAATAATTTTTTTTTCAGTATTTTCCCCATTATGTATTGAAGATAAATATATATTTTTGTAGGATGAAAATAAAAATTCATGCATTAGAGGGTTAACTAGGCAATCTTAACAAGAACGACTATTGATTTATATTATTTTGAATTTTCTCTAACTTAAACATTAACGAGCATTCGTTGAAGCTAATAAATTTTTCTAAATTAGAACAAATAAATATTTTCGATATTAATCCACATGACGATTGTACTTAAGTTGCAGTATATCTTTATAAAGTCGACTTCAGATCGTTGTTGTTAAGATTCCCTAAAGTTAGAAATAAAACTATTTTCGAGATAAAAGGGTAACAGCCACATTGAAAACTGCAAACAATGAAAATCGTGAATGTGCTTGGTATACGTTTTCTTTATTTAATGAACAATTTCTTTGAGTTTTTAAAATAAATAATTTCTTAAAAATTATTAAAACAGTAAAGACTAGTGTCGAGTAATATAATACCTAATTATATTAATCATTCCGAATAAAATTCAAATGAGACACAAAATAGTACATAATATATTAAAACATTTAGAATCTAGTACAACAAATTCGCTAAAAATTAATTAAAGAAATTCTCATTAATAAGACAAACAACTAAAATTAAACTAATATTATGAACAAGGTAAAAAAGTTCCAGGAGAAAATACAAGGGTACTATTAATTCGAATGTAAATTTGTTAAAATTATAAAACTAAGATCTGAATATATATTTCATTACTAAACTCATGCCTTCTGCAGAACTTAATAACATCAGTATAACTATTTAATAAGTACTTAAAATATACTTAATTAAGAGAAAAAGCAAATAAAATACACACATGCCACATAAATTCAATTATCAAATTATTATGCAAACAAAAAACAGTGCATAGGTAATAAAGGGTGCAATGTTCAATTATCTAAATATAAATCATTCAATATAATTTCAAATATCACAACTTCCCATGCAAAGACAATTGCCTAGTCAAATTGAAGGATAAATGTCATATTTTTCTGGAATAAGTGCATTAATTAAAAAATATCATTTTGCTAATAACTTTTATAACAACTTTAATTTCATTGATAATAAATTTTAATTTGTTAGGCGCTGTTTATCGCAGAAATGTGAACACATTTTACTTTGGGTCTGTTAATATTTCTGACCTTACTGATTATTAAATAATAAAAATTAAAAATCTGTCATACTTTTAAAGTAATTTACCTTTTTTTTTTAAAATTATTAATTGTTAAAGTTGGTAATTATTGGTAAAAAGGGTTATTATTTTTGAGACAACAAATATTCAGGCACCAGAACTTGTATTCCAAAAAATATGACATTTACCTTCCAAAAAACAAAACAAAAGGTGTAAACAGCGTCTTGAGTCTCTGGGGTTGTTGTTTATATAGGGTTCCGACTGTTTCTCATTCTCAAACATGTATGTCTGTCTGTTGTATGTGTTTGTTTTTCATTTCAGGGCAGGTCCGAGTTTTCCCCCTTTTGTGAGATCTCAAGGTTCCAGGCGATTCGAACACTCCTAACAAAAGAGAAAACAAAACAAAATATAAGAAACGATGTTTGCTTTTTTTAGTTTTGATTAATCAAACAAATATATTTCTAGTGTTTTAAATAAAATATAACTTAAAGTTAGATATTGTGTCATAAAAACCAGGGATAAGTTGTATTTTATTTATTTTAATTGGCCAGCAAGTAAAATATATCCATAATAGACCAATTTTTTAAATAAATATATGCGTTCCATAAACTTCAAATTTACCGTTTAAATTATTCAGAGATTTATTTTCCAATTCGTTTTTCAGTGTTAATAGTGAGTCTTTTGAAGCAAGTGAATAAGGAAAATAAAAAACCCACAAGAAGTTTTTCACAGACAACCAAGCGCGCTTCATTAATTTATATATTTTATGAATGGTTGTAATATCTGCATGCAAAAAATATAATTATGAGAAATATTTGAACAATGTGCATGACCATCACGGTAATTAACTCGAACAAGTTACAGTCAACAATTTAGAGCAAAATAACCGGTTAACATTAAAGTTTGCATTGCATACTTGCAAGACTAGGAATAGCCACAACATGCACACTAAATCATACAACTACAAAAACAAACTTAACTAAAAGATTATATGCATATTTTTTTAATGAAATTGCTGTGCACTCTTTGGTTAAAAAGTACGGTATTATCTTTTCAATTGAACTTTATATATATCGAAAAAAAAACATTTAAAAGATGAAGAGCTACTTTTTTGTTAAGGCTATGTTTAGTATATCAACAATAATCTCATTTAAGCTATAATTTCTTAATAACCAGGATAAGAAATGCGTTATAGGTACATGTGAATTCAATTTTACACACTTTTCGGCAATTCATTTCCCTTAAAAAGTTTAATATAAATTTGGAAACTATTTTTCATGTTTGTTTTCTAATTAGAGGTTCTTTTATTTTAATCTTCATAATTAAAGTTTCTAATTTTGGGGATCATTGATTAATATTTTTTCCAACAAGTAATTAAGATAACACAAAATTATCTTTTTATTGGATAACAAAGTTCCTGGATTTGAAAGACGCTTGGGACTATTCATTGATTTATTATTTCAAAATATGTCTTTTGATTTTTAGAGACACTTAATCACAAATCTTTTAACTTCTCTAAATTTAGTATCAAAAGCCAAAAGATACTTAAAGCCAAAACAATTTGGGCAACAGTCACAGTTCTACAGCTTTACACCAGGGAAAGGAAAAGTATTGCCTACAGTAAAAAAAATATAAAATGGGAAAGGGAGAATTTAATCGTGTACGAAGAAAAAAAAACGCTATACCGGGTGTAAAGAAGATTACAGGGTAAAGCAATTTTAAAAAGCCCTCAATTCCGGAATGGTTTTTATGAACGAATTGCAGGGTTGGCTATATGAAGTTCTAACTTACTTTTAAAAAAATGATGCTACGCTTTATAACCTTTATTAAACTTAATTGAAAAATGTTTGGTAGGAAAAAAATCTTGTTCATTATTTTGCTAGCGTTTTCAGATTCAAATCTCATTGGAGAGAATTTTCAACTATTTTTTATTGATTTAATCGTTTTTAAATGCCTATAAGAATGAACGAAAGTATTGTGTCATGACTTTTAGCTCATAAAAATTGGTTTTATTTAAATTTAAAAAAAGGAAGCCTCTGATTTTAATTCCAATGAACAAGATGTCCCTTGTGCTATAAATGATTAACCCTTTCGCAACGAAAATTGTTTGTTTCCTCGTAATATGTGATAAGAATATCATTATCGAATCCTTAGTTAGACGGCCGTCGTGGGTGTTTCAGTAGTGAAAGGGTTAAAGCAGATTAGATATCTACTTAATTGTATAGAATTTTAGTATAAACAACTTTATTAACAAACATCAAATTATTTGGCAAGTATCTTTGATTTAGAAAAGCTAAATTCTGTAGATGAAAACTAACTATATTTGAACCCGAAAACGATCATTTTCTGAAAATAATTGTTAAAAATATTGCGACAAATTAAATATTATTAATTGTTTATCTTGTTTTTAGCCCAGGTTATTCTATTCCAAACATGAATATAAGTGAACAAGTAATTAAAATATGAAGCGTCAATTGGATATTCGAAACAGTTGTTTTGTTTCCATTAATTTTATACAAATAAATTACAGTCAAGCTCACTAGTTTATTTTTATACCACAACTTACTCCCAATCGTAAAGTAAAACATTTTTGTCACTCTAGCACATCAATATAAAAGAAATTATAGAGTGGGGTTGGGGTGCAGTTACAGTTAAAAGAGAAATAAAACCGCTTATCGTTTAAGAGGATTTCTAAATGCAATTTCAAGAGCTTATTTCATTTCATTTTCCGCAGCCCAAGTTTTACAGCCCAGTTCGCTATGATAGCCTTTGTTGAATACTCCTAGAAACGAAGCTAAAATATTTTTGAAAGTATTCGTACGCGGAAGTTTATTGTTTTGTGAAACATGTTTATGCTTTTTCAAGTGCATTTTTATCGTGTAGTTTTGTATTCATTTTTGAGAAATTTTATCCAGTTTATTTTCGAAATGTAGATTCCTGTTTATGAAGTTCGCGATGGTACAGTAGCCCCGAAAATTGTTTTATCCAGTTTGAATATTTTACAGCAAATAATGCTTTGCATATTGATTATATTGGAGGAAAGCAAAGTGTTGTTTTTTGTAAGAAATAATGTTAAAGCTAAAGAAATACAACAACAACATCAGAATAATAATATTTCTTACTTGTATTCTTTTTTTTGCATACATAAAACCAAATATAAATTCGAAATAAATTTTCAATTATCCGTTTTTTTGTCATACTTTTCTTTACATATTTTTCTTTAAAAAAGTAATACATTTTGTAGATTCTTAATTGTTTTGTAAGTAAGATTTGCGGTTTTCATAAGTCACATATAAATTAGTAACTGATCTAACTTACTACTGACTTTATACAAAATGGTTTTACTGTTATTATTTATACAAAAAGCTTTAATAATTAACAAATAACTAAGTTTATATATGCTAAAATGGATTAACTATTAGTTGGGGAAACTTTAATAAACCTTCAATCTCCATTATAACTCGGTATATAGATAAATAAAAAAATAGTAAATAGATAAATAAGCTTATTTTTTGTGGGTTCAATAAGTGCCAACACTACCTTTACCCTGGTTTATAAATAAAAAATAGTCTATTAGAAAGTTAGCAATATTTTTTCTGTCTTCTTGGGCATATTTATATCCAAAAACATATTGCAATTGTTGTTCCGTGTATAATCATTTTTAACATGAAAATCATGATCAAAGCACGATTATTCATGACCTCTTTCTATCTGACGCTCTTAACCGGAAATCGTTATCAAATATTAAACGTCAATCGTTACATCAAACGTCATTCAAATTTACATCGAAATATGATCGATACATGTACTCTAATCAAAACGCTACACTCCTTGCCAACCTAAGTTGGGTAAATAGAAATATGCTATGGAGAAGATCTTTCCGCGCATGTAAAGAGTTCCATTATATATTTGTGAATCCATCCAGAAAACATGTTTAAAACATTTATTTCGTTTAAGGTCTAACAGATTTCAATATTATTTGAGAAAATTTGGCAATTTTATTAGAATAAAAAGTTTATTTTGGTTAAATTGTATTCAGATAATTATGTAAATATTACCTTACAAGAGTTTCCAACTAACGGACCAATCGCCATTTTCCTTCTTCCCTTTTACTCTTTGTTTTTACCCAAGTTAGGGTGGCACGGAGTGTAGACGAGAACATTTTAATAACGAGATAAACTCAGTCATTCAATAGTACCATATTGATTGGTGGGAAATTTTACAAAGACGCTCTTTAGAGAACCAAGAAAGTTATTTAAAGCCTTAGTTCAACTCACGGTTTAACTCGGTGCCAGAGCGGTATATCTCTAATGATGTCAATTTAAAGTTTTCATTTACAGTCTCTAACAAAGAAATAATAATTGGTCAATACAGACAAGCAAGTTCATAATTTGTATGCTCTCCTGTAGATTTTGGACTAATGGGATGTGCACTCTTAAAACGAACGAGCGATTTTAACTCAGTCTGAGTTAATTTTCACTCTACCAGTCTAGAAAATGCACTTCCCCGAAAGGAGTGGATCCTTTGTGCGTTAAACCTCCGACAGGATCACTCCAAACGAGTGATTTTAACTCAGTCTGAGTTAATATTCACTCCTTTCCAATGTCGAAAATGCACTTCTTCAACTGGAGTGGATTTCACTCTTTTGTTTTAAGAGTGCACACTACTGGTGTTACGTCTTAACGTATCATATACTGCTACATATTATTGATTGTGGGTTATATAGGAGTCTAGGTTGTAGTGAATATGAAAAGCAATTTTCGAAGATCCCAAAACACATATCAGATTCTTCACTTTTATTTAAGAAGTAGAGCTGAGATGCATAAGCATGGAAATTTGAACAAAATTTTTGTTTCAAAAACAAAATTAGACCATTATTAAACTAAACTCTTCTAATTTATTATCGTAAGCGGGGCGCGATAGTTCATGGAAACTAACATCAAAGAGATTCAATTAGAAATTGTTTGATCGCGGTGAGGAGAGTTTGAATTTGGCAACGATTTAATGAAGGTTTTCAAACAAGTTGTGGGAAATAATTTTGCTTTAATTTATAATTTATTGCGATTCTTTCAAAAAGCTTGAAAAATTGTATACTATAAAATATAAAAATTGCATTTTCTTTTAAATTTAATTGTATTATTTTTAGTGTTTAGTAAAAATGAGATAAATGTCGACGGAAGTTGTGTGCAAAATTGTATTAAGAAAATAAATAAAATTGCATTTTTGAAAAAAGGATGCATTAAATTGTACATTATGTACCGTAATTATAGACCTCATTTAAAAAAAAAATTCACTGATAGGAAAAAAAGGCTTAGACATTTTTAACAATTACTTTGACTAATTTAACTCCAAGGTTTTAAAAGTTAGTGTGAAGTTTTAATTGATATCCTTAAATGGTTTTAAAGAAGTCGAACCAAAAATACCGAAGAAAAAAATCAATTGACCCTATTTACAATTCAGTGAGACACTGCAGTTTATGTTGTTTTCACCCAACAAGAATGAGTCAAGACACATACATTTAAAAATAGTTCCTTGACTAAAAGGAATAAAAAAAAAAGGGACAATTAAACTATCTCAGCATTCCGTATTTTATTTTTCAAAACGGATCTGCGAGTTTACCCATATCGACCTTTGTTGACCCAAAAAAAGATTAAAACGTTCAAGAAAAGATTGCATAACAAATCCAAAACCTATTCGATAAAAATTTTGAATTTCGTAAAAAAAAGAAGGAAATCGAAACAACTAAACTCGCTCACTTCCTATGTGTTTACAGGATTTCCGGTGTTCCGTGACACCATCGAAACAGGTAATCGATCAACCAGAATACACCTTTTTTTGTCAACAAAATAGTTTGATAAAATTAGGGAAATTGATTTCGATTTAAGAAGGTTAAACTTGGATTAAGTTGTTTGTGTAGTTTTCTTTTGTTTTCTGGTGCTGAAAGCTTTTTGGTTTGTTTTCAAAAGAACTAAAAAGTCGCGAATGAAAATGTTCTTGCCCACCAATTGTTTTATATTTAATCTCATTTAACTGTATTTCTTAAAAAGAGAAACTGCATTGAATTTTATATTATATTAAAATCTAAACATTTTTTTTCCAGTAGACTTTAAGTAATTAGAAGAATATTTGGCTTTGCGTTTCAGCAGCGTCGACCGGATAAAATTTATTTTTTTAAGTAAAACTTCGAATATTAAAGTTTTTAGTTTTTAAAATTATTAAATAATAAATTATTAAATAGTTTGAATAAACTAATTGATATTGATTGTAACTTACGTTTTGACACCCTAAACTACTCTTCAAAAGCAAAAAATATTAAATCGCTTTTAGTTTTATTAAACTATTTCTGTAAAGAATTAATGAAGTCTATAAAAAGATTTCACTTATTACGGCATCAAGTATTCTTTAAAACAATTTACTGAAATAAATGTTTGAGAACTTATAGTTAACAGTTACCGAAATCCCATTAAATTACTCCATCAATCCGAAAGTGAAATAAACACGAGAAAAGTTTCCCAATAGTGATTGCAACGAAAAAAAAAGTAATACAGCAAATAAGTCTCTAAATAGCGAAAGTTTGAGAACTAATTTGAAGAAAAAGTTCTTTATGGTAGTTAAGAAAAAAATGTTTTACTACTTTTATTCTAAACTTTAAACACAACTTTTGGAGCGTTAAATAGTGTTTAGGTTTATATAGTGTTTACACATTAGACTTTTTATTTTATAAAATTCTTTTTGTTAAATAAATTATTTTGAAACGCATTATCAGTTTAGTTAAAACTTTAAGAGAAACAAATACAATAACAAAATAAATGTCATTTTGTAAACAAACAAAAATAGGAACAATTTATCAGTTTGCTAATGATATTATAAATAAGTTTCAGAAAAATTTTGAATCCTTTAACACGTCCTCATTGTTGCTCCTCAAACATATTGTAGTTTGAAAGTTAAAATATCCCCCGTTAAATATGTTAAACATTTAAATCGAAAATAAGTGTTACATGACTTTATAGCATTTTCTACAACTCCCCACAAAAAAAAACCCCCATTTAATTATTTAAAAGAAATATCCATATAGAAATAAAATTAAAGTTTCGCATATTTACCACAACACATGCGTAAAAAAAACTTTAATATACTCATGTAGCTAATTTTAGAAACCTCATCAAGTATGTATTTCACAAATAAACATAATGTTCTCTTATCTACTCATTATATAATGAATATCAGTCACTCGTTAAATAAGTACTACTACACCTACACAGGTACTTTTGTTCTGTGGTGCTCTGTTCCATTGCATACTTAAACGGAAGAACATCTACTGTTACTTTATTTTTAGTATAAAGGGGGGATTTACGAACTCTGATAGCAATCTGTCTTTGCGATATGTCACCCTTCTTTACAAATGAATCTACTTGGGGTTGGTATTTCAAGGGGTTTTGTTGAGGGTCGGCTATTTTGAGACTGCGGTAATATTTTCTGAAAACTAAGCAGGGCCGGATTTCTAAATAGGCTAAGTAGGTTGTAGCCTAGAGCGGCGAATTTTTAGGGGGCGGCATGAGAAAACTATATTTAACGTAATACTAATATTTCGTAGAAAACATGGTCTCTGGGAGGGCAATCGCTCCCCCTCCTCCCGGATTTCAAAGTTTAAAGAAAAATGGCAGAACAGTTTTTTAAAAAAATCGCCGATTATTTCGATTTTAAGTGTAAATGTACATAAATGATTCTTATGTGTAGAAAGAAAAAAATACGATTCTGGCAGCAAATTGATCGTAGCCTAGATGCGGCAAATCTTTAAATCCTGAAACTAAGACGTATTACCGAATCGAAGGTGATAGCAAAAATGAAATAGGAGATTCGGTGACTTTTAATGATGTCTGTTAACACTGTAGTGCATACTATTGCCATTTGGAAACACATCCTTAAATCCACTTAATGACTTTAAAATATTGATGATAGACTGTTTTATCATATATTGGAAGCAATATTGATGCTTTAGAATAAAAAAGTTAAATGTTTAAAGAAAATGATACACATAAAAGGATAATTTCCCCCAAATGTAATGCATCGTTTTCAATGCTAAGTTAATGTTTCAAAAATGTATAAGTTTCTGGGCAAACAGATTTACTTAAAAAGAAATATGTTCCCTGAAATGTAAGCCGATAAAATATCAAAAGATATTATTTTTAGAGTTAAAATGAAAAATCATGCATTACAGGACCACATTCAGAATCAAATCATATCCAGTAAAAAGGTTTTTGCTTAGGAAATTTTATCTCGGAAATATTTTTTAAACAAATCGGCGCATAATTTGTTTGAAACACTTTTTTAAAGCAAAAACAAGAAAAAAAATATCTAAAGAATCAAGTTTTTCTGAAAAAATATTTTTTCATTGTTAAAATTATTTACATGTAATCGTAAAAGAAAGACAAAGGAAGTTTAGAGACTTACTTCTATTCTTTCATGGGCATGGATGTCATTGTGTTTTGTTTCAACTTCTTTCGGCTGAATCTGTAAAAAGAAAAACCTTAATTAATGAACAACTGTAACGGTCACGCCTGCTAAGAAGTCACAGCTGCGTTAAACTTTGTCTTGAACACCCCCGAACCCACCCACCCCTCGAGTATCTAATTAGTCTAAACTAGAACGGACAGGCCTATGGTGACGTGCCAGTGACGTCAAACATTGTATTCTATCTCACAAACAAACTACGCTCCGACCCTTGTTTGAATAATCCCTTCTCCCACCATTGAAACCACTTTTGAAAACGATCACGAAGTTTCTGAAGTTAAAAGTTTCTATGCAAAATAAACATCGTAAGCACTTAATCCCTTGTAGAATTTTTCCATAAATTTTAGGAGAATCTAGTTTTAATATTTTTTTTATATATTACAAGAATAACTAAAAAAAAGCATTCGAAACATATAAATGATAAACTAATGGATCTATGGGTTTCGTGCAGATCTCCTTAAATCCGACGAAGATTTTATATCGTTATAAAATATCTATTTTATACATTAGCAAATTTATTACCATCATAATATTTAACTCATATAAACTGAATATGATGTTAAATATCAGGAGAGAAATGTGTGGTATTTTTGTCATGATATATTTTTTTATTTTGACAAGATTAAAATTTCTAAACATTTTATGAAATGCGAATTCAATATAAAATTTCTTCGTTGTATTGCTATATCATCGATTCCGGAAAAATATATATATCAGAATTAGACTTTTATTCTAAAAGAATTATTTCATTATGAATTAAGAAATAATTGTAAAGGAAATAATTTTTTGTATGCATAAAAAATATTTTCTTTTAAAAAATCACAATTTAAGTTGCATATTGAAGGCAAACTCTTATTCTTATAGTATATAAAATTAGTCTAAATATAAAAATTAAAGCATTTAAAATGTCTTAATATAATATTTTCTTCAATCGTTCTTTTACAGAATATTTTCATTCCTACATTTTCTCCACGTTCACCCAGCATAAATGTACGACCTCTACAAGTTCCAACGTTCTTTTGTCTTGACTTTATGCCCAGTGACCGTGACACGTCAAGGAAACGGCTCTTTAATCGACATAAAAATAAAGAAAAACCTCAATTTATGGAGCCATGTTCACCCTGGATTTAATCATTTTTTTTTTCAGTTTTGTTCTATAGAGAATTCTTCATTTTTATTAAACATAAATGTATTGTTCGTGACCTGTTTGACTTATGTCGATTAGTGTATAAATGTTTTTTTAATCACTGTTTCTGAAAGATTAGAACTAATACTTACTTTATTTAAGCGCACTTATTGGTGTAGATTGTAGGTATTTTTCAAATCTTATTTAGCAGTAGCACTTCGTGCTTTAAAATGCGTATTTCATAATTTGTTCTTAGAATGAAGTTAAATAAATATTTAAAATATTTGCTTTAATTCCCAATGATTTCAAATTGCACCATTCACCTTTTAGCTTCTTGCTTTTCACTTGTCAATTCCCAATGATGCCGTTTGGACTCATCGTAAATTTTAATTAAAAAGTTAAGATTTTTCTCATACATTTCACCATTTAATTCTAAATGCAAATTGAGTATTTTACAAATTTTAGCTTTTTGAATGAAATTCAAAAGTTGGGATTGAAAGGGGTTAAGTTCACTTATTGGTGTTTATTATAGGCATGTCAAACTGTATTGCATTCTCGTACTATTTGAATTGTATTGAAAGATAAGTTTTGATTAAAAAAAACCATTAATAATAAGATTGTTTTTAGTAATAAACAACATGCTAATAAATTGAAATAAAGAATCTTTTTATTCGGTTTATACAAATAAATTGTCTTGATTCTAAATATTGAAGCAAAATTTCAGTTGGACATTTTGTAAAGACCTATTCATCACTGAGTTTTTATCCCGAGAGTTTCTGGTGAACTTTTTCGGTGCAGCGAACTTCAATAATTATCCTGACTACATTTGCTTCTGTGACTAATTTTTCGACTGTAAAATCACCGTTAAATTTTCCTAAATGATATATTATTTAGGTTGCTTTTGTTAAATTACGAAACGCTGTTTTGATAAATTATAAAAAAGAAAACGGACCTTGTTTGCTCAAATTTTATAGCTGGATAGTTGCATAACAAACTGAACTGTACTGCGGAATGCAGTACGTCTGGTCATCTGACCTATCATTTATTCTTAACTTCTTGCGACCTGGCGTCACAATTTTGGAAATTTTTTTAAAACCTTCCCACAAACATTTAACACGTTAATAAGTTCCAAAATTGACCCGGTACGATAGAAGAAGATCCGAATATCAGTTTTCAGCCTTTGATTACAGAACTCATTTATTCCTATAAAAATGAGTTTGAAAAAGTTGAACGAGGGTCAATACGATATTAGAGTTCTTAAACAAATTATTAACTTTTTTCTAACTTTTCAAAAAAAATATTTTAGTAGTTAATTTTAAAGGCATTTTGCATTAAAAACAATGTTAAAATAATCTGTTATTTATTTTTGTTTTACATTTTATTTATACGTTAGACTTTTACAATAAATAAAACAGCTTTTAAAATAATTTTTTAATACTTTTTTTTTTAAGTTTCTTTTTTTTAAATTAATTAAGATATTTATTTATTTGAGGATATAAAAAAATCCTTCAAATTTCACATTTAACTTTTATTGAACAAAAACATAACTTCTTTGAGGGTTTGCTTGGTTCGTACTTAATGACAACGGTTGACATAATGACAATTGCCATCATTTTAAAATAGATGTTGTATAAAGGCAAAATTTTAGAGTAAAATAAAAATAGTTATTGATACATTTTCCATCGTATGATCACAGACTGACACTGAATGTCCTAAATTAAGATCGATACTTAACTATAATTATTTAGGTGAAAATAACAGGTACATCAATCTAAAATCGACTCAGTGTCACACTTTTAAAGTAATATGGTGATTTTTAATTTTTTTTCCATCTAACTATACGAAAAGTACTTGGCCATAAAGGTTTTTTCATTATCAAAACCTACTCAAGCGAAACTTTTGAAATTTACTGTACAATTACTGTTTCAAAATGACATGCAAGTCATTTTGTAAAGTAGCACTTTCTATTTGCAGTTATGGGCATTTATTTAGTAGCTTACAGGCAATTCACGTTGTTATATCATAGGGAAAAGTGCTCCATATTTGCTTAGTAAAATGCTCTGAGACATGTTTTAAAGTAGGCTGGACGCATAACGTGACTATTTTGACAATTATTTCTACATCGATTTTGCTTTCTGTTTTTGAAAACATTTTTTTGAAAATCTTTCAACAAAATCAAATATATGTCTTTAAATATGATATATGATTAAATGTGATGCAATTTTAATCGAATTAGTTAAACACAAATGTCTAAATCATACAATAATTAAATGGTTCCAGTTTCAGAAAATTTTAGCTATCGCAATGTATGTCTTATGAACCTCTTATAAAAGGAGTGATATAGTAGTCCTTAAAATATTTTTTTTCAGTCCAAAATTTATTTCTTTGTATATAAATTATTTTTAATCTTCCAAACAAATGATTTTTTTGCAAAGCAAAACATCGCCGAAGTGTTAATTATTTAAGTATTCCTTAAATTTCTTTTAACTTTCCTTTTTATATTTTATATTGTATGATAACAACTGCTACCGAGCATTCTAAACAAAGATTGATACTTAACTGTAATTATTTAGGAGAGAATAATTTTACTATCGATCCAAAAAGTGGTATTTAAAGTATTGGTTACAAGGTAAAATTGCAGCTTTTGAAACATTTACTAAAAGTCTCCAACTTATAATGTTACGCATTGCTAATATCCAATACTACTGTATATTTACCCTGTCCATGGCATCTTCCATAGAGAGAAACCCGTCCCTCACGAGTTGTAGTATCAGCCGGACTTGATCGTCCTCCCCCACCACAGGAATCGCCAATCTGCAACCTTGAACCTGCAAAGAAGTAATATAACACTGTTGAGTATACTATTTATTAAAAAAAAAAAGATATGTTTGTAAAGATAATTATCGACAACGTAATCACAATGCAATTTTAAATGACTAGTATACCAATATATCGTCACTTAAGTTCCCATATGTGCTATCTAACTTTGCACAACGGATCAGATTTACTGTACGGTAGCTCTTGGCGCGATTTTTTTGGGTTTGGCGATAAATAATTTTTGCTGCAACCTGTCTGACTTCGACTGAGGATTAGAATTATTTGACTTCGCAACGATGACGTTTTCCCGCAACCCTTACTGATCATTACTTATTAGTGCAGTAGAGAGCGTGACGTCAAAAGTCGCCAGAATACGGACTTTTGCCGCGATTTCGGAAATTTCGCCAAGGGTCACCGTACACTAAATCTGATCCGTTGTACAAAGTGAGATAGCACACGTGGGAACTTAAGTGGCGATATACGAATTATAAAAAAAAATGTCCAGATTGAACAGTTCATTCACCAAACTTCCAATTCGTTGTTAACCAGAAATAGTACCAAGATTGCAAACTAGAAGTACGTCATAATTTGTTTCTCATTAGTATTTTCATGCTCTTAATCCATTATTGATCCGTTGCTGAGTACCATTAACAAGCTCCTTACCAAACTATAAACGTTGACATTAAATATTTTAAATACGTTTTTCATGTAAACTTATTTGTCCAACATAAAGTGCTCAGTGCCATATGGTATTTCTCTGTCTTATATTTTGCTAATTTAGATTAACTTTGGCAATTAACCATGGCAATTTTTTATTCCAAACGCTGATAGCGAATTAATAATAGTAGTCAGCAGTATAGTAGGCATACTTTTTAATTATTAAATGTCAAATTTGCTGTAATAGTAAAATGTTTTATATTTATTCTAATATTCACTTCTGTGAATGTAATAGATTTCCCCCCCGTCTACTAATAGTGCTTTTTTTTTAAACCAGAAGTAACAAATTATTAGGGAACTGATGTTTTATTTTATATATTATGATTTCAAACAATAAGTGTTTTGAATGAGAAAAGTATTTTCAAAATTGAATGGTGATGTGATACTAAAGTGTTTAATTATTTAAAACAAAAAGTTTAGAAATTTGAGTTGGTGGTCAAATAAATTCACAAATTTACATAACGGAAGTACAAGCACAAAATAATAAATTTTTTAATTGGAATTTGATTACTGATGATTTTTTTACAAACAAAATGTGAGCTATTTGTTGTAGTTATAAATAATTAAGTAACAAACAAATTTTCTCAAAATTGGTAAAATGCACAAAATTGAAATTTTGTTAGTAAAATTTTCAACCACATTGATTAAGGGAAGACTTAAAAAAGGTTAAAAAATTAATCTCGCATAAAAACGAAGATTCTTTGATCCACAGTTTTTCCCTACATTTTTGGTGTTGTTTTGTATAGTAATAAAAAAGTGTTTTAACTTTAAAGGGGTCTTATAATTTTGAATAAAAAATTTAATTCTTTTACTAATTTTATTTCCGAAATGCCTCGTTACAGAATTAGAAAGACTAGTGAATTAACAGTGCCAAAAGAAGTGACGGAACAGGCTTTAAAACATGTTCTTGATGATAGTCGTTCTATCTGTTCAGTTAGCAAAGAGAAAGGCATTTCAAAAACAGCCCTTTTGTGCTACATAAAAAAAGTACAAAACCTCCCATACATCTGTTAGATTTGAGCCTAACTGATCCTTGCATATAAAGAAAATAAACAAAAAATTTCAAAGGGGAGGGAAAAAACGCAAACAGTAATATCTGATAGTTTTCTCACTAAAAGAAGTTTTAATATATGCAATTGTATACTTAAAATTCAAATAGAATCCTTATTTTATATGTACGTTAATCTTTAAAAAGTGCAGATAATTTTTTTTCAGCAAAAAATACCACGGTTCATTGTACCCCGTGATGTGGTCCATTGTACCCCGAACCTGGGGTACAATGGACCACTTTCTCACTTGTAATAAAAAAGTGAATTCAGAAAAAAGTAATCGAAATTATATTTTTAGGTAATGTATTTTTAAACCAGGATATATATGTAATATATACACCTTTTTCTGAACATGTGGGATGAATATTTTGGTACTTATAGCGCAAAACATGAAAAAGTGGTCCATTGTGCCCCGGTCTCTCCTACCCAAAGAAAGTATCCAACAATATGTGCGGTTGGTATCTAATTGTTCAACTAGAAAATATGTTTTGTATATTGTGAAAGGAGTGTTAGGTTCAATAATGACAAGAAAATTTTAGAAATATGTAAAATGGAACAAGCAATTTGCTTGAATAATGTTAATTTTAGTTTTACCAAGAGTTTGATTTCTATACATTACAGTTAGCTACATTCCATAACTACAGAGCAGCCCGATTGAAATAATTTCACATGCTTTTCTGGATCCCTACATTTTCTGCTACTTCTCCGATACAACATCAAACTCATCAACTTTTAGAAATTAGCTACCCAGTCGGAACTACGTAAACTACAGTAGTTAAACTCCAAGAAAATGAGCAGAATTACAAAGTCAAATGCTAACGATTTTGATGTCCTGTCGAGCGGTTCATGACCTAGAACTTTTACAAAACCTCCAATTTACCATTAACTTCTACCACAGATGAGGCATTTTTTGTAAGGTTTTGTAAGGCATGGTTTTGTAAGGATATTTTCTTTTCTCTTCTGTTAATTAAACAAAAAAATCCCGGTTGTTTTACTTCGTTTTATTTCCTCAATAACTCGATTTGCTCCACATATTTTTAGTTTTCTAACAAACAAATATCCTTAGGCCCCTTCTACAATTTCCACTCTGTACTAACTCAGCCGCATTTTTAAATTAAAAACATTAATAAGAGGCAAATTTAGAAAGCTAACAATTGAATCGGTGAGTGCAGAAACCACTTCAGTCAGAAAAATCCGAAAACTCGATTTCAATGAAAATAAGTTCAGAAAGGCAAAATGCGTGTTGGTTGCAAAAACTACGTAAGTCTGCTGAATAGTTCCGTAAATACAGGACGTTTGTTTCGAGTGTTGAGTGCAGAAATAGAGGGGGAGTTGTTGCGTTTTTTCTCCCTCCTGAAAAAGTTGAAATTTGTGACTGACGTTGTTTCTGCACTCACCGATTCAATTATTGGCAATGTTAGAAAGTAAATAATTATTGGAAATGTTAGAAAGTTAACAATATTGGCAATGTTAGAAAGTCAATTATTTCTAGACCACTTTTATGTATATTCAGAATTCCTAGGCAAAATGTCCTTTCACCACTTTAGAGTATCTAGCATACTAAAATATCAACCCATGTTTTTTTTTTTTTTAAACTGATTAATTTAGAAAACAGCTGACTTTAAACCATGTGCGTAGCCAGAAACTTATTTCGAGAGTTTGTGGGGGGGGAGGGTGTGTGCGTGTGGGGGGGGGGGGGGTAGTGACAAATTAGTCAATATAGGATATATATTGCCCTACTCTCAAATTAGTCAATATAGGATATGCGCTCGACTCTCGTCATAAATCCCTACCATGCACACTTTTTGTACAAGACGATCATCGTAACATCGATCAATCAAAGATTTCCGCAAAAGAACATCAACCTTAACCCTCTCCATGGTTGGACAAGGGACTGCCCTAATCTGTAGAAGAAAGTTAATAACTGGATCAAGAAAATATCTCTTCCGGTGGCTAAGTACCCATGCCCTGTTAATCCATTGATTGTGTCTGGATGCGCGGCCGGCGAGTGTGTTTCGTGAAGATTAGGTAAGTTGTAAGAACTTGCACGAGAAAGATTTGGATACAGGTGATTTAACGCTTGAAGTTGCCGCATTAGACGTGGAAGGACACTGGTAGTGATTGGGTGTGGGTGGACATTTATTTCAAAGGTAAATAGATAGAAAAATTGATACAAGATAAAAATTTATTAAATTAAGTTACGTATCCAAGGGTTTAAAGAAAGAGTGAGGTTAGTAACTGTATGGCAATGGATTATTGAAAATAATGTTGTCATCAATGCAAAAAAAAAAAAAAAAAAAAAAAAAAACAGTTAAGGTATGTGGGTGGGTTGCAATTCTCATAGCAGTTTAAATGGATATCAGAATTACCGGAAAATAAAGTACTCAAATATGCAATTAAATAAAATACATAGAGTTTTCCGCTAGTTTTTGATAATCTTTGTACATTTTTAAAATGGATTAATTTTCAACTTGCGCTGAATACATTTTACCGAAACCTAAATCTCGGAATACGAACATATCATGTGATTACTTATTAACAGAATTTTAAAAAAAAGTAATTTCGTGAAAAACAAGTGAACCAAATTTTACAAATTTAAAAATAAACATATAATTAATATTTTTGTATTTTGTTTAAAAAAATAAGCATACACAATGCACTAAGAAAATAATTACAATGACAGTCAAATACTTATTAAAATCAGCTTTGGGAAACCCAATCAAGTTATTATGAGGATGTGGTAATTAGCAGAAATCGAATGAATATGGGATGTCCCAGCCTGACATTCTTTTCAGTTTAGTCTTCCGTAAAAGTAGTGCTGCCATCTATTTGTCAATTCATGAACAAAGATCTACTTGCTTTAAATTTAGTTCACGTGTTCCTAGTACGAATAAAACGTCATAAAAAGGTTTTTAAATAGGTTATAACTTTTTAGGTTTTCAAAAACATTGCTGAAATATGTAAATCTTGTTGAAATTCTTTACCGAATTCCAGTGTATCAAATATCTAATAATCAGTAGCAATTGAAAGTTGTCTAGTGTTTCACTCCCCAAGTTTTTAATAAAAATTCTCTTAATTCCCAAAATCTATAGACTCTACTGATCATGTCAAAATATTAGTTGAATCGTAAGAAAAATAAAACAAAAAAATATATGTAACTGAAGGAATATTATACATTTAAACGGAAAGAAAAAATTTCAGGCTTTACTAGAATTTGGTGTCGCCATCTGTAGAAATGAATTTGGAATAATATTTTCTTAGACGAATAGTAGAGTAATTAGAGCAGAACAAAGTCTTTGTTTCAATGTATTTAAGACATACTTAAACGCAGCCGTGATCGTATAGTGGTTAGTACATTGCGTTGTGGCCGCAATAACCCAGGTTCAAATCCTGGTCACGGCATTATTTTTGTATATTAAATGCAACTAGGGCTAGGCCTTGCAAGATAGCTCAACAAAAAATATCAATAAATATTTATTTTCAAACTGTGGAACAATTTTACTTTGTAATGATTATTCTAAAAAAATAATATTCCACATATTCAATTATTCTATTTATATTAACACTTATGACGAATAGTACTTGTTGGAGCGTCATCATTTAAAATAACTCAAACTTAAACTAGTTACAAATGTTTCATTACAAGGATACGTAGTTTAAAAATATGTATTTGCGAATCTTAATATTTTAAGAAATTATTTTGAACAAATTTTATGGAATTTTCTAAACTACTTTGTATAAAGTGACGAATAAAAAAAAAGCCTTACAAGTGGCAAAGCAGCGAAGTAAAATAAAGTATATATTACAATTTTTACATTCCGCTATCTTGGAGTTGCAATATTCCTCTTATTAAGGAGTCTCATAAAATAAAAATATTGATTACGTTTTTTTGCGTCTTTTAATGTGAAATTTATTCATCCATGGATTGTAATTTTGGTGTAAAATAATTGTAAATGGAAGCATTTCAATAACTTTTTTACTGTGAAATACCTGAAATAGGTTTCATTCAAGAGATATCTAAAGTGTGTAACAAGCAAATAGAATAAAACATATTTATATAGATTCTGAAATTTCCATTTATATTATTTTCTTATTTTAAATTAAAGAAGTACATTTCTTCAGCAGAGGAGGCTCCCAAAAACGGAGAGTCACACTTTTTTTGGAAATGTAATCAAGAGAAAGTGTAATTTTGTCATTTAAAGAATGCAGTGTATGATGATACAGCCGAACAGCGAAAATATCGTTGCATGCTTTTTTGTTATTAAATAGAAATAAAATTTAACTATATTTAAACATGTGCTTCCACTTTCATGTTCAGTGGCAATGCATTGTTTGTTGATGCATTATTTTGAGTTTATATGTTAATGTTGTACTATGTACTATTAATACTTTGAACCATTTTCCATTGGCCTCATGAACTCTCAATTTTTTTCTTCTTACTAGTTAGGTGAAAGCAAAGGTGAATACATGTAAATTATTACAAAAATTACATGTATTCACCTTTACTCTATACAATAGTAAGGTATTAAAAGCAGTTTTTTGCGATTTCCCATATTTTTACTTTTTGGATTTAGTGACTTTTGATTCTATATACCCCTCATTTATATAAAATAATAGATTACGGCATTCTTTGCACATACACCCCCCGCCCCCACCACCACAAACACTTTCCTCCTGTGAAATAAAAATAAATTCATTTATTATTAACTTTTTAAAAAAATAATTTTGGCATAATTATTTGTAAAATAAGGATATTTTATTTCAAGCTTATTTTGCCTCTCGTTGGCGTGGCCGTGATCGTATAGTGGTTAGTACATTGCGTTGTGGCCGCAATAACCCAGGTTCGAATCCTGGTCACGGCACGAAAAACTTTTTAGCTGAAAATTCTTTAAAAAGGAAAGTTTATTTTTGGCAAATATTTCAGACATCCTGCATGCATTCCAAGAAATAGAAATTTTTAAAAAAAATCGGTTTAAGGCATTTGAAACAGTTGAATGGTTTCATCAGATACTTTTCTTTCTAAGAAAATTTAAAATGATCAATTAAAACATTTTCATGAAAGGAATGATAAGTTGTGGAAATATGTTTATAAATAAAAAAAAAAAGCCACGAAAATAAACATTAAATACTGCTATAATAACAATTAACTTTTACTTTATTTTTAATTGCGCAATTTCGGTAAAAGTTAAAAAAAAATTTGATGCGGTAAAATTTGAATTATAAAGCCAATCGAATAAAATAATAAATATTAGCGTATTAGATATACATGGAAAGGAGGCAAAAAAAATCTTGCTTTACATACACCTTGTAATAGTATTTAGCTATGAAATATGAAATTTCTAATAATGAGGCATTGACTAAATAATTATTTATTAAAATAATAAAATGTATAAAAATTTTCGTGTGAAACTTTGCAGTTAATAGCTTTTTAGTTTGAAACTTTATAGTTTGAAAAATTTAACACTTACACAATAAAAATAACTAATAAGAAGAAAACTAGAATGCATTTTGTTACTTTATGTTTAAAATGTGAAAGATAGATGGCAGCACCAAAACGCCAAGTAACGTCACAATCAAAGGAAGCAATCTTCGCGTTGAGAGGGGCCATGTCTCAGCCAAATAAAATTTTTGGTTTGATTTCTTATAATAGAATTTTCTTTTCTCATGTATAAAAACAATGCCACAAAACCAAAAATTTTTTACATATAGCAAATTAAAACATTAGTGACATTACCGAGCAAAATCCTACAAGCATATTAATATAAACATACTGTTCATACAAATATATGCTAAAAAGCATGTTTTGCAAAGTAATTAAAAAAATATGTTTAATAGTTACTGAGAGACACGCCTTAAGCTCTAAAGATAAGCATTTTTGCAGAAAATGCCTTTAAAATTAACTACTAAGAGAACTTTTTGAAAAGTTTGAAAAAAAAAAATATTAATTTTTTTAAGAACCCGAATATCGTATAGTCAGTCTTTCAACTTTTAAAAGAATTACTTTTTTTGAAATAAATGACTGAAACCTGTAATTAAAGGTAACATCAATCTGAAAAATACATAAATTCTCTCCTATTGGGATGTTTTAAGTAACGAAATTCCATCCAGCTTTAATTTTCACATATCCTGCCATTAATGCTCTGACTGTGGTACTTTGTTCCCACATGACATGGATTCATTCACCAATCGAGTTTTGAGAAATAATGGGTTATGTATGTAATCGATTTCGGCTGCCTATTTCTAGCCTCCAAAGGAGCTTTAACACAGCCAATTACGCTTCGTATTTTAGAACCCTGGTCAAGTGACGGAGTCGGAACCTGAGCGGGCACCCATCGGAACGTCGAGCGACATCGTACTCTAACGACTTTCGGCTCCACAGATTTAACGTGCACGTATATCGCAGTGTACTCGGGCACCCCGGTGAATTTTAGAGGACTTTTTTCCACTAGTAGCACGAATACGTCTACAGTATGGCTAGGACAAGGACAGAACCAAGAACCTTCTCTGTGTGAGGTTCGTTGTACACCTCTCGGCCACCGGGGGGCAGAGAAATAGTATGTTTTCACTAATTATTTCTGTTGCCACTCAATACTTGAAAACCGCCCATTCGTAAAGAATAAATTGACCACTATTGAAATAATAAAACCTTGCATTAAAAAAAAACCGTTTTCAGTTTTCGGAAGGCATCATTTAGAAAATTGCCACCCCGTGAAAAAAAAAATTCTGCGCAGAAGCACTTTTAATTTCCGTTCACTTTACAACACAGATGGGAGGGGCCGTCGCGTAGCCTCAAGGCACGGTCCCCCCCCTCTCCATCGGAGCTAATGATTTATTTATGGAATAAATCGGTTTCTGAGTTCGAGTCCCTCGTGTAACGATGTTAAAAAGTAAAATGTTATTAATTTTCATACGTTTTTTTTATGAAATGTGATTTGGGGGATTAAGAATTTTTCTCACAAATTAGGGCGCTTTGTTATTCTTTTTTAAAAATAAAAAAAAAACTTTTTATTTTTGAAATTTAACTAATTTTATTAGCTATTAAGTTTTTAATTCATTGTTCAATATTTTTTATACTGTGAAATATCCTTAGTTTAAATCAAAGAGATATATGTAAGGAACAAACTATAGAATAAACAAAATAACATATCAAAAAGTTCCTGAGAAAAATGTTCCTAAATTTACTAAAATAAACACGGGCTAGATAGAACCATTCGACTCCTTTTACCTTAACATATAATTATTTAAAAAAAAAGTTGTTTAAGGTGTCATAGGAGTCTTAAAAATGTGCAAAGAAGGTGCTACAAAGCATAGTTTGATCTTTCATGTAATTTTTCAACTACTCAATATACAAGTATAATTTTTTTATATGTAATTCTATAAGATTTATTTAATATAAAACAAATTTTAAAATTTATGAAACCAAAACTAAAATAAATAATATTAAACATAAAGCTATTTGAATACATTGGGATTAGGCTTGCGCGGCAAATTTTGAGGTCAAAATTGAAAAAATGACCAAGAAAATGACTTCATATTGTACAAATATGTACAAACAAAGAAACAAAGACTTATACCTAAATTCTCAGCTCAATTTTAATTACAAATTATTTTTAAAAAAAAATTTAAAATCAAAATTTTAAAATTTTTTGTTAATTTTTTTTTAAAAAAGTTCATAAAATAATTTCTAATTAAAATTGAGCTGAGAATTTAGGTATAAGTCCTACAGTTTTGTACATATTTGTCATAATATAAAGTCATTTTCTAGGTCATTTTCATTTATTATTTTAATTTTCATAAATTTGCGCGCAAAATTAATCATAATTCAAATAGCTTCATGTTTAATATCATTTATTTTAGTTTTGGCTAAAGTTTCATAAATTTTAAAATTCGTTTTTATAATAAATAAATCCTGTAGAATTACATATGAAAAAATTATACTTATACATTGAGTAGTTCAAAAATGACATGAAGGATCAAACTATGCTTTGTAGTATCTTCTTTGCACATTTTTAAGACTCCTGTGACCCCTTAAGTCATTGATTTATGAAACACAAGAATTGTATGTGATGGATCAAAGTTAGGAAAAAAGAGAACAATTATATTACATACTTCATTTTAAAAATAATGAGTTCTAAAATTCCTATAAAAATAACAATAACTCGCAAATACTTATGCCTAAAAACAACGTAAGAGTGCGATTCTCATGTCTTCAGGCAATCTTGGAGGGTATGTTCCTGTTCACCAGGTGAAATCGACAATGACTCTTGTTTCAGAAGTTATAGCTGTCCGCAATTGAAGGACATTATTTCTTGGGAAGATCTCAGAAGATCTCGACAACAATCTAATGACTGTTGTCTTATTAAAGATTCATAATGGGCCAGCGGTGATGGATTGTCAATTGATACCAGAAAAGAAGTAATAGAAAGTTCGACAAGAACTGAATCTTCGTTAAGGCCTTCAAAATCTGATTTTATTACTGCAATGTAAAAGAATTCTGTAAAAATGCAGCAGTGTTTTACCGCATATTCACAGGGCTTTTAGTTGTTTTTGATTGTAGTTGCTGCTGTAAACAAAATTAACACCACTCTATTGTATTTTCTCAGATTGCTCAAGCGTACACTACGTGACCTGACGTGACCGTGGTCAATACTCTACTTTTCAACCAATTAGAAATTCAAACTGAATTGGGACTCAGGTACAGGTGCTTGAAAATTGCAGTAAATTTGTCGGCATGAGAATACAGGTCCCATGCTGGTAAACGGGACTTAAAACTTAGTGCAGTGTGGCGATTTAAAAATTGTTATGAATGACATAATATTAATTAAGATTTATTATGATTTTATAGGCGGAGTGAAACTATATTATTCCTGGCATTTTGTTAACCACAAAAATCTTGTACAAGATTCACCCCCATAATTGAGTTTAGTCGTGTTTTTAACCCTTTCAGTGCCAGTAGTGATGCCATTTGGCATCATCATGCTTCTGATCATAATTAAAAAAAAATAATGGGGCTGGCATCTATTGGAATCAATGAAAAATATTTTCTGATACAAAAAAAAATTTGAAGAATCGAATGATGTGCTTTTTGATATCATAAATGGCCATAGACGATCAGAAAAAAATTTCTAAAATGGTGCCAAACTGTCATTGGGACTGAAAGGGCTAAAAGTAAAAAGAAAATTGTAAGAAAGTGATTATTAAACATTTAATTTACTCCTAATCTTTCCGGCACTCAGTTTCCTGGCTGGGATTAAGCGTTGGACAAACAATCAGATAAACAAAACATTGAAAAAAAAAGAATGACGTGTTACAAAGCACAAGAATTAAAAGACATTGTAAATGAAGAACTCATCAAGAAAATTAACAAACGTCAGGGGGTAAAGAAAGACAGGATGCTACCGCTTCCGGTTCTTTGAAGTGAAAATTATTTTGGCAAGGCCTTCAAAGCAAACCACAGGTTCTGCCGCAACAATTGAGTTTTTTCCCCTTCTTCAAAATGTTTTTTTTTCTATGTAACTCATTCTCGGAATCGCGTTTTTTTATTATAATGCGGCGAGCTGTAAATATACCTTTAAATTTTACAGAGAAAAACCACCTGCAATAAGTTGATATGAGTAATGTTGATGGAATTATGATTTAGGCTCGCAATTTCCCGAAAGAATACGACAGATTTACTATAACAATTATAGGTTGAATTTTAAGTTGAAAGTTGGAATTATTGTTACCATGTTCTGCCATTATTTGAGATATTTTTACCTAATGGCACCAGCTTTGCTGCGTACCGCAATAATTCCTATTTCAAGTAATATGATTGTAATTCATTCTCAGAAATACGTTTATTGAAGAGCATCAAATATAACTTTTCAAATCATAACTTTTCTCGAAAAGAAGCACTAGTAATAGGTATACTTATTGTATGCTTGCTCGTCTTTTGGAATATTCGAGTTCAAAGTGCTTTAAAATTCCAAAAAGCAGGAGTTACTTTTTTAGATGTAATTTTTTGTGTTCGTGGAAGAAGAACTTTATTGAACGAGCATTGAATTTCTCAGACATGAAGTTGTTCAAAATATTCAATAAAATTTCAATCGTGATGGTAAACATATATTGTATTTACATAAAATAGAAAGCTTATTATTGAAGATAATAGTTACTCAGAATTATTTGTCAAAACAACGATGGAAATTCAACAGTCACACAGTAAGTTACGTTATTTCGTTGGCAAAAAAAAATTAAATTTATTATAAATTTACCTACAAATAGCGTTCTACGAATCAAGTTACATATATTGCATATATACGTTAAAATTTAATCGATCTCCTATGATTTATCTTTAAAACTGGAAAAACGCTGTTGGAAATACAATTGCCAAGTACCAAGAACCATTGCTTAAGAATCTACATGAATGCATATTAACTAAAAAATATACTACTGATGAAGAACTGTAATGTAAGTCGACAGGGGGAAAACTCTCTTTTAAAAGTCTTTATTATAATCATCTACATATGGAAGGCACTTTTTTAGCGTGTTTTCTTGCCGGGAGTAAGTGCTGAGTGCGTCACTAATGACGATTATTGTTTCTTGGTCTCTTCGATTGACCAATCAAGTGCGAGGATAGGTGATAGGAAAGGTACAGAATCATTTTTTTTAAAAAATATGTGCTGACTAAACATTTACTATGGGATTGCTGAGATGTTTTAGACATTAATAAGTAATATTAAAGATATGTGAAAAAGGTAATTTGAATTATAAAGTTTAATTGGGGTTAAAAGTATAAGGTTTGGAGGGACGTAAGTCAGAAATCGTCACGAAAGTTCCCACATGTGCTATCTCACTTTGAACAACGTATCAGATTTACTGTAAGGTAACCCTTGGCGCATTTTTTTGCATTTGGCGATAAATATTTTCTTGCGGCAACCTGTCCGACTTCGACTGACGATTCGAATTCTTTGACTTTGCAACGATGACGTTTTCCGACAACCCTATCTGACCATCATTTATTAGCGCAGTACAGAAAGCGTGGCGTCAAAGGTCGCCAGAATACGGACTTTTGGCGCAATTTTGGAAAGTTCGCTAAGGGTTACCGTACAGTAAATTTGATTTGTTGTGCGAAGTGAGATAGCACACGTGGGAACTCAAGTGACGATATATCATACATGTATCGGATTTGTAGCGTTAACTAAAGCAATAACGAAAAGGACTTAATACACTCTTAAAACAATAAACGAGCGAATTTAACTCAATCTGAGTAATTTTCACTCCTCCTGTCTTGAATATGACTTCTCCGAAAGGAGTGGATCCTTTGTGCGTTAAACCTCCAACAGGATCAAACCAAACGAGTGATTTTAACTCAGTCTGAGTTAATATTCACTCCTTTCCAGTGTCGAAAATGCACTTCTCCAATTGGAGTGGATTTCACTCTTTTGATTTAAGAGTGTATAGGGTAATTCAACCAGTGCTCACCTTCTGCCAGGTATTTGACGTTGAGCTGGTGCTGGTGTTTGTTGGGGCGGTGCCGGGGCGACACCTTCTCTTTTTTGGGGCCCAGGCTGCGGAAGAGCCGCCCCAAGGCGCCTTTCTTCTTGCCTGCATCACCATTGCACCCGCCCCCTTCGGACCCGGAACAGTTCAGGTCTGCAAGGAAAACAACCTTTAACCCTTTCAGTCCCAAAAATTTACTACACTACAGAAACATCTGATATTCACAAAATAAGCTTATTTTAGGTCAAAAATAAGAGTTCCATAAGAAAAAAAAGTAATTTTAATTTATTATATGGTTTTTGAAATCATGCCAAAATTTTTTAACTGTGGAAAACAACAAAATAAAAAAATATATATTACCTAAAAACACTTCGAGTTATATATTTTAAGGTATCTGACCATATTATTACAAAAAATTTAGAAATTATTTTAACCGAAGTAGTTTAAATTGTGTTTTAAATATGTGGAACTGAAGAGAACTTTTCCAAAATCAGGTGAAACGCTTGTTAGCTATTTCCTAAATGAAAAAATAGTAGTTCTGACTTGTCTAATAGAATATTGTCTAATAGAACAAAGTGTGAAGAATCGAATGATGTGTGTTTGGATGTCATAACGGGACATAAACATTTGGGAAAAAATATTAAAAGTGATGATTCCAAATGGCATCACTGGGACTGAAAGGGTTAATGGATGTGTTTTTAAGGTGTTACGCATTTGTCAAAAATGATTTGTTTTAATTGAAGTAAATAAAATGGAACTCATTGACGACAATCGACCAAAAAATATCACCCAATATTTCCGACAGAAATTTTTTGGAAATCATTTTCTTTTTTTCGAGATCATCTATATTGTTGTCGATAACATCGTATCAAATTGAAATTAAAATCTCTACGATATGAAATTCCGAATATTTCAAATATAAAATAAATATATTTTAAACTTTTCATTAAGTTCGTAGATAATAATCAGCGCTATATGTTCAATATACGGGTAAGAACTGTAAAATCCGAGTTACGAGTTCAAAATGCCAAATGTATAGAAATTTGAAATAAAAGTAAAGAGCTTCATTTAAAGAGTACTGTTATTTTCAGTTCACTAAACATGTCTACAAAATATTTCTCTTTTGTTATCAGCCAAAACTCCTTGCCAACCTAAGTTGGGTAAATAGAAATATGCTATGGAGAAGATCCTTCCGCGGATGTAAAGAGTTCATAAATTATTTGTGAATCCATGCAGAAAACATGTCTGAAACATTAATTTCATTTAAGGTCCAACAGATTTGAATATTATTTGATCAAATTTGAGAATTTTATCAGAATGAAAGGTGTACTTTGGTTAAATTGTATTCAAATCATTTTGTATGTAAATATTACCTTACAAGAGTTTCCAACTAACGGACCAATCGCGCTTTTTCCACTGCCCTTTTACTCTTTGTTTTTACTGGAGTGTAGAACTCAAGATAAAATATAATTGCATTCGATAAACTTTGTTGACACAATAAGAAATATAGGTTTGAACACTAGATAGTTATCCGTAAAACATGATTCTGAAAGTTTTTTTTTTCTCTTTATCCTCAATAAAAAAAAATCTTTCACTGGATTTCGAGAAACTGTCGAGAATTAAATATACAAGGAATAGGCATTTTTTATAACGATTTTTTTTTAAAATCCTAACAAATACCAATGTTACAGCCTGCAGATAAACGATATTCATGCTTAAAAAGTTTTAAACCCTTTTTTTTGTTAACATTTTATGGCAACTTTAGAAAAAAAATCTAGAACAAAATAATTTTTTTTTCATAAGTATTCTTTAAAACTACATTCCAAAGAATTTCTTACAGAAAAGAAACAAAACTTTTTAAGCCAAACGATTTTTTCCACTTTGAAGCGACAAAATTCCGAACGTGTCGATCACAAACTTCTAAAAAAAAAAGTTGAACAAGCAAAAAAAATATTTTAAATTAAAAAAAAAAGGACATATATATTCTTGGAAAACTGAAACAAATGTGTGGACCACCAAATATAATTTTTTCTCGATATATATTTCATTCTCACAAATCGTTCTCAACTGTTGCCCCTTCGCACCTCTATTTCGAATAAGTGTGGCGGAAAATATATCCCCCCATGGATAGAGGAGAGATTTATCAAAAGTAGGGAAGGAATTTTCGTCAGGCTATTTCTGGCCGTTCCTATTTTATTTGCCAGCTAGGCGACAGTTTCTAAAGTGGCGAGGAACGTTTTGGGAATAGATGAAATGTCGGAGATTGCTATGATACGAAATCGCTGGAAATTGATAATGATTATCTTGGACAAAAGGTTGCGATTATAATTTTGCTTATTATTTGCATGTAATAGTTACTCTTCGGCTACGCTGGAAATTGATAATGATTATCCCTGACAAAAGATTGTGATTAATAATTTTGCTTATTATTTGCATCTAATACACTGTTAAAAATTTTATGCTTCCTTTCACCATAATAATGGTTTCTAGTAGCTGCAACGGCTGTGTGGTGAAATGTTTCACTATATTTCTGGTATTCAGTCGAACAATTTTTAAAGTTTAGGAAACAGAAACCTGAGAAACGGTTTAACCCAATACCGAAAATATGGTGAAACACTTCACCACACAGCCGTTGCAGCTACTAAGAACCATTATTATGGTGAAAGGAAGCACAAAATTTTTAACAGTGTAGTTACTCTTCGGCTACGCTGGAAATTGATAATGATTATCTTGGACAAAAGGTTGCGATTAATAATTTTGCTTATTATTTGTATGTAATAGTTACTCTTTTGCTACGCTGGAAATTGATAATGATTATCTTGAACAAAAGGTTGCGATTAATAATTTTGTTTATTATTTGTATGTAATAGTTACTCTCTGGCTATGCCCACACTACGACAATAAGAACTAAATGCGCGGTTATGGAACTGCATATACAATTTGTACTATTCGAGGTAGGTGCGCGCACATGCCTGTACAAATTGTATAACCTTTTCCATAACCGCGCATTTCTTGTCAGTTTTTATTGTCGTTGTGTAGAAATAATAATTTAAAAATTTGGTATTTAGTTTCAGCAAAAATTTGGTAGCTGCATGGTTGTGTGGTGAAATGTTTCACCATATTTTCGGTATATGAACGAGCTATTTCTTAGGTTTTTATTTCCCAAACCCGAAAAAATGGTCAAAATACTTTTATTGATTAAAGATCTTTTTGGTTAAAATATTTCGCTTTTCTTTAGCAGAGACGGTAAACCATTCTACGTAGAATTACAGTGTTCATATTTTTATAATTATATTGAAAGCAGCTTTATATGAATAATAAATACAACGTTTACCTGATGCTGGGAAAGGACAAGGTTCGTAGAAGTACCGAGATCGGGGACTCAGGCATCTGAAAAAGAAAATATCAATGGTTAAAAAAAAAAAAATGGTAAATAAAATAATAGTATATTATGACGAATAACCTGTCACTAACTAATCATTTAAATGAAAAGCACCGACTTAAAATAACATTAAAATGTGTCTTTTTATACTCCATGGTTTAATTTTATGTATTTTGAATGGCGCATATGGAGCTGTAAATAGTTCGACCTCAAACCTTTAAAATGTTATAATATTAGGCGTAGAAAGACTAAATTGAAACCAAATATATAGTTATATAGTTTAGCTCTCAAATTATGATCAATTACTTGACCCCGATATAAAGATCTCCCGATTTCTTAGCAATCTTAAATATAAAAAAAAATACTCATCCACCAAAAACTTTCAAATAGGTAAGCAATAAAATTCCACAAACGTTGTATGTCTAAAACAAACTGAGCTTCAGAAGATGGGCGAAGTCAAGTGTATTTATCACTACTTCGGAAACATCGCCACCCTCCGGAACTGTTGTCCCCCCCCCCCCCCCTCAAACATCGGATATTAATTTCACGGGTCTCCGGTGACCAACCAACACAATCTGTCGAACTGGTGACTCAGCAACACACTTCCCCCAACGTACTGCCACCTTGTAGGTTTGTCATATTATCTCCCCTTCATATCCGACAATGCTGAACTTAATTTGCATAAGTAAAGAGAGGGGTGGGGTGTTGGGGGGGACACCAGTTATGTTTATTGTCTTGGTCGAAAGCTGACCATCTACCGTTTTGTTTTAAATATGATATGTCGATTGCTTAGGGAATAAGGGATGTGAACGGTTGTATGTTTATTGTCTTGGGGCAATTTTTATGAAACATTCTCTTTGTCTTTACATAAAAAAAAATTGAGAGTTGGAGGGTCTGGGATATACTGCCACCTTATAGGTTTGCCATATTATCTACCCTTCATATCCGACAATGCTGAACTTCATTTGCATAAGTAAAGAGGAAGATGGAGAGTTGGGGGACCTACGGTTGTATGTTTATTATAGTGAACGAAAACTGATCACCTATTGTTTATTTTTTTATGTGACATTCAATTTGCATAGGTAAAGAGGTTAGGTGATGGGGACACATGGTACAATGTTTATAGTCTTGGTCGAGAACTGACCATCCAGTTTTTTTTAATAACAAATATGATAGGACTATTGCATAGGTAAAGAGGAAGGGGAAGCGTTGGTGAGAGAAGGTTATATGCATATTGTCTTGAGCAATAGCTGACCACCTATACAGTTTCTGTTTTTAGGATACATATCCTTAGTCCTTACATAAAGAGGGGGGGGGGGGTGGAGTTTGGGGATATACGGTTGTATGCTTATTATATTAAAAGAAAACTGACCTGTTCTTTTTTTATGTGACATTCAAATTGCATAGGTAGAGAGAGAGAGGTGAGTTGTTGAAAACACATGGTTGTGTTTATTGTCTTGAACAAAAGCTGACCCCTGCTGTTCCTATTTTATGATACATTCTCTTAGCCTTCACATTAAAAAAGGGGGGAGTTGGAGTGTTGGGGACATAACGTTTTCTGTTTATTATATTGGGCGAAAACAGACAATCTATTGTTTCTGTTTTATGTGACATTCCATTTGAATAGGTAAAGAGGGAGGGGATGATGTTGGAGACACACGGTAGTATGTTTATGTTTTTGTACAAAAGCTGGTTATCTACTGTGTCTGTTGTATGATACATTATCTGTGTCTTCCCATAAGAGAGGGGAAAGGTGGAGAGATGGGGACATACTGTTGTATGCTTATTGTATTATTCGAAAACTGACCCCCCCCCCCCTCTTTCAGTCGTTGTTTTGTGACATTCAATTTGCATAGGTAAAGAGGGGGCGACACGCTGCTGGTGATCTATAGATGTTGGATACGCACTGTTGTGTTTACAGCCTTGGTCGAAAGTTTACCATCTACAGTTGTGGTTTTATGTCACACTTCATTTGCATGAGTAAAGAATGACGCGAATTGTAAGAAACACGCGGTTGGATTTGTAGACTTATTTTCCGGACGAGCGCTGACCATCCACCGTTTTGTTTCTTCTAACACGTTGCTTGCATAAATAAAGGAAACATTGATTGGTGGTGACCCCATGTTATAGGTTAATTGTCTTGGACGAAAGCTGATCAACTAATATGTCTGTTTTGTATGACATTTCATTTGAGACGTAAAGAGGTAGATGGAGTTTTTGGGATACACTGCTGCACTTTTTTTTTTTTTGTTTATTTTTTGTTTAGGGTAGTGGGTGGTAACTTTCTCCACTGTTGTATCAAAAAGATTTGCATTTATACGATTTTAATTTTATGTGACAGCAGAATATATAAAGTTATCAATTTGAAACTAAAATGGAGTAAATTTTTTTCTTTTCGGAAATGAGGGATTATTTTTAAACTAGATAAAGAATAATACGAAGTGATGACGAAAAAACAGTTGTAAAATTACAGTAATATTACTTTCTAGACTAATCTAAAAAAGAACACAATTTCACAAATTTATTTTTTAGGTTTTGGTGAAAGTGTGAAAGCAGCTTTCTTAAACGATAGGGAAATTCATACACTATGTTTTCTTTTTGTTAACCTTCTAGTGCATACCGTTGCCATATGGCAACAAGTAACATAATCCACTTTTATTCCATTAAAGTACAGCTACCTCTCGACAAATCTGTGTGTTTTTTCATTTATTACATTCCATTTTGAAGTTTTAGTTACTATTAACCCTCATAGATGACAGTAGTAAGTGAAAGTGTATTTAAAATTAAAGAGTGAAGTTATTTACTGTTAAATTATGTCTTTGGTAGTATTCAAAGTATAATAATATTAGTACTAAATACAAATAAATTGTTTAAAAAAAATAATTATAGTGCAAGAGGGTTATTTAAAAATAAATTTAGTAGTTTTCTAGTCATTCTTATCAGAATTGGAATTTTGTAGCTGGTTTATGCCACATGACAAACATTTGAAAAGTTGAAACTATTTAAATTCCAATGCAGTTAATTTTTGTTCAGTATTTTTCTCATAATCTATGAGTATTAAAGATAAATATATTTTTTCGGGATAAAAAAAAACCCCATGCATTACAGGGTTAATATATTCAACAATATTATGTTAACCGACGGAATTCTCAATGAAACCTTGATAGTAAAATTCTGCTCTGTCGTATCCTAAAGTGTCATTTGTACCACGAGCAGTCATTCATAATGAATAAAATGACACGCGACAACATACCATTAGGGCATTTGATGATATACAGCTAAGAAAACTAAGTTAATTTATAAATGATATTTGAATGAGACAACAATTAATAGTTCTTTAATGGTTATATTATGCGATCGTACCCGTCTGCAGCAGAGTGGGAGAGACCGCAATGGACTGCAAAAGAGCTGATGATCGAAAACTATAACTTGGTATTTATTTTGCGTGTGGTATATTAATTAAGAGAGGTGTATTGATAAGAAAACAAAGTTGTTAAAGGCCATTATTATTATGATAGCACAAGACCATAAAACTGGTTTATGAAGGGGTTAATGAAGAAGTGTAGTGGGCTTGAAGCAAAGGATTTCTGTTATCAAAGATAATATATTTTTAAACTATTGTCGTTTTTTTTATTGCTACATTAAATTGTCGGTAACTATTGTTTGTTTGTTTAAAATAATTACGTAAATCACATTAATTTTATAAAAACTGCAAAGAAAGTAAAAGAAAACACTTCTAAAGTAATATTAGTTTATTGGCATGAATAAAGAAATGTTATGCTACCAATATTGAAAAAACAAATTTAAATAAAATATATTAGCACTTCCAAATAAGAATTCTTTGTCCCAAAACAAAGAGCTCATGTTCTTAAACAGAACTTTATTTCTTTCATTGTTTAGGTAAAAAAAAATCTGCCATTTTTTTAAATACAAAACTTGATGATGTATGCTTTTACGAATACGGTTAGATGATGATTAAAAAATAGAATTTATAAAAAATAATTGCGGAATTAAAAAGAAATTCGAATTAAAATGATTAAAAAAATTTGCAAAAGGAAGCTGTAACTAAAAAAATATAATGACTGAGGATTTTCAATAAAACCACGATCTTATTTTAGAATAAGAAACGTCCAATTTCACTCTCTGAGGCCAAGTTTATCCACTGTTAGCAATTATTTCACGAGTGCAAAGACAGCAGCGATAAAGACGATGAAATAAAGCCCTTTCAGCACCTTGTGAGCTGCTGAGAACCTTTTCGTCCTGGCAAGAGTTATAAAAGTTCTCGGGTTAGTGGAGGCAATTTTTGGAGGGTGAAATTTACGGCTCCTCTTGTTCGATGACCAAAAGTTCTTTAATGGTTCCTGGGTCTCTTTTTAGATCCCAAACAGCGATAAAGGCAGCGAGAGAAGCTATATACACTTTATTTAAGCTCTTTCGCCGTGAAAGCGCTCTGGTTTTGTTATTACCAGGGGCGGACGGCGTGTATTATAGATCAGTGACCATGAAATAGGTGGAACTTGTCTTTTCGAATTAGAATTCAGGAAAAGGATTTGGTGGGACTCGTTGAATAACCCGAGCTGAAAAGCCGTAGAACGGTCGATAATTTTTAGCTGAAAGCTGCAGAACTGTATTTTAATGCATAAAGGAGAGGTCTTCTACATCAACGCCTCTTTATATCTTAATCCTTTTAATCTTACTCTTCAACTCCACAAATTATATACATACATATGATGATAATTTATTGAGGATTATGAGGTTAAAGGGTTTGACATTGAACTGAAAACCTTATTGGATAATTTATTTAAAATTATGTTCTTTTGAATTTTTTTATTATGGAGAAAATGAAAGATTCAATAATATTTCAGAAAGCTAACTAGTACACATAATATAAATATTTTTTTCTTTTGCGTAACTTAGATATTCTTCTTCATTCTTCAGTAACTTTAAACTCTTTCAGTACTTGAGCAATAAAAAGACCCAAAAGTTAATATTCGGAGGCGCATCTAAAAAATCCAAATCCAATTTACAAAGTACAATCTCAAGTTCAAAATGTTCTATGGTATCTTGGAAAAAAAAATCCACCAAGGCTCGTTGGGGTCGAGAGTAAAGAATAACGCCGAAAACTTTTCCCTCCGAATATTAAAATTCCAAGCCATTCATAGAAGCCATTTACCCCGTGCGATGACTGTTCTTCGCCCCGTAGCACGCCATTAGAACATTTAGATGTAACGCCATTTTCTAGGAAACTTCCACCAAAATCGTTCTAGTACAGAAATATAACAATAAAAAAAGTGGTAGAGAGGAAGGATTATGCAAAAAACTTTCGTGACAGCGAATAGGGAGAAGGTTTTTTCGCAAATCTATTTAATGTTCCTAACGATCGCACGTACTGGCCTAACTTTCGGAACCTTTATTTAGTTAAAGGAACATTAGTGAGGGGCCCTTTTATATGTTCCTATGACTTTTCCACGGAAATATTTGTTGCAGAAGGTTTTCAGCTATTCTTTTTTGTTGTTGCTATTTTTGGAGAAACTTCTTGAATATTTAGATTTTAATTAAATGCAAATGGTTAGATTGATACTTATTGGAAATAAATTGGAAAATAATAGGTATTTCTATTTTTTATGAAACTTTTTACAAAGTTTTTTTTAGGTGAGGAAGGGTAAGCACTAAAAGTCGTAAGTGAAGGTAAAAAATAGAATGTTTTAAATTTTTAGAAAATTTAAATAAAAAAAAATTCCATATATAATATAAAATTGTAATTGTCGGACGCTTGAAAGCCACGTGACTTACGTGGCATCAGTCAATCAGAAACTCTGAAAGAAAGTGTGGCAGTGTGCTTGTTTTGCGTCGGGGCTGCTTCAGGTTGCGTCCCGTGGTTTTGGTAGAGATCGTTGCTAAGCGCTAGAGCTACGTGATACCCTGGTGCAGTCCCACGGAAACTAGCCAGATTGTATAAATGAGCATTTCTGCATTGGCAGTATCCTCATATTATTCTTGCATGTTTGTTTGAACAGCAAACAAATAGGAATTGCGTAGTAATTCCCGGGGGTTGGCGAGCGGTAGCGAGCAGAGGGCTTTTCCCCCTAGTAATATAAAAAAGATTGTTAATAGACTTTTTATTTATTCTTTGACGGCTGGACCTAACTTTTGGTAAAAATGCAATATGTTTCGAGACATGTTATCACGAGTCTGTAGTACTTGTTTTACATTATTTTTAGGGATTATATCGTACTTATAATACAAAATTTAAGTATAATTTTTTTACTGAGAGATACATAGTATAAAATCTTCTTAGGATATTTGTAGTGAAGATAAGGATAAGAAATCAATCGAAAAAGCTAAAAACATTCAAAACGGTCAAGTACTAAGAAATTTTTAAGGTAAATTATATAAATAATGCTGTAAAACAAATTTATTAAAAATTATGAATGATTACTCAGTGAACTGCTAAAACGACCCTACATTGAAAAAAGAAGATAGTAGACACTAGAATTTATATCTTTATAAAATAAATGAATACTTTTAAAAATTAGGAGCGTGCAGAACCCCATGACTTTTACAATTACCACTCAATAAATAAATGTATTTAAAGGAAATTATAAGATAATTTCAAAACCTTAAATTTTAAAACCTTAAAATTTTATAAAAGTCAGCCTTTGCGCATATTTGATATCCTCGAAAACCTTATGACGCCCGGGTACTAGGAACTCGGGTACCAAATTCGAAGTCCGTGTAGCTCTTTTAGTTCGAGCCAAGTCTTTTAGTTCTAGGAAAACTCGGACTAAAAGAACAACCTATTATTGGGGCCCCTTTACGAAAAATGTTATGTATGATTTTCAGTAATGATTGTGCTATATAACCAAAGCAATCTCGTTAGGTCAATTTCTCAGTCAAAATGGAGCATATATAAAGCATACATACTTTTATTACCCTACATTTTAAAGGTAATTGAAAGAAAAATTACAAAAAAGTAAATAAAACAACAAAAAATCGCTAGAAAGTCATGAGGATTCCTCGTCACGATTCTAATGCATCAGGTTAATTAATAGAAAAACAGATCGTATTGACATTCGTAAAGGGGTTTAAAAATAAAGGGAAAAATGATTTCCATAGAAAAAAAACGGAAGAAAAGGACCTCTTGTCCTAAAAGTGGATGTCAAGGGCTCACCTTTACCTGAGATAGGAGAAAGTGGGTTTTATTTTACACCTCGTACTTAAGGGGTACTACTTTTTTCCCCCAATGTTTTTCGATCGTGTTCACTCGATTTTATAAGCGTAGTTTTTCCATTCGAACTTTCGAAGTCTACCTCTCTTCAAACTTCATTTAAGAAATTTTTTTTCATGAAGTTTTAGTAAATGATGTTTTTTACTATGTTTTGTCCAAATATTGAAAATAAAAAATATTGAAAAGGTTTTCATGTTTAAACAAATACAAACAACTACTTTTTACACCAATTCAAACGTATTTAATTTCTTTCAGACAAGTTTTGAATATTGTGAAACATTAGTTTTTTTTTACAAAAATATAAAATTTTCAAATTTTTTCAATAATGAAAATCATAAGATTTAGGTTAGAGAAATAAAGGATCAAGTATTACTTACAAGGGTTGTATTACTCATGATTTTTAAACGTACAGTTTCAGAGGCCTATAAATCAGTTTTAAACAACTAACAATACGAAAAGCAGAACTGAAAAATAATCACGACCGTTTACTTCCACTAAAATAAGATTTATTTCACTAAAAGGAGCAACAACAACAACAAAAAATTGTTGTGCAAACGTTCCAACAGATATTATCGCTATAAATGTCACAAAGAATATCTCTCCTGTCCAACATTTGATCTTTCAAAGAAGATGGCCAACAGAAGAAAAAGAAAGTCGACACAGGGCCGCTCTTTTACATCGGATAATCCATTGCAAAAATAATGCGGATTTGAAGCGAAACACCCGTCTACAGTTTGACAAGTATGGCTTCCAAGAAAAAGGATTATTCTGGAGTGAGGGGTGAGGAAGGAACAAGAAAAAATGAAGTGTTCTTTTTTATCAGTACCCTTTAATTGCAAACGAAAAGCATTTTTTTAAAAATACACTCTTAAAACAAAAGAGTGAAATCCACTCATATAGGAGAAGTGCATTTTCGACACTGGAAAGGAGTGAACATTAACTCAGACTGAGTTAAAATCACTCGTTTGGAGTGATCCGGTCGGAGTTTTAACTAAACAAAAGCGTGAAATCCACTCCAATAGGATAAGTGCATTTTCGACACTGAAAAGAGTGAAAATTAACTCAGACTGAGTTAAATTCACTCGTTTGTTTTAAGAGTGTATGATGGTGATTAGAATGTGATTGAGACGTTTTAATAAAACTCACTGAAATTCAGTGTGAACAAAAAACGAAATATTCTATTTTGAACAAATGTTGATCTTACAATTGTCCTCGTACATTATACAAACAATTGGTGTAACTTTACATCAAGTGTGGAAGCCCCGTAGTAAAGAAGCCCCGTCTGTAAACTGGTCCAGTAAGTTAACCACTAATAATTAAACGGTGGGTAGAAACACCTCATTTATGCACTCAGTTATAACTACAGATTGCCAAGCAACATAATTTTATTTTGAACAAGCTGAAATTATTATTTTAATTAAACCACTTTTATGCATTCAGTTATAACTATAGATTACCAAGAAATATAATTTTATTTTGCACGAGCTGAAATCATTATTTTAATAAAATCTATATTGTTGAATACGGATGCAAAATCATTAAAATTAATAATAAATTAACTCTATAATAAGTTTTCCATGCTTGTCAAGTAATTTAAAATTAAAACACAAAGTATGCGTTTTACGGAATAAACGAATCCTAAATACCGATAAGTTTCGTGCCACAAATAGCATAAGTAATTTCAGATTCAGAAATTAAGGCAGCCATACTTAAATGAAAATCTAGAATTAAGTTACTTTAAATTTATAGTTAGTTTGAAAAAAATATTTTTACAATTGTTTTGCTTACCTTGCTTTTTCCAATACAAGAGAAAGAATTAAAATAAATGACGACAACAACAGACATTTTGTAGTTACTGAAGGTGCGGACACTAAAAACAGTAAATACTTCATTTGGCCTTTCATAAACCCAAAAGAAATGGAGTAATTGTCAATTGCCTTTAAAAGTGTTGTAAAGGTTAACACAGCTGGGATGTAACTTTCGATTTCAAAACCTTTAACTGACTTAGGCTGACTTAGCTACTTAAATAAAATAAGTTAAATAAAATACGCAAGGACTTTTTTTGTGGAAATTTTAAATCTGATGCAATTTTCTAGAATTGAGTTTCTTACATTATTATATTTGGCTAAATCGCAATTTCTTATCCTTATTTAGTATCCTTAATTTCCAGTCAAAGCCGCTAATGCTAGGTAAAATGTGTCATGCAGACAGTATTTCGATAGATTATTTATAATATTTAAATGAATAAAATTATTAAAAAATTCTTCATAATTCACCATTTTGAAAACCTCCAAAACATTCCCAATCAAAACATCACGTTCATTTTTAATATTAAGTGGTATCTAATATTTGAGGTCCTCTTTTTTAAATTCTTCGTTTTGGTAAGGTTCGAAAATATGTCCGCCTCAAAAGAACAGACTCATGAAACTTAAGTTCTTTACCTGAAACCAGAATATCCAACATCAGTTCTGGAGTCAAGACAGAGAGAAATAGAGAACATAAGAAGGTTACGAAGCTTAGCATCTTGCGAGTCGAATCGCAAACAAGGCAAAGGGCAAGATAAACTGACAACTTTAGTGTTGACAAGAGAACAACGTGGCCCTTATTACAGTAACGAGTTTTGCAAATTCATATAATAAGAATTAATAATTATTATAATTTTTACCTAGTGATAGAATTGTGTAATATTTGTGGCATTTAATATTTGAGATCCTCGTTTCTAAATTCTCAGGTTTGGTAAGGTTTAAAAATATGTCCGCTTCAAAAAGAACAAACACGCGAAACTAAAGTTCTTTAACTGAAACCAGAATATCCAACTTCAGTTCTGGAGTCAAGACAGTGAGAAATAGAGAACATAAGAAGGTTACGGAGCTTAGCATCTTGAAAGTCGAATCGCAAACAAGGAAAAGGTGAAGATAAACTGACAACATTTTAGTAGTCATTGTTACAGTAACGAGTTTTACAAATTCATATAATAAGAATTAATAATTGTTATAATCTATACCTTGTGACAGAAAAGAAATTTTCGAAAATGGCATTAAAATAATATAGTTGTGCGATCTGTCAATGAGTAGGATAAAAAAAAATAACGATAATAAGAATAGAGAAATAATTCTTAATTTGAGGCTTTCTAAATGTTTTTTAGACTGAGTGTAGTATTTTGATGAAGTTCATTACATTGAATTACTGTTAAGAGTATAGAGCATTAATTTCAAGAAAACTTGATTCAACTAAAACTAATCTCGATTGAATTAATTTTAGATGTTACTTGAAAAATAGAGTATAGAGCATGAATTGTAAAAAAGCTTGATTCAACTAAAACTAAACTTGATTGAGTTCATTTTAGATGTTACTTGAAAAATATTGCACGAATGTAAAAGTTATATGACAGAATGCTTAACAAAGGTTTCTAAAATTAAGCTAAGTTGCTAAAGTAAATTTTATGTATCGATACAATGTTTTTTAACAAATTTCTATTGCCTCAACGAAACTCCAATGAATCTAAACAGATAAAAACATATTTTATCCAATTTTACTTTCCTTATAGTCATATTTTAGATAACTAATTCTAAGGCATTAAATTTAATAAAGTAAAAATGACAATTATAACTTAGCATGTGCTAAACTTGATTCCTAAAACTAAAAAAAAAAAGCTCTTGTTGTATTAACAACAAATAGTCAAGGGCAAACGACAACTCTGAAACGAGAAATGGGAGACATTTTTATAATTAAAATAACAATGTTCTGTTTAACAATCAAAGTCGAGGCAGCTGAGCGTAGATTCAAAATAATCTAGTTGAGAACTCTCATTTGGAGTGCTAAAGAAATAATGTGTTGTTTATAACACATTAGTAAAACTGTACTACGAGTACCGAGTAACTATCAGTAACTGTACCGAGTAGTTACACTTATACTTAATTCATTGACATATTTTATTTTTATTAAAATTGTCATCCCCCCATTAGGAATATTTTACACTTTTAATTTCTTTGATTACTTGTAATTCCATGAATAAAATAGCATGTACAATAATTTTTTTAAACCATAATGCATATTATATTGTTTTTAACAAATATATACATCGTAAATGTTATTTATTTTAATAAACGTTCGCAGGCGCAATTTGTCTTCTATTTTTCCTTGTAAAATACTGATCATGGATTTGACTGATGCTGGATTGAATGGATACAATGTATTTGAAACCAAAATCTTGTAAAATACGAATTATCGAAGATTCGTATTTCCTTACCAATTATAACTTTGTGGGGATTGTGTAAAGCATGGTAAGAAATTTTTGATTTTAATGGTGTATCCAATGATAAACACCAATAAGCTCTAACTGTTCCGCTACAAGTATTGCATAAATATTATCACGCCTTTATTTTTCGCTGAAGGAAAATCGAAACTCAAGCCGTTAATTTTCCAAACGGAAGCGCCTGAAAAATCAACGGACAGCTATGCGCAGGACTTCCTACAGCAATAAGTACAATGCATTTTTACGTATAATTAACACTCAATTTGCCTAAGTAGTTTTGATCGAAGATAAACGCCTGCTTTCAAACATTGTTCGTTTTTCTCGTCCCCTGGGATATAATTAATATTTATTTTCCTTTAAAATAGATGAGGTTTGGTGGTGTAGGGTAAGCGATTGCTAATGAAATTCGATAGATCTTCTTGTTTGACTTATGGAGGAATCGAGCCAAGACGTCCTTCTATGTTTGCAGAAAGCTTTAATTTATTGCAGTGCAATTATAAAAATTAAAAAAAGTTTCAGTAGTAGAATCGTTAAAATTTTTGGCAAGTTTGATTAAAAGCCTTTTGCTTAATGAAAAGTATGTGTTGAATTTAATGATATGCAAATAGAATTTGGTTTATATACATAAAAAAAGGTTTAACGACATTCAAGAGTATATTAGCGAATATTTTTCTTTGAATATAAATAAGTATATATAATGGCTGAGACCACTTCAAACACGTTTTCGATTTTTTGTTTTGATAATTTTATGAGACAGAAAATTAATCAAAGATACTCGTCCAACCGCACTCAATGAATGCTCAAATACGACGAAATTTTCCTTAATTTTGACGATTCCGTTACTGGCAAATGCTCTGAGTTTTCGTTTCCTCAAAGTGAGGAAATTTGAATCGTCATTTTTATGAGGATTTGAATGTCGTCTAATCTAAAGAAATATTTCGTCATTTTTGAGCATGTGAGTACAACAATGAGATTCAGTTTCCTCAAAATCAAGATACAGAATCGTCAAATCACGATCGTAAAAGTTAGGATTCGCGTTTACTCCAAAGTCACGTGATAGTTTGACGAAACAATCCTCAAAATTAACGAAATGAGGCTTGAGGATTCATGAATCATCAAAAATAAAAGTGTTATTTCTAAGAGTGCGATGTCGTCATTATTTAAAATAAGGTGGTCAGAGATAAAATGCACATAAGTATGATCCTTTTGATCATATATTTGAAATATTTCCCTACTGTAAATACCTCACCGTAAAAACTAAAATATAATACTTTTATTTGTTACATGCATATTTTATTTTAAACTTATCAACAAATCGCTTTATGTTTATTTTTTAAAGTTTATTAAGAACACCGTTTATTAAGAACAAAAACACTGCTTAATCAAACGTAACATCACCTTAGAATTTTAAAAAATCTTAAGAAAATTCTCGCAAATATTTTCTACTTTAGTAATATAACGGCCTATGACCAACGTTTCAAAACCGGACTTCAGTTCCTTTTCGACTTAGATTCTGATTGCTACTTCAGCACCCAATAAAACATCTTTATATCATCCACTGTTTCCTTCGACCTTCTTTCAAACATCACGTAATTTATTAATTAGTCCCTCAAAAAAGATAAGCCCAAAAACGGCCAGGTAATTTTCGACGCAGCGCCATAAAGTTAATTAAGGAGGTCGCATAAGTGTCTTTGACACCAGCGTACCTGAGAACCTTTTCAGAAAACAACGATTAATCAAGCGCAGGTCGCGATTAACCGGTGAAAAGAAACGGTTAATAGAGAGGAAATGTGCTGGGACATCGTTATTGGCGCTTTCACTGAAATACTTTTAACGTAGACAGAATCTTGGTTATTTACGTTGGATTTTTTTGTATCCCTATTAGGGATTTCGGATAATGTAGTCGTTAAATCATGGTGTGAAAGTTTCTATGCATAGGATATGCGTTTTTTTCTTTTTAAGAATGTATGGAAAGGAATGTTTGAGATTTTTCAAATTTAATCTTGTGTATCTAATTATCAAAGTAACATTTTAAGCGTAAATTTTAAGTGCATACTGTAAATCAAGCAAGCCATTACACAATGTTTCTTTTTTAAACATTGGAATTTTTTTGTCCGTCGTATTTTCATTCATTGATAAATACTTTGATACAATTAACTCAATATTTCGTAAAGGAAGATAGTAAATTCTATTATTTAACATTTCATTTTCAAAATTTTGTAATAACCTAAAGTTTCTATGCGTAACTTGTTCGTATTACAATATAGTCAATTTTGTATTTAAAAAGGCTTATTTTAAAATATACACCTAAATAAACACGTTTAATTCATTTTGTGTGAATGAATTTATATATAAGTGGAACATTTATTGAATATTAAAATATGAATAGTATGATAAATGTTTGAATGCCTGCTGATATGCTGCTGTGTTAAGTTTCAGATCTTTAGTTTAAGTTGAATAAAAATAAAATCCTTTTTAATTTTGTAGTTTTTTAACGTACAGTAATTAAGTCAAAATTTACTTTACTTTCTGGTTAAAATTAAACACAAAAGCTAAATCTTTCTCAAACCGTTAAACATCTAAAAGTGGCTGGATTAATTACAAGTTAAAATCACATCCATGCCCCACCAATTAAAATCGAAAGTCAAGCTTCATTTAGTGATTTAAACGACAACTGATTCCGTAATTAATAATCAACTGTGCAAATAACATGACTAAGTATCTAAGTTGTCTTAATTCTATTCACACAACGCCAAAACTAAAATTTAGCCATTAAACTGATACACAGAGGATGAAGTTCTACAAATCCCGAAAAGTGGCAATTCAGCAAAATTTCTTTATTTTTGTATCATCAAATCATCTCATAAGGTATACATTTCAGGGATCTTGTGGAGTTGGTCTGACATAAATGTAAGTGAATTGTAACTGATCTTGAGTGAAATGTGTAGGTAAATATGAATTAAAATGGAGAAAAACATTTTTAACAATTGCTTTTGTTTTAGTGAATTTTGCAGTCTCTGTAACTAGAGTAAGAGAACACTCACAATCTTCTAAATATCCAGTACCTAATAAAATAGCCAGGATAATTCAAAATAGATATTCAAAAAATAAAAATTCTTATGCAATAAATCTAAAATTCTTCTAGGTTTTTTAAAGAGAAAACAATGACAGTGATAACTTTTGGTTGAAGGTATTAATGACCTCAGTTAAATGGATAATTAAATTCTAGCTTCCCTTTGATCTTTAAAACTTCTAGGAAACGTATAAAATTATTATAAAGTTAAAATTATTTTACAAAATTGCTACTATAATCTCGAATAAACGTGGTTCACATTTCTTATTCAAGGTTTTGGTGGAAAGTAAATAATATTGTAAACCAATTAGTCTAAGATCGTGAGCGCTTCTCTGGGCTACAGTGTCATTCATATATCAAATGACAACAAACCAAATTTCCGTGGGCTGTGGCACGTTAAATATGCCGTGGTCACAAAGTCCTCCATGTTTCTATACCAAATACCTCTGGGGGTACCAGATCAGGGGGTTATCGGCCATTGATCTGGATCGAAATTCCGATGTGTGAAAGGGACCTTAGTGTAAAACGGATGTGTCATGCTGACGAGCAAAAGTCAGACTTCCTCCCTTGTGGCGCTCAATAAAAACGGATGCCGCCCCTCTTCCCGCCTTAAAATCGGGTAGTTCTCTACTCCGGGCTGGGTTATCGAGTGGCATTAGAAACAACAACACAAACCAAATTCTATTAAAGAACATGCTTACGATAAACTACATGAATATTTCTTCGTGAATAAAATGTTACTTAAATCTTTATCAAAGCTGGGTTGTAATTTCGAAGGGGGTTTACCTCTTATACACCCCCTAATTTCAGCGTGGGGGAGAGGGAGGACATGCTTCGAAATAATTGCCACCCTTCCACGCTAATTTCCGGCACTCTTCTAGTTAATTAGGTGTTGAGATTAACAGTCATTTAAGGGCGTTCAGGTGTTAAATATACATCCTCTCAAGAAAACACTTCGATGAAGGGCTTCTGGAAAGGATCCCGTTAATTACGGAACACTTTTCCAGCGTTGGAAAAATGCGCTACTTTCCCAATAAAAATCCGTACCCTTCAACATGACTTTTTTACAGATTGATTTTTCAGATTTTATTTAAGGTTGGAAGTCGAATGGAAGACTCAGAGTAGCTTAAGTCACTTCTGGCAATTTCAAAAGTTGTTGATGCAATTTTGCTTGTTGTGGCTATAAAATGAATGCAATCAATTCCTACAAAGTTTGTTCGTTTTTAAAAAAAATATTTAGTTTTTAATCATTTAATTATTAGCTTAATTATTATTTAAATTATTTAGTTTTTATAAGAATATGTTATATATCAGCCAAACACTTGGAAAAGGTTTTATAAAGATATTATTTCTACTGGATAAGATTGCTTCACACGTACCATTTAAATATTAACCTATACCTATTAAGAAACTTAACGTATTTTTGCAATCCTATTAATTTATCCGTTTCATATAAAACATTAGAACATTTTAAATCTACGCACTTCACATAGAGCATTAAAATTTACACAATTACAATTCCTTTGGAATTCTATAAATATTTAAAAAAAAAGAAAAATGGGTTGCTCTCTTACATTAACAAAGCTGAATAAAACAAAATTTTTCTTAAGTAAGTTCATTAAAGGGAAGTGTTCAAGGCATATTACAATTAAATGAAATAATGAATAATTTCTTCCATTTTTATTTCTCTGTCTTCATTGTTTTTAAATTTCTAATATTATTTCTATGCTATAAAAACTTTTAAAGAATTGACTATTGAAAAGTGAATCGACGTTTACTGATTTTTTTTTTTTGTAAAATTACAAAACATTTTTTGGTAACTTTTTACATCGCAGTGCTGTAGTGTTTGTGTTATAGGAAAGAATTACCTTTTCATGTTGTACATAATCATAAGAACAACTTACTAAAATAGCATTAAAACAGAAAACATAGGAGCATCCAATCACTGACAGTAAAGCTAACTTTTCGCCAGTACCACACAAAAAATTTTACATCACCTATAAATTCATAGCACAAGGAGACGGAACCACTTTAAGATCAGAATAAGATGATAAATTATAAGATTTTTACAGTGTTTGCAAAGTTTTTTAGAAACGAATTTTGAGCTCTGTTTTCAAACTGGAATACTGTTACTTAGACTATTTTGTCTCTGAGGTAAAGATTAATCCAGATAGAATTTCTATTTTTATCGAATATCCCTCCTTTGCATTTTACAAGTGATTAATTTCCTGTAGTACAACAACAACAAGCAGCAAGCGCAGACCATTTTCCGAATGAAATCGATAAAATACCTTCCGCTTTTCCTCCCGAACGCGATATTCTTTCGAATAAATTTTTCTTAAAGAATTCTCGATTTCAAGGAGAAAAGAAAATGTTTTGGTTTATTCTTGGATTTTTTTTCCGAAGAAGAAGAATCTCGCTTTAGTGCATTATCGTCTGTGTTTATTTTTCTCATCTAGCTGGGCGTGTTTATTCAGTTTTTAAAGTTCTTCGATGGCCCGGCGTCTCTCGAGTTCTTTATATTTATAAGATTAGAATAATTGGAGTTCGGAGCGAGAGTTTAATGCGTTTATGATGCAGCAGGGTGAGATGTTTATTTTACAAACACTTGGGATAGTTATTGATGACGGGTGAAGTCTTATTTATACGCATCATTTACAAGTTTAAGGTACTGGAATGTTATTTCAATATGGGTGATTAAATTGCAGTTTAGATACAATTGAAAGAGATCATTGAACGAATCTGAGGGGACAGAGTGATAAATATACATGATTTGGTTGGGGAATATTTATTTCATATCATGTAGACAGGGAAACAAATTTTCAATATTTAATATTATTACAGTTAGAGAGATAGAATTTTAAAAAAAATTTCCAAAAAATAATGCTTCATAAATGTGTGTCGCACACACGCTCACATATATACACGTATATAGAATCGTAAAAATGTATTTGAACTTATTTTTTGTGTGTGGATATTTTCAAAGGACATGTAATTATTTAAGAAATTACAACATATCACGTTTTCAAATATTTGGAAGAGGACATTTTGATAACTACGTATGCAGCACACAATGACTATTAAACTCAATCAAAATAGTTTATGATACGTCCTTTTTATAATAGGTTTCATTTTCGGTACTAACTACAAAATAACAACATAAAAAATATTGATTGTACTAGCTTATACTTTAAATTATTCTCAACCAGTACAGTGAGTTTATTTTTTTTTAAAACAGCAAAAGTATTCATAATTAAAGAAACCCAATTCAAATATTTAATTTAGTTTTAGCTACTTTAAAAAAATCCTATTAACTCTTTACGTTTCAATTATTGATTAACTGCATTCGAACTTAATGCATACAGAATGAGCTATTCCCAACCCCACATCCCAAAAACTACAGTAGTACCGTAGAAAAATTACATTACGCCTTACAAAAAAGCAGGGAAACTCAGGAAGAGTTGATTTGGTGAGCTTTGAAAAGATAAAGAAAAGAAATAAACCTTATACATAAAAAACACACAACTGAAAGTCTGATAAAAAGCAAACTTCATTACGACTAAAACGAAAAACACGCCATTTTCTTTTGGGCCATTGTAAAAACCATCCGTGATGGGGCATTGAAAATAGCACAGAGGTTACCAAGCGTACCATGAATTTGAGGAATTGGACTGAGGTTCTGAGACAAAGTCTTCGTTAGCAACATTTGAAATTGTTTCAGAGGAAATGTTACTGTTAAAAGATCAAGTTTTTTTTTTCTAAATCGGAATCAGTGTCTTTGTTGAAGTAATTTTTTTAATGATTGTTCTTTTATCAAGCTTTTTTTTAAGATTCATAGAGGACGTAAGCTAGAAGAAATTAATTGTGCTTGCACTGTCAAAGACAAGTGATCTTGAACTGTTTTAATGGTTGTTAGTTTTCTATACATCACATGCTTATTAGTATATACTGACTTTTATTCTTACAAACAGTGGTTATCGTAGGACGTAGGTAGTAATTAGCCAAAACTATTATTCCTCATTGTCCTCCATAAATCCCTTCTAATTAAAATATACGTATTCTTAAAAATTTTTTTTTGTGAATTGCTGTTTAGGTTAAAAAAAAACTTTTTCAGTAAGAATTTTTTTATGTAAACAATGCGAGGAATGGCCGTTTCGAAGGAGGCAGCATACCTTTAGAGTTGCCACATAATAAGGGCAAACAAGAATTTCTGAAAGAACTGGATTAACCTACCTTCCTGTCATTTTAATACTAATTGAAATTCCTCTGTACGGACTGAAGGACAAAGGGATGAAAAGGTAGGTCTCTGATGCCATCCCTTTCTAAAAAAATGTTTCGAATAAAAAAAAGGAAAGTGCACTCCGTGCCAACCTAACTTGGGTAAAAACAAAGAGTAAAAAGTTAGCGGGAAAAGCGCGGTTGGTCCGTTAGTTGGAAACTCTTGAAAGGTAATATTTACATACAAAATGATCTGAATACAATTTAACCAAAATACACTTTTCATTCTGATAAAACTGCCAAATCTTCTCAAATAATATTGAAATCTGTTAGACCTTAAACGAAATTAATGTTCTAAACATGTTTTCTGGGTGGATTCACAAATAATTTATGGAACTCCTTACGTCCGCGGAAGGATCTTTTCCATAGCATATTTCTATTTACCCAACTAAGGTTGGCAAGAAGTGTAGGCTAAACTTTTTACCTTCGCTATATTATACAAATACTGATGTTTAAAACGTAATTATGTATGTATATTAGGAGAAACTAAGATACAATAAAAATAGTGACATATCAATTTGAAGAACAGATAATGTTCTCACCTGGGTTTGGAGTTCCTGAGCGGGTCTGGTTCGGACGGGGGTTGTTGTTGTTCTGTGGCGATGCACGGGGGGACTTCGTACAGACAGTAGATGCTCTCCTCCTCGTGATCACTCAGGCAACTGGACGGCTACACGGGAAAGAGAGACACACTCAGAGACGCATGACATATGATGGACTTAGCTGAAAAACACACCTTCTCCATAGTATAACTAAGATACAGGGTCCTGTTCATTCGTTGGCGACTATCACAATTGAAGAGTACACGGGAAAAACCGATTGATTTCGCAAAGAAGTTTCCTTAGCAGGCCACTTTGGCGATGATAGCGAGTGATCGCCTAAACTTGTGTAAGGAAACCAGTTCCTATCACAGATATCATAGTTATGTAATAGAGTGGCAGATCACGTGACCTCCAATGCTAACGACGGGACGCGCAAGGAGCTCCCAGAAGAGCCCCAATGAAGCCAGTGTTGTAGGTCACGTGATATGCCACGCTAATACTTTAACTACTATCTCTGTGGTTCCTAGCTACCAAGATTCAGGCGATTGGCGATCCCAACGCTTGGACCAAGCGAAGAAGGAAGAGAGAAACCGGTTTTCTGCCGCCAAGCAGACAATTGCGGGCGTCCGTCTAGTAAATCAATCGGTTATTCCCGTGTACTCTTCAATTGTAAATTCAATTGGACGAAGTCGTCAACGAACGGGCCGGACCCTATAACTTAGTTATGCTTTGGGGAAAGAGAGTATTGACACTATATTGATACTAGACTCTTCAAATAATGGTGGCTAAAATAATTATTAAAAATTCAACATTTAATTTAAAGGGTACTGTTGCAAAATTAACAGTCTACAAAATAAATAACTATGATATAGGCACCCAGCATACAAGGTGCCTGGGTGCCAAGGTAAGGCATAAAGACGGTTAAAAATGATCACGGTTCTATTTAGTCACAAAAAAAAAAAAAAAAAAAAAAAAAAAAAAAAAAAAAAAACTGTAGTGCTAGCTAAAATTCTCAAAATTTAGGTAAACTTTAGTGAGTTCCCTTGGAATGATTTTTTAAAATTACATTCTCTCAAAGAATGTCTTTGTTAAAAAGATCTAAGTATCGAATCGACGAATTCATCAATAACTTGGCTACTTCTTACACTGGCATTGCAAAAAACTACCCAATTATAATTTTTTCACAACTTTTTTTTTATCTGTTGGCTTAAATGTAATGAATTAAAATATATGTCTTCTCAGCAACTTTTTCTACCAATATTGCTAATTGTGAGGGGTGTTATAAACAGTTCTTGACGATATTGATTAACGAAATGGGGTGAATCTATTAGGGTAATGAGAAAAAAATAACCCAGATTTTTTTTTGCTGCGAGGGATTTTTTAGGGGAAACTCATTTCTGTAGCTTCCAGCTTATAACTAATGTAAATGAATAATAAATTAATAATATTTCAAACGCTACATATTTCTTATTAAGTTAAAACTTCCGGGAGGTTTTTAATTAATTTATTAGAGCTATAATTAAAACATTATTTTGTTACAGGAAACAGCATGCTGGAGGCTAATTGTAATATATAAATTTTTTGATGAGGAAAATTAAAAAAAAATAGACTAGACCAAGAAAAGCAATTTTTTTTTTATGCTTGACTAGAATCTAATATGTAAAATCATGCATGCTTTGGTATACGAAACCTTTTGCCCAATATTCGAAAAACACACAAACAGGGTTGTATAATTGAAAAAAATTTAGTGATTTAAAATAGCTTATAATTTCTATAATTTTCTTTTTTTTTTGGTTACCAGATATGAGCGTAAAAAATTTTTTGATTGTATTTCATCTACAAATGACATGTAAGGTTCATCTAAGTTTTTTTTACTTATAGCAATAGTTTAAAGTATATTTTGTAAAGATATATATTTTTTTCCTGAGAAGAAGTTTTTGGTGCGAAATGCATGTAAACCTTTTTGAATATTGAGCTGCCATCCACCACAAAAACTCCTACAAAACCATCACTCTACATCTTTAAAATATACACAACCGCGTCAAAGTAGAAAAACGAAATCTAAGGCCAAAATCCTCCTTATAATGAAAACGCCAGTCTTCATTTGAACTCAGGTGGCAATAAAAGACCAGGCAACAATGCCAAAGCATCCACGATAATGTATTCAAAAAAGCACAGAATCTTCATTTTATTTCCCACTCTTTTTCGGGAGTGGTAAAAGCACAGAGATCCCCTTCGCCCCTTACGGACTTTTCACCAAACTAAAAAAAAAGTCGGAATTTTCACCTAATCAAATTTTGTCCTTTGGGTTCACAACCAATTTTTTTGCCCATCTTTCAAGTATCATTATCTGCTTCTATAAGTATGTTATCCTAGGGATGGAAAGTTGCCTGTGACATGAATTTAGAATACCCCCCCCCCACCTCCCCCTCTCTCTATTTCTTTTAAGGTGCTTCTTTGTTTAGTCCCCGATCAGAAGAAGAAGCCAGTCGTGATTACGCTGGCTGTCCTTATCATGGGTGTAGTGTTTGGGTTTCTAAAGAGAGAACTGCTATTTCATGTTCTTGGTAAATTAAATAACAAACACAATTGAATCGGTGAGTGCATAAACAACGTCAGTCACAAATTTCAAATTTTTCAGGAGGGAGAAAAAACGTAATAACTCCTCTTCTATTTCTGCACTCAACACTCGAAACAATCGTCCTGTATTTACGGTACTACTCAAGAGACAAACGTAGTTTTTGCACCCAACACGCATCTTGCCTTTGTACGCTCATTTTCATTGAAAACGAGTTTTCGGATTATTTTGACTGAAGTGGTTTCTGCACTCACCGATTCAATTTTTATGCATATTTTGAAAATACATTTCGTTATCGAAACTTGTACGCAAAAATAGAGTATAAATTCATAATAAACTACCCATCTATAAAAATCCATGCAAAACAATAGAAAATGTTAGAGAAAATTGATAGGTTGTTTCCCTTAATAACAATGAAGTTTCAAAAAATAAGAGAAAATATATTTTAGTTATGTGATTGATGATTATTTTGAAACACTTGACATCAAAATTATGTATTTATCACTTTAAAAAACAATACGCAAGAAACTTAACGGTATAACTTTTAATTTATAACATTTCGCATAATATTTGCTTTTGTCAATTTTTTACGACACCGAACACATTTTAATTTTGATGACATTTGTACCGAGACTGACTTTTACTGAATTTTCACAAGTGTAAAATTTTTTAAAGAACTACTATACAGAAACATTAAATATTTTATTAAGTAGATGACTGCAGCTTATATAAACAAGAACTGATGAAGGACTATAGTTTGTTATTTATTTAACCTCCCGATTTACCCGCACCACTTTTTTAAAGGTATGGTGTATATTGCCATTATGTGTTTCGAAAAGTGAGTTTTAGTTTCAGAACCTCTTACGGGGTTCGGTTCATTGGAAAAGTGGGGGTGAAAGAAATTGAATTTCGATGTGGTCTTGGCTGGAAGCGTGTGTTTGATGCAACTACACGGGGTTCATAGAATCCTGCTCCGAAAACTCTTTGAAGCCAAATTCCGACTGGCACTTTTACAAGAGGTATATATATTTTTTTATAGTGTGGCTGATTTGGGTTTTAAATTTCAAAAATTTGCATGGAATTTGGCGCTGCTTTGAAGAACGTTTCAAAAGGAATCACTCAAGAATGAGGGGAAACAGTTCGTAGGTTTCAAACAAAGGGTAAATTATTCTGCGGTGACTTACTATGCAGTAGTTAGAATTTATGAATTCAGCTTATTTTGAGTTTTAGTCGCAAAGTGCACACTCCTTTTGTAAAAGGCGAAATGGTTAGTTAGATATTTAAATTTTGCAGAATGAAGGAGAAGGGAAAAGTTCAGGTTATTGTTGAAAGGTAACCATAATAAATATTGCAACGTAGGTTTAGTTTCATTTAGTTTCAATAGAAATCCGAAGGTTTAGAGGTTTCAAAATCAAATTTTAACACTACGCAGAGAGATTTTTCTTAACAATGAGAAAGAAGTATTATCGACGAACAGTGAAAGTGCGATAAAAATATTTTATCAGTTTTAATTTAATTATAATATAGAACAATTTATATACGATTTTTCAGAATGTGTGTTTTTTAAAGTTATTTACTTTATTGATGATTCAAGTACGTTCATCTTATTTCTCGTAGTTCATTTGTAATGTTTTTTATGGCCGAACTAAAGTTATCAAAATAAAAAGTTATAAATAGTTGAGCCTTACATAAAATATATCACATTAGCACAACGTTTCTTTAGTCAAAAAGAAGTAATTTGACATCTTAATTCGACCTACGACGAAATGGCTGCGTCATAACGACGCGACGTCCCTCACCAGTTTGGGTAGTTTCCAGAGACCACATCCTCAGCAGACGTCTCACAGCATCAGAGGACAACCAAGAAAGATTCGAAATTGATGACGGAAAATCCGCGGGAAGTCTTGCAAGAAGACTAATGGCATTTCCATTTCCATTTCAAAAGTATGACAAACATTCCCAGTGCCGCGCCCGCTCCCTACCAATTTAGTATTTGCATTGGATCCCGTCCTCTTCTGCGCACCTTACCATTCATTTATTTGCTGTCAAGCAGACCTCCGGAATGAATACCTCGCTGTAATTCATTCTCCTATTCGCTTTAATTCGTTTCCTTTATTTGATTTCTTCATTTTTATTAGGTGAACATTACTCGGCTTTTGAAAATAATTAGGTTTTTTTTTTAAATGGTTATTGAAGAGGTGGGGGTAAATGGATGAAGCCTTGTCACACAGACGGATCTTGTTGGAAAGTGTAGAGTATATGAAATGGTTTCTTTTGTTTTGGGTTTTGTTATTCTTTTAAAGATGGTAATGAAAAATTACCTTTGAAATGATGCTTGAAACTTTTGATATTTTTGGATTACTACTCCCGGAGTACTTTTTATTATTTTGTTTATTTCGGATATTTAAACCGTAATTTTTCAAAGGATGAAATTCTCAACTTTATTGTTTTATTTTAAGATGGGGAATTGGTAAATTTGCATTTACAGAAAAAGAATAATCTATATATTTATGTATAGTAACTCGATAAACCTTGAACCCTCAATGTTGTGAAACTGAATATGTCGCATACTACGCAAAGGTGGTATGTAAGGTAATGTTAAAATTTATTTAAATGTATCGACAGAAAAAGAATTATAAATTTTCATTACCAATAAAACATTTCAAAATATATATAAAAAAAATTTAGTAAGTATTTTAATTGATGTTCTAAATTTTCTGCACTAAGATTTGTAAACTGATCGTATGTTAGCGGGCACAATTTAAATGAATTTTTTGTGCTATTGAAAACAAAAACTTTTTATACAACAAAAAATAAATTGATTTTTTTATAAAAGTTTTTTTATAGTTCACTAGTTTATCGGAAGTACATTTTTCTCACTTTGTTAAAAAAAAAATCTATACTATCATATGTATATAACAATCAGCTCAAACATATATAAGAAATTTGATAATTCTACAACTGAGATCTTAAATAAACCTACATATATAAAAGTAGATAAACTTACCGAATACTTTCCTGGCTTGAAGCTCCTACTACTTTTTAACGTTAGACTATCACTTTGAGGCTGAAATAGAAATAAATAAAATAAATTAATAAATTATATATGCTCTTTTCATTAGTTTATAAATATACAGATACAAGTTTTCTTGTTACAAAAACAATAAAGTTTAATATGCAAAATAGTTTTTTTTTTTGAGTTTCATAACTTCCTTGGTTCTTAAGAAATAAGATACAATATATATCTTGCTTAGCACACGATTTGTCTGTATTCGATCCCTGTAATTTTTTGTAATTTCTTTAATTTTTTGTGTTTTTTTCAATTGATGGATAATTCACTTTAACTACCATAGGAAAAATAAGAGTATATTCTTCAAATTCCTGTATTTCCCAGTAGCATTGCTAACAGAAAAATATGTATTTCCGGAAATGAAGAAAAATTTCGAGAGTGTAGTTAACAGGTAAATTATGACTGTAGTGAACAGGTCTCCACAGACACATACAAAGACACGGACCATTTAAGGGGTCATAGGAGTCTTAAAAATGTGCAAAGAAGGTGCTACAAAAAAAAGTTTGATCTTTCATGTAATTTTTTAACTACTCAATATATATGTATAATTTTTTTATATGTAATTCTGCAAGATTTATTTATTATAAAACACATTTTAAAATTTATGAAACTTTAATATCATTTATTTTAGTTTTGGCTAAACATAAAGCTATTTGAACACATTGGGATTAGGCTTGCGCGGCAAATTTTGAAGTCAAAATTGAAAAAATGACCAAGAAAATGACTTTATATTATACAAATATGTACAAACAAAGACTTATACCTAAATTCTCAGTTCAATTTCAATTAGAAATTGTTTAAAAAACTTTTTTCTAAAAAAAAAAAAAATAAAAATTTAAAAATTTTGATTTTAAATTTTTTTAAAAATAATTTCTAATTAAAATTGTGCTGAGAATTTAGGTATAAGTCTTTGTTTGTACATATTTGTACAATATAAAGTCATTTTCTTGGTCATTTTTTCAATTTTGACCTCAGAATTTGCCGCGCAAGCCTAATCCCAATGTGTTCAAAAAGCTTTATGTTTCATACCATTTATTTAAGTTTTGGCTGAAGTTTCATAAATTTTAAAATTTGTTTTATAATATATAAAGCTTGTAGAATTGCAATAAAAATATACTTGTATATTAAGTAGTTAAAAATTATATGAAAGATCAAACTTTTTTTTTTTGTAGTACCTACTTTGCACATTTTTAAGACTCCTATGACTCCTTAAGTCACGAAATAAACAATTTATAGTATAATTTCTTAATTTTTTTAGGTATTGAATTTCTGAAATGAAATTTACAAAATGTCCAAGCCAATTTAGTAGAAAGAATAGCACATAAGTCCCCTCCATAATCTAATAAAAACTGAAGTTTTTCATAAATAGGAAAAATACTTTATTAGAATTAAAAAGCCTGATTGACAGCGGGTCTCCAAACCAAAGTGCCTCTGCGTTAATCCAATTTGAAAAATTATGTTCTAAGCCACATTTCCCCGGTTGTATTGAATATTTTTACAGATGTTTCTTTATGTGATGTACACTCTTAAAACAAAAGAGTGAATTCCACTCCTATAGGAGAAGTGCATTTTCGACATTGGAAGGGAGTGAAAATTAACTCAGACCGAGTTAAAATTTACTCAGGCGGAGTTAAAATTACTCGTTTGGAGTGATCCTGTCGGTGGTTTAACTTAACAAAAGAGTGAAATCCACTTCTTTTGGGGAAGTGCATTTTCGACTTTGGAATGAGTGAAAATTAATTCAGATTGCGTTAAAATCGCTCGTTTGTTTTAAGAGTGTATATGTAGCTAACTTACAGATCTCTCTAATCCCACTTTTCAAAATTGGTTCAAATAATTTTTTAATTGTCAATAAATAATTTTACTCAAAGTATTCGAACCAATTTCAAAAAGGGGATTATAGAGACCTACATTTATTATATAAAATAACATTTGTAAGAAATATTCAATACAGCCGGAGAAATGTTGCTTAGAATTTTTTTCCCATTGGGTTAACACAGAGGCATTTTAGTTTGGAGACCCGCGGTCAATCGGGATTGTTCGACCTTAAGGTGTAGGTAAGTATGCTAAAGATTGGATTACCGGCATGGGCGGGAAGTCTATGGCCACCCTCCTCTTCCTGATGTCCTCGAGCCTGGCGAGGACATCCTTGTAGTGGGTGCGAAGCTCGTCGGCGTACCTCGTCGCCAGGCCCTCCAGGTGACACCCCCTACTGCCATCCTGAAACACAAAAAGAGGATTGGTTTATTAGCTACGCAAGATTTTTTCCCCCTGCGTAATGTGTTAAAGGAAAATCATTATCGAACCCTTGCTAGTATGACCGTCTGGGCCGTTTTAGAGGTTAAAGGGTTTAGGGGGCCGCTGCGCTCTTTTCGTTCAAGGGGACTAATTGGACCGTGACCTATCTACTATACAGGGTGGCCCAAAAGTAGGTTAGTTAGAGTTAAAGCCGTACCTTTAAAGTGTAGGTGTGTTAATTAACATTTAACTGCAGTGTTACAGTATATTTTAATTTGCTGAAATTTCCGTTGTCATCATGATATCTGCCTCATTCCTCATTTGAGCTGTGTAACAATTTTAATGTCTCGACCCATAAATCTAGGCTTGAAGAGTTTCCTGTCTTCTGTTTTTCCCATTAAGTTCTAAACAATAGAGTTGATTCCAGCTACATAACTAGTATTGTACATATCTTTATTTCCAATAGATTTACCCGCAATCGTCGTATATTTTCTCATAGCTCTTCCCATTATAACTATTTTTAAAATATCTGTTTGCAAGGGTTTTACAAAATTTACAATAACTTTTCTCACGATCTAGATATTTGTGCTATGTATTTTAAAGATTTTAAAGTCATTATTATTATCATTTATTTATTATTATCTTTTTAAGATTCTGTGCGACCCTATCTTCTTTTTTTAATTTGTAGAGGGTAAATGGACTCATGAAACTTGTCTAGCTCCGCTAGACCATGGGGATGAGAAACAACAACATATTTTAAAGCAAACTTTCCAACTTTAATCTGTGTAATGTGTTTGTCTGTTTTTATACTCAATTATTTCGTATTTGTTTTATTTCCTAACTATTTTGTTCAATGTACATTGTAATACGATTTTCATCTGCAATGTGCATTTAAAACTGTATAAAACTAAACTAAACTAAGTAATATCGTTAACTAAGAACATACGCGTCATACAAGAGCCCAAAAAATTTGAGCTCGGTCAACTAATGTGTGTAATTTCAGTTAGAATAGACTAGGCAATCGGATTTAGAGGTTAAATTTGTTAAGGAGACATGTCTGATTAACACGGCGGGATGAGTCCAAACGGACTATGTATACTCACATTTAACTATATTTTTTCTATGTGGTTCAGCATCAAAGAAAGATAAATAGCGCACAAGTCCACTTTATTATCCTATAATAACTTAGTTTTGCAAAAAGAGGAAAAAGTTTTTATAACTATAAAAGTTATGCTTAATAAAAATACATCTAACAATGTCCTCAAAAGAAATATATTCCTCTACTCAGTCATAAATATCTTATTAAAAAAATGTCAACGCTAGACTTTTTCCTGACATTGATATGAGAATAAAAAATAAGTATAATTTATTATGAAGCAACGGAAATTCAACCCTAACATTGTCTTCTACCATCCACCCCCATCGTTTTTATCTTCGCAAACTTCTTCCAACATTTATTATTCCTGAATCTTATCCAAGTAATGAATTTATGGAATAAAATGTCATCCATTGCAGAGTAAAAAAAATGTATAAGAGGCCATTTAGAAACTCTAGCCTTAAATATAACATAGCCTATCTCTTAAGTTCTTCCGCCTAAGTACGGTGCCTCAGGAAAAATTCAGCAAGCAAGTTCATTTTTTGATGTCTTGGCCCCCCCTTTGGCCCATAAACATACCTAAACGACGTTAAGACCTCCGTCGATGTCTATAAAATATCTATTTCTTGATGTTGAAAGACCCGACGTAGGTAAGAATACTAATAAGGGTGTACGTGGCAGGGGGTATTTGGTAGTTGCAGGAATCACCCACTCTTAAATACTTTACAAGTGCTGCATCAAAGTCTAATGCTCTGGTAATTTCTAGAGTGACATACCAATGGTAAACCATCGATTTAGATTTTAGGTCTGATATGAGAGAGATTACAGAGTGATCTCTAAAATAAATGGTCTATGAATTATTTAGTGAAAAATATCATATTTGATGATGGATCGTTTTAATAAGTAGTGAACTGAATTTTTTCAATACTGATACAGAGGATTACTAATAAATTAAATCAATACACACTAGCAGAAGTTCATTAATTCAATTATAAGAATGTAACGGTATAATGGTTTAGTATATATTTTGAAACAACTGTGTATTATTTCAAATTACAGAAGTTATTGGTTAAAGTACACATTGAAGTAAGTAGATGATTATATGAAAACAATAAAAAATGGTCAGCCAGTGTATTTAAAAACAAACTTTGTCTACATTAGTTTTGTATGTGTATGTTACCGTGTATTTAATTTGAATTTTATAATCTGAATTTTTTTTAGGTTGCTTAGAATATGATTCATTCACTAGTGATTGTCGACAATTAGCAGGTTTTAGACTTACACAGTACCATATTATATTCTACATGTACACATACAAAGATAATAAATTAGCATACATCTTTGAATGAAAGTAGGAAGTCATAAAGCTGGATTTTTTGTATGGTCCAGGTAAATAGTCACAAAAATAAGCTATTTTCTATTCCGAAAATAAATATAATTTTTGGGTGATTAATAAGGGGTAAAGCTTTTGAGAAATTCTAACGTTACTTTACTGATACATAATATTTATTTAAAATGCATGTTCCGATTTAAAAAAAGAAAACAAAAATGCTGTATACCAAAATTCAATACCAATTGCTTGAATATTTTATGAATCGTAAATTTTAACCAATAAAACATTGTAGCAAGTCAAATTCAACTGATATTTTATTTTGCTGTCCAATGTCGTTTATTTAAAATCTTATCATTGAGTAAACTATTTATTTAGATACAAGTGCTTTAACAACTGTTGAAGGAATAAAATTCGGAAACATAAACTTGTGTTTAGTGCAAGAGACATAAAAGTGAACGTTTCTAGTAGAAAGAGCTCAAAAGTCATAAAACCACTGAAAGATATATTTAACAGCCTCTAAAACTCAGGTTTACGAACTGAAAACTCTCGCTTTGCGTCAGGTGGATCGATTTTTATGAAGACAAATTTAACTAGCCGTAAAATAGTTGAAGTTATTTGTGCAGAAAATACGGATCTCTGTGACCGTAGAGTAGGAAATCCTGATAAATTTATTCATAAAATAAACAGTGCAGTGAAGGGATTTAACTTGTGTTTAAACTTAAACAACGCCAAAAAGTATATTTCGGACAAATTATAAGTCATTGCCATTATGAGTTTTTGAATGGAATGACAAAATTAAACATAATTTAATATTTATTTGATGTTAAAATGCTGACACACGAACCTTTCTACTGGCTTCATTTTATTATGTTGAATTGTTAATTTATCACTCTATATTTTTTTCCCATTTTAATCAAATCGTAAACCTGCAAATTCATGTTTCTTCTACAATCAAGTAAGTTTGTAATCTTTTTAGTTTTTTAGGCAGTCACAAAACGCAAAATGAAGAAAAGGGTTGTTGAACTCTCAAAAGCCCTTAAATTTCGACTGGTAGGTGAAGTATAAGTAACAACCTATATGAGTTTTCGCGAAAGAGCATAATTAGTTAGTAATAATTTCCAAAGACGCTGTGCCGAGGTGGCGCTGCGACGCCGATAAGCAATCACTATATATACCGCGGGCAGATCCCCGCTAGTTTGTACTTCTTTGTATTTCTTTAAGTGAATTAAAACTATGTTAGTTACGATAAGATATTGCTGTTTCTTTATCTATCTCTCATCAGTTATTTGAACTTATTTGACCACGGCGTCAACATAGTGGAGGCACCGACGAGATTCCTGTTTAACCAGGTGCTGTATTACCTTCTTACTATTTGCGAAAATGGCGGAAGAAGCCACCATATTGCGACTTCGCGGTAGAGCAAAGGCCGCGATGACTCGCATTAGAACTTTCCTTGATTCGAAGGATGATTTCTCATCGAACGAACTGAAACTTCGTTTAGAATTGCTTGAAAATAGTTGGCGAGAGTTTAATGACCAGGACTCTCAACTTCCCGACGAGCGCTCGGAAATTGAAACTGTAGAAGAAACTTATTGTGGGTTGAAGCAAGAAATTATGGATTTAATTCAAGAAGTTTCTTCAACTCCACGCGCTGAAACTAGACCGCTCGAACCCTCTTTGAATGTTACGCAACCTATGTCTGAATTTAAGTTACCGCGTTTAACTATTCAAGCTTTCACTGGAAATTATAATGACTGGATATCGTTTAAAGATTTGTTTTCTACAACCGTTCACAATAACGATAGTCTCAGCTCTATTCAAAAGTTCCAATATTTGAAAGGTTTGTTGTCCGGTCCTCCGGCAGCTTTAATCAAACACATTCCGTTTTCAGAAGCAAGTTACGAACAAGCATGGTCCAAACTAGTGGCCCGTTACGACAATAAGCGTCAAATTGTTACCTCTCTTATTAATACGTTCTTGCAGTTACCAAAAATGAATCAAGCCAGCGAGAAGCAGCTGCGTAAAATTTCGGACACCGCCGACGAAGTAGTTAGAGGATTAAAAGGATTGGGAACCGAAGCGTCGTCCCGAGATCCTTGGTTGATTCATATAATTGTTGATAAACTTGATCCGGAAACCAAGCAACTTTGGGCTCAGGCCAAATGCGACGACCAGTTTCCCAAGTTTGAAGAATTTATAGACTTTCTTAATTCGCGATGTTACGCTTTAGAAAGCTTTAATTTGAGTGTCCCGAAGGAAACGAAATTGTCTAGACCTAATGCTACTTACGCATCTAAAAATAACTATAAGAGTATAAAATGCCCCAAATGTTTGGGTAATCACGCTCTCTACAAGTGCTTCAAATTTAAGGAACTTGATATAAACGCTCGCAAAAGCTTTATTCAAAGACGATATTTGTGCTTCAATTGCATGTCTGATCAACATTTATTTCGTGATTGTGATTCGACTAAAGTTTGCTCAAGATGCCAACAAAAGCATCACTCAATGTTGTGCGACTCAATCCAAGGGAATTTATCGTCAACAACTACTACTCAAGCAGAGGAAAATCCGGAAACCTTAACTAACAATGCGGCCCAACCAACTGACTGCTCTAATTCAAGGGAGTTGATTAGTGGCGTAAGTCGTTCGCGAGGGAAAGCGGTTTTGTTGCCCACCGCTATTGTAAAGGTCGAAGATTCTAGCGGAGCTCATCAACAGGCAAGAATGTTGCTCGACTCGGGCTCCGAGGGATCATTCGTCTCGGAAGCTTGTGTACAGAGGTTAGGTCTTAAAAGAAGTCACGCAAATTTTAAAGTTCTGGGTCTTTCGGCAGTTGATGCGGGAACAACGAGAGGTCTAGTTCGCATCAAAATGCCTTCGTTTTATGATCAAAAAGAGGTTTTTGACATTGAAGCTTACATTCTAAATAAACTAACCGCAGCCATACCTTCTTCAACCATAAATATAGAAGATTTGAAACATTTAAGAACATTACAATTGGCTGATCCTACCTTTTCTATGTCTAATCATGTGGATCTCATTTTAGGTGCTGATTATATCTTTTCGATGTTACTCCCAGGACAAATAGTTTCTAATGGTAAAGTACCTCTTGCTCAAAATAGCAAGTTTGGTTGGATATTATCCGGTAAGATAGATTCTGACAGTTACCCCAATTCTGCATCGGTTAACTTAACAGTACTGCATTCTTCAAACCAAGACTTTGATTTAAGAAAATTTTGGGAAGTGGAAGAGGTTATGCCCACCAGTCATTTTCCCCAATTAACAGATGAGGAGTGTTTTTGTGAGGCTCACTTTGCTGACACTTTCTCCACCGGAGGTGACGGGCGTTTTGTAGTTAAATTGCCTTTTTACAAAACTGAACTAAAGCTCGGTTACTCCAAGCAAATTGCAATTTCCCGATTACTTTCGATGGAAAAGAAATTCACTTTAAACAACGATCTTGCACAAAATTACAAAGGCTTTATGTCGGAGTATGAGTTTTTAGGTCACATGTCAAAGATTGAACCTCAACTGAAGGATTCGAGTTCAAACTATTTTATGCCGCACTTTTGCGTTACCAAAGAATCTAGTACGACTACTAAGCATAGGGTTGTTTTTAACGGTTCGAATCCCACTTCCAACGGTTTATCTGTAAACTCATTATTGGGAGTAGGACCACAGGTACAGAGATCCCTGTTCTCAATTCTAATTGATTTTCGCTTTCATAACATTGCCTTTTCTTCCGATATAGAGAAGATGTATCGACAAATATGGGTTTCCGAAGAAGATCGAAAATTCCAGTCCATCGTTTGGCGAGAAGACCCGGCTTCGGACATAGCAGACTACGAGCTGAATACTGTAACGTATGGCCTTTCTTCTAGTTCTTTCCTGGCAACTCGATGCCTGAAGCAAATTGCTATGGAAAATAAAGATACGTTCCCTGAAGCATCGTTTAAAATAAATAATAACCTGTACATGGATGATTTGTTATCGGGTTCTGAGAATTTGGAGGACGCTTTAAAGTTGTGTACGGACATTTCCTCTTTGCTTGAGAAGCGAGGTTTTAAGTTAAGAAAGTGGCGCTCAAATTCACCAGAACTAATAAAAATTCTAGCCCCAAACCAAGAACCCTTAGTTGATTTTGAGATTCAAACCAGTGATTTTCAGAAGGTATTGGGATTATACTGGAATAACATTGCCGACGAATTTTATTTTGAGGTTGTTTGTGAAAAAGATACTGTTGTAACTAAGCGTAAATTACTATCGCAGTCTTCTAGATTGTTCGATCCCTTAGGATTAATTTCGCCCTGCATCGTTATGATTAAGATACTTTATCAGAAACTTTGGCTATTGAAGTTGGATTGGGACTCTCCTCTCCCTCCTAAAGTAAATCAAGATTGGCTTAACTTCAAAGAACAGTTTGTGAAAATTAACTTAATCAAAATCCCTCGTTGTGTTAGACATACTAACAGTAAATTTGAGATTCATGAATTTTGTGACGCATCAGAACTTGCATTCGCAGCTGCCGTTTACATTAAAGAAAATTATGGTGGAAGCATTAAAGTTAATTTGTTAACTTCCAAAACGAAGGTGGCTTCTATCAAGGTTGTTTCGATCCCAAAGCTGGAACTAAACGCGGCAGTGCTTCTGACTAGACTAGTCGAAGCGGTAAAGAGTGCAGTTGGGTACTCTACTTATGACATCTTCTATTGGACTGATTCTAAAGTTGTTTTAACATGGTTGTCTTCCTCGCCTCGTAGGTGGAAGCCGTTCCTCGCCAACAGAACGACAGAAATCCTCGAAACTACCAACAACGACCGCTGGCTCTTCGTACCCAGCAAGGATAATCCTGCAGACATAGCCTCACGAGGACTGGCGCCTGATAAGTTGGTTGCTAGCCAACTATGGTGGTTCGGGCCTGACTTTCTGCAATCCGAAATGGTTTGCCCACCAGCGGTACCTGAAAGTGCTTCAGTGAAACTAGAGGCTTTGAAAGAAGAAAAAACTAATTCTATATTTTCTTCCCTAGCAGTAGCATCTAACGATACTTTGGACATTTTATTTAAAAATCATTCATCTCTTTTCAAGATTGTGCGCATAGTGGCCTATTGTCGAAGGTTTCTTACCAAACTTAGTAGCTCTAAAAGCACAGGTTTCATCTCCGTTTCTGAATACCGAGAAGCGTTAAATTTAATTATAACAGAAATTCAAAAGGCCCGCTTTGCTTGTGAAATCTCTTGTTTAAAATTAGGTAAACCTTTGCCAAAAAATAGCCCTCTCAGATCTTTAAACCCTTTTTTAGATTGTAAAGGTCTGTTACGGGTGGGAGGTCGAATCGAAAAATCTGATCTTTGCTATAATGCCAAACATCCCCTAATTCTACCTAGTGATCATTCTATTTCTAAGTTAATCATTAAAGAATTTCACATAGCAAATCTTCATGCTGGCCCTACTTTGTTGGCCCACTTAATCAAACAAAACTATTGGATAGTCAAGGCCAATAGACTGATAAGCAATATTGTTCGAAATTGTGTGAAGTGCATTAGATTCAAGCACGATGTTTCCACCCAACTTATGGGTAATCTTCCTAAATCTAGTGTTCAATTTGAACGAGCTTTCTTGAACTCTGGTATTGACCTAGCAGGACCGATTCAGGTCAAAGCCAATAAAGGCCGTGGTTCCAAAAGTACAAAAAGTTACATCTGCCTTTTCATTTGCCTAGCTACTAAGGCGTTGCATCTCGAGGCCGTCGGTGACCTCAGTACCGACTCTTTTATCGCCGCACTACGTCGCTTTGTAGCTAGAAGAGGAGTTCCAAAAACTATCTGGAGCGACAACGCCACGAACTTTGTTGGAGCTAAAAGGCACCTCAAAGAAATTGACATCTTTCTCTCCAAGGTGTCTTCTGAGGAAAATGTGGCCACCCACCTTTTAAAACATGCGATTGAGTGGCACTTTATACCTCCAGTTTCCCCACATCACGCTGGTATCTGGGAATCCGGAGTGAAATCGACTAAATTCCATTTGAATAGGATATTAGGAGAAGCCTTGTTGGCATTCGAAGAGCTTTCTACACTGTTGTGTCAAATAGAAGCTCTATTGAATTCTCGCCCCTTGACAGCTTCTTACTTAAATGATCAAATTGATGTTTTAACACCTTCTCATTTCTTAACAGGGGACATCTCCACCTCTATTCCTGATCACCCCAGTTCTTTTTCTAGCTACACTTCCAGGTGGCAGTTACTTCAGACTCTCAGACGAGCATTCTGGAAGCGGTGGCACTTGGAGTACTTACAGGTCCTTCAGCGCCGGACCAAATGGAAGGACGCCAGCCCGAACCTCAGCCCAGGAGACGTGGTGATTCTAAGGCAAAAAGACTCCGCGCCTGCGACCTGGCCCCTTGGGATAATCGAAGACGTTCATCCTGGCTCCGACTCGTTAGTCAGAGTCGCCACTGTAAAGACAACAACCGGGATCTACAAGCGACCGATCACTAAGTTGATCCGAATTCCAGTGAACATTTAATTTTTTTCTTTGAACTTTTCTAAATTTTGTAAATTAGTTTACCACTAATTTAAGGTGGGAGTATGTTCACGTTGATATGCAAATTCCAAAGACGCTGTGCCGAGGTGGCGCTGCGACGCCGATAAGCAATCACTATATATACCGCGGGCAGATCCCCGCTAGTTTGTACTTCTTTGTATTTCTTTAAGTGAATTAAAACTATGTTAGTTACGATAAGATATTGCTGTTTCTTTATCTATCTCTCATCAGTTATTTGAACTTATTTGACCACGGCGTCAACAATGTTGAATTGTTAATTTATCACTCTATATTTTTTTCCCATTTTAATCAAATCGTAAACCTGCAAATTCATGTTTCTTCTACAATCAAGTAAGTTTGTAATCTTTTTAGTTTTTTAGGCAGTCACAAAACGCAAAATGAAGAAAAGGGTTGTTGAACTCTCAAAAGCCCTTAAATTTCGACTGGTAGGTGAAGTATAAGTAACAACCTATATGAGTTTTCGCGAAAGAGCATAATTAGTTAGTAATAATTTTTATTTATAATAATTTATATTTATAAGCAAATAGTTCGATAGTCGTGGATTTTTTGGAAGAGAAACATGGATCGATTGAGACAAGCAAATAGAGAGCGTGAAAAATTCGACAATGCCTTGTAACGACAGCGAAAAATGCTAATCCAACATTTTGCAGAGAACACTGATGCCATTTAATGTCGTGCCGATAGAAGAATTTCGGCACAGAAAGAAAGCAATTATGCAAATGCAGTCGACGTCATCACCAGGCAGAGAGAGATGCCAGATTACGAGATTATTCACAGAATTTCGTTTGCACCAAATTAAATGGGCGGGAACTTTTGATGAATCCATCGTCATTCTTAAAAGCCCAGAAATAAAGATGTAGTACGAAAACTTCTTATTTCTTAAAGAGTCACCTATAAGTAGTGAAATGTAAAATAAAAGTTTTCCATGAATATATGAAGTATGAATACCAGAAAAGTAGTTTTTTTTCTAATGCTTAGAGTCATAAAAAAAGGGTAAATCGAATTATATTCTCCCGTTTCGTTGTAAAAACCTTGAAGACGTTGCAAAGCCATAAAAGAAAATATTTCGTTTTTATGATTAAGAAGGACTTTTCTTTCTTTTTCTTAGCTTTGTGAGTGGAAGTCTCAAAGGAAAGCTTAGCTGATTTGCATTACAAAAATCTTGTTTCGGAGAGTGTAAGTGGATTTCGCCCAAGTGCCGCTTACAGAGATTTCAGACTGTGGCGTTGATTTAGAATGTCAAAAGGAAGTGAAGAGAGGGAAAACTAGTTGAATATAATTTAATGTTTTCTTTTATTGTTAGAAATATGAAGTCAAGAAAGTGCAGCAGTTTTTAAAAACAATTTCTTTAAACTAGCAAAATAAAATTTTATTCATATGAAAGCGCAGTAAATTTTAAACCACTTATATTTATTTGGCTGCGTTATCCTTAATGTCTTATAAAAATATTTTTTAATAAAGGAGATGCTTTAAATTCTAAATTTTGGTTTTATATCCTATATTAGTTTTGTCATTTTAAATGATATTTGTCTTACGTGCATTTAAATCATAGAAAAAAAATAATTACAAGAACATTGAACAATGATTCTACAATTAATGATCCTATTCATTTTCGCAATACGCAATGAAAAATTTATATTAATGTGTAACAAAAAGCGAATTAAAAAAAGTCATTTGAAACCAACGAAACCTATAAAATTTATGTTACTGCATTTTTGCGGGCTCATTAAACATTTACCTTAATGTGAATTAATTATTTACGCACAAGACAACAGATTTATCCCTAGTTCAAGAAACAAGCAAATGAAACCATTAAAACGCCCCAAACACAAACCCTCTAGTACGCCTATTTTATAACCCCTTTTACACCACCCTCTAGTACGTGCGATCTCGGTCTCGGTGTCATTAGGACGTAATAATGTTAAATAATTAATACAACGGTGGCCTTACCTGTTATTGTTGATTAAAACAGGTGAACATGATTACCGTCTCTATTAAAAAGTTCAACAAAGCATCAGTTATGTAAAACGATTATCTCATGTTACATTAAGTTCGTAATCTAACAATTTGTTCAAAATACTGGTATGTGTGTTGTAAAAAGGACTTATTATGAAAATTCCAGAAAGTCTAATTTGTTTTTGATGTGAGTGCGATTTTGTTTCGTTAAAATATGTATTGCGGTATGTAACTCGTTTGAAAAATTATTTAAAAAAAACTATTGTTTTATCATTTACAATAACTTTAAGAATCAGAAAACAGTCAATTTTCTTTAAATACCATCTGATATTCAGACAATTATTTGGTACACTTAGAGTCGCATATAAAGTCTTTTGATCCCTATTACCGAGAAAACAGAACATTTTCGATCTTATGTTGATATCATTTTCATATTGCGTCAATATTTTCAATTAAATGAAGTTAGTAAAGCATATTTTCTTATATTGTATCATTGTTGCTCTGTATTATTTCAACTTACAAATTTATTGGTTAAAGTACACATGGAAGTAGGTAGATGATATGAAAACTATTAGCAATGGTCTGCCTGTGTATTTACAAACAAACAAACTTTGTCCACACTAGTTTTGTATGTGTATGTGTAACAAAAGAAGTTGAAGAGTAACAAAATCATAAAATAACAGTTCCTTAAAAATAAAACGAATCATAGATATCTACTAGGACGTGTTTAATGCTATCTAAAAGAGGACGGGTACCGAATGTGATATACATATACCCATCAGTGAATAGTTAATCAGCGAGTAATGGTAATTGTAAAGATGCGACCCTAATAACACAGAGGACCGGGTCTACGTTCGGATAATAATCATAATGGCTAATGGGCCTTAAATGGGCTGGGGGTGGAAGTTTCTAGAAGATTATTATAATCAAGTTTGGGTCATTTTAAAAGAGAAGTATACTTAATGTGTGTTTTATAGGTACGTCATTGCAGGGGTATTTCTTAATTTCATTTGATACGTTGTTGTAATTGCCTCTGCGTCACGTCGTTTCGCTTGTAGATGTGGCAATAAGTTTTGGAAAATAATGTATTTGGGAGATAAAGGGATACTTTCTGTATAATGACGTCCTCAGGTGAAGATCATTTTACGGTCTTTTGCAACGGAACTTTGGGATAGCTTAATACGTTCTGCAGATCAAATTTGTGGACCGAGTCTAGAACTTTTGAAACAATTAAATTTGTTCAATACAATGCATTTAACTAAGTATACATAAATTAATGTTTCTTCGAACAATATGTTTTCGATCTCAGTGTATAGCAAATTCGAATACAAATTAAATAAAAAATATCTGCTCAGACACCTAGTATAAAAAAATGTCTCCACCATAAAAAGGTTCTGACGTATAAATCGTAAAAGGTGTCTTTACGATGATTCTACGGATACGTATGCAATTCAAGCGATTTTCGAGTCTACGAATTTTGGTACCCAGGGAGAGTGTTCAGAAATTACAAATGGGTATATCTATTTAATTTCAATTATTTCTTTAGAACAAATATTTCAAGCATGTAAACTTAAATTTGCGTTTGTATAAACGAACTTAGTATGTTGTATACGGGAAAAAAATATAGTAAAATATTCTTGGAATGAATTTATAAATAAGTTAATGTGTTTTTAAGAGAAAAAAATGAAAAACCAGTAGATTATTTTTGTATAATAGAAAACAGCTCAGTTTTAAAACTAAAAGAGAGAAATTAAGGACACTAAAGGGACATTTTTTTGTCCCTCAGCCTTCGAGGGTCTGGAATTCCCCATAAATTTATTCCTTCAGTTTAACATTGTAGATAAAATACAAAAGAACAGAAATCAATGCATAAAGGATTCAAAGCGTGGCGTTTTTCCATGTAAAAACGGAAAAATCCCGACATTCTGGAAGAGAAACGGAAAACTTAAACGTGACTTTTACAAATGGATCCCGCTTTTTGTCTCTGTTCCCACACAAATCCGAAGGTGTAAAGGAAAATTCTTCAAGTAATGGCTTCGGGCGTTATCATTTTTCAATCACTAAAAAAAAGTTGCGGCCTGTTTCAGCATAAAAAAAAACCTGAAGGGAAAATTGTCCGATTTCTTTCTGGAATCTGAAATAAACGGGGACAAAGTCAATTCTCATCGATTTTGTTCCGTTTTGTTCCCATTGTTTCTGTTCAGGAGTAAATATACTAGGGACACAACGTTGGGCTTAAAAAAATAGTTTATGATCCTGTTCTTTTATAAAAACTGTTCTTACATTGTTTTGCAAGATTACTTTGTTTGCCAAACATGCAATATTTGATAATTAAACAAAGTATAACTATTTGAGAATTATTCAACATGAAAAAGCTTTTATAGCATAATGTTTGATAAAATGCTAATGGGGTTGATTCACGTCGTGGATGGCAGCAGCTCCAACTGTTTTTTTTTCACTTGTTGTCTGGAATTACTTTTGTTTTGATATTCGAAAATGAGTTTTATTTAAGAACTTTTTACTTATTAAAAATGTTTAATGCTAACTTCCTGCTGCACTGTTGGTTGTTCAAAACATTTGTTAAATAAGTTTGCATAGAAGGAAAAGCTTTTTTTCATCTATATCGGTAATTTTGAGAGTGGAACCGAAGCAACCAATGAAATCGCAGGACAGAGAAAAATGCAAACAAATCATCTGAAACATTCCCATACTCACTGAGAACTTAATTGAAAAGGTTACCTTTTAAACTCGGAAATATTAAAAAAATCGTTCGGAACAGAAATTGATAATTTTCTTAATTTTGACCTGGTTTTCCTTATGCCAATAAGAAGTTAATCCTTCTCATCTGACTGCGAGTCAAAATATTTGTTACTACAGCTTTTTGTTTTCAACTTATGTTTTAATCTGATTTCCTTAATAACTTTAAGTGCAGTTCTGCCTAAGGCATATTAAGGAAGTACCTACAAACAATGGCAAGATTTCGATATTGCCGCCTGAAACATTTTCTTCCCAAGACTTTCTTCACCAGAAAAGAAACCTTAGAGAACGGAAGTTTGGTTTCAGAATGTTTTTTAGATACATCGTATCTAGAACACTCTAAAAAATGCAGAGTCATTTCTTTAATATCCTTGGTAAATACAATAGAAAATTCCCAAAGAAGGAAGAGCTGAATCATTGCCCCTGGTCTTTGATGCAGCTAAAGTCTTTGTATCGTGAGTCCCGATTCTAATGGGAAATATTGATTCCGAAATGTAACAATTGGATTTGAAACATGTTAAAGAGAAATGTATGTATCGTATACTAAAAGGAATGTTGTGTAAAACATTTCAAGTTTGATAAATACTTTTATGTATTTCGCTTAAAGCGGGTTGCGTAACGTGAAAAGCAGAGTTTCTTTTAAAAGGGGTTGCCATTTGTTTTGAAAACAACAACAACCTGAAATTTTGTTAAATTTAAAACGTTAAAGTAATATTCACTCACATTGAATTAGTCCTCTATAATATATTTGATTTTCAATAGATCATAATATATAATATCGTACACTTATATTTTAAAAATATAAGTGTACAATATTATAAATTACGATGTTTTATATTTTTTAATCGTTTACTTATATGTTAAAATGTTAAAGTAATATTCACTCACATTGAATTAGTCCTCTATAATATATTTGATTTTCAATAGACCATAATATGTAATATCGTACACTTATATTTTAAGTGATTTAGGAAGGTAAAATTGAATAAACAATAAGTGGAAAACTGAAAAGTTAATCATTATGGAATACACACAACAGATCATTAAAGAAAATGTTTGTAATGAAAATATAAATGAACATCAAAAACACTTTCAAGGTATAATGCATTTCCGAGAAAGAATTCGACAAATGATCTTACATTTATCAAAATAATAACTGACTTTATATTTACAGAGCGAAAATATATTCTGGGGTTTCCCCCATTTAAACCGAAGAGGTTTCATGTTAGAAAAAGATGAACCCAATATATCTCGTGTCCAGATTCCAAACTACGCGTAATTGCCCCAATACCCTGCTGTTATGGATGTTAAAAGATCATGGTACAAAGAAAGTAAGCCACATTCCAGCATTGCTCAGCTGTAGATTGACAATGTTGTAATTGATGTTTGACTGATTTTGAGAAAAAAAAGTTTTAAAATAAGAATTTTTAAATCGGAATTTAGGTAGTAAAATTTTATTGTTTCTAGAGTTAAGGCTGTTTTCTCAAAAAATAAGTTATAAAAAATATCATAAAGAATATTCATAGTGTAGCCAATAAAATACTATAGATAATTTCGACAAAAAAAATGTTCAGCAGCTATGTCAAAACAAAGGCTGCAATTGCGTGCCGTCTCGGAGAAAGCCCACTTGTGTGCCGCCCAGTGATTATGCCTCCCCATAACTCCCATAAAGGGAAAACCACTCCACGCTCTGCGGTTAAACACTTCAACTTTGATTACAGAGCGATCATCACCGATATTGATTGCCATCTGAGAAAGAATAAAATAATATAAAAAAAGTTTCGTTTTTATCGCAGGCATCAATACGAACCTCCTAGAAAATCAAGATCTATTTCAGTTAGTGTGACAAAAGTATAACTACCTCTAGGTAAATTTTAAGTTTAAAAGTAAAAACTGCAATGAAGAGTTATGAATGTAGTTAAATGCAATTTTTGACAAATAACTTTCAAACTAATTAAACTATAAAAAAGTTTATCCATTCAAAATTGAAAGGAAAATGAAAAACTTTCCTTCAATGAAATGTCAGTTATTATGGGGTCAAAGCAGCGCAGTAGGCAATAATTTTTGGTATGGCTCTTCTGATGAGATTCCATCGTTTTGAGAGTTATAGAATGACGATTGGTGAGTTAAATATAAGCAGATAGGTTTTTTTGTGTTTTCATTATGCTGTTAATGATAGGTATTGGGAATTTCATGTGCACTTGCAGAAAGTCCCAATTGTAAATAACTTGTACAGATAATTTCGCCATTTGTTAATTTTTTTTGTGGTAACTCTACAGAAAGAACGTGTTTCGGTAAGCTTTTTAATGTAAGTAAATGAAGAAACTTGTGTTTAAAAAAAAGTAATGATTTTACCATACCAACCTTTAAAGTTCATACAAGTTCAGGAATTTAGAGGTCAATTATTTAAAATAATAATTGAGATGAATGAATGCAATTAAGTAGTTAAAAATTATTAATATTATAACTTTGCACTAAACATTTTATTGTCATGGCAAAAAAATGGCGGGCGGCAAAAAATAAGGCATGAGCTACACTATTTTCATAAATTGGATCTCAATTAACAGATCATAACATACCATTACAACATGAGATTTGTCTTTCTCAATCTTTATTACGAATTAACTTTATTGTCAAACTAAATTATACTTACAAATTTTATTTAGAAGGGTTATTAGCCTTAAATTTAATTCTCAAAAACATGTGTTACGCCCATAAGAAGTATTTGCTTTTAGATCATAATTTAAGATTAAACATGCGGATAAAGCTTTTAACTAGAAAAGGATATGTTACTGAATCTAAACCGAATATTCATTGAAAACAATTCACACACGAATGGTTACAGATACATCCTAATAAAAAATCCAGTTCATCGAACTATAAGAGTCAAGAGTATAATCTTCCATACAGACACCCCTATCTGTCACTCGGCAAGCTTTTTGCCTCTGCAGAGCCTACAATATAGCATGCACAAAAGAAAGAAATTGACGGAAAAAGATACGACAGGAAGACCCTATTTATTGCAAAATAAGCTCATCTTTCCAATGACGGATCGCGTTCCGTCACTTTTTCTTGGGTATAAGGGATAAATGTCACTGTTGTTCAACCAGGTGGATGTCAGCCTATTTGTCTGGCTTCCCCGCCCAACGTCTCTTCCAAGTAAGAGAGTTTTAAATGTCAATTCCACTATGAGATACTATTTAATCACATCAAAGGTCAGCATTTTAAAGTAAATTACACTAATACACTTAGAGGGCATCACATGCTTAATGTAAAATAAGTTTTATAAATTTGTATCTTAGCAGAAAATTCCAAAGAACGAGAAAAATGAATAAGGTGAATTCCCCAAGATACAATACAGCGTTTTCTTATATAGAGTAGAGTAGGGAAGACTTCCAATGGGCTTCATTGGATAAAGCCTCTTCCGAAAGTAATCTTAACACTTTCGCTACGCAAGATTTTTGTTTCCTCGTCATATGACAGGAATATCATTTTCGAATTATTAGTTGCGTGGCCGTCTGGGCCGTTTGAGAAGTAAAAGGGTTAATTAAAAATTCGCAAGCATGCACAGTAGCAAAAAACTACACGATTTAGCAACGCATTTAAAACTTTATTGTAAAATGATAGCGGTAAAGTACTATAAGAGAGTTAAAATAGTACCCAAACATCAGTGTCGAAGATGGAGAAGAAGCCAAATAGTTATCTCCAGGTAACCCAGCTTCGGTCGCATTTCCTAACTTCGAGAAATTATCCAGGATGCACATAAAGATAGTAGTTGCAACAATGCATTCATTCAATTGCAAAGCACTCCATAAACACAATGGAAATATATTTTAATAATGCAAATATATTGTAAAAATGCATCATATTATTGAAGCATATATAACCAACATTAATAGACATAACCTTATTTCTCTTATGGTTGGATTGGAAGTTGTGCTCATATGGTTGGATCGAATTATAAGTGAACTGCAGGAAAGTCAACCTTCCAGGAAAAGGATAAATAATTTCAGGCCCATGAAGGATTCGGTGCGGCTTCTTCCTGTGTGTTCCGTAATAGATATTGGGGGCTCGATGCTTGGCACGACGTTCCCCCTTATCTGTCAGGTCGTTTGTTACGACATCTTGGGGGCGCGCCCATTGCTGATGCCCCCCCACCCCTCAAAGTACCAAGCCATTTGGGATGATTTGGTGCGATGGGGATCTGATATTTCCAGAGGAGTCAATAATTTTATTGCAGTATAACTACAGGAGGCAATTTTTTTTTTTTCAGTTTGAGTTGAGACAACAAAAGTCTTCAGATAGTATCAAATGGTGCAACCGATTAACCCCTATTAATTGGTTTTATACATAGAAATTTAAAAAATAATAACTTAGAACTGCTGTATGTTTAAATATTGTTAACACAATAAAAATTTCTGAGGTTTTTGGCAACATACATTGGATGACTGTGTACGACAGTTTCCCATCAAATTAAGTATATCGAATGTACATGTCAGAAATAACTCGTAGTTTTCACTACTAAACTTTGCAAATCAATATCTTTCCTCGATTATTGAATGCTTTTTACACATAATTTTTACTTCGAGGACTTCTGAATTTTATCTACAAACGGACACAAGTCTCAATATGTAATTAATATAGAAGTGAGCTATTAGCGACTGACGAATATCTTGAGAATGTCATAGGATGGCTTATGATGAAGTACTGTATGCATTTTGCTAAATTACTTCTTTCATTTTATTGCAGTATAACTAAAGGAGGCGCTTTTTTTTTTTTCAGTTTTATTCGCTCCTTCAGTTTGATTTTTGATTTTCAGTCCGATTTCGCTACGTTACTTCTTTCATTTGCAAAATTACTCTTTTCATGAACCAACTGTTTAAAGCTACATCTACCGTCAATTTTTACACGGAATCGAGAATTTCTGAATTTGATCTACAAATGGACACAAGCCTTAATATATTAAAAATATAGAAGTGACCAACCTCAGTAAAGTGTACGATGCCAACAAGTTCATTGCATTAAACTTGCATTATAGAGGACCAAATACTGATATTTAGGCCAGTAACTATTTCTCCCAGGGCAAATCTTATTGGGAGCTATTAATAGAAACCTAATGGCCACCCTTTCTTCCCTCCTCTCCCGATCCCCGGCGATCCGGAAGGAAACTGCTCTCCATCTTCCCGAGTCAATGAAGGATGAACAAACCTCTTTGAACAGCGAAGATGGAGATGAAGAAGATAAAAAAGAGAGAGAGAAAAACATCAATGATTCCGAAGGAAAACAGAGACGCAGATCTAGAAACGCCTTCGCGAAATGGGTGCATTTCGAGTATGTTAGAGAGAAAACTGTTTTTTGTTTACTAGATATGTTTGGGATGTTGAAGAGGGAGTAATTAGGTGATTGTAACCCGTTTTGTTGAATAAGAAAGAACGTTTATTTTTCTCAGAATTTAGAATTGACATGTTACTTTTATGATAACTTCGGTGAAGCAAAAGTTTTAAATATTACCATAAAAATATTTAATCAGGTTTTTCAATATTTTTACGTTTGTTTTATTTGTTTACAATGCAAGACCAGCAATGCAAGAATAGTATAAAAATTATCAAATTTTAATCATACTTTTCATCATAATTTAAAATTAATATCTTTAATTCTGTATCTCAGAAACGCGCTAAATTTTTTAAAATATTAAGTTTCAGTTTATGATACAGTTGTGGACAGTGGGAATCCCGTTATACAGTCTAGAATGTGGGTTAACTAGCATATGTTAAAGAAGATTTTATAAGAACAAATGACCAACAGAAAGAAACTGCTGACAAGAAAATAACGCATAATACATCCGCACGAAATGTCTTCGTCGTTACGCAAGTAAATGGCATTTTCCCCGTGCGTCTTCGGACATGTTTTTGTTGCACCATTTTTCTGTGTTTATTTTCCCAAATGGATTTCCAACACAAGGGAAAGTATAGAAATAACAATGCGTCACGTCGCGTTGGACTCCTTTGTATTCCTGCCGAAGAAGAAGGACAACTGGAAATTCAGGAATATTGAAAAGCGTGTTTTAATGTAGGGATGGAACATGCTGCGCATTCCTGAGCATCTTGTTTGAATACGATCAGCATATATATTATTTTATCGAATAAGAGTAAGGATGGTTATTTAAATTGGATTATTTTCGAGTGTATTTAGTTTGGTTAGGTTTGAAATATCGTCGCACTAGAGCTACACGAGGGCTATTGGCGTGTGCGTCGTATTTTAGAACCACAGTCAAGTGACGAGCCGACACCTGAATAGGCACCTAACGCAACCGCCGTTAAGGGCGACAACGTACGCAGCGTTAGGACTTTGAAGGGTATTTAACGCGCACTTAATTATTCGGGGTATTATTCGTCGGACAATTTTAACTGCACGGGCCTATTATAGGTCGGCAGCTATTTTGGTAATGCCCGGACCCGAACCTGGGACGTTTCGCATGCTAAGCGAGTACCTAACCGACTGGGTTCCCCAGCCCCGACATTTGGTTTGATAAGAATGCATTCAATATAACATTTTGGTTATTTCAAAACCACTTTACTATTTGAAAATATGCTATGTAAGACGATTGTATATGATGGCAATGTGGATGCAAGCAACAATAAAGTGCTTTATAGTTATGGCCCCAAAGTGACAGACATTGCTTTTAGTGATAGGTATAACAAATGTTATAGAGGCATTTAATTAAACAAGAAAACTGGATAAGCAAACATGAAATCTGGATAAATCTTATTATTTTAAATTTTTTATAACCATAATGAATTTATCATAAAATGTTCAGAAAGTACATTTTATAGAGTGGAAATTTTTATACATTTTTTAACTAAATGTACACAGGTGGACATTATTTGTCCCGATTCTGGACTCAAACTATGATATTTCTATTTAACAAAGAGAAAAGCTAACTTATCCACCTTAAACCAAATATTATTAATAAATTGAAATGATTGTTGATTTTAAAGGACACAACGACACCAGTTCTTTTAAACCTTCAGAAATACCTTAAACTTGCTCACATAACGAACCATCAGACCAACCCATCCTAAGAGAGGAAAAAAAAAAACAATGCACAATTTCTGAAGCATATTTCAATACCAAAAAGTTAGGGCGTGGCTGACAAACGATAATAGTCCTTCCGATAGTGCCACCTAAAAATAATGCAACATAATAATAATGCAAGGCAGGTCCTATAACTGGGGCTGTGCATTATCACTGACTGATGATGTTGATTCTTGTTGCTGCTACTCTACATTTTATACCCTAGGAGGGGAGTATGGCTGTAAATACGGTGTCACGTGACGCGATTCTGGCCTCGCGGGGAAGTTCAATTTACAGGTGTCGATTTCTTATGGGGAAAGACGGGGAATAGAAGTGTAGGGTTTCTGGTTTTTGGGAGATTTTGTTATAAAGTGATTTGGATATATTTGGATTATAAATGCCATATTTAAGAAGGGTATAAAGCCGTGTTATACTTTCTTTCAAAGGGGTTGATACTTATTTTTATACAATATATCTAAATCGTTTTTCAATCAAATATTAGAATACAAAAGAGTAGTTTGAATGGATATCAATTTTTTTTCCAAATTTTCTTCTCTCTCTATATTTTCGAAATATTAAAAAAGATAAAAAAAAAGTACGTACATTAAACTAAAATCTGAGTTGAAGATTTAAAAAATAGGACCATAACCTCAAAAGTAAAGGATTGTAAGCAAAGTTTGATAAGAAAATTCCATAATGATTAAACCACCTTTACTTAAATTTATTAAAAAGTAAGCTTGGTTTAAAGAGAATTGCGACACTGGAAATATTGAATTAATTATACTCCCAATTAATTTTATTTTAATAAAGACATTAAAAAATATTTTAGCAAAGATAAAATTTATCTAAACATACAGCGAATAGGCATAGAAATCCTAAATTTTTTTAAAAAAAGATTTTAATAAAATATCGATATTTAATTTTTTGATACAGATATTGTTAAGTATTGCTCAGTAACATAATTAAATGAAGCCTTAAATGAAATATTTCATTGATGAATTAATCAAACGAATCCACATATTTTTTGTATAATAAAATAGTCCCATCTGCTAATAGTTCTAACAACTGAGTATTTGTAAGAGCTGAGAAAGAACCCGAAATAAAATGTTTTTTTATTTAATTTTGCAAGAAGATAAAAAAAAGTATTTGGTAATTTTCATTATGTAAAAAAGCAAAGGATAATTATTTTAAAATTTGAATCTCACTTGACGATAGCACCACCAAAAATACTAATTGTAATTAAAATGAAAATCAGTTTTCATTGATCACCGATATAAAAGAAAATTAAAACGGAATTCCGTAGAATAGAACTTCGATCACTGACAATTAAATAAAGAACTTTTCAGACGTGAAATTGGCAACGAAAAATAAAAGACGAAGAAATGAATCGGAACGTCATTGCTTCATTGTCGACAAAAAAAGTTGGAATTAAGAAATTCTAAAGCTAATGAAAAACTTTTTTTTTCATTCTATACTTTTTAACTAGATTTTTTATCAATTCACTATTTTTTCACTTCTTTTTCCTTCCAATAATTAAAAGGAATGATGCTTTTTTGGGAGTATAATATTCAATAAGTTAATGAATAAGGATATCATGCCATAAAAAAAGTGAATAAATTTGATATTTTTTCTTTTGAGTATTTTCTTATTTAAAGGAATAGTTCAAAATTTTTATTCCGGTTGGCGAAAATAAAAAAACAAAAATGCTTAACGTTTCCGTATAGTACTTCATTAGAAAAATATATTTCAGATTAGAAAAATAGAAGGTTGTAACAAATAAATTTTTTAACGCTTATTGAGTGAAATGTAAAAATTGAGATAGATTGTGTAAGGAAATTATATATGTATATATATATATATATATATATATATATATATATATATATATATATATATATATATATATATATATATATATATATATATATATATATATATATATATATATATATATATATATATAAGGTAATTTAAATAAGTAAATGTTAATAATCGTGGACATATATAAATTTAAACATAATTTATGCATTATAAGCACAATAAGTCTGAATACAGAGAAGTTTTAGTTTTAATTGAAAAAGCCTAAAAAATTTGGCCGCTTCCTTGAAGCAACAAAATATGAAAGTTTTATTTACATAATATTTCATTCTGTCTGGACATTTTGCTAATTTTTGAATTTCAACATGCAAAATTATCACAACGATACAAATTTGTCCGAGTCAGAATTATAGAAAGGTTCAACAAAAAGAATGTGTTCCATTAATAATGCATAAATATTTAGTCAAGTTATGATTACCAAATTTCATAAGAGTTGTCTAACGTTTTCAGGTGTTTGAACACTAATTGTAATTATCCCTGCAAATTCAACGTTTTACGTTCTGATATTGGTCTATAAAAAAATACAATCATAATCAAATCATGTCACTTGCGGCTAAATTTCTTAGCGATTGGAACTTTCGACGTTATTGTGCGACTTATACACACACTTAGTATTTTTATTTACATTACAAAAAATTGGGCTATTAAGTGAAAAAAAATCGAAGAAACAACTTTCAATTTTTTTCCAACTTCTTTTGTTCACATAAAAATGGTACAAAAATGCCAATCCATTTTTATTGCCAACGAAATTCCGTAAATTTTTAGGATCTAAAGAGAAGTGACGTAAAAAATGTTGTTTCAACATTATTACGTCTCTATTTTGGAGATGGATAATTTATTTTTACTCTGGTCTTCCATGTTTTTGTCCAGTAACATTTTTCATCCGTAAGTTTTAACAAAGTTTGAATGTTGCGTAGCAGCTACAGTTTTTATTTTTATACAATTTCACTCAGAAACGGACATGGGAAGAAAGTCTAAACGTTGATTCAATTTTGTTGCTGTAACATCGAGGAAAAATATATCTATTGGCGGAAGCAGAAAATAAAATCTTTTAAAAATACAGAAAGAAAAACCAGAGTGAAAAATTCTTTTAGTATTGCATTGCTGACTTTTTTGTTAGAGGATTACAGAGTTTGTCACATGAATGTTTTTCGATCGCTAACTGGGTGTCAATGTGTTTCTTTACGATTTTTGTATCACTAGAAATAGTAAAAAGTTTGTAACAAATATTTCACATCAAAGAAAAGTATTACTATCTTCTTTCTTATCTAGATGTTGTCATTTTGGTAAGACTCTTCATGACTTCTATATTTATCAACGAACTTTTTATGATAATTACAACAATTAATTTTACGGCAGCAGGTTTTAATGAGAATTACAGTTTACACAGTTTGAATTTGTAATACTACAATAACGCAATTGTCTACAACACTTTAATTAGGTAAGTAGCCGATAAATAAAATGATTAAGAAACTACTTTGAACATTTTTTGAATGAAACTAGAAAAATTAAGTTTTAATTCTACTCCCTTAAATATTATAAACTTAACTTGATAATAAATTGAATGCTATAACTTACATTGCAAAAATAAAGATTTTTAAACATGGGAATGGCCTCATGACAAAGAAAATATTTTCCAAAACTAACATGCGATTTGCGATGTATTAATACGATTCTTTTACCGCCAATTTAACACGTTTTTGACAACCTCAATTTAACACTTTTGCTATTTATTCAACATTTCCATTGAATAATAGTGTTTCTTCATCCAAATCTAATGCATAATTCAAATTTCTTTGAAAATGATTTAAATGTCAATTTCAAAAGTTGAAATTCAAAGAATAAGCTCACTTTGTTTTGTTCGAAAATAATTTATTGTGACAACAGATGTCAGCTGAACAAGTAAATTACCAGAAAGCCATTCCCGAAGAGGAAACTTCTACATGAAAAAGCACAATACTTTTCGCTTTCATTCTTTTTTTTTTCTCTCACCAATAACGACGATGAAAGAAGTAGATTACAAAAATTATGTGACATAATATTAAAAAAAAACAAGAAGTAAGTATAATATCGGGAATTATATGTACAAATTACCATCTTTCTAAACGACTTTATAAAAAGTATTCGTGCACCAAACAAAGCGAAAAAGACTGAATTGCCAATGCAGAAAGGATAATCCCGTTTCGCCAAAGAAGAAAAACTGATAATGAGAAAAGAGCGCCAAGTATTAAAACAGCCTCCATTGTTACTTTTAATCATATAATAATACCGGAATTTTTCGAAAAGTGCTGATTAGGTCTCTGTAATGAAAGTGGCCGCCGTCTTCTCTTTATTTTTGAAGGACCACAGACGCGAATTTTTCTATTTTGTGTTTTATGACTCGGCGTGATCGTAAATGGTAGAGCTTCTTTTGTCATGGATCGCTTATTCAACAGATTTGTAGGGGGTTAATAAGAGATTTATTTTGCTTCATCTGTTTTAACTATCGAGATAACAAAAGATTTCGGGTTCAGATTTCACGGAAAGAAAAACTTTTTTTTATCGGAGAAAGTTATTCCTTCTTTATTAACTCAGTTGAGTTACTTTTCAGTTTTATATTACTGTCTTTGTGTCGTCCTTTTTATTAAGATATTCTGAAACTTGTATAATAAGAGCAAACTTTTCAGAAATATTTTTTTTAGAAATTTAAGTTTTCAAAACACTCGAAATTACAATATTAGTTTAAGCTTGAAACGTAAAAGATCCGCAATTGTTTAAGCATCATAATTAATTCATTAAACAATTTTACATTATACTAACGTCAATCCTGGAGTCGCAAGATTAATATTTGTTATCAAACGCTCAATCATAGAGTTTTCTCATAAATATAGGCATGTAATCACATTAAACATATCTGTACCATAAAAATGACTTCATTATAACTTAATTTTATTCAAAAGTAACCGCCTTAGACAATTTTCCCAATGCACCATCCTCCCCTCTCCCCATTCAATATTCCTTTGTTGCACCGGGTCCCAGGTACACAACATCCACAATGCATGATTTCTTCATTGTGCACTCGTCAATATATTATCACGTAGTTAGCCAAATTGCCCCAGGGAAAACACACACAGAGCGCTTCTCCCCATCCAAAAAATAAAACTCACAGGGTTTTTATTCCTGCAACGCATAAATCCCACGAGCGTGCCGATCGTAAAAAGGAATTAAATTCGCCTCCCCCACCAATTGTTCCGGGCATGATAAAAGAGCCCCGCGACCTCATAAAAACCAGGGTAAAAGTAAAGGGGGTCTTGGAGATATCTGATGAAGAATCTAGTTTGCTTCGTCCAGCTCCTCATAAGAAAAGACAAATTGCAACTTTCCCGCATCAATATTTCAAATAAATGTGTCCTTATCGGTCCGATGTCGGATGGTGATGATGTTATGGAACATATCCATGTCTTCCTTATTAGTACCGTCCCCCTTGATGGAAATACTAAAAGATGACCCTGAGGTGGTTCGTAACGTGGCTGCGAATTGCGGCTCATCTAACTTCGGATGTGCCTGAGTACATAAGATCAGACATGTTACGCCCTGCTTCCGGTGACAGTAGTCTTTATATCATATTGATAAAACTGGATGGTATATCTTAACATTATATTTATCTTTATAATAAAAATATATTAAATCTGACATGAACTACTTCACGATGCGTCAACTTCATCATATTACGATATAAAAAGACATGTTTTTATTACATTTCAGACACCTAAAAACTAAGCTTTTCATGTGAAAATGTATTAGCGTTTTAATAAGCTTTTACCAATTATCGATGGCGTAAATATCCCGATTACAGTCATTATATTTTTTATTAAACACTACGACTATGTATATAATAGTAACCAGTAGAAATGTATATATTTGTGTTTATGATAAATAGATAAAATTGTTAGGTTTATTGCTTAAATTTTAATGACGCAAAAACTATTTGGTAAGTTAGCAAGCAATGTTATGCCTTTATCAATGTATACCTGAGGTTGCAAGCATAAGAGACACACAGGTTCGCAAAGAATGCATCAATCACTAGAGTGACTATATCACGAAAACTTTTTTTTTCTAGAAGACATACTGCATTTGCCTGATCTACAGCATCATATTGTTCAGACAAACATCTTTTACCGCCACCCAGACATGACAACCTCCGAATCACCTAGACAATCTCTTAAAAAAAGAATTAAAATACTAAAAAATACACCGATCGTCGGATTACACCAGGGGCCCCCCACGGCTAATCTCCAAAAACACCTCTATATAGAGATAACGCCTAATGCTCGCTCTCTTATCCACTAAACCAAGGGCGTAATGCTGCAAAAGGGTCTCTACCGCGGAGGCGACACATTGCGCCCATTACCTTAAATCAGAGCAAAAATAGGGTGGCCCCCCTGGTGCAAAATGTACGGGGACTATCACGAGAAAAGCAAGATAAATCGGGGCGGCGAGAGTGGTGCCGCCCCTGCATCAATATTTCACGGGGCGGTTATCGGTGGGGACGACAATGCACTCTGGGGCGGTACCCTTATTACTTGGGATAGCCCCGATAGCGAGGCACTCTGGCCACTTAGAGAGCTTTTTGAGAAGCGGCAAAGGATAAGGTGGTTTCAGTAGTGGTGCAACTAAGCCTTTTTAAAAATGTAGAGTTATCGTATCTTACTTAAATGGTTTGATGATTCTCGCTAACAGAAACGTCGAAAGATTATGACGTAGTTTTCAAAATGCACATATTTTGTTAAGCAGGAAATATTCTCTACCCATTCTGTAGAACAATATTAATACTTATGTTAAGGTTGGCGAACAAGGATAGGAAGCCATTAGTCATGTAATAAGCATTGATCAACCATTTCAGTCCCAATGACAATTTGGCAACATCATTATAGATTTTTTTTTCTGATCGTCTAAATACATTTATGATATCAAAAAGCACATCATTCGATTCTTCAAACATTTTTCTATCTAAAAAAATTTTTGATTAAGAAAAATTATGATGCCAAAAGGCATCACTGGAACTGAAAGGGTTAAATGCAAACTTTAAAAAGTAAGGATGGGTTGGCTTGTGAACTTATAACGTAGTGAGTACGTATGAACGTATGTGAACAATATATTCGTAGATTTAGATATTGAAGTTTATGCCCATCGTATAAAAAACAATTAAAACTTTAAAATCAAACCAACAACCAAATCTTAAAAATGAGAACTAGATTAAGTTATGAATTGGTTGGAAGTTAGTATTCAACAAAGTAGTTTCTTCTTTTATGAAGAAATACTAGATGCATTCAAAATTTGAAATCACAAAATATCTGCAAAACTTTTTTTTTTGTTGATCAATCATCCGAATAAAAATAAAAATTACGAAACAATATTTTTTCTCTGTAACACTAAAAATTAATAAATAGCAACATTAGTATTAATAATTTTAACTATAATATATTTTCATACCTATTACTGATTTAATACAAAACATTAAAAAAAACAATACCTTGAGAATTGACTAATAATAGTTGGACCATGTTACAAAAAAGTAGGGTATAATAATGGAAATTGTTTGAATGTATAAATGATAATTGCGATAATTAATTTCTAATTGTAATGCTTAAAAAAACCCTAAAAAAATGATCTCGTGAGCAGCATTTAATTTAAAGTCTCCACATTTTTTATGTAACAGCAAGCGGTATTCAGTCACCTAAAAATTGGTTGCAACACGCAATAAAACAATTTCTTTGTTTATAAATAAAAATACGCTGTTTAGCTTGAAAAAATACGGTTATTTGTATTTATTTATTTTTGGGGAGTCGGGAGCTGTTTTAAAGCAAAAATTTTAAGAAGCCGAAATTGTGTAGTTTTTTTTTAAAAGAATAACATCTGTAGATATTTTGACGTATTCAAATCCTTTTAATTTCTTCCAGAGAAAAAAATTACCAATTATTTTCTTTCATAGTATTACAACAGATAAATGAATATTAATTGCAAGTAACTATCATATTTTGTTAATAAAAATAAATGGCATTACATCTTTGAAAGATTGAACAAGTTCCAAACAGTCCAAAAGTCAAAATATATTATAGAATGATAAATTAAAAATATTATCAAACAAAGTTTGTCAATTAGTATAAATATCAAATATTAGTTTAAATAATTAACGTCTAATTAATATTAACAGACAAAACTAATATTTACAAAATCAATTAACGTTTATTGATCAATATGAAAAAACAAAATTAATACTAGCATGATTTATTAACGTCCATGTATATAAAAGTATTGAATACTGAGGACACCACAAATCACAGCCAAATCACAAACCAAATCAAGCTAAAACTCTATATGTCCGAATCAAAGTAGAGTTATGCTGAGTTTTTGCCAATGACGAATGATGTCATGTCATGTCTTGTCCATTTCCATAAGACAATCCATCATCTTGTGGCTAGCGTACCGTGGAGAAATCAGATCTCGAAGCACACGTACAAAAACTTTGTTCGGGATGATATTTCGCCAAGAAGCATTGGTTTTGTATAAGAAATTATGTGTCCAAGTTAATGGTATTGGATTGGTATTACCATGTGAAAAGGTAGATGTTAATGGTTTTTATGAAATAAAAGCTAGATATACACTGATTGCACAAAATGTGAAATGGTGTACCCTTTTTATATCACAAGATTAGAAAAAGTTCAGAAAAGTGCATACATATTTTATACTAACACGAATATTTTAACCCATTAAAGCCTGATATTTCCTATTATCAAATTATCTTCAAAACTGTTAGTAAGAATAGGAAAAAAAATTGTAGTAATTAATCAGAAGTCATATTTTCGAAATATTTAGCAACATTTGAACTGTATAATTTAAACTGCATAATTTATTAAGGTTACACAACTAAATCATAGAAATTGTATTATACGAATAAATCATAAAAATTCCTCTTAAACTTAATCAAGTAAGATAGTTGGTTTGGTAAAACCACTAAAAGAAACATCCCGGTGAAAAAAGATTAAAAGAAAGAGCTTTGAATGATCATTGATATGGTAACGCAATGTTAGAATGCACGAAAAGCATAAAATTAAGAAAAGTTTTAAAAGCAATGTTGCTTATTCTATGATATTTTTGCAATACAATTACGCAAATTAAACTGTTTCAAAATATCTTAAGAAGCAAAAAGTTAAACTTAAATTCTTATCCTATCCATTTTTTACGTCGATTAGTAGTTTTCAAATAACTGCACGAAAAAACGTCGTAGACCATTAGCACAATATATTATGAATATTTAAACTACTTCCAAGTCTACAAGTGAAAAACCAAACTTATTTAAAATAACTAAACGAACTAAAAAAACTTCAATGATGCAAATTCATTCTCCAAATTTCACGATACAAATAAATGTTTGTTGTGGCCCTCTTTCACAAGATAATTTATAAAATATATACCTTCCAAACCACCTTCCACAAACACAAAAACCTTTGCATTTCTTATTAAACTAAAGCCGTGTTTAATCAACGTTAAAGGTAACCATGATTCATAATTTAATTAAAAATGATGAGGTAAAAAATAAGCATAATTTTATTTTAAATAGTGAACTATTTTTTAAAGCGTTTTATTTTTTAAAAAATAATTTTTAATGTTTTGAAATACAAAAAGTATTGTACGACCTTTTTCATACCCTTTATATAAAAAATCACTTTGATCATTCAACCCTACAACTAAGAATCTCAAGAAACCAACCACTTTATCAAGCTTTCAACAGCAACGTATAAACCTTCCACAGTCTCTATATGCACGAGTGCAACCTTTTCTTCCATTGTGATACGATTACTGATAACATCAATAGGAATTACCAGTGTATTCCAAATCAAACAACTTTGCGAAAAGGTTGTAGCAATTCAACCACGTTATTCCGAAAGGGAACAAAGCAGAATTTTATTAAATTTGAGATTTTCGTATCTGTATTCGGTTTAAAGGTACAGCTGTGGAAATAAAAAAGTACCCACTTGAGGTTATTTTGGCCGTTAGTCATCCTATAGAATCGGACCTTTTTGACATTTTGAACAATTAACATTCTAAGTTAATTGCATGAAACAAAATTTGCATAAGGGGCCATCTTCATATTAAAAATGTTACTAACTTTAAAATTTCCAATAGTAACACCCCTTTTTGAGTCCATATTTCAAATCTATGACCTATGTTAATACGAAATGCCAAATTTTGTTAGTTTTTAAGCATTATTAGGGGAGTTAGAGACGTGCAAAGTTTAGGTCCCATAATGTTAAATGAGTTGCATATAAAAAACTATCCCAATCTATAAATAATTAAGATAAGGAAACGAATTTTTTACTGAAAAGAAATTATAATAACCCAAACAAAATGCACTCAATATTGAGGTATTTAAAACAATTTTTGTATTTTTAAATAATTATTATATTAATTTTTAAAAAAAATATGAATAGAAACCCCGTAATATTTTTAAAGAAATAAATTTAAGACAGGAAGTTTAAGCGAAATCCCAATTTCTAAAAAATTTTATTCATAATTTGCTGAGTAAATCACAAAATACTTTTTAATTACCCTTTAGGGGACTGTGTATAAGATTACGTGTGATTAGATAAATAAAGACGACCTTGCATGCATGCTTGCTTGTCATTTTAGAGATGGTCCCCAAAAGGTCCACAAGTGATTCGATTAAATAACTCGTCAAATATTCATCCAAATGTAACAAAAACTTAGATTTAAGGGTTTTCAAGAGTGCTTAACATTTCTAAGTTATTAAAATTGGGTGTTGCCATTGGAAATTTCAAAGTTCGTGATATTTTTAATATGAAGACGGCCCCTTATGCAAATTTTGTATCGTGCAATTTAATCAGAATGTTAATTGTACACAATCTCAAAAAGGTCCGATTCTATAGGGTGACTAACGGATGAAATAACCTGAAGTGGGTACTTTTTTATTTCCACAGCTGTACCTAATGAGTTGAATGCAAGGAATGGACAAATGTTGCACTAAAAACGAAAAGTATGCTAATATAGTATGCATCTTTAATGCAATTTAACTTATCAAAATAGATGAATTTAGCTTAAAATAAAAGTTGACGGAAAAGCTTTCTGTACAAAAATAGTAACGTCCTTGAAGTTATCCAACCTAGCCAATCACAAAAGTTTTAAGCAAAAGCAACAAATTTACCGCCAATATTTTTAAATTAACTTTTTGGACATAATGGACTTATCGTACAACATTCCAGTAAAACGGCAAAATAATAACTCATGAAGAGGCTTTTTTTTACAAGAGGTAACTATTGTTCAATTCTATTTGAAAATGGAAGCAGTGCTGCTTTATTGAGACAAAATACATGCGTTTGCAAACAGTTGAATAACCTTCAATTGCAATCAGTATTTTAGTGATGGCTCTCTGATTTTAATTGACAATAGAAGCAAAGAGCTACACACTGTAAACAAAACAATTCAGCTACGTTTTACAGTATGGTTGCTGTATTCTCACGCCTACATATTTGATGCAATTTTCTAACACATGTGCATGAGATACGATCCAGAGTTGGAATTTCCGATTGGTCAGGTTAGATTGTATTATCATCGCACTAGAGGGACACAAGGGCTATTGGCGACGGTGACGGGTAACATAATTTCAATTGTCGATTGATAGAAAAGAACATTGACCAAGGTCACGTTGTGTATGCATGTGCAAGCCGAGAAAATACAGTAGGAAGCTGGGAATCGTGTTTACAGAACAAAAGCGCTGTAACTATGCGCCCAAATATGAAGTATTTTTACAGAACTTTTTCTTTACACCAAAAGAAGCTTAACTTTAAAAAAATATGGTCGTAATGGTGTTACAATTCCAATTTCTAAACACCCTCATCAATCTGCCTATTGGCTATGAGAATCACCGAAGAGAGATCACCGAGAATCACCTATGGCCTATGAAATCACCTAAAACAACAAACGACTTAAACACGAGCTCTTTCACTTTGGCACCTTTAAGACAAACGCAGTCGAATTCATCTGTGGCAGTTAATGTGGTAAACGAGGCACGACGCAGACGATCCGCGGGATGGAAGGGTTAAACGAGGCGTGCTGCCGCCCTGCGCACACACATCCTGTTAAGTGGTGTCCAGTGGGATGGCACGGCACGAACTGGCATGCCTGTAATGTGAATCCCCATCCACAACAGATGTAATAGGGAAGGTATATATCAGTTAATGTGGACAGAAATTAATGTATTTTTCGAAATTGAGTTATTGGTACTGTCTGTCTGCGCTTGGAAGTCACGAGAGTCGAATGAATGTGTGTGCAAAATATTGATTCAAAATTTTTCAATACTTTGAAAGAACTCGAGATTGTTTTATCACTAGATACGCAATTCTTTTACACTGTTAAAACCGAAGGTGACAAATGAGGGCCATTTTTTTTTAACCCGGGGTGAAAAGGCGGTGACATTTGGAGGTACTTTTAGTTTTAACAGTGTAGGGGTTTGGCGTTGTACTCTTGAGATCAAAGTATTTTATTATGTATAATGTTAGTAAATGTTTTCGGAAAATTGTTTATGCGATAGAAATTACCAGTTTAAATAAATCTATTGATAAAATACTTTTGAACGCATTTAAACACTCGTCAAGTTCAATGCCGCGTTTATAAATAAGTTATGCAAAGTCTCATTTTTGGGCAAGCAGAACAGACGCACTTGTCACGAATGCCTGACAATCCCAATCAACTACCCAGGTCACAAAACATTCCTCAACAAACTTCCGACATCATAAACCACCCCCCAAAAAAAACTGCCCACAATCTTCGACACTCGGACACATTAATATCAGAGCGAGAGAACATTCATTTGGGAAGAAATATAGGCATAATAGAAAGCAATATCTCCAGCCAATTTCTACGGGATAGGTTCCCTGGCTCCTTTTTTCTTTTGCTTGGCGAAAGTTGTCACGGTGAGTGATAATTTCCTGCGCCGAGACACGAACTGCTTAAGATCAATTTGCTGCCTGTCTGGGCACCATCACGGTGTTTTCTGTCCTGATTTTCTTTTCCCTGCGACGGAATGCCTGCATGCGCCACTGTCAGGCTGCACACAGAGCCCTGTCTTAACGAAATTGGATTTTGTCCCTCTAGCACCTAGGTGGAATTAGTTTTATAAAGTTGCAACTGGTAATTTGACCACAAACACGAGTTACGTATTTATATATCACTAGAAATGCCAAAATACACCTATGCTAAACTGGATACAGTTTTTAGTATACCATTATCAGAAACCACCTATCCCCAGAATTTGCTCATTCTTAGTTTTGTTATTTGACCGGCGATAAACGAGTCCACTCGCTTGAAGAAAATTGTTTGTTATAGAAATAGGAGTAAGGAAAACAGGCGCATCAACATGTCGATTTTTCCAGATTTGATATAGGATGTGTGCAAAGGGTTGAGTAGAGATGTCAATCCAAAGCCTGAGTTGCCTGAGCATCGTGTACATGCTGCTTTTGCAACAAAAATAATCACTTTATAAGTATGTTCATGTAGATTGGATAGTGTTTCAGTAACTGAAAGTGAGTGTGTAAATCGATGTCGACAGCTACCGAAGAAAGCCTAAGCTGGAGCTAAAAGGTTTACTTGATAAAATAAGAAAAACATGCCAAGTAAAAAATCTGTTCGGGATGCAAGGCACATCTTGAAAAAAGCTTCCCCTTTTGTTTCTACCACCTGTTATATTTTCATAACAACTTTACCCATAATAAGTCAAGTTATCAGTTACATCATTGTCAAATAACGGCAGAGAACTAGTGATGGATAGTTCAGGGTTGAGGGGAGAAAAATGGATATTTCTGGGAGAGGAAAAATGCAGAAGGGGTGCTTCGGACGAATACATGCAATGCAACTAGTACTTGTAAGATGACATTACTTGTAATAACGAAACGATTCAATTTGATTGATTGGGTTGGGAGTAGTTTCGGTTGCCTATTTCTGGTCTCATTAGAGCGTAAATGAAGCCAATCTACGCATCACGATTTTAAGCCAGTCAGATCACGAGGTCGACTAGTAATAATTGACGATAAATTAACAAAATGTTATGTTTAATTTATTAAGCTCTGGAAAGTACGTTGCCCAATGCACTACTGACAATAATGTAAATTTTTGACTACTGATAGAATAAGAGATAGAGATGGTGAAAAAACAGTGTCGAATAATGCCCTTTATGTATTCACTAAACACTCACTGTTACCTTTGCAGTTGCGTGCAACGATAAGTACATTATCAGCGATTGAGAAACAGTGGTACAGCGCAGGTTGGTTGAGGTTCGTATGATATGGTGGCAATCATGTAGGGGTCACCAAAGTCGTGTTAAAGGTATTTCGACAAACTATTCCACCAAGTTACTTCAAGGTAATTACCTATATGTTCCTACCTACTTCTATACTACAATATTCGGCCTAAACTAGATGACAAGTAATAATGCAGTTATAAAACTGAGCCATCTTGCGTTGAATAAGATTTTTGGAGTTGCATGCGGCGAATCGCTACACATTTATTTGTAAACTCTAAATGAGTACGCTGGTCTAATGAATAGTAAAAAAATACTAAGCCTAATCTACAAAAATGTCTAATTTCTTTAAATAAAAAAAGAAAATTAGAATATACATTTTACTGGTAAATGACTGCAAAAAAAACATCAAATACTTAAAAATTACTACATAAAACAAGCAATATACTGCGTACTTAAAAAAATTCACACTAAAAAACGAACCATAAAAGTCTGTATAAATCTTCAATAACTACAATGTCTCAAGGAATTACTGCTAATGAAGCTATTTGGCGCTCTCGACAACACATCAGTTCTGTATAAATTACAACAGGTTACTGTAGCTATAGGTTACTCTAGCTCTCAACTATACCAAGTTGATCCTCTGTAGTTAAGTACACCATCCACCAAGCCAAAACTCCCGGAAAAGTTTACTACTTTTTGTAACAGAAAAGAATGGCCGAATCTTTTAAAGCCACGGAACTCTACTTAAGATCTCTTTTCCTTTTTTCAGGTAGCCATTTTATCCTCTCATTCTATTTTCCGAGCTTTGGAGGTGGAATTACTTTAAATGGCCCATTCGTATTCTGGACCCAAGCTCTTGGCGCCATTCTAAAAGCTCATTTTACACCAAGGGAAGGGCGATTTCTTTTCTGGTTTAGCTTTTTTGGGGGGAATGGTTTGGAGCTGGAAAACGGTTCTTTTGGCCCTGCTTCTAAATCTTTTATTGAATTATATTTCTTCCTGTTGTGTAAAAAAAAAACTTTTTGGGATTGAAGAAACAAGCAGTTTACGTCTCGAAGAAAAAATATAAACAAAGTCACTATTAAATTAATCGCGGATAGAAAATAAAAATACAGTAATTCCTTTTTAGTGTTTTGTATTTCGTTGTTTTCATTGGTTTAGTTTTTGTGAGTTTTTTTAAAGATTATTTATTGTGTATTTATAGGATGCGCGCAGGACAAGAAAACATCTGAGCGTTTGATCTGAGTTTTTATCCGTATTTTATCCACCAGTCTTTCTAACAATAAACATAAATTTCAAAAATATAAAGAAGGAATTTTACAGATATTCGGTTTTATTTCCATTTGGAATCGTGGTGTCTACAATTTATCTTCATTTTCTCAAGTATTAAGTGTAAAAACGCTCCTTAAAGTACATAATATAGAAAATGTTACTATCAGAAATGTATGATTTAGGTCAAATTCAAGTAATCCCTATAAGATGGATTCAAGTATCCCCATACAACCTTGGATTTACATGACCCACCATATTAAGTTTTAAATATATTTTTTATTTAAAAAATTAGTTATTTAGTCAATAATAGTTATTAAACATTGTTTTCACTATGAAGTGTAAAAATAGGGACTACTTATATCTTCACTCATATAATTATGTTTAAAGAAATTTAAAAGGCAAAATCTGAAAAATGGGTCAAGTATTTCTATATATAGTTTCCTAATTTATTACCTCTGTAAATTTCCGATTTTTATAATGCTTGGGAGTAAAATAACATATTAATTTTTCGACCTGTTTTATTTTTTATACAAAACATAAATCCGATTTTAATAGAACTGCAATTGAAAAAATTAATTCACATTAATTTAAAGGTAACACTGGGGGGGTTTCTGGGCAGTGAAAATGACGGACTGAGATTAAAGTACCACAATCCCGAATGATTTTCAACGTGCTAAACACGATTTCTGCATCATCTCAATTCAAGTTAAATGAGGTGTTATTTAGAAAAATGATAAAAGTTAAATAGCCTAACACTTCTTCTACTCTGCGTCCCGGTCCAGCGTTGGGGACCAAAGGTAATGTTTGTTAAAGAGTAATAACAATGTTGGTTTTTATAGTTTTAATGAGGATAATAGCCAAGCGTCTGCTAAATATGCGTTTACAGTTTCTAAAATCAACCATGGATGAAATGTGAGGATTTTATTGCTATTTTTTTTTCTGGCACTTCTTGTTGAAGTTAGAGAACAATTATGTTGCTTAGAGGGGTTATTAAGCTGAGAATACGTAAAGGTGCGAAAGCCTCGAAAAGTTATCTCTTCTCACCCCCATGTTGATACTATAAAATAAAACCTACATGAGCAAAAACTCAGATGGTTTCTGTAAACCAAAATTGACTTTGATTAATTTTTAGTTTGGTTACGCCCATTCATTTCGACTCGTATCCTATGTACTGAAAAAAAAAAAACGACGTAGCTAAAAAAAAAAAGAGATAACTTACATTTTTTAAAAGTGATATTTAGTGTTTAGCCCCCCAAATTTTTGGGGGGTTGAAATCATTCAAAATCGGGGGTACTTTCAATCTCAGTAAGCAGAATTTTTTAAAAAATCTTGTTAAGAATAATTTTATGTGATCTCTATATTTTTATGGATTATTAGTGATGGATAAAATTTTATCTCTGGATAAAATTAGTGAGCTTGAAATCAGTAGCAAGGTATTATTATTAAGCTTCCAAAACATTATTTAAAGTAGTTTTAATGTCAAAATTATATTTTTTAAGCTTTTCTGATGAATATTTAACAGCAAGTATTTCAAACAAGTACCAACAAATATTAAACGTACAACATTAAATATTGTAAACATGGTGTAAAAAAAACGAACACTTTTTTTCATAATTTTTGAATATTTTTGCAATGAAATGCGAGCACACAAATATTTGAACTTTTGGACGCAAGCAGATGGATTAAAAAATTTACTTACTCATTTTCAAGTATCGGAGAAAAATACTTTCATATATTTAAATAAAAGATTGATGGTGCACGAGAATACCTAAACATTTATCAAAAACAAAAGTTGAGCACCTGCATATTTTAATGCAAAAAATAAAACCAATGTTTTTTTCGCTACGGTTTAAAACAAAACGAAATATGGATGCGAGAAAATTTCGCTTCGAAGGCATTTTCCAAAAACAAACAACGCTCTTTTCTGAGATTTTCCTTGATAAAACTGAAAAATGGAAAGAAGAAATCACTAAGAGGCAAAAGCTTCAAAAGCATTCAAGATACAAAGAACAGTTTGGATAGATATATGTGCATAAAACCCAAAGTTGAATTGTACATTGTATGCATGTACTTTTGAATAAGATACAGAGATATAAAAGTGGATGGGTAGCGTTTGATACAAAAAGGAGGCTACTGAGGTGGATCGACAACGTTCTAAAAGAATATCATATTATTTTTGTAGTAAAAAATAAGAATAAAATATTATCGATTCCATTAAGAAATTTATTTTAAATGAACACACTTTGGAAGGATAAATTAGGGTTGTAGCAATTTAATTAACCATAACCACTTAAATTAACCACAGTGTACGTGAGCAAAAAAATATTGTTTGCTGGAAAAAAGAAATCATTGAATTGTATTGGCTAAAAATTTGCGAATTGATTTATACACGAATTGAATACATTCGAACTATAATGCCAAAGACATGTGAACTTTATTGCAAATTGTAAACTAACATTCATTGCTCCCTCGTGAACTCCTGTAAAATTTCTACTTTAATTATGACTAGTATATTTTTTTACAGCTAAATAATCACATTTCACAACCGTTTGATGCAATTCAAAGTTCTTAACTAAGTTCTGTGCACAATGTGTCTGATAGTTTTTAAAATACAAGACAAATATATTACTAAATCAATATATCGAATATTGGATGTAAACAAGGAAAAAAACTATCATAAATTTTAGAACACTGAGCAAAATAAACATGCAATACCTCAAAATTAAAGATAAAAAAAAATCAAGGAACACACATTTTCATGTAATTATACCGTATTATATTCATGGGTCAAAGTCATATAATATAAAATAATCCCCCCCCCCCCACGAATAAATGTTTTTTTTATCAATTTCCAAACACATCTGATGGTGATGGTTATTCTCAAATTCCTTTTTTTTTTAAAAATCCAGCCGAGTATCAGTTACAGCATTTCCAAACCCACCCAGCGCGGGGCTGAAATGGAGTTTCATTCCCGGTGATGTAGATTGAGTTGTCAAAACAAAGTTTCAATCTTTTTCCATCCGCTTTCAGATGGCTCTGAAGAGCATGGTTGGTGTTCCGACGGTGTTCGAATATGGTCTCGACTCGTTCGAGCCCTCCCTTTTGTGACCAACTGTCTTTCTGCGTTTTTGGAACGTTTTCTTTACGTTTATGGTGTTGGCTGGGTACGAGATAGGCGGGTGTGAGTGAGACAATGGAGGGGGGAAGGCGGAGATGATGTGTTGGAGTGAGATGGGAATCTGTTTAAGGCGCAAGGATTTTTAGGGGATCCGCCTTTTGGGTGTTGCTCGAAAATGAAATTTAACGTGGTGTTTAAGTGTCATGAAAACATTTCTTGTCGGGACTTCGAAATAAAAAAAAACCTAAATTAACTTTTTCCCTATTTTTATGTACATAAAATATTTTTTAAGCTTTAGATGCTGAGAATTCAATAAGGGGGGGGGGGAGGAGAGAAATATGTATAAAAAAGTTATTTTTGGCAGTCCCTTAGTTTTAAAAAGAAATAGTAAAATTATTTATTTTTAATAAATATTTTTTACATCGTCGTCCTACGCTGCATCAAAATCATTAGTATAATCAGCATGACACTGTATCTTAAATCACTAATAGTTTTAATTTTATCCATGACTTTTTTTAAAATTATTTAACATGGATTAGAGTAATAGCCGTAAAAGGAACAACAACTGCTTTTTTCTTGTTACAAAACTAATGTTAATTAGGATGGGATCTACCACTACATAAGGCTACGAATACTTATAGTAGATTCAGGATTGAAAACCGCAGACATCGCGGTACTAGAGTTTTAAAAAATGGTACAATTTTTTACTTGCACAGTAAGGCACGTCGTTTAATTTTTTTTATTTGCGTAAAATTGTTTTATACCGATACATTTTCTTATATGTTTACCGAACATTAATAATCTTATACCATGCAGATTTTTATTATCCATTTTTAATTAAAATAGTACAATTATGAACATCAACAGTTCAGGCAAGACAAATTACATTTGCCCAATGAGAATTTTTTGTCTCGGACAAATCGGGCCATAGATTTTTCTTCTATGATTGCTAACGAGAGTCTTGCACACTCAACCACCACCATACAACCTAATTTTCCAAGTAATGTAGTTTCTAGTTTAATCTGCAGCAGTATATAGCAACTTCATAGGTATACAATAACGCTATCAACTACAAAAACAGACCATATCCCACCAATCCAATAAGTGGACATATTTCACAAGTATACTATGTCACTCATTAATACCGTCTCCAGAGACGGTCATATCGATACCAGAGAACCCTCAATGGATTAGATTTCTTTCAGTGGCATAATGCCCTGAAAGTTTTTTTTCTCTCTTAAATGTTAGAGATTAAACGTATTTCGCTAGGGAATTGACCGAAAGTAATGGGACTAAATGGTACTTAGAGCGGGACACTGATGGAGAAACTTAGTACCTTAAGTGGTGCTGAGTACTTCGTCCCCTCTTTTAAGAAAGAATTAAGATAAAAAAGGTTTGAGTTTTTAGAGAAAATTAATGAAGTGGTATTTTGGGGAAGATGCGAGATGGCATAAAAAGTTTTAAAACTGTTAAAACCGAGAATTTAAAAAAAAAATTGTTTTTTGGTAATTTCAAAAGTTGGAGGGCCAAAATGAGTAATATAGTGTGAATATTAAGATGCACAATATTTTACTAATTTAACACAGCAAACACTTAGAAAATGAAGGGATCTAAAGTGTCTAGGGAATTAAGACATAATTGTCTACGAAAAAAAAACTTTTGGAAGCCTTTAAATATTGCGGTGAAAGGCAGTAACAAATTTTGAACACCCCTTTAGCCGGTTTGTATGGACACAAGCCATCGCGGGATTTCAAACATGCAAGTCATTTTCCCTTGATACAATGAAACGACACCTGAACAACCTCAGCAGTTAGCTATAATAAACTGACGCAATAATATGCATTGACAGCATCACTTTAAGGATGACAATTCCATTTACCAAAACTAATATCCACACATTTCTTGACGACACTATCAACAACTATTTCACTCCCAGCATATTTCCCTCCTGGTCCATTTGTTCCACCAAATCTCCTGCAACCGATCTGGAACACCGATATAGGCCTCGACACCCCCCAATTCGATATGGCCTATCTGCAAGCCAACAAAGGCCTGCCAACGGGGACATTTAAATCATAAGGGAATTTAGATCGGAATATGGCTACAGCACCCCAGCGTCCCCTTTCGTACCTCATGGTTACGGCTGCCGACCAGTAGTTATTTGCATATCATGCCTTTGGGGCACTCATGACGCATCCCCCCCTACCATGCAATAAGTCTTACATTATTCATGACTTTAACTATCCCCCTCTTGTCCAGTGTGCGGATGATGTTTAAATGGTAATGCTACTATTGGTTCTGATAGAGAGCAGTATTTACCTTTTAAGAACTTACACATAAAAATAGATAAATTAATAAAAGCAAGACAATTTTAGTTTTTTAGAGTGTGTTTGAGAGCATTGAAAAATGCTATTAAAGTCTGCGTGGCTATGCTGTTGATATAACGTACGTAAAAATGTTTTAAAGTGCAGTCTTCGTTTAGACATTTAATATTTTATTTAAATTTCGAATTTCCAATCCTGCAATTTTATTTTTCACACTAAAGCTACGACAGAATACACCCATACAGTCCTTTCACGGTATAAAATAGTACACATCAGGGACTTTAAACACAATAAGAAAGCAGCATTATATAAATCCAGTTAATCGTGTGCATCCGATACCTCTTCTCCTCAATCATGCAGGCAGAGAGTATGTTAAATGTTTGCAACAAAGAACTAAGATATTTCCATTAAAATAAAAGAAAAGTAAGCCACATAGAAATGGTTTAAATCTTGTTCTGATCGTAAACAATGAAGTTGTTCAATTTTCGATGAATAAACAAATTAAAACGAATATAAGAGAATTTAATGCGTAAATACCGAAAAAAAAATTATCACAAAATGTATGTTTCAAAACTCATCAGGTGCGATCATCCAACCATCAGAACACATTGCAATCTCATATAAACCCATAGTTTCCCATAGTAGAATTTACACATAAACTGGATTGGACTGCACTGTGCTTAATAATGACTATAAAAAAAAGTATGCTGCGAGTACGTAGCTTATTTAACAAGAGAAAAAAGTTAAATTGCATAAGATTAACGGTGGATAAAAAAGGGGTTCTGGAGATTGACATAAGCGCGCGAGGATCGGGCACACAAATAGTGGAAGAATTTCGTTCTTTATAATAAACAGTTGCTCTTTCTAGTTATGATACAGCGTGGTGGAAGAATCATTTGAAAAACAGCTTGTGTTTGGCAATGGTTTGTTAGAATTAAGTAAATTAAATGGCTAACTAACTACTTTTAATTTTCACAACTCAATTTAGAGCGATGTCTTTGATCAAAATGGCCAAATCTTAAAACATGTTGCTATAAATAATGTATTTATATTGAATATAGATTGATAAAATCTTACAGTTACTGAATGCAAAAAGGTTTCTACATGAGATACTTGTATTACTGAGTGTCACTAGATAATCTCTACACAATGTTAATCTAGAGTTATAATAATACTCAAGTGTTTAATTTTTGCATGCCTGCCAACATGTCGGTACAAAATAATTATCAATATCGAAAATTCTCTGGCTTAGGGGTTCTTTCACCTGCGTAAACTCACATGACTGATAGGTGCTGCCAGTTTTTGCCTCGCGAGGTACGTCTCTCCTTTAAAACCCCCAAATTGGAAAGCTAATGCTTTCGAAATTTAAATGTTGGAAAGTAAGCACAGATGCCCAGTATGAGATAAATTTCTTCAATTTAGGTACGGATAATCACCTAATTTTTTGTTGAAAACAGTCTTTTCAAAACGCACTTATCTGGAAAACTCCAAACATCTCTTTTTCAGAAGTTAGAAAATACTAATTCTTAATATATAATATAGCATTTGCGGTTGGTAAATTTCAACAATTCGGTGCAGCTTGGCGCTTGTCGAAAAACAACAAATTCTTGGCGAAATTCGCGAGCTTTATCATTGCCAGATTCCTTTACGCCGATGCAACCCTAGTTTCTTTCACTGATCTCTAAGGTTAATGGATCGCGGAAAGCTACGGGAGAGTTGGAAGTCATTTTTTTCTCCCAGGTCAAACCCAAACATCCAGTCTAGTTGGAATTAACGTCGCAATAGAGCTGCACGATTGGCAATCCACTTTGGTTTGAATTAACGCCGTACTAAAGCTACACAAGTGGCTATCCCGTACGCAGTTTAGTTTCGTTTGAATTTTCGTCGCTTTAGAGCTACACGAGTGGCAATCCCGTACGCACCCTTTTGGGGCCCCGGGCAATTTTTTTTTCTCTAAAAAAACATCAGTATCCTACATCGGGCAGTATTGTAGGGCCCATTGAAAGCCTAAACACTCGTTTGGGGCCCCGGGCAATTTTTTTTTCTCTAAAAAAACATCAGTATCCAACATCGGGCAGTATTGTAGGGCCCATTGAAAGCCTAAACACCCTTTTGGGGCCCCGGGCAATTTTTTTTTCTCTAAAAAAACATCAGTATCCTACATCGGGCAGTATTGTAGGGCCCATTGAAAGCCTAAATACCCGTTTGGGGCCCCGGGCAATTTTTTTTCTCTAAAAAAACATCAGTATCGAACATCGGGCAGTACTGTAAGGCCCATTGAAAGCCTAAATATCCGTTTGGGGCCCCGGGCAATTTTTTTCTCTAAAAAAACATCAGTATCCAACATCGGGCAGTACTGTAGGGCCCATTGAAAGCATAAAATTTTGTTTGAGACCCCCGGCAGCTAGCAGACCGGCCCTCTTCGAATCGACAAAATATTCAGAATAAAAAATAACCGAAATATAATAACCAAAACCAGATATTCAGAGTTAACCGTAACCGCGATTACGATGCGCGCGCAACTTTACCCACAATTCATCGCTCGCAAGTATCAACAGCGTCGTTAGTTGGACGAAAAAATAAATTAAGAACAAAATAATTCCATTGTGCGCGCACATCATCCGGGCTTCTTACCCACAATTTGACGCAAGTATTACCAGCGCCGACAATTGGATGAAAAGATCTTTCGCCGTATCACCAAATGAAATTGTTTATCGCTTGCTGCAAAAAACGCCAAATCCCTTGGCGACAAAGGCACCGGATGGTGGAAATTAACCTTGCGGTTTAATTCAAAATCATCTATTATTTATACGTTATAAAAAATAAAACCCATCTTAACAGACAAAAACACACACACTTTAAATTCACAACTAATTGTCTACGTTCATTTTAAGCAGACAGATGAAACAATTCAGTCCCACTCTATCATACTGCTTGACAATCACGCATGTCATTTCATTACAAACATTCCGATGAATCGCGTGTTTTGAAAAGACCACGAAACCAGTCTTCAAAATTAAAGAGATTTTACGATCAATACATTATTTTGATTGAAGTATCCGACCATTCTGATCCCTCGGGGATGTTTGCATATATACTTTGGAATGAAAGTTCGTACGTAAGTTTAAATGATTCTTAAAACATCTCAATCAGCGTAGGCACAGATAATTTTTACTCTGAATTTCTCATTGTGGTTTGAGATAATTTGGAGTTTAATTATATTGACAAGTAAATTGCACTAATATTTCAAAGCATTAAAATTGCATTCATTTTGTCACCTAAATAAGGGTTACAATAATGACATCATTAAGGTTTCAATCATCATTATAATATTACAACTGTTTAAAGAACAAGTTATTCTAAAGCATTCCGATATCCTCAACGGATTTAATGATTTTTTTTTTTAGTAAAGACATATTCTAATTAAAAGTAATTTTCATATCATTTGTATTTCTTTTTCAGATTTATGTGGGTTTTAAATATTTGGTTAACAAATACATTGCTCTACAATTAACCAGACTGTCTTTTGATTTTTTTTTAAAGAAATAATATATAGAAGAAAACTTATAAACATACATCATTTATAATTAAAAAAATTGCATTGCCTAAAACAGTAACATGAAGTGGCAAAATAACTAATGTAGGTAAACCCTGCTATAACTTAACCCTTTAAAATAAATTAATAATGTATTAATTAAATTAAATAATAAAAAATATTTGTATGCAAAATAACTTACGATAGATGATTTCATGTATCCAACACATACCATACTTAAATAGAAAACCAACTTACCTAGAAAGAAAGAAAAATAAGTTAATGTAATTCAAGTATGCAAATCATTGATAGACAAAGATAATGTTTATTTTTCTAAACACCAAAATTTTTAATTAGAAAATAGAAAAAGTGAAGGATTAGGAAACACAGATAATGAAAAAGAAAAAGGTGCATAGTTTGCCAAAATGTTGTTCCATAAACATTTTGCGTACAAGACATTTCTTTTAAATTAATGGCTGAAAGATACTGTAAAGTGATGAATAAATGAATAATGAGTAGAAAGCAATTAAGAAGCGTAAAAAATAAATTGATGTGATTTATGGAGGGATTAATAAACAACAAAGCAACTTTATGAACAGTGAACTAAGTGTGAGGGTTGAGGATTTTTAATTAAGAAGTTCTAATCAATAGTTTTATTAAGGGAATGAAGTAAAATGTTTGATGCAAAAAGATTTTGGTTTTTTGAATCAAAATAAGTATTAAAAGAGTTTTATCTTTGTAAAATTTGTATGATGTATTTTTGCAGAAGGATAAGTAAAAAAGCTACAACAACTTATATCTTTACTTGTGTATCGATTTGAAATAAAACAGTTTTAAAAATGTTTCTTTTTACTTTATAATAATATGTTTTACATTCGAGTATTTGCATAAGTATTTTTTTATAGAAGAATAAGAAGTTAGTTGCTTAAAAAAACATTATTACAAAAATAAATATTGATGGGAGATGGTATTACAACCTATCAGTCTTAATAAAAATGGAACGTTGTTTTCTTAAATCTAATTCAAGCTTCTTGCAAAACTCAAAATATTGCTACTAAAACTGACACGTTGCTCGTATTGAGCCTTAATAAAATACTATTCTTTTTCATTTACTATGCCCAATTGAAAACACGAAACAAAATCTAAATCTAACAGTAGCACAAAATAACCATCAGAATGTTAAATAATAAAACACTTCACCCTTTAATAAATGAAAAACCCTATTACAAGATGACTGTTTTCCTGAAAAGAATGCGATTGCGACTTTTCTCTCCATTCCTATAGGTAAGGCAGGCGCGATAGAGAGAACCTCTCAAAAAAGCCTCTCGTCCCGTAGCACATCCGAGGTCTTATCACTTATTTCCTAGCTTTTCGTTTCCTTTTACCAATGAATAATACATCAGAGCCAACCTTATTCGGGATCTTCGTTGCTCAAGCCTGTACGAGATACAATGGTGTAAATAAGGTTCTTAAAATTTTGGGTATGGTAGACTAACCAGTGAATGAACGTATAAGGCGCTGCGTTCGCCAGTGAATTAACACCAAGACATAATGACCAGGACACCCAACCATATGTCAGATAGTTTCCAAGTAGATGGAAGGAAGTCAGTGTTGCCAATCCATCTAGTGGAATGATTTTTAATATTTATTTTTAAATTATATTTACCAAATGTTCATTCACTGGGGCCTGTTCACTCACTGGTCAGTCTACCCTATCTAGGAGTGCTATAAAGGTGTCGGTCGAAATGCATAGTGAAATTAAAATTAAAAAATACTTAATACCTTAGGGTAGAAAATCGTATTGTAGTTCAATTTACAATTTGATTTTAATAAGTCAAACAGCAAAAAGCATTTTTAAAGCCAATTATAATGAAAGATATACAGGCGAATTAAAATATTTGCTTAGCATCAGCTGGGCATTCAATGGGATTACCCACGGTAATTGCTTTACAGTTAAATTGGGAAACTAAAGTAAATGCCGTATTTAGTAGAACAAAATAGGAAGGGGTTTAAAATTTCGAAACTAGTTTAAGTTTGGTCTTAACTATTAAAAATAATTAAATATGAAAATACCAATGAAAACTTATGGCGCAATATTAGTCAAACAAAAGGAGATGACATTTATTTGCAACAATGGCCACCAAGAAATAAACTTTCGATAATAAAAAAGACAACATTCACCTGCCTTTAGCTGTCTATTTACATTTGAAACATGACAGGTAAAATACGCCAGGTAAATTGTCAGGTTAATTTGTCAGAGATTAGCTTTAAAAATTGTTATGTCTTATCTTCGTGAAGCTATTTCGTCTTTTTCCATTTTCATTTCATATACATCAATAATTTTAATCAGTTAAATATGTCTTATTCATGTATCACATATTTATGTATTACGTGGCTAAATTGTACAATATTTTCAAATCACAAAGTCTGTCCCGAATTGTTTCTTTCACGCAGGGCGAGTTCTACAAAAACACAGACTACAGGCACAGCAGAATTTGGGATCCCTTTACGAAATCTTCTGACTTGTGTATGATTTCCCTTAATGATGGTGATAATTTTCTCATGTATTATATTTATATTACCTTCCTTATTGCTTTGATCAGACCAATAACATTAAGTCAACGAGTCAAGTTAAAAATAAAGTAATGCTTAAAATTATTATAAAACTTACTGACATTTTGAGGGGGTCACATTTATTTAATATAAAAAACTGAAATTTAGGGGACCTTAAAATTGTATGGCTCCACACTGTTAAAAATTTTGTGCTTGCTTTCACCACGATAATGGTTCCTAGTTGCTGCAACGGCTGTGTGTTGAAATGTTTCACCATATTTCCGGTATTCAGCCGGACCATTTTTCAAGTTTTGGAAACAGAAACCTGGGAAACGGTTCAACCCAATACCGAAAATATGGTGAAACACTTCACCACACAGCCGTTGCAGCTACTAGGAACCATTATTATGGTGAAAGCAATCATGAAATTTTTAACAGTGCAAGCTCGGTCCTAACGGAAGATGAGGCTTTGCTTCCACGTCTTCTTGAGTCCTACTGGTTACCACAATTTGCCTAGTACAAACAGTATCAGAAACTTAACACGAGCCAACACCTATGTCCACTTAGCAGTTAACGACGAGACGTAAAGGACACTGGAGATTGCATCAGATTTTCTCATCACGTCCCTTGTGACACGGTCGTGAATCTAACGACTACTGTTCCTTTTTATCTTTTCCCGAAGCTAACGAGCGTTGAAAATTCGAGCGATAACCAGGGAGCAAACCGTTGCTGTCACTACACTGGCCACCATATTTCCTTCAGTCTGAGACATAAGGCTGGCAAGTTTAGATTACGTGATGTATAATTAAAACATGAAATGGAATATATTTGAATTGTAATTCAACCGGAGGCTTAAGGCTGTCAAGTCTAGGTTGGGATGCAGAGCTGAAACGAAAAAGATGATATTTAAATGAATTTTGTGTGTTCCCTTGGTCATGATTTATAGTTGATTTTCTTCAAATTTTAAGCTAAAGACAATTTGTAAAAATTGGACTAAGTTACAATCAATGATCTATAAACTATCAATGATTTAAAAAGTTGTAGCATTGCAGAACTTTGTAAAGTTGTATTCACACTTATACGCTGTTAGAATAAAATAACAGAATGTACATCTAAATTTATATGATCGGTTAAAATTCAGATTACAATGTTGAGCCTAAGTTTGACTTTTACTTACATTTTGCCATTTTCCACTGTAAGTACAAACCTAGTATAATACAATTATGATAATATTTGGTGTTTTGTAAACTTTTCTTTCTAGCGATGAAAATAAATATGTTTATTGTACAAGTAGGAAAAACCAAATGGGTCAACTTTAAAATTGCTTTTGCAAGTTTTTATAATCCATATTTTAATATATTTTACTACAAACAAATGTCACAATAAATAAAATTGGTAATTACTGCATTTTAGGTAACGTCAAAAAATGCTTATTGAAACCACTTTTCTCCTCAACCTCAAATGTAAAACTTTGCCAACCATCTTTCAAGGAATCTATATTTATTCGCTAAGAGAATATTTTGATTATTTTTTGTGTGTCTGTCCAGGAAGTTTTTTATTTTAAAGACAGCCAGTCCAACCCCCTGTCATCTATCTATTCGGTGGGTTTTTTTGTTGATGTTTTTATCTTTTGTTGTTTTTATTCAACCACAAAAGGGAAGGGATTTTCCAAAAGTAATATTTAAAGATTTCATTGAGTTGATCAAAAACCGTGAATTTGAATCAAAACGTTGTTAAACACCCATTAACCTTCAGCTTAATAAAACAATTTAACTAACATGTTTAATAGAAAATATCCTTCAAATAGTACTACAATAGACACTTAAAAATTTTAATATTGCGTATTTTACCACTTTTAAATAGTGTTTGACTAAAACATGTACCCTGCTAAATATCATGCCAAGAAAACGTTGAAGGTGCTCTTGAAAGAACTAAGAAAATAATGCTACCAATTTTGAAAGATGATAAAAAAAAAGCTGGGAATAGAATATTTGTCTAGCATACCTTAAGCCCCTTAAGGGTCCTAACAAACTGGATGAAGATAATCCTTTACACTAAACTGTTTTTCAGGACGAGGTTATATAAAATTTAATAAAGCATGCAATATTACGTTATTTTTCAATTCATTGTTGATGAAATTTAAAGGCACAAATAAAATATTCCCAATGCTAATAAAGCAAAATATAATAGCAATTTTCATAATCAGCAGACCATTACAAGCATTAGCATCCATAATGTGAAGAATTACTTTCTAAGGTAACTCTTCAGAAATAAATATACTTGATCCTAATATCCAAAATTACTTCCATTCCACATTCTCACACAATTCCACTGCCCATTTCTTTTGGCTCCAGCTTTCATCATGGTTACGCATTTCTCCTTAACTTGAGTCATTTAGCCGGATAATTTTTCGCAAAACATTAATTCCGATATCATTACTGATGATTACCTCACGCAATAGCATTCAAATACACGAAGTCTTGACTTTCCCTTGGAATAACGTGAAAAGTAACTTGGAGATCGGAAACATTATTGATGTCTGCATTAAGGTTGGTAGGAAAGCGATTATTATAGCATGAAATAGGAATTATATTCTTTAAATAAGTGAATAGAACCAATATTTAAGATGTTTTGGAAGGTATAAGATAAGTTTAAAAGCTGTTTCCTAAATTTGATTTTCAGATGTCCAACATTTTGAGATTAAAAATACCAATTATTGAAATATTTTGTTAAACAAAACCAATTACAAGTATTTAAAATACATATACGTGAAGTTTTTATGAAAAAATATTCCTCTTTAATATAAGTAAAATATATAATTAAAAAAATTTTGAACATTAAAGAAAAAAAATCTTATCAGTAATTTAAATGGTAAACCAAATTGAATTATAAAAAAAAACATGCATCAGTGTGTTAGGCAAAACAAAATAAATGCAATGCATAATAATTTTTTTATATCTTTAATTACATGCATCAATAAATTATAAAATTATCATATACCAATCTATTAAAAACATCAGCATATGCATATGTGTGTAATAAAATTAAACGAGCAAAATAAATGAAAAATTTTGATTATAAAGACAAGAATAGAATAACTTAAGATACCAAAATAAATAATAAATTAATCTAAGGGAAGTTTGATAACACAAAGAACTTCCTCCATTCAAATAGTAATTTTTCTTTGACCATCCAATTATGAAAAATAGCACAGAATTATAATAAAAAAAATAGCGCCAGAACTTCTTAGAGGGTTTTAACCAGAGACAGAAGAGACTGATGAAGAAAAAAAAAGTTGAATCACATCAGCCTTAGATTGCATACAGAAAAAATAATTTCTTAAAATCTCATCAAGACGAGCCAGAAGTTTCATCGACTTCTTGAAGGCGACATCATTAACAAATTTTGTTAATTAGAGATTCGCTGTCGCATAAGTAGGGAAAGCGTGCAGAATTGGCGAATCTTCCTACATTTTTTTTTCATCTAAGACTTATTTTATAAGATTGTTTTTAAAAAACTTAAAAATCATAATCATTCATCAGGAGAAGGGATTATACAGGCATCTAGCTCGTTTTGACTGATTTAAAATAAATGAGCAGTAGTGGAGGGGGGGGGGGGGCAGGGGTTATTTAAAAGACTCATAAAATATGAAAGAAAAAAAAAATACAGGCATTCAGACAGTGAAGAAGTTCTTTTTAGTATCTATTCAGCGGTTATAGTTTTAAATAAGGTCCCTGACTCGAATCATAATTAGTTTTTTTAGCATTACCCATGAAATTACTTTTAAAAATTAGTAAAAAAAATAATATCCACTGGGGTAAGAAGAAATAAAAAGTATGAGTAACAAGTTATTGACTGTCCAGTTTCATTCCTAACGAGATATTAAAAAAATAATACAATTAAATTTTTTAAAGTTAGTTTTTGTTTTAAGAGGCTACACTGCAAAAAGTAGTGTCTCAATTTCAGCACAAATGATGTCTGAATTGAGTTTTCAGACACTTTGGGGTCTTAATTGAATACTCTCTGAAATATTCTCTCATGTATTTTAGACACTATAGTGTCTTAAATATGTTTCAGACACTGTAGAGTCTGACTTTTGATGTAAATGTCTGAAATTTAGACACTTTTAAATTCAGACATTTAAAATAAGACACTTCATGCCATGCAATTCAGACACTTGAACTTAGAATTTTTTGAGATGAACGCAATTTAATTTATAAGTAAAACAATCTTTTTCACTTAAAATTTGTTAATCATAATTATATTATTCATTAAAAATTCAAAATTCAAATTACTTGATAAATAATTTGATGTGCCACCAAAAAATATCATTTACTTATATTTTTTTAATTTAATAATTACCTAAATTAAATCGAAAAACTAAGAATATATTTCATTTTTTTATTACTAAAATTATTATTCTTTAATTTAACTATTTTCGCAATGTTTCTTAACGTTCCTCTCCAAGCACTCTAGTGCAACTTTTTTAAAATTAAACTTAGTTGGAAACTCGACTTCTCGAATCATTAAAAACTAATTAAACCAAATTTAATAATTAAAAGTTGGTTTATAATTGGATCTGTATTACGATTTCAAGCGAAATAAGATTTTGTCATTTCGCGGTTGTCTTTTTGTTATCCAAGCACACGGCTTTAGGTATTTTTTTGTTCTCCTTAAAATATGATTGGAAATCACTACACTCTTAAAACAAAAGAGTGAAATCCACTCCAGTAGGAGAAGTGCATTTTCGACACTGGAAAGGATTGAATATTAGCTCGGGCTGAGTTGAAATCACTCGTTTGGAGTGATCCTGTCGTTGGTTTAACACACAAAGAATCCACTCCTTCCGGGTAAGTGCATTTTCCAGTCTGGAGGAGTGAAATTAACTCAGACTGAGTTCAAACCCACTCTCTTGTTTTAAGAGTGTATAGGAGCAATAATTACTCTTTATTATTCACTAGCTTTTAACAGAGGGTTTGATTTCAACACGATTGATTTTGATTAATTGACAGAATAATATTTTGTATAAGCAACTGCATCATAATGAATTGTCAACGGCCGTACCATGTTGAAAATACCGGTTGTCTTCCGATGGTCCGTATTTGGGAGGGTGACCACCTTGGAAAACCGCGTGACGTTTTGGCATTAATTTTAATATAGTTCTGTTTAAAATGTGTCTGAATTTTAGACACATTATATGTCTGAAAAATTTAAGACGCCTTTTGGCGTCTGAATAATGTGCACCCTGTTTCAGACGCTTTTTTGTCTGAAATCAAGACATTTCTGTTTGCAGTGTAGGAACAATAGTTGATTGCTTTGCTAAAAATATATTTCTAAAATTACTTTGAATTAATTTATTTTGAATATACGATTATGCGAAAATAAAAAGAAGCAATGCAAATACAGCACATTATTCATTGTTTGGTTAAGGAATCATTTTCTACTTCTACTTATAACAGAGAAAGAAATGGGATAAAACTTCCGTATTAAAAATAGAACTTTTATTGTTTAAAAAGTGTAGGTTTAAGAGAAATATATTTTAGGCAACATAATTATTAGTAAATTAAAAGTAGCAATATTTCAAATACATTCATACAAATCACAATTTTACTAACTTTTTGGACAAGGTGAAAAAAAATACTTTAAAATTTATTTTTTTACAATTAGTTTTTTTTGTAATAGTCTTAATAGTGCGTTTAAAATTTTTTAAAAAATAAGAGCACAGTTATATACTATATTAAAATTATACCTAATGTTTATTCCTGTTCAAAGTATGTAGTCTTAACTACATTTTTACAGAATAAAACTTGAATACAATTAATGATTTTTTTTGTTTCGTTAAACTTTGGAACAATATGAACAAGGATTTCCCTTCAAAAATAATACCTCTGACAGTAGTCATTAGTCAACCCTCTTTTACCTAACTTGTGTACAAAATGATACAATCAATTCTATGAAATAAACTTTTGCACTTTAACGATACGGAAACAGTTAATGTGCTCATTACCACTTTAAAATGGGAAAAACTGGAGTAAAAAATTTAACATACAAGTTAGCATTTAAAGTGAATAGTAAAATAGATCACGAGGGTCCATGGGTGTGGTAACATAACCACACATTCATTACTTTGAATAATAAATAAATCATATATCTTTTGGATATTTAATAAATGATGTTGGAATGGAAACAACAGAAGAAAAATTTCAACAAATCGAAATGTAAAAATCATACTCAACAACACGTTTACACAAATTCTCTACGTTTTTACAAGTCTTCCACCAAAAGTATCATCAAAAATACATTCATTACGGTCATCCACCATTACTAGGAAATAGATCCCATCTTTCCCATAGGGGTCCATTCTCGATGGCCAAAAATATTTGTTCTGGAGTGTTCATTACACCCCGGCAAACAAAACGGGGCGGCCGGAATAGCCATTAGGGGAGTCCAATACCAGGGCTGTCGCGGGGCATTTTGAGCCCGGGGCAGTTAGGGCGATTTACTACCACTCGCGCTTTTAATGCGGGGAGTAAATTTTAACGGCCTTTGTTTTATGCCTGGAAGATGCCAGGGTAAGAAGAATGTAGCATAGTGTTCTTCGCTACTTGTTGGTAAAATACTAAGAATGGATTTTTTTTAATGAGATGCACTTCTGAAACACTATCTTACTGAAGAAACATCTTTTTTACTTTCTCATTTTTAATTGATAAACATTTTAATGTAAAACAACCCTGAGAAGAAAACTAAATAAAATTTTCAACTCATTCTTAGAATAATCGTTTATTGATCTTATTTAAATAATAAAAAAAAATAATGAAAATAACAATTGTGGCTTCAAACTTTTAAATACTATAATAAAAATTTAATCTTTTTTAAATACTATAATTGGTTGAATTTCGAAGCTTACGTATATATTCAGAGTATTAAAAAAATACCCAGTTATCAAAATGTAAACAATTTTTTATTTTTACAATGATGAGTTAATGGTCCACATAGTACACACACAACATCTAACTATATTTAAATATGAGTTTGATCAATTTTTGTCCCAAGGATTCTGCTTAAAATTTTCACGCTTTATTTTAAACAACACTTTTAGGTATAACTTTAAAATTCTTGTAAAACTCTAAAATATAACTATGAAATTTTTATTCTTAGGAAGTTTTTTTTAAAAAATTTGTTCCACAAGGAACTACTATATTTCGTACTTGTGAGTCAAAGGTAATTATTTCCTTACTGTTATCCATTCTTGTGAAACAAGTTTTTAACTGAAAAAATTATGTAAAACTATGTCCAGATTATTTTTAAGAATCAAAGGAGGAGTCGAGATAAATAAGATAGAATACGAGGGCGAAATACACTGCTCAAAACAATTAGGGGAGCACTTTGCGTACTTTTGGTTACCCGTCCATTTTCAACTTCTTATTTTTTATTATGAAAATTTAAAATGTGTGAAATGGTAAGAAAACAAGGAAACAAATCCTAATTTTTTAAAACTAAAATTTAAGGGGCAAAAAATTTAAATCATAAGTTTTGAATAAATTATAACAATATATTTTTTTTTAAATTTCAATGTTAATAAAAAGGTAAAATCAAAATTTAAATTCTAAGAATGCAAGCGTGAAGAATTTGTGGTCAATTTATTTCATAAAAGTGTTTGGAAGGGAATTTTGTTTTACCATGTTTTTCATATTTTCATTCAATTAAAACAAATATTATTTAATTCTTCAAAAGACATGATTCTTCCATCTAACCATAAATAAGTACGAGTTCAACTTAGTGAGAAAAAAAATCGGAAGCTGATAATACCAAATGGAATCATTGGGCGCGAAATGGTTTAAACCATACATTCCCTTAATTGTTTTGAGCAGTGTAGTTTGGATATCATAACTTGTTTCAGTTAAAAATTCACTCCCCTAAACCTGTACAGGGACTTATAGACCAGCAATTCCTAAACTCTTGAAAAAAATTCTGGATAATAATGGAAGCTGACGTATTTTTCTTGCCAACCTTATATTCTCTAAAAAGAACGTAACCGTTCAAGACCCCAGAAATAGAGGACCTTTTTTGTCCTGGTCCTTTTATGGTTGGCCCTTATTAGAAAAGTGCCGAAGATTTAAAAGATTTTCTCTGTACTCTTGTTAGTGCCGTTAGGTGACTAACGAGTTTTGAAAGGTTTTTTATCTCCCATATTTGTAGTTGTCCAAAAGGGGTAAACTGACGTCATAACATGGGTAAAAACGTAGCAGGAATATTGCGGTATAAAGTATGTTTTATTGTTCGATAAACGCATTTGCTGCTGTATATTGCTTATTTATGACGGTTTTATTGTTAATAATATTATTGGGAGGTCTTAAGGGTATATCTCGGTCAAGGAATATTTCCTTTGGCTTTGCTTTTAGAAGTAACTTCATTTTTCATTGAAAAAACATCGACTTTTGTGTAAACTAGTAAATCAGCAATTCAAAGAAGAAAGTATGATAAGTGAAAAAAAGCAAAACACGGGATTTTTTTATACTGATAAATTTGTTGTATCGTTAAATAACCTGATGTTATAAGCTTAATTTTCAATTTTTTTAAAATCAGTAACACAATAACGTAAGATCAAATATATTTGCTACAGAATTTAAAAAACAAAACGAATTTAATGGTGTCACTTCACTTAAAATTCAGGATTAGTATTTCGATCCATATGCATATAATTTCCCTAAAAACCTGGTTTATCCGTATATTTATTAGTTATAATTTAATAATATTGCATTTCGGTCACTGACATTACGTTAAAACACCAGTCAGATAGCATGCCTAAAAACTAAGAAAAATAAGTATAAATAGCAGTAGTTAATTCATAAATTCAGCAGATAAAACCTTGTCACTAAAATCAGTTACAATTCTAAGCACCTATGCCAATAATTGGTCTTCTGGAAAACCAGCACTTCTAATTGAATTACACTCCTTATACAAGTAAATATTTACCTTAATTAAACACATTCTCCAAGCAGGAGGTGACCGAGAATATACAAGATTAGTCACACCTTCTTACGACCATATCCCAACTGTATGTTGAGGGTGACACAGTTGGACGAACCCGGGACACCTAACGCGACAAATGGAAATGGCGTATAATAGAATCAAAAGGGGGCACCATAGCATAGTCTTCCACTATATGCAAATGGCCCTCTCGTTAAGGGTCTGCGTTTTCGAGGCGCTCAAGTTGAAGAATTGAGGTGTTCTTTAATGAAGGAAAGTATAATTCATAGACACATAGTGCTAAGGTTTCTTGTTGTATGTTTGTACTCTTATAGAAAGGTTTACTTCATATCTTCTACCTTATTTGCATTGATTAGATCAATCATGTTAAGGTTAGGTAATGTTTGAATTATCGTCGCACTAGAGCTACACGAGGACTATTGGCGACGGGCGTCGTACTTTAGAACCACACAATTTAAGCCAATGTCTAATTCATATTTTGAAAAGGTTAAAAAAAAAGAGATGCTTTAAAAAGTTATAAAATCTATTACAATTTTGGGTTTACAATATTAGCATAAAAGAAACTGAAATTTAGGGCCCAGTAAAATTTGGGGGCCCTAGGCCTTACGGAAGATCAGGTCATGCATCTTAAATCAAACTAAATGAATGTCTATCAAAAGTATTTGGTGCGCGGGAAAGTTGGCTCCTTAATTGACATTAATCGAACTCTGCATTCTTTAAAAGATTTAGTTATTTAGTTGGTTTAGATAAAGTTATGGTTAATTACGTTAGAATTAAAAATTCTTTTTAACTAGCTAAAAACTTATTTTAAAGGAGTCAGTCACTTAAATTACTTAATTACTTTTAAAAACAAAGTAATACATTTTTATTTAAGAAAAGCAATAAAAAACTTATCAAGGATGCAAGCAATTACTAGAAAGTATTCTTATACATAGTAATTAATTGGAATTATAGAAATCGAATTTAATGAATACATTTCTCTTTCTTTAAGTAATCACTCGAGTATACGCTAAATTAACTTGATTAACGTGTTCAATTTATAAACAAACATCCCATTAGCTTCATTACGTTCTAAGTTTGAAGCATTACGAATAAAGTAAGGTAAAACAAAAGTTCAAGTGCAAAATATATATTACTTAATGTAAAGCACCGTAAGAAGCTTAGAACTCGATAACAACTAATGGAGGTACTTCATGGCCATTCCTTTTAATTAGCAGATTATTTAAATAAACCATTCGACGTTAATAGATGCCTTGCAAGGAATTGTGAAGAAGATGTAGATAAAAAAAAATCAGCAGATGAACCAGTGTTAATTTATTTTTAGTTAGAATAAAGTATTTTATTTAAATAAGAAATTGGAAGTATGAGATAAAATTGATAGGAGGGTGATTAAATTTGAAGAACATTACTAAAAAAGGATTTTAATTAATGGATGTGTTGCATACAAAAATGAAATGTCTTTTACCAAGCTTCATCATTGTAATGACGGTTGATAAAATGCTCATCACATTTTTGTAAACACATAATAGGATTTAGCGCGTGCATACGTTGTAGGTCTATTTTAGGGGTTCAATACATTTTCACAGATATTCAGTACAGAAGCATTTCAAAAGCTTTTCAATTAGGAGTCAACACAATTTGAAGTTCATTTTTTACACGACTATTAAACAAATAAAACGACATTTTAAAACGAAAAAGCATTTTCCCTTAATCGATCTAAAATATGAAATAACACATTGTGACGCAATCCAGCTCCAATGAATAAAAAAAAAATAAAGCAGTTTACATTTCAACTGAAAAATAAGTGCCCTTAATAAACGATTAATTATTGGAAGCAATTTTTTTTTGTACTCATTCTTTTTTATTTTTGCTTCCAATCCAAACTAGAATACCCTCATTTCCCACGTGAAAAATTACCATTGGAAATGAAATCCTTTTTCAAATGCTGCAGACCCATTCTTTTTTACGCCCTCCTTTGAATCCTTTATTAAGTGGGGGGCAAAACAAGAGACCCAAGAGTCCAATCCAACACTTAATCTTGTTATCTTTTCAAATCCTGCGTTTCTTCTGACACAGGTGTAACTGAATTTGAATACAACCGATATGCAGAAAACGTTGTTATTACGAAAAAACAAATACTCAAAAATATGAAAATTGTGTAATATCAGTATGTGGTTATCGTGTCAGATCTACCAACTTTCCGCCCAAATGTTTAACTAACTACAGGTTATAGGAATAGGAAACATTAAAATTGAGGGGCGGTGCACAGAAATTAGGAAGAGGGTAAAAATATCCAATAGTACGGAAGAACCATTGCCGGCTAAATCTAAAGAGTTGGCAGTTCTGCATAAAAGGTTATAAAATGCGTGACTTCTAAGAAAATTGTCTTGTTAAGTTTAAGTCTTAAAAGATTTTTTTTTTTAAGACTTAAAGAAGTTTATTAAAGAAGTATATTCCATAAAATATATACATGCGTGCAGGGGCGGACAGACCGGCAATTGCTGATGTCAGTAAATATACTAATACTTAACTACAAGTCATTCTAAGCAAATAATTTAAATGTTTTTTAATATTATTTATGTCATTTTGTGTGGATAAAAATAAAATTACAATAAATGGTATGTACGAAGAGTTAACATTGCAATTTATAATACCTCAGATTTTCTTTATATTTCTAATAAGTATTACTGTATATTTCCTATAGTTACAATGGGACAAACTAAACTAATATTTCTGCCATATAAGTTCATAACGTAAAAATTCATCTTAGAAATAACGAGTGCAATATTCTAATAAAATGTCAACTGCAATTTTGACACACCAATGCATCAAACGTTGGGAAGGAAAAAGCAGCTGATTTGGAGAAGTTTTTTTAAAGGGGGAAAATCAGATTACCCCGGTTGTATCCCCAGGGGCGTCACATTCTTCTAATTAAAAGAATTGTAGAGTTTCGCTTTCTTTTCATTATGAGAAAAAAAGATACGATGGTAATTCAGTTTAAGAGAATTCGCGTTTCAGTCTAGAATGGAAGCGGACAATGAATGGTTTCAATTTAAATAATTTGTTAGTGTGCTTAAATATATTTGAATGGGGGGTAATGGAAATATTTTAATGTTTGCATAAAGTGGTGCCAGGCAACTCCTTGAAAATAGTAAAACCAGTTCTTTAAATTATTAAAGATTTTGAAACCGAATTAAAATAAATAGTTACATATGAATTACTGTTTCAAACTAACTTAAAGAAAACGTATTCGTTTCTAAGAACTACGGATATTTTTTTTAAAGAAACAAAGAAACAGAATAGCTTGCATGTAAATTGTTATACAATATCTCTATATAATGTAAAATTGTAATTGTCGGGCGCTTGAAAGCCACGTGACTTACGCGGCTTCAGCCAATCAGAAACGTCAGAAAAGCTGAAAGTAAGTGTGGCGGTGTGCTTTTTTTTGTGCCGGGGCTGCTTCAGTGGCTTTGGTAGAGATCGTTGCTTAGCGCTAGAGCTACGTGATGCCCTGGAGCAGTCCTACGGAAACTAGTTAGACTGTATAGATAAGCATTCCTGCGCCCCCTGCTCGCTATTTAATAAAGCCCCCGCTCGTATTTTAAATAAATTGCCGCATGCAAAAAGAAATGTGATGGCTCACATCGAAAAGAAAGTACAATCAACGAAATACATCAATCAGATTAGATATTTGTCACCGAGTACAATTCCCCCAACATATCTCTCAAATTATGTTTTTCGATATAATCACAACTCCAAACCACGGGAAAAAAAGTTCTAACACAGCATTCCCTCTCAATTACTCACACACGCCACACCATCAACGCAGCCGAGATTAATTCTCCGCCATCACTACAAAAGAACACACAAAGCATCTGGAACGAATAATCCGTGTCTCCACACACAATTCCTTCGAATTTCCGAAACCATTTTTCAAATCTCACTATCTCGGCCATCGAAACCATGCCAAGAACCTTTGAGGGTAGGAATGAGTTGGAGATGCTTGGAAAGGATAAAAAGTGAAGCGTCCTAAATGATGCCAAATATGTATGCGATAGGCCCACGCTAATCACTTTCAATGTTCTTTTCGTGTTATTTTATTCTCTAAGAATCGAAGATTAACAACCTTCGACGCTGGGGTCATAATATTAGAAGACTATTTGCATCACTCCACTCTTTATTATAAAAATACATTTAGATCTAACTTTTAATAAAACATTGTTCTATGCTTTAGACTTTGTTCAGTTGGGAAGGCAGTACCTAAAAAGCATAAAATATAATAGAAGCTTTATAGACAATGGGGAGGAAAAATTCCTGGCGGAAGAGGAAAAAATTATAAATATAGCATTTATGACGTTAGTTGTAGCATAATATCTAAATTAATATAAAGTTTTAATAATTCCTAGCAGATAAATTTAAATTTTATTTTATTTACTTAGTAATTTTAGACGTGCAACGTTGTATACATCTGTTTGGGGTTATAACCACAGCGCTCAAATGCTTCCTTTGGCAAACCACTTATGTTAAAGTTGTTGACGACTCAGCATTTTCATCTAATTCTTACCTCGATGCCAAGAACATCCCTCCAGATAGGTATCTCCGGCAGCGGAGGACCACAAACGAAGGTTGACTTTTCCTTAAACTGTTTGTGACAGGGTTATCTTGTAGAAAGTGTCTTGGGTCTTCAGAATACTTCCAGAAACCGTTGTCTGGTTGATTTGATGTCGCCTGCATTCTTTTTTCTTGTTGTGGCGGTGTTTTCTGGTGAAATCGGGGCCACATGTATGGCAAGTTAGCGTTGAGGACGGGAAATTAATCTTGACAGTTCGTGTAAGGAATCCCACAAAGGTCGTCATGGATATCGTTTGCAAGTTTGCTTTACAGACTTGCAACATTTAAAGCTGTTTTATTTCCGTCAGCATGCGCAAAATGTCTTTGAAACAAACCCCCTTGTTTTCGTGGTTTCTATTTTTAACCTTTAATATTACGCAGTTAAAATATTATGGCTGAATCTCAGATGTCGGTAATACTGAATTTTCTGTTATAAATACTAGTAAATTTTATTAAAATATAATGAATTTTTCACAATTACTTGATATGCATTTCAGAAGCTAATGTTATATTATGATTTCCAACGAAATTTATACACAGCAAATGCTAAATATAGTGATAAACATATCTAATACGGAATATAATAGAGTTTTATTTGGATTAAACTATCATCAGCTTCCCAATTAGGGCATTATTGATGTGTAGACAAGATAAAAAAAAATTAAATCAAAAAGTACTTTGCAGAGATTGGATAATCTTACAAGTTTCAGCCATCTTAAAATAAAGAAATCACATAAGAAGCTAAAGAAAAGGCTAAGAAAAAAATAACCTTTTCCGAAGCCAGTCATAATCGCTGAGGAAGAACAGAGATACTTTGTGCGTATGTGTGGCAGCCAAAAAGCCGACTCGCAGTAGAAGCGATGAAGATCGGCCAAGATATCTCATATCGATTTCCTGTTGAGGTAAAAGGGACTAACATCTGGTAAGCGTAAAGTGGGAGGGAAACCCATGAGAGATTCTTGTTCTTGGCGACGCAAATCGATGTAATACTAAGTTGCCGGCCCGATAAGGTGGAGATTCGATGTTTTAAGACATCGATTCGAAATAAGTTGTTTGGGGAAGCATTAGTTTGCAAGGGAAGGTTCTTGTAATTGGATTAGGAAGAGGTGTAAGATGATCCGAGGTATTGGGGTGGGAATAGCTCGTTAATGTATCGATGGTGTTTCGATGTTGTTACGAGGAATTTCAATATTAAACTAAGTAGTTGGAAGGACTTGGTATTTATTCTGAAGTATAAACTCTTGGCCTAAATTCTGACATAGAATGTAAGAATTAAGCACGCTTATTTAGATTGCAATCAGAACAGTACTTTCATTGTATTTCGGAAATTATAATTTAATTCTCAGTTTAAAAAAAAGAAAAAAATGGAGTGTAAAGCTTTTAATTAAATTTATTTTTTGTTTTAATGAATTTTGGTCCTGACGTGTATATCTTTGCAATACTAAGTTTCTGAAGAAACTAAGATATGATTTTGTTAATATATAGATGTTTAAGAGATGCAAGGTGGTCTGTATAGCATATACTCTAACGAAAATAGTATTTTGAGAAAGAGTTTTCCAGTCTTTTCACCACTGGTTAACGCAAAAGCAGATTGCCCAGAGTAGCTTATTAATTATTCATTAATCAACAATTTAAGACTTCCGTTTTAAAAAATTGCTCTGGCAGGATGCCAAAATTTAAATAAGTTTCAACGCGTCGGGATGATGAGCAATTATTTAATTGCAATTATATAACTGGAAATTGGTTTTTTAATTGGTTTCTTAAAAAACTTTTTCAGTGACAAAGAGAAGATGAAACGTTATTTAAAAAACGAAAATTTTTGAATGATCCAACTTAAAAGTGAAAACGCAGAGCATCTTAACATCCCACGTGATTGGGTTTGAATAAATTACATGATGAAATTGTGTTCAATAATGAGTTAATGATTGTAATGATGAGTTATACATTACCTTTACGTTAAGGTTTACATAAAATAAAATAAAAACAAATATTAAAAACACCATTTTAAATCATAAAAGCATGACAACAGAAAAATACGGCCCAAGAAGGAAATACATTTTCTCCTCACACCCATCACCATGCAACCTCAAATCCCTTATCCCAGACATCACCCCCCACGACTGGGCTTACGCAAACTTTTCTCTGGCCTTAATCCACGTCTCTAATGCTCTCTAAATAAACCCCAAGATGCCATTTGACTGTCAGCCCTCACAAAACATCAAACTGCGATGGGTTTACAGAGTAGTAACTGATATTATCGTTAAAAAAATGCGGTTATCTTCCAATAACAACTTTCTAATTTGTTGTCAGTTAAAAATTTGTTGTATTATAAGAAAAAACAAATAAAAATTTCAAGCTCAGCAAGTTTTGTGCAAAATCTATAATAATCGTACCAAACTATAGTAAATGTTCAATTTTCAGCTGCAACACTAAATTTTATATTTTGCAACCAGTTCACCTTATTAAGCTTTAATAAACACGAACTAAAGCTGTTTGTCGTAAATTCATTAAGTTCCATTCATTTATGTTACCTTGCCCTTGCGAACACTGCCACTTTTAGCATTTTGCTTATTAATCACAAAGTTTATGTATTCTAAAACTCTGTTTCGAGTGTCATTTTGATTACAAAAGAATTCTTAATGATCCATTTATTATTGCTGATTTATAGGCAATAAATGAAGCCATTTTATTTCATTCGATTAAATACATATCATGTATCCAGATGTGATTTTGATTAATCGTCACAAGTCTCCTCACTAACTCATGATCCTCACATTCAATACAGCTCCTTAGTTACATCTTTATCAAATCTCTACGGTTTCTATAAGGGGGGAAATCGAAACATGGTCAAAATTAACTACCGGGGAAAAAATCTATCAGAACCTGTCCACCAGTCTCCATTTATATTGCTGACAAGGACGTTATGAGCAGCCCCCAAGTCCTACCTCCCAAACAATTTGTGCGCCCCCACCTCCTTCTATATCATGTGTTTATCTTTCTTTTGACCCAGCCCCAATTTTATACAGGGGGCTTGCCGACTTATCAATTGAAAGGTGCTCGGAGATCAGAAAGAAATAATAACGGGGATTTTAGTTATATGTGTTTTGATTTTAACAGTTAAGATAGGAAGTGTCGGACATGAAGTGTTTTTTTTTTTTTTTTACAAGACTGAATAATTTTGGTAATGTGAACAGCATCGAGTGTAAATACATTTGCATTTGCTACAACTGTATAGTCCAAATATCATTACTGCTTTTTAAGAAAAAAACTTTAAATACATAGTTTAAAACCTTCCTAACGACCTGGAAGTGGGTAAAAAAAGTATCCTTTCTTTCACTGCAAAAATTTAAAATGAAATTTATTACAAATGACATTTGTTTAAAAAATCCGAATTAATTTTATTTTTTAAGAGAATCTTAAAATCTTTTCCAAATGAAAAAAAGTTAATGATGAATAAAAATGCATTATTCATAAAAGTTTGAAATTTAAATATGTTACAAGAAAGTCCGATGCACAAAAATACGGAAAAAGCTATGTCTAACGCTTGAAGGAATTGAGGGGAAGATTTATATGCCAAAACTTAAATGATGCTAATAATTATTCAATTTATAATACTTTGCTAACCTTAAAACGCTTTTCACTATTATTCTAAAATAATTATGTAAATTACGTTTTTCTTTAAATTTATTATCAATAATTCGTTATTCAAACAATAAAATTTTATTAAGCTTATTGTTAGGTTAAACATTCTATTTTTTTATGTTTATTAATTGATCATCACTTTTCAAACTAATATCTTTTATCGGCAAAAACACAATCATTGCCTTATACGTAAAACTACTCAAACAATAAACACTCTTTCCGAAAAAGAACTTACATTTTACATCATAACAATGTAGAGGGGGTAGTGAATCGATCCCTATTCCTTGCCCCCTCCCCCATATTCCACCTACGTAACAGCTGGTAGTGATGTTAGCAGGGGGTAGGTGTAGATCATAGGGGGTCGCCGCTTTACGGAGGTCATGGGATCTTTCACAGGGCCCTCCCCCTATCCCCTGAGTTAATTTTTAAGACATGCACGGGGATCCCACTCTTTTAACATCCGTGAGAATATATACTAAGGTTTCTTGACGAGAGGTTCTTTTTTTTTTAGATTGAAGTTAATGATTTCTTCCGTCAATTTTTTTTTCAGGTTTTTGTAGGTCTTTTAAACTTTCTTTTCTTTTTTTCAAGATCAAGTTTAGACAGTTTAGGGGAAATGGATAAAAAAAATGTAAGTTGATGTGTTTTTAATCGCGGAATAGGGTAGGGTTTGGATGCTTTATTTTTGAAAATCGTTTTGTTTCAAAGTTGAGTAATTTTCCTTTCTTTTTTTTAATGTTATCATCAGCAACAGCGCCTTTTGTTTTTTGTTTGAATATATATTTTTCAATAATCTTTGTGATTACAGCTCGCAGACTAAGAAATCCGCTAAAAATTATGACAATTATTTTATGTAAACAATTATTAGTTAATAAGAGAAAAATTCAAGAGTAGTCCGACAGTTTAAATTTTAAAAGCTGACAGTATTTGATTAAAAATAATATAGACATATGGAATGAGTTTTTAAATTCAAATAAATTAGACTAAATTATAAAAAAAAGTCCTTACTATCAAAACAAACTTGCGAAATTTAATTGCATGTCTTCTATGCACCTTAAACCGTTGCTAATAACATACAGTATAAATCACTGATCATTATATTAGCATAACATTAACACAGATAAAAAAAAAACTTTTCAATTGGTATTGTGTTCCATTAAGGATAAAAAAAAAACAATTCTAAACGAAATGCTGTCCACGCTCAGCTACATATAGAGCAGATTACATACCGATATCCATTATCAGATTCAGTTTCATCTGTAATTGTTTCCATTATTATTGAGAAATACAGTGGAGATATAAGGTGTTAATGCGGCTTTCACGAGCATTGGAAATGAGGGGTAGGTAGGTTGGTTGGTTTGAATTGTCGTCGCACTAGAGCTACACGAGGGCTATTGGCGACGGGCGTCGTAATTTGGAACCACAGTCAAGTGACGAACCGACACCTGAGTAGGCACCCTATGCAACCGTTAAGGGCGACATCGTATGCAACATTGAGACTTCGGAGCATATTTAACGTCCACTGCCTCTATACGGGGTAGTATTCGTCAGAAATTTTTGGGCTGCACTGGCCGTTAATAAGTCGGCAGTTACTTTGGCGATGCACGGACCCGAACCTGTGACCTTTCGCATGCTAGGCGGATGCCTAACCCACTGGGCTCCCCAGCCCCAGGAAATGAGGTGTAGGACACAGAATGTATGAGGCAGGTTAGCTTTTTATTAGTGGCGTAAAATAAATATTATAGATTTTTTTTTAAAAAATGATTGAAGAAATGCAATATTTCAAAAAAGATTTTTTAAAACAAAACTTAGAAGCAAATTTTACATTTTGTATAAAATATAAGTATCATTGAAAAATAGTTTTCAAATTCATGAGAAAAAAAATGTATACTAAATACTGATAACTTACAGTTAGGTTACAATATCCTCTTCATATTAGTTGCAATATAGAATAAAATTCGCAAAAGTTACAGAATGTAGCTAGTTAATAAAAAATAATTATCTATTTGGATGAAATGAAGCAATTAGCCTTTTCCCTTCAATATTTACATCATTATTTAATCAAAATAATCAATTGTTTATATCCTAAAATCATGATAATTATATACCTTTGAAAACTAAAGGAGTGAATGTCTAAGCAATCTACTCCACATAGGCAAAATTTAATTAAGAACTTATTTAACTTCATGTTATATATTTTAGGTCTATAAGTTTCATAAGCAATTCACACTAACTCATATTACTAATTGAAAATTAAACCAAACGAAAAAAATATTGGCCTCCATCTTATGATGCAAAAACAACCAAAACTAATTTCTAGCTGTAATTACTACACGCTTTAATAATCTAATTTACCCGAAAATCGCCTCGTATCAAACGTCAAAAAGAGTTCCAAACATACACCCATCTACAACTTGTTACATTGCAAAATTTTCAATCTTCTTTCAACAGAGCATAACTAGATGATTAGTTCCTTAATTTACTGAAGGTAACGCTTCTAAACTGACATTTACAAAGAAGTATCTCAGCAAGAAAGTTGGGGTAATTTCTAATGGGGAATTTAATACTGCATACCAAAAGCGTGACAAATACAAGCTTCTCTGTCGTGAATGTGAAGAGAGTATATATAGAGCCCATGACAAATTATCATGATTGACGATTTTGACTCAGGAAGTTAATAAGTCGTACGAGACAAAAAAAAAAAACCCTGATGGTGGGACTAATTTAATGTAACAATTAGAATTGGGTATCTAATGTCTTTTATAGAATTTTGAAGCTACAAGCAATAAATATTAAAAATTTATCTTTTAATTCAAATTCTTATATTTAGGGTGACGAAACGTACTGCATTTCACAGTACAGTTTAGTATTCAACTATGTAGGGGTAAGTGGTGTACCTTGGACGTATGTGTACCTCGAACCTATGCTGGTTCTAGCTCGATTAGCTTAGATATTGAAACAACACCATATGCAGTTAAAGTATTTGCTACCAGGGATCTCAGTGAAGTTCTATCTGTTTATTTAAAAGGTCAATTTATTAAAGAGGTTTCGAAAAACTAAATTCACTGTTCAAAAGTAAATTTTTGTCAGATTCTTTAGTGTAATTTTTTACTCAAACATGTAGTGTTTATTCAGAAACGATGGTTATGCAATATAAAGCAAAGTTTTAGCTATAAAACAGTGTGCTTGAAATTAAGTTAAGTCTAACCTTAACTTGGTGATTAACTATTTTGTTTTTAATATCCAAGTGGTGTACCTCGAACCTAATACAAGTGGTGTACCTTAGACTGGTCCAAGGTACACTACTATTGGTCTTATATGTGCTTCAGATTGTTGAAAACCCTTTTTAAAATTCAAGTAAATTCTTTCCTTTGAAAAATTAAGTATTTTAAGCTCTTAATATGCAACCCTGATTTGTAAAATCTAGAAAAATGGAAATTTGTAAGAAATTTTGATATGATGTGATAAAGAATTTTTTTGTAGTTAATTATTTAGATTTATGGAAGCCTATGAAATTTTAACCATATTGATATAATATAGAAAATAATTATTGTACGCTCATCCAAAAAGATATTTTTTATAATAAATATCTAAGCAGAATATCCTTTTTCCGTTTAGGCCTAGTTGAATAAACATAGGGGAAATTTTGAGTTTTTTTTTTTTTTTTTAAATTTAAGACAGAAAGATAGCCAAATGTTTTTCTATGGCATGAAAAAACAGTTTAATTTTATGCTGCATTTTAACGAATACACCCGAGAAAGATTGCATTGCAGCTGAAAAAGCCAAAAGGGCACTAAAAAAAACCAAGGCAATAAAACCCCTTATTGAGCCAATTGACCTAACATAACCAATTACTACAATCTTGGCTAGAAATAAGAGTAGGTTGTAAAATGTATTTTTGAATTGTATGTGGCTAATAAATATTGGTTTTCGGACTGTAAATTGAGTCTCTCTACCTGTTAATAATTGGTCCAAGGTACACTACCGGTTGGACCAAGGTACACCGCCGGTGGTGTACCTTGGTCCTAATTACAATTTTCTGTATTTATTTTTTTAATAGTTGAAATCATTTAAATAACATGTTAAAATAAATATATGTTGTATATAACAACATAAAGTATTCAGTAAAAATATTTTTATTTACTTTTTGCAAGTAATTTGCAAGTAATTAAGAAAATAAAAATTGAAAAGTCAAAATAGGTCCAAGGTAACCCACCTTCCCCTATCTAAATATGGGCAAATTGTTTCTATTTACTTTTTTATAGATTTTTAAAGATAAATTATTCCTTCATTTAATTTTTTTTAAAGTTTAATGATGATTTTATAGCCGAAAAATTAATCACTGATACAAATTTGGTCAGGCTGGATGTAATTAAAACAACTAATATGAAATGACTTAAATCAATCTAGTTTTCAAAATTAGTTTTATTTACATCAAGATAATTAAATTAATATTACTTAAGAAATGAAGCAGTACGGATTTTCAAAACACTCTTTAAAAACGACCTTTTTAAAAAATAAATTAATAAAAATTAAATATAGTGCGTATGAAGTGTATTTTTTTTTAAAAAAATTCATTTGTACTTAAAATTGAAATCATAGTGAAGCAACATTTCAACAAAAAACAAGAACATATAACTGTTTTTTCAAAAAGTTACTAGCGAAGTTTTAAGAATTTTTGGCAGAAAGCAATTAGCAGAAAATGTCTCATTTACTTAAGGGGGGGGGGATGATTTTTCTATTAAAGATCCATAATCAGCCTTCTAAAAACAAAATTTCAGAATAAACTATTCGCAAACATTTTCATATAAAAAAACAAAATGCAACCAAACACAAATACTTAACTTCTTTGTCCACTCTCATAACAATGAGCAAGGAAAGAATGAAACGCCACCCGCGGTCCAAAAGCACTTAAAAACCAACGCTTTAACCCTTATTGTGTCTCTAATTAGAACCAACAGTGGCAAGAAGAAAGAACAAGAAAAAAACTATGGTCTTGAAATTGGTTTTCTAGATTTCCAAAGAATAATAATGAAAAAACGAGGTTAGCTGAAAATCTAAAGTGAAAGCCATTGAGACTAAAAACAACTAAACGAAAAAAAAAACTTTGTGCAACTGAAACTGGAATTCTTTAATTAAACAGCGAATTTAATAGGGGACTTCTAGTTACCGGGGTTTTTCATGCAAAGAATCTGATTCGGCACCATCACAAAAATAATGCAGCTAAGTTAGAATAAAAAAGTTACATTTAATATTATTAAAGTAAAAAAATAATCAATTCATTTGGTTGAATTATTGTCGCACTAAAGCTATACTTGGGTTATTAATTTTGATTTGTTAAATAGAAATTACTATATTTAGAAAATAACTTCAACTTTGCGCAGGATAAACGAGAAGATTACTGAAATGAACACGTATATTATTGACGCAAATAGTTTATTAATACAAATGTACATGTTTCGGTGACACTCAAGACGCCACCTTCATCAGAATGTCACACAACACTTACAGTTGACGACGCGAAAGTCTCACCTAAACATGTACATTTGTACTAATAAAATATTTGAGCCAATAATCTAAGTTGTTTACTTCAGTTCTTTCGTCAAGAAATTATTTGTCGTTGAGTCATGAGGTGCCGCATATAACTGACATAATAAGTTGAAAAAAATTATACCCTTCATTACTATAGAATATATTACTCTTAATATTAAGACGTCTTTGTTAAGGAGTGTTGGATTGTAAGTGTTTAAATGATTTTGGCGAAGAATGGAACGCTTGGCGGAAACACCTAGAAAAATGGACTTTCTTTGAATTTAATGACATTTTCTTTGTGGCAAGTAAATAGAAAAGGGTTTTATTTTGGCTTCATGTCGGCTAAACTTTTGTTCTGCGTCTAGAAGTTACGTTTTCCGGAAATTGCCAGTTTATTTTTAGGAGTCAGTTCCATCTTTTATGGTGAAGCATTCACTTTGGTTAATTGATTATATTTTAGGGAATGCCAAGTCAATTTATCTTCTTAATTAAGCAAAGAATAGTTATTTATGTAAAAAAAATTACATTTTAAGAAAAGTGGAATTGAGAGTTTACCTTAAAATAAATAAGATCTTGTTTTATGTAAGTTACCATAAATTTAGATAGCATTCTGGCTAATAATATGGGTTAATATAAAGTACAGGGTCTTTATAATTAAAGTTCCACTTTGAAATGGCTATAAAAATAAAACTACCTGACCAAATGTCATCAAACTTGGTAAATGTTTATAAAAGGTCATGGAATTTAAGTTCCCGCAATAAATATATAGTTCCAAAATGCACCACCAGCGGAGAATGGAGCTGTATGCAATAGTGTTAAACGAAATAACAGAGGAAAACATCAGTTGCGAACACTTTTATTGATGCTACATGCATGCTCAATGTTCCATCCGCCATTTTCTGAAAGCTGAGTGTTAAGCAAAGTGTTCTTCTAGTGTTTAACGCTATTATTGCATAAAGCGCCATTCTCCGCTGGTGTGAATTTTGGAGCTTTTTTTTTTGCGGGAACTAAAATAACATGACCTTTTATAAACATTTACCAAGTTTGATGACATTTGGTCGGGTAGTTTTATTTTTATAGTCATTTCAAAGTGGAACTTTAATTATAAAGACCCTGTATAACAGAATACTTCGAATGTTTTCAATTAAATAAACTATTTTCTATAAAAATATATAATCTGCAGTTCCATTTTCAATCAAATATTAAATTTGATATTGCCGCATGTTAGATGACGCAGGATAATTAAAGAATAGGAGTATCAATTTTGCACCAAATTTGGACAGAATTCATAAATTATATATTCAAGTTAAACAAGGTGGAATTCTAGTTCCAAGCTTCCATTTAATATTCATGTCTGCTTGAAACCCATGTTTCCAATAGTCTCACTAAACTTCGGTGCGTTAGTTTGATTTTAATGACGCAACAATTTCGTAAATTCATGTGGAATTAACGTTCATCGATTAGCGTTCTTAATATTTTATTCAAATAATTGTAAGTTGATGCATAGTGTTAGGGAAAATTGTGAAAGACTGCGCTGATGTTAATATGCAAGTATTAAGTTTAATAATCAACATCAAATTTTATATTTTTATAATACAGACTATTCATTATATTTCCATAGAAGGATAGGCTAATAAATGTTGAAATGAAATATTATAAGTTAAACTCCTTGGTATAACTATCTATTCAAACACAGTATTTGAATATTTGTAGTAATATTTAATTATAACCAAATATAATTCACGAGTCTTCAGTTAGTATTCAGTGCAAATATGTTTACAATTTTAATAGATTTTGGGAAACTTTTTATACAATAAAATTAATATTTTTATAAAGCTAAGAATAGTTAATTCTCGAATAATTTTTCTTATCAAAATTTAAATTATTTCGAAAAATTGTATCTATGCTACGCTATATATTAAGTATTTAAAATTTTCAAGTTTACGTGTTTTTTTCACAGAACGAAATTGAATTATGTTCAATCTGACAGATACAATTTGAATACGATTAAATGGACTGAAATTTCTCTAATTTCATAAAAACTTCTTTATTAAAATCCAATACAGTGTGCCAACCAAGAAGTTTTAAGTTTTCAAATTTCGTGCGTACAACTCCAAAACGTAAACTCCAAGCTTCCAAAACGTTCCAACAATGGGTGAAAGTAAATTACAGGGGATCGTATGGGGATGTAAAGTGTGTGTCTCATTTAACGCAAAAAATTGGTTTAACAAAAATCTTATATGTTAATCTTATATGTTCACAAGAATGAAATTTTTCATTGTAAAGACACCATTAAACCCCATGCTAATTATAAACAATTTTAACGAATTGTAGGTAATTGCAAAAAAAAAAAGATAGTTACTATACAATTTCCTAAAGTAAATATCACAGGAGAAATAAAACATTCTCACAGGACGAAACGAAACGCTATACAATGTTTTTAATTAATTTTGTTAATATTCGTTTTAAAATGTTAGCAAGTTCGATTAGGATTATTGCAAAGTTGTCACCGTTTAGTATTTTATATCATTCTAATCAATAAGTTTTTTATTGGAAAAGCTCTATGAATTATCCCTATTTGAATTACTATGAAGTTAAATGGCTTCTTTTTCAAAATATTTTCAAGGAGTCCCAAATGATTTTCAGTAGGGGATCCATGTCTGTTTAGAAAGTCAATATTTTAATTTAAATCTGCAGAACTTCATGATACAACCTCGTTAATCCGAAAAACAAGAGACCTACCTTCGGACGAACAGTATCAGTTCGTCTTAAACGTAGCACTAAACATCATTCGTAAATACGATAGGACGGTGATCGTAGTTGTATATTTATAGTTTGAATCAGCAGTAATTCAAGTTAACTTTGTACGGTTTCAATGTGGTTTGGTAATATTTAATACAGAATTCCAATTTACCCAAAACCAATGAAACATCAGTAACAGGTCTTTCTAATCACCACATCCCATCGCAAACTCTGTCCACGTGTGTCCCCTTGCACCAAAGTCTGCTCACGGGGCACGTACTGATTTCGGCTATTAGCTCCATTTCCTACTGGGACCTACTACTTAAGGGGGACTTTTGTTCCTATCAACGAAATTTTTTTTTCGGTAACGATTCTTGACTTTTTTTCTCTGTCCCCACCGACGCGGTTCTTTTAATTGGGACATGCTATGGCGGTACCTTTAAAGGTGGTTCAGTGATTTTGATGCAATTACGTTGCGTGGGGTTGAGTACAACTGAAGCTTGAGTCTTGATAGGGATATTTAGGTTCTTTATTGATAAAGTGCATACATACAATTTATATTAGTTGGCTTGATGCAAAAAAAAAGCAAAAACTGTTATTTTTAAAGAATAGAAAACATTGACAGAACTCATATTTGCATATTGTTTACAGTTAGGTTCTAGATACTTATATATATGTTTTTTTTAGTTTTCAATCAAATATCTTAGCTGAAAATTTGTTAGTTTGATATTAATAAAAATACCATTTTTAAAACATTGAAAGTGGAATTTTGAAAAAGTTGTGAAATTCAGATTATAAGCTTACTCACTTTTTTTCCACTTTAAAAGAAATAAAAATTAAATTTGGGTATTGATATCGAGATTTCTGTTCTTCTGCAATCCCCAGCTCCTTTCAACTTCCATTTTAACCACACACATTTTCAACAACAAAAATCGTGCGTACCCAATCCCCCTCCCTCATTACATTTTCGCTCTCAATTTCAGGTTTTAAAAATTACTTTTTTATTTGAGACGTATGATATCAAAAACCAATTTCAAACTTTTTTTATGAACATTAAAAAAGTATTTTCGTAAACATCATAGAAGACTATTGAAAACTATATATATTTTGCTACTTGTTAACGCCATCGGTGTTCTGCGGATTTTAGCATAATTGTATATGTGGAGTACATAATAATCAGGTATTTACACATGGCCTAAGGTTGAGCTCTGATACCACACGCATATATGACAGCCAGTGCACTACTGATTATAATTAATAAGTTCACACATGCATTTAGCAGGTTAGCTGCAAGGATGCACGCACCTGTAATGTTGCTCTCAGGGGAAATTCAAGGGAAGACTATATGTGTAGTTTCAATAATTCTAGTACAGCACAGCAACCCCTCGGTATATCGCGCTTCCTGGGAGACAAGAAAAAACTGCGATGTAACCGAATGTCCGTTATAACGAGCGAGTAGTTGATAAATATTATACTTTAGATATGTATATGCTCTTAAGAATTTTTAATTAAAGCTCAGCATGTTTTTAAAACATAAAACTAGATCATATTAAAAACTTTAACTACTGCTCTAAAAATATAAAGGTTAGTTTAGGTTAGGTTTTGAATTATCGTCTCACAAGAGCTACATGAGGACTATTGGCAACGGGCGTCGTATTTTAGAACCACAGTCAAGTGACGAGTCGACACCTGAATAGGCACCCAACGCAGCCTTTAAGGGCGACATCGCACGCAGTGTTAGGACTTTGAAGGATATTTAACGTGCACTTCCTTACACGGGTATTAATCATCGGACATTTTTGGCTGCACGGGCCGTTTATATGTCGGCAGTTATTTTTGGCGATGCCCGGATCCAAACCTGGGACCTTTCGCATGCTAGGCGAGTGACTAACCATCTGGGCTCCCCAGCCCCCAGTACTAGGGATGACTGCTGAATGTTTAAGCACAATATAAATAGTTCATTGCAACTAAAAATAAATAGGATATACCATTACAAATTATCATCTAATCGACATTCCAGAAAGTAAAATCAATACCAAAAGTATTGCAAATAACTATTCGGTGTGAAAAGCAAACAAATTGATATAACTAAACTTTAATTATCGATATGATGATACGTGCTAGCATATCGCGTTATATCTGAAAGGTTGTGAACCGCAAATTAACTTATCGTTATAAACCGCAAATATCTCTTAGACTCGGAATTGACTTATTGAAGTAAATCTGGACGATTATATTAGATTAAATAAGAAATAAAAGTTACTATTTCTCCAATGGAAAAAAAACCATGTATCCATAAAAGTTAATTTGTTAGATATCATAAAGTCCTCTTTAATAACATACTCTAAATTTAAGAACATTCCGCAAACTTTAGTAGCAGCAAAGTATGTAGCTACGATAGTAAAACAATTTTTTTTTAAATAATTGAAAATGAAGTTTTTTTTAAAAAAAAAGAAAATCCTAAAAAATAAAAAAGAAATATAAATGTGTTATGATTCCCATCTAGAGTAGGAAAGGCATGGAAATAAATCCTTCTTCTTAAAATGGAAGAAACGTGTGCTTCCAAAATACATTAATTTGTTCTCTATCTTTCACGAACCCATTTTTTCTACAAACCCCTATTTAAAAAAGTCAAAATATGAAAAGACAATTAAATCATCTCATCTGGAGCTGGAGAAATCAGAATACGGGAGTCACACTTTTTCCAATGGAAGAAACGTGTAGCCCAAGAGTTAATGCAGCGGATATCATTAACTCCTGACTCCTTATAAATAGCATCTGCCACCAAAGACCTATTAATGATGTCATTTGTACGCTAATGGTTCAACACTAGATTCGGAAAAGAATTCATAAGAATAAGAGGGGGGTAATGGGACCGGAATGGGTGCTGTTATAACCTGAGATTTTAAGATATTGGGGAAGAGGGGACGTGGTCCATTCTTTTCTCTATTATTTTTCGATTCGGTACATTATAAGGAAGAAATTTTCGGGATGATGTTATGTTGATAAATTCATATTGATGGAGGTTGTGACTTAGACGTGATGTGGGTTATTAATAATGGCTAATATTAAGAAATATAGTTTGTCGGAAAATAATTATTGATTGTTAACGTTGGCATTATTATCAATGGATTCTAAAGGAACAATGAAACGTATTTAGTGTCAAGTTATGGTTTTCAGATTTATTACATTTATTTATTCGAAACGTATATAGGGTTTAAATGAATTTCACTAAAGAATTTGTTATTCAGTGAAAAAAATAACAAATTTCGTGTGTTAAGTATAATGTTTATACAGATTCTTATCTTCTCCTAGTAATATTCCCTAATATACAATATGAATTTTAGAAATAAGGAAGATATGTCAATAAAAAATTGTTGTACCGAGTTTAGTTAGTTTGAATTATTGTTGAGTCGTGTTACCAGAGCTACACGACTGCTATTGACGCCGTAATGTAGAACCACTGTTACATATCAAAAGCTTAAGATAACTAATTAATAGCTATAACGATAAAGTGAAACAACTCACCACTAAGTTTCTTAAACGAAATCAACTGCTTTCAAATCGCAATTAAGGCAATCGCATAAACAGATCGTCACACTGGCTCATACCAAATCTACCGGATGACACATACAAGCTACTTAAACCCCTCCAACTTCAGTTTCTAAATCGATTCTGCCAAAGAAAAACGAAAGTCGGGGTTAATTGTCCATAATGTGATTGAAATTAGGAGGGCACAGAAATCATCCAGTAATTACTCACCCCCCCCGTCCATTAACCCGTGTGTCTCTTCAGCGGATCCTTTCGTTGAAGGCAGCAATGCATATAATAACCCCCCTCATAGCCAGGGATGAAGGGGGTTGGGTGGAAATCCCATTAAATTTAGCGGAATTAACTCTGGGATATCAATACGTTGTGTTGGTTTGAAGACATTTCAAGTAATATTAAACTGCTTTTGGAGTTGCTATTTAGTATATGAAGAGTACAAAAGAAAAACCACTTGATTTCGCAGAAGGCTTTCCTCAATAGGCCTCTTTGGCAATGATAGCGAGAAATCGCCTAAACTGGTATAAATAAAAGGGTTACTCGAATTGTTTTTCTTTCGCGGCAACCTTGATTCACGCCAGAGATCAGTGGACAAGACACGTTTGTACCGCGAATGAATAACCGAAAGAAAAACCATTTTCCTATCACCAATGTCCGCCAAGCAGACACATAAGGTAAGACTCATAATATAATCAAGTGGTTCTTCCCGTGTACTCTTCATATTATAATACATTTTAGCTGAGCTTCCACTGACCATCTGCTCTGTTTTGATTTGGAGAGGATTGACATTTTTAAAAACCCAGTGCTAGTCTTAGACTTTTTGTGGACGAACGGTGTTTTGGACTAAGTCTAGACTTTATCTGGATCAAGTGGAATAAGAAGCAACCCTTAGCTGCAAAAACGATAATTAGAACAGGGTCAAATTCTTGTTGTCTATTTCGTGAGCCTACAAACATTCATACCTGAATCCCATTTCTAGGTTCCTGGCAACTCAGCCATCCCTCAACTGGTTTTGGGAAGAAGAACATTAATGAATATACTTGAAGAGAAATAAACATAAAAAATATAAGTTGTCGGTTTTAAGAAATAATATTCATGGGGTGAAGATGAACACATCATGTTTCATGTCATCATATTTTGTAATGTCATCAGGATTGGATCATATTCAAACCAGATAGCTTTGTTATTAAAATAAATTCAATCCAAGGTGTCTTTTTATTAAGATTGCACCACGAGAATTTACACAATCCAGTTATTAAGATCAAACAAGACTGTTTTTACTTCACATAGAAAACTTTTGTCTCAAGATACAGTCAAAAATTGGTCTAAAATAAAACGATTCACTATTTTGAATACCATGGCACAATTTCCCTAAATACCAGTTACAATATCGGGAAACCAAAGAATCGGAAAAGTCAGATGTTTTCGTACCCGGGCATAAGGGCCCTCATCTCAAAAATTAAAACATCAAGTTGAGTTTTAAGAAATACACCATTCGATGCCTAACTTTGAAAATAAAATAATCTTAAAATTTGGGCTTTGAAATTTAATTTATAAGAGAGATATAGGGTTTTAAACTTTAAAAAAGACGTTTTTTGTGTCACGAATAACACATGTCCAAAAACGCCAAATTTCTTCAAGTAATTTTTTTCATACGCAGAACAAGTTCACTTAACATAGGACAAAAAACGATACAAATTTGATGATTAGATTTTTAATTAAAAATTATCAAACTTCTCTAAAAATTTAAATTTTTTGGTCGGTCGCAATTTTGAAAATTACCGTCCGAAAACATTGTAATTTCTTCCCATGTAAGTTACGATCGTGATAAAGCCTACCTAAAAATTTCGGAACATAATTTTAATTAGCTTAAGAGCAGTTCCTGACAAAAGGCAATTCTTTTGTAAATCCCCCCCCTCCCAGCAGTTTGGCGATGTTGGCTATAGTGATTAGAAAAAAAAGGGAGGTGTAGCCAAATGTAGTTGTTCTTCCTAGGCAGGGGGTAATAGGAGACACATGTGGGGGGGAGAGGGGGAAGAGAAAATCGCAGAGGTATAGATGACTAGAAAGTGAGATAAGAGGTATTCTCACTGAACTGAACTGAAACTCTGGAAGGATTATCGAAACACTCGTCAAACGGGTCGGTGAAGCCCGGCAACCCTGTAAGAGTAACCCAACTTTTGCCGCCAATCCTATACTTTACCTGTTAAAATAGACATTTTAAACCAACTTTTTCAAGAATTTTTTAAGCAGAAAATTGATAGATTATTGCTTTAGGAGGTTCTTTACATAATGAAGTTTCGGAAACATGTACTTTTAAAAAAATAGAATTGCGGCAACAATCTTTAAAACTTAAATTCCTTGGACTACTATTCTTGGCGAGCGATTGGCGACATCCAATGCAAACTGCAAGTCAAGTGTCCATTTTGATCGGCGAGATTATGCCAAATATGGCACATATTCTCCCTAAAGCTGTCGCCAAGTGACCCAAAAAAAAGCTTCACCAGCTTATCATGGGATGATTCTTCCAGAGTTTCAGTTCAGTTCAGTGGGTATTCTTCGTTTACTATTTTTGGACAAGCTTCGTAAACGGTGCTGATTTTCTGAATCGTGAGAGGGACTGGTCATTCTTTTTTTTTTTTCGCTTTGCTTCAAGAGACGAGACGATTTTATTTTTTTTCTGTCATCTACGCTACGGCATTTACTAGAAGTGTCTTCTCCTTTAAAATTAAATTTTTGATTTTTTTTTCTGTCAAGAGTAATGAAAATCTATTTTTGAATATTTTTCCGAGTACCTAAAGGAGTAAATCCTGTGCCCTTTTTTAAGCCTATTTTTTCTTTTTTTTTTAATTCGAGAGAATTAAACAAGTTGGTTTGTTACAGAATCTGTCACTTAAACCACTTCCACACAACATTTTGTGCTAAACAGGAAACAATCAATTTATACATCACAGAAAGAAAATCGCCAAACAGCGCCTTCGAATTCTAAGTGCTTCAATTATTAAAACATATATATATTTAATGCTCATTTAAAAAGCATAGGAAGTCATTTTTATTAGAATTAAATCACCATTGTCATCGCAACAATCGCTCAAGAAACTTTAATTCTTTTATACAATAAATAAAAATAAATTTATTTTTGTGACATCGATCAGTTTGAAATGACGTCAAATATATTTCACTACGAGATTCTGTGTATGTTGGTATGAAATGTTTTCATTTTATTTAAAAGCGAGAAGTATTACACATTTATTCTTTGTAATATAAATTTTGCAAACGATTTAAGTAATAACTATTTATTTTCGAAATCAAATAAATGAAACTAGCCGAATTTAGCGGGTAAATGTTTAATATAGAATTAATGCTGTGTTTGACGCCGTAAATCATGCAGACGATAGGTAATATTTATTTTATTTGAGATAGAAAATTAATGAAAATAATTTATTTGGCTTTAAGAAGTTTAAATTATAGCTGGATGCTGTGTTTAGTGAAATTTATTCTAATGTATATAAATGTAATGTAGAAATAGTTGTCGACGGATCAATTGCTGTTATGAACCTAGTTTTTCCCCGATAAGAATTTAAGTAACAGGAAAGTAGGCTATTTTAGTTCTTTTAGAACTTCTTGTTTTATCACAGAAACTTACGAAACGGTAAAGGCATCAACCATCGAATCCATGGCCAAAGGACAAATATACAAACGAATAGCTACCCAAGCCTTAGAAGTGAAGAAGAAACGACCCTGTGGTTTGATGCATTATTTTTCAATTTGATAATTTCGTATAGTACTTAAATTTAAGGGTATTTATGCATTTTTTAATGGTGTACGAGTTCCCAGTACCTGTCGAATTTCATAATAAGGTTTCCGAGAAACTTGCGCTTGAGCAAGGATCATTAAGGTCGAGCTGCCATTAAAAGTTTTAGGTTATTAAAATTAACTTATCTGATATCTATCTTAAAAGTGTATTAGCAAGATAGGTTAGGTTAGGTTTGAATTATCGTCGCACTAGAGCTACACGAGGACTATTGGCGACGGGCGTCATATTTTAGAACCGCAGTCAAGTGATTAGCAAGATTGGAAAAAATGCATTTTCATTTTAAAAAACGGAGTTAAAGGTTTTAAAATTTTATAAAATATAGTCTATTTTGATGTCTGATTTTTACTGTAATAAACATAGATATTTTAGCAGTGAACAAATGGTATAATTAAAACAAAGTTATACCTGCTCTATGGAAATCGCAGTTTCGCGTTAAAACAACATTACACCGAACATTCAAAGCACCTGGATTGTTAAAAAAAATGAATTAGGGGTACAAAAATCGTTTTAAAGTCATTTTACGTTTCATCTCTAAAGCTATCGAACGCATTTTGTGCAATTTATGTCCTAAACTCCTAAAATGACTATGCATTACGATTGTAAAAATAAATTTTTTAAACGATCATGTTCTACTGTTGTAGAAATGATGTAAATTAAAGTAAATACTATAAGACTTTCAATAATTACCGATTAATATATCAATACGTTCATTTAAAAGTCATCATATACATTTTAAAGTATTTTCAATAACTTTCAAACCTTCAAAGTTCTATGGCAGGTCAGCTACTCCTTGCAAATGCAAAATAATATATAGAAAACTTTATTTTGACGTCCAACCATGGAACCAAGTATCACATTTGAAGTCTGTATCTGTTTTCGTTGTTCAGCAATACCTTTACAACAAAAAAAGTGTTCTACTTGCGCATGCGTAATTTTCTCAAAAGCCTTATTATGACGTCCAACAGGAACTAGGAACCCGTGCACTAAATTTGAAGTCTGTAGCTCTTTTATTTCGAATTGTAAAGTAGTTTCAGTCAGACAGACAGATCAATGCAAACCCCCCCCCCTTTTTTTTTAGTATGAGCACCCTCAATAACGTGTAAAGGCACAAATAGTTTCATTACCATATATTTTATTCTAGGTAATTGAAAGTTTATAACAACTTTAAAAATTGGACGGGTACAAAGGAAACTGAGGGGGGGGGGGTAGTAGGACGTACGGATAGAAACAAAATAACAGACGTACAGACAGGTGGCCAAACACTAAACATTGAAGTCATCTAATTTTTTACTTTCGAACCGAAAAAATAATATCCAATTTCAGGCACTTTGGATCGGAAATTGAAAGGGATATGGACGGACGGACAAAATGATGGACGGACAGGCAAACGTTATTAAATAAGAGATCTATGAAATCCTATCTTCTAAACAAAAAAAGAATTTTGAAAATCGGAAGTTTAGTACAGGAATTATGAAACAATTATTGACCAAAATTACCTAAAAAATGTCACTTATCTCGTACTTCCACTTCCACTAAACGACTGCCAAATTGTAAATTTCGTGTTATTACGTAAATTACGGTTAAGCCAAAAGCCACCCATCATTTTGACGAACTATACGAATATATCATGCGGAAAAAACTATGATTTTGTGAATGAGAGAGAAGTTGCAAACTAAAAGCTTTGAAGCTCATTTTATCTCTTTTTCACCTTTTTGTCACTTAGCACGTTCCTCCACTAAGCTCTCCAATTTAGAAATTTTATTTAAAAACTTTTAGATTTTCCAATCATTGACGCAATTCGCCCTAGATTTAAAAGAGAAATTGAAACGCCAGTTTTTTATATTTATAGATATATATTTTAATTTTAAATCAATTGTAGAATTAGGCCATGCAATTCATATTTTTAGAATAATTTGTCTTTTAAAAAATATATATATATTTAAAATTTGTCTTAATTCACTCCGTTGATATATGGTACTAGCTTTTCTTCTTATATACTTCCAATCTAAGTATTTTTATACTAATCTTTAAAAATATTAGTAACAATAAACAGTAGTAATATTAGTCATGCATCATATAAATTCAATGGTAAAATAATTTGATGCAGAACAGTTTTTTTTTCTATATCGTGCAACCACAAAATCTTCACAACTACAATAATATCATCGAAAAACCATATGATGTAGACATTTCTTCGTCTGGTTGGACTGGGCAATGAAAAGAGGGACACAGCAATACCCCTAAAGGGCCCTTTTCAAATAGAAGTTTCAAAGCAGCATTGGAACCGTCCGCGTCCATCAATTACAATTACGACTGTCACCAACCCTCTCTCCCTCTCCCCCCCCCAACACTAGGTTGTTCTCCCGCCCCCCTAGGGTTGCTAGTTTTCACTAACCAGTAAGCTCGCCAAAGAACTCCAAAAGGAAGGTCGTATTCATCCCCCCCTTATCAGCTAGGTGAAGTAAAGTGAAGAAGCCACGCTCGAAATCGGGGGGCGAGTGAGGGCCCATAATCTGCAAGAATAAAGGGGGAAAGAATGTTTTTCCTAGACACGCGCTTGTATGAATGAAAAACAGAGGGTTCAGGGGGAATGGCAGTGATTCTTTTGAATAATTTGTTGCGTTAGGGGAGGGAGATTGCTTACTAATAGAGGACTTATATCGTACGACACGTGCATGCTTGGCAATTTATACAGATGATTATTGATTGACGAGTTTATTACAATAACACGTCAAAAAATTATTACTACTATTAGGAGATGTTTATTAGTTGGATACAATATTTCTGTGGGTAGAAAAGAATTTTATTTATTGTATTTCAAACAAAACTAAGTAATTCTTAGAAAGCTATGTAATATAGTTTTAAGAGTGTATGCTTTATCATATTATAAAACAAAAGAGTGAAATCCACTCCAGTTGGAGAAGTGCATTTTCGACACTGGAAAGAAATGAATATTAACTCAGACTGAGTTAAAATCACTTGTTTGGAGTGATTCTGTCGGAGGTTTAACACACAAAGGATCCACTCCAAAAGGAGAAGTGCATTTTCGAGAGTGGAGGAGTGAAAATTAATCAGACTGAGTTAAAATCGCTCGTTCGTTTTAAGAGTGTACGTCATTTAGTTATCAATACACATTATTATTTAACAATACAATTAAAAAAAAATAAAACGTCTCAGAGTTGAGGATTGAAAATTGTGATATTATGAAATAGAAATTGTATAGATTATTAGATCTGTTATTAATATTATTTTAATTAAAATACGACAGATAAAAATAGTTGGAAAGAACATGCACAAGTTACCTTACTATTTAAACTAAAATTAAAGAAGCCGCGTGTTTAAACTACGTATCATAATTAACTCTGGTAACTGCGTTATTTCAACATCTATTTACTAAACATTAAGAGCAGAAAGGATTCATAAACAAACGGATCATCAAAAGACATTCATTGCTAAACTCGACACAACATTATATTTTTCAACAGAATTCTCTTACATAAGCCATATTGCTCTAGTAAACAGCGATTACTCAAAATTTATAGCGCGAGAACACCGAGCCACAAAAATCCGCATGATTCATTGTAATGGTGTTGATGGCAAACATAAAAGTTGGTCGACATATAAATCTGTAACATTAGCGGAAAAAGAATCCATGTCCAATGTTGTTGTGTAAGTTATAAACCCTTTTTTCCCGCTAAGGCACATAAATAAAAGCATACAGCATTAATGGTGTCATTTTTTTTCTTTAAAAAAAAGTGGGAAAATATTACAACAACCACAACTATTTTTGCAACCCTTTTAGAATATTTTTTGTTCAAAAAGGGATTAGAAAATACCGAAAATATTTTTAATATGATAAATGGAGATAAAACTGTCAAAGAAGGCTGAAATGGCATTGTTTCGTTCAGGTTTCCACGGAACTTTTTATTACGGTGTCTACATTTATGGTCAGATAATGGGCGTATTTACGACGCTTTTTGTTCAGAATTAACATTGTATAGCACCATTAGAATTTTTTTTATGGCGGTTTATAAACGCTGTTAAGGAAATCCGAATATAGGGAATATTTATATTTTTGTGATAAACAAAAGAGATTTTTTTGTTGTTGAAAATTTCAAACAAAATCTATAAAAAGGTAATAAGGGTAAAAATTATTAAAGTTGTGTTTCTTTCATTTTAAACATCGGTAGGGTAGACTGACCAGTGAATGAACAGTTGGTAAATACATTTAAAAAGTAAGGTATAAAAATCATTCCACTGGATGGATTGGCAACACTGACTTCCTCTCATCTAGTAGGAAGCTATCTGACATCTGATTGGTTGTCCTGGTCATTAATTAAAATCCAATATGTTTATTGACTGGACATTTTTGTGTTCATTCACTGGCAAAAGTACTGTTCATTCACTTGGCTTTTGTACCACTTCTTATTTGGACCCCCAAAAGACCCAAAGCAATGCAATATAAAGTCACCTACTTTTTTTTTGCAGAATTTACATATAATGACATATGTTTCACATTGTCATAAACCCACAAGCTATATCTTCTTTAAATGTAGGAATTTTCTTAAAACAAATTGTTCTTAAGCGTTCATTCACTGGTTAGTCTACCCTAATTGTAATGGGTAATACGATACAAAATTATCCTGTCTGTAGTGCAAGTCACGTTTGTAAAACGTGATTATCACTACAACTTTTAACATTAAACGAACAAAAAAAAATTGTGGAATTTAGTTGATCCTACACATATTATAACTAAATAATGTAACGTATTTTTTTTATTTAATTTGGCTTATTTTTTTTTAATTTAAAAAGCTTTTAATCTCCTCTTAAATCGTAAATTACCCTACAGGTACATGGAATAAGTCTAATATGTTAAATATCAAAGATAAATGTTGAGATATATAAAATGATCAGTTTAGGAAAAATAGATATCCATTTGTTCATTAAGAAAATATTTTCATATTTTATTACATATCATAAAATTTTGTTTGGATCACGTTTAACAAATAACTAACAGTGAAAATGTTAATATTTCTGATGATGAAATTAAAATGGAACTTTGATGAACCCTGAAACTTTTGTTACGCGCGTATATTAATGTATAATTTTTAGTTGGATATTAATATTAGTTGTGAAGAATTTAAAATAAATTTTTAAAATAACACTTACTGATATACATAAGCATGAGTGAAATATTTTCTACGTAAAAATGGATTTGGACTGTAAAAATAATTATTCGAAAAAATACCCACAAAATCTGGAAAAACATTCAAAATTGTTTTTCTCACTTTGTGCAAAGCAGTTTTCTTTTATGTCACCAAAGAAAAAAAATATAAAGTAAAATTAACTGAAATTACACTTGATAAATTATTGTTCATAAACGGAAATGACCAATAACTTTAAAGCAAAACTTCCATCCAGAGCATTAAAAAGTCAGTTTTTAATACCGACTACTTGCTACTAATTTGCATTTTAATAAATAACGGGCCTGGGAAAAAGAGTTTTATGTCCCTTTTTAGGGGTAATAAAGTATTTTACTCTTTTTCATTACCCTTTGCTCGGGTTTTTATGAAGCAGGCCTTGAGAGATAGTGGAACGATTAAGAATGAATCATATTGGAATATTAAAAACCTGTGAAGAAATAACAATGTCTGCAATTTCAACCCGTTGTGAATAAAGTTAAATAAAATGATTTTCAACACTTTTTACGCACTTCTGTTTGATATGTTTGTTATGGAACATTTAGATTTAAATTTTATTATATAGTATATAAAGAGGCGAATGGGATATACAGCTTATGAGTAATGGGTTTCTGTTGTTAACCCATTAAGAAAGAAAATTTGCTAATCGAAAATTAGCTTTCTGCATTCTGTTTGTATAGTGTATAGTTTAACAAAATATAAGTTATAATTAAGGCCATCGTATGACCAATTTATAATTATAAAATAAAACTTATTAACTGTGTGTGATGTCTTTCACAAAATGCTTTTCATACTCTCAAAACCGATCTCATAAAGGTATTTTTCACTTTAAAAATTACAGGATAAAAATAGGAAAACAATCACGATTTTTACTTTTTATTAATAAAAATATATATTTTAAAATAATTGGAAATGATATTGGGAAAAAAAATGTAACACTATTTTGTTTCATACTCTCCATGAATATGGACTACCTCTATTGTTTCTATAACAGAGATTTCTCCTAAAAGTAAGGTTAGGTTTGAATTATTGTCGCACTAGAGCTACACGAGGGCTTTTGGCGACTGGCGCCGTATTTCAGAACCACAGTCAAGTGACGAGCCGACACCTGAATAGGCACCCAACGCAACCATTAAGGGCGACATCATCCGCAGCGTTAGGACTTTGAAGGATATTTAACGTGCACTCCCTTACATGGGGTATTATTCGTCTGACATGTTTGGCTGCACGGGCCGTTTATAGGTCGGCAGTTATTTTAGCGATGCCCGGACCCGACCTTTCGCATGCTAGGCGAGGCCCTAACCGACTGAGCTCCCCACACTCTCAAAAATGAGTGCTCAAAAACGACGAAATTTTCCTTAATTTTGACGATTCCGTTTACTGGCAAATGCTCCGAGTTTTCATTTCCTCAAAGTGAGGGAATCTGAATCGTCATTTTTATGAGGATTTGAATGTCGTGTAATCTAAAGAAATATTTCGTCATTTTTGAGCATGTGAGAACAACAATGAGACTCAGTTTCCTCAAAATCAACATACTTAATCGTCAAATCAAGATCGTTAAAGTGAGGATTCGCGTTTACTCAAAAGTCACGTGATAGTTTGACGAAACAATCTTCAAAATTAACGAAATGAGGCTTGAGGATTCATGAATCGTCAAAAATGAAAGTTATTTCTGAGAGTGCGCCCTCCTAAAATTAAGAAGGCACTTGCTCAAAAACAACGGGAAATCAACGAAACTGCTCTTTTAAGGAAGTCCAACCACAGTATCTTAAGGAATCTCAGAGAATCCTGGCACGCAATAAGAATATTTTAGAGGAAACGGGGAAGAGTCTTCAATCTTGCGCGAGACGTCTCAAAAAGTCATTTGCGTCTAATAACAGAGATATATCGAGGGGATCCCAGGGTTTAGTTTTATTTTATCAGATTTTATCCTGGAAATTTTCATATAGATTGGTGGGTTTTAGATGGTGAAAAATAAAATTGAATCAAGGGATTCTCCAGCAGCAGTAAGTTTCATTTTTTAAATTAGAATTTATTGTTTCACATGTTGGGATCAAAAGATCAATGACTTCAATTATTTGTTTGATATGTTTTTAAATATTTTTAAATAATTCTGGTAAAGAAATTATTGTTTCATGAATAGAATGATATTTCTCCTCAGTGTTAAAATAGCGAAAAAAATAATCACACACCCGTAGCCACAGACAATCATTGTAAACAGACATTCCAATCGGAATTTTTTTTGAGAGAGTGACGTCACCAGCCACCCAGCAGATTAATTTCGAACTAATGATGACGTGACTGGTTAAAACTGCGCGCGACTCCAAGGTGCGCGCGCAACTTGTACTAATTATGCTCAAACTTGGATAAATGAATGCGCGCTTGCGCGCTACTTTTGAAATGGATTGCGGAGAAGAAGAAAATTGCGACTCGAGAGAGGCCTGGAGAAAAATGTTTTTGTTGCGTTCTTTTCTCGTCAAAACACATATTTTTTTATTTATTTAATGAAATTATTTTATGTTCCCAAGGATGTTGATAGGTAAGTGTTTTAAATATTTTATTTATTCAAATATTCTTGTAAGTTTTCTTTCATCAGCGCTAAATGCTCGATCACTTAAGAAGGATTGGTCATTTTTGTATTGAAAATTATTGATATATGTAGCTTAACATACCTAAAGCATCTGGGGTTTTTTTAGTCTTCGGTAATTATTTTTTATTTAAAATTATTAAACGTTATTTACTACTAAATGAGTTGCACTTTTTTTCGTGTAACTTTATTAAATAAGTTAAGATATATGTAGAGTTAAAATATTATTGTTGTTAGTTTTTAAAACTATGTTTTAAACAAATAACCTAACTGATGACCTATAAACGGCCCGTGCAGCTTAAAATGTTCATTGAATGTAACGGTGTAGAGGGAGTGCACATTAAATATGATAGATGCAATATGGTTGTGTTGGGTGCCTACTCAGGTGCTCCCTAATGATCCCTTCTAAATATATTATATGATGGACCAGTTACCACCAGGTTGGAACCAGTTGTTGGAATTTTTACTCCCAAAATAATAAATTTTTTAGGCAGGATAAATTTACAGTTTCCAAAAATCATTAGATAAATTTCATTAAATTGTTTACTTTTTAATTTATGTCAAATGTTACGTGTTTTTAGTACCTAATTATTCTTTAAATTTTTTAAAAAAAATTTGGTTTAGCTGTATAGTTAGAGCCGATATTTCCATACAATAAGCACTTTTTGATTCAAAACTTACTATTTCATTTCACTAAAAAATAATTTGATATATTGGCTATTAAAATTTAAGGTCTAACAATATATATTGTAAATTAATTGCTTCGCTTTAGAGCATTTAAAAAATTTTGTGGATTTTTATTCATAATTTTGATGTGTTGTGTTTAAAAAAGCTTTTTCTTCATAGGATGAAGAAATAGTTGAGCTTATTTGTGTGAAAACTCATTCCATAACCTCCATCTCCAAAGGGCCAATTAACACCTGATTTGTTGGAACACCTACTCAAGTGCACCTACTTCGCCAATTATTCCTTGAATTGTACAAAATTACTTGCATGCCTCTCCTTATATATAAGTTTATTTTTAAATATATTACTCTGAGTAAAAAATTTAGCATACAGTGTAGGTACCTACGAATAAAATTTTGCTTTATATTACTAAGCTGAATATAAAAATACTTAAAAGATATTTTGGTTTTATGATGTTCTTCTAGAATTGAGATGTTGTTAACATATGTTTTTTTAGTTGACTTTTTTTTGGATGGGTAGTTATTTTTTTTATTTGGTTATTATTTTTTAAAATATATCTCACTTTATTTTAAAAAATATAATTTTGCATTTGTTTTCTTACATTGTATAAGTTTGTGATTACAAAAGTGCCGCAATACATTTACTAATGATCAAACAATGTTTTGATACATTTATCAGAAATTATGCCTTTTTCCGTAAAGAACTTGTAGGCTGTAAATTATTCATATTTCCCCCCCTTAATCATTGGATTATTTAGAGAAATGGAGTTATTTTTACTTGCTCTAGAAGCAAACTCTAATTCATTTGAGAAAAAAAACATTTTATAATCAGACACTTTATTTGTAATAACATTATTTCTAGCTTCTTGTATGTTCTGATATTATACAAACTATAATTGGCTGTGTTATAGAATAATAAGCAAAGAAAATATTAATGTTTTTGTAACAAGGAAAAGCCCATTGAAGGAAAAACTACTATATTTACCATTTCAAAACTTGTAAACACCGAATTCAAAACTTGTAAATGCTTTATTAACTTTAAAACTTGATTATTAATTGCAAATTTATCTACATACTTATTATTTTGAGATGCGGTCTCATTATTACTAATTCCTTTCTGGTGAAAAACATATTCTAATATTATTTGGAAAAGTTAAATTGAAATGATTAATATATATATATGCCTGAAATTGATATTTATAATTTTTAATACAAAAAACCCTTTTACAGATGTAAAATTTGGAATTGTAAATTAAAGGTTTAAAATTCTTTTTCATTGTTTTGTGGTAATTTCTGTTTGCATATTTACTTAAATTTTATAATTTTTTTTATCATATATAAAATATTATAACAGTAGTTATCATATATTTCAGTAAATATATAAATAATATATTCACTTTTTAAATTAAATAACAAGGCTTGTTTCATGTGGGAACTAGCAACAGCTCCACAGTCTTGTTTTCATTTTTCTCGAATTACTTTTGCATTCTATTTGCTTTGGTATTCCAAATAGAATTATCTAAGAATATTATAGTTGTTATATATTTAAACCAATTATTCCAACTTCTTTTGATGCAAGTTTTCATTGTTAAATTATTAAAAAAACCAACAGCACAGCAAGAAGTTGTAATTTTAAAATATAACAACTGAATTAAATTATTCTTAGAAAACTCAATTTCAAAAAAAAAAAAAAAAACCAAAAGTAATTCGAGAAAAGTGCAAACTAGACCGCGGAGCTCTTGCCAGATCCCAAAAACAAGCCCATTAATATAATGGTTTCTGGCTGCCTATTTCTAGCCTCCATTCTGAGCTTTTACACAGTCAATAACGCCTCGTAATTTAAAACCCTGGTCTAGTGCCACTGTCTATTAAGAAAAGCGAAAATTACACGAGTTACAAAACGTTTATAGCTGTGTTAAAATCCACCTTTGGAGGTAAAAAATAAGCAGTTAGAAACGTTCCAAACTAGGCAAAAAAGTAACAATTTTCCTCACTGGACTGAGGTTTTAAATTACGAAGCGTTATTAGCTACGTTAAAGCTCCTAAAGAGCTAAAAACAGGCAGCCAAAAAACGACTATACTTGTAGCGCCCCTACCAGATTAATTCGTTACTACGCCAGGGGGGTGGAGACTTTTCGCCTCATTCACCTACGTAAATGCGCAGTCTGTTTAGATTCTTGTCTGTGCCCGTAGCCCCGTGTTTTAATGGCAGCACTTTTGAAACTCTAAAAGAGACTTGATAATGATTTGAGAACAATTGTGGCGGTTTGATCTTATGGATTTCATCTAGAATTTTGCGAAGGAAGAGAACAGATTTAAAGTTAACCAAATTTAATAAATTCATTAAGTAAATTGGGTTCAATCTACTTAAATTGGGAATCAAAAATAATTCTAACCAACACATAAACAACCGAATACAGGATTCAGACACGTTTGCTTTAGTAAAATGTCGATACCCTTGTTACTGATCAGTCAGTATCTTCTTTCTGTATATTCTCAGAAATATTGAAGCTAAACTTTAAAATCGGAAATTTTTGTTGTTGTTTATGAAGTATGAAAAATTGCATACTCCCACAAAAATACATTTACAGACGTAGTCTTATGGTGAAAGAAAGTCTTACATGAAAAAAAAAGTGTTATTTACATAGGCAAGCAAGTGTAAGGTCAGCAGTTTTTATGATACCTTCACACTCGGCAAAAATACATTTACAGACGTAAACACACCAAGCCATGCAACAACAGCCGAGAAACCCCATATTCAGAAATATAGAAAATAAAACCCTAAATAGGAAACCGTGTTGTTTATACAATAGAACGTTGCTTACTACCACCAAAATACATTTACGGACGTAATCTTACGGAGAAAGAAAATCTTATAGGAGGATAAAAGATTTGCTAGGTAAGCATTTGTATTGTCAGCTGTTTATGCCAAAAGAAAAATCGGCAAAAGAAATACAGGGCCCGATTATAGATATTACATCATAACATTCCTATCACACACCAATCACCCCCATATCCGAAATACCAGTTGCACACATACCTTCCTCATTCCGGACGAGATCATTAACCACACCAAACCATACAACAGCAACAACCGGACACCTCCATTAAAACAAAGAAAAAAAACAACACCATCCCTCTCTCACTCTTCCATCAGAAAGCAACGATAGCTCCAGACCTCCCTTGGAGTGATTTGCAAAAGCAATTTGCCAAACTCGCAGGGGCGGGGGCCGGGCAGGGCTTGTCACAAGAGATCAGATTTTATTTCACGCCCCTCTGACCCGGGCATCCCCCCCCCACCCCTCTTGATATCTAGAAGAACGATATTATAGACAGACGGACGGACGGACAGAATGCATTCTGTTGTTGAAAGAGTGGCGTATCTTGGGTTCGGCGAGGTGGAAGGGAATCTTGATAGGAAGCGAAGAGTCCAATACATAGATTTTGATTTGATTTTTGGTGGGGAGGAGTTTTTGTAAGCAGAAGGAATGGTATATTTGTAATGTTATTATGTGGTTTGAAGGGGGAAGACGTCAGCAATTATTGAATCATTTGTTACGTGGATTCAATAAATCATCTTTTTCTGAAAGCCCTTCGATGCTCATAATTTCTCAACCACAATAAACCGTTGGACACTATTATATTATCAACACCTCTTCAAGTGTGTGGATAATATTCATGACTAAAAAAAGGAAAGTATTTTCAACAATATTATCTGGATTGATTTAGGAACACTCGCTTCATCATATAAAATTGTTAAAAACAGCACCGCAAAAAAAGAGCAGAACTTTAAAAAATGAACGTAGGAAATCAGAAGATTATAGTATCGATTACTTTCTCGGAAAATGCACCCAAGGTTCGTTAACTACACATCCGCTTGACACTACAATTTCATCACCGTTGACATCTGCCAACTTACCACCCTAATCCCCCGTCAAATTAAAGTATACCAAGTATTTTTTTAACCAGTGTAATCTCGAATCCATACACATATACGCTGCCGTCGTATCAATTACTCTCTAAAATCCGTGAAAGTGACAATTTTCCCATGTCCCCGGACTTTTAAAGGTTTCTTCACACACTTCAAAATCCGAGACGAATTCCCAATCTCATTTCCAAAATTCGTCTGCCAATGCCATCTGCTGCTCGCAGTTCTGGATTGACAAACTTGCAAGCGTCATTTCACTAATGAAGGGTAAAATTAATTTTATGTTAAGAATTATAATGAAGCCTAATGGAAATAGAGAAATGTATATAACTCTCTTTCCATCAAATTTACGACAAATTCTACCAAAATTTGTTTGCCAGTGTAATAGAGAAATTTTAATATCTGTGATATTGAAATGAAGTTTGTTTTCAATAATATGACAGTTGCAACCTTGTTAAATTTATTGTCTACTCCAAGAGCCCTAAGTCCCCTTCCAACCCTGGCTAATTGCCTCTGCAAGTGATTAAACCCGGAAAAGCCCTTGGTAAAGTCTGGCTCGCAGTGAAATTGTCGTAGATGCAATTTCAGCGTGTCTGCAATGCTCGATGAGAAGACAAGACTGTGGTGCCCCAGTTTGACAAAATGATAACTATCATACGAAATGTTTTGAATTAATGTAAATGTTTAGTAAGATGTATCATGCAAGACTACTGAATTAAACAAAGAAAATTAGTTGAAAATATTTAGCCAACAAATCCCTTTATATACATTTTTTAAAAGAAAAAAAAGAGGTTTCCATACGACAAAACCTTAAACATCGCAATAACAAATATTACACTTGTCATCCAAAAGCGATTTAAATCAAGTAGATGTTGAAAGGAGCTCTAAAATTGCTCTAAAAAATTTGTAAAAGATAAGTTTTTTTTTAAAATAAATTTCTGTTAAATTTTATTTCAATGTTTTATTTAATGTTTTTTTTATTAATTAACTGTCCCCCCCTAATGAATAAATTAGCAACTTTACTGATGATGGATACAGCTCGGAAATGTTAATGAAATAAAATGATGGATACAGCTCGGAACAGCTGGCTGATTGTATTAGTACAAAAATCAATAAGTAAAGTAGCATTGCAGGTTCGGGACACGACTTTGAGATGCAATTTTTTTTTTGAATTTTATATTGATGCCTTTACACGAAGTTAAATTGCTTTACTTGTTTTAGATTTTTCGTGAATTTTAACTCATTTTTAATATAGTTTCTTTGATTTTCACACATAAAATTTCCTTTACCCCGGACACGCTGATCTTTTGCAACGAAACTATAATAATTTTTTTAAAAAAAATTGCATGATGTGTCAAAAAAATTAAAACTTTATTTGGCCAAAATTATACTTAAAATTTTGTCAAACCGTCACAGCTACTACATTTTATCCCTCCCACTTACAAATATTAGTTAAGAGGTTTTAGAGAAGGATGCTTAGACAACTAATGGGTTAGAAACGGTGTGTGTGTGTGTGTGTGTCGAGTTTGATAAGCTGAAAATAGCTGCATATCTCTAGAAAAGATATTTACAAAAGTCTTTTGTTTTCGTTATAAAAGTGATGTTGTAATGCATATAAAGTTTACATAACTTTGAATTATATTGCATTATCTAAATTTCAAAAAGTATATTTCTGTTTTCAACGAAAATTTATTTTTGAATGTTACATTTAAAAGAAAATGAATGCGTTACTTTTAATATAAAATTTCTTTTATTTTATTTTCACAATTTAGTTTTTTGTTTAATACTCTTCCAAATTTGGGGGTAAAGTAATTGAAAACATTAAAATATAAACAAGGAAATATAACAGAAAAAATTGCATACTTTACAAATTTTATGAAAAATAGAGCTTGAACCAGAAGAAAACTATTAAACTGACAAAGTTAGCAACTTTCACTGGCACAAGGTAAATATATAGATGAAGTTGTCAGACACTTACCTATAAAAGAAAAAAAAAGCAAATTAGACAAACTAATATTTAAATACATACAGTTTTAAGTATTTTATTTATACATGCATTATAGACCTCTGACTATGTACAATTTCCTTTTAACTTACTCATGGTTTTAATAGTTAAAATGTTTGAAAAACACTATTACCAAAGTAAAAATATTAGTTTCATCATAAATACTTTATAATTTCTCTAATTTCATTGTACCGTATAATGTAAGGGTTCTAATTAGTAAGTAATAAAAAAATCTAGATTTCGCAAGAAATAAAAACATAAATTATTTAGTGATTTACGAATATGTAATCCTTGGTAAAAGTATGTTTCAAACTAAAAAATACAAATTTTCAAGAAACTCGTCAATTGATTTTCCATCAAAAACTTCAGAGAGTATGTGTTAAAATAGTATGTTGTATGTTTACTTTTGCACAATGCTTAACTTTTTTCGAAGGTATTTGTTTTAAATTAAGAGTGGGAATTTTGCATTACGAAGAAAAAATAGGAACTTTCCCACTAGACTCTTTACATATCAGGATTCTTACCCAAGGGCCGACTTTGGATCGGGCACTTAATTTAGGTAAAACATTTAGGGCAGACTGACCAGTGAGTGAGCAGGCAGCAGTGAATGAACATTTGGAAAATATAATTAAAAAATAAGGATTGAAAATCATTCCATGGCAACAGTGACTTCCTCCCATGTAGTAGGAAGCTATCTGACATCTGATTGGTTGTCCTGGTCATGAACTAAAATCCAACATGTTTATTGACTGGACATTTTTGTGTTCATTCACTGGTAAAAGTACTGTTCATTCACTTGGCTTTTGTACCACTTTGTATTTGGACCCCCAAAAGACCCAAAGCAATGCAATATAAAGTCACTTCCTTTTTTTGTGTGTAGAATTTACATATAATGACAGATGTGTTCACATTGTCATAAACCCACAAGCTATATTTTCTTAAAATGTATGAATTTTCTTAAAACAAATTGTACTTAATCGTTCATTCACTGGTTAGTCTACCTTATATTCAACAAGACTGTCTGGTACCAGGGCAATTAGCCCACACACAAAAACAAACAGAGAAGCATCTCATCACTTAAGCACTTCATGAACAATAGCATAAGTGGAAGATAGCATGATGGCCCAACCCAACAAAACAAAGAGTGCAGACGAACTCATTTGCCTCACACCTGTGAACGTTGGGGGCGTCTGGGATCGATACAGCAGCGGGAGTAGGGTAGAACAAAGCAGACGATTAGAAATGTGGGTTACTTGGAATATTTCCATATAACTATTTATGCAGCTTTTCGTCGTACAAAATTCGGTTCATCGGTAATTTTTCATTCGAAATATCAGAGATAACATGCATGAAAATGATTGAAAAATATATGTTCCAAACTAATATATATATATATATATATATATATATATATATATATATATATATATATATATATATATATATATATATATATATATATATATAATATATATATATATATATATATAAAAAATTATGTTTAAATTTTTTTTAAAAATAATTTTTAATATTTAAGGAGAAATATGTCACTGATGATAAAAACTAGGATAAATAAGATAGCACAAGATACAAAAAGAAACATCTTAATAAATACAGGAAAAATTTAGCGAAGAAAAGTGACATTATGGTTCATTGATATCTTTTAATGCTAAAGCCTAGAAAAATGAAAAAAAAAAATCGTTGTTTAATTTTTTATAATTGTTTTCTTCAGACCAATTTTTTAAATAAAATTTGATATTCAGAAGATATAAATACAAATAATTAGGTAGAAAAAGAGAAGGAAGGTCATAAAATACAAATACTTTATATACACAATAGGATTTCAGGAAAACACAAAAATGTATTAAAAAATAACATTTACGGAACAAAAACAAAACTTATGAAAATATAAACAGCAGTTTTCACTGTGTAAACAAACTATCACAAAGTATTTTTTTAAAATAGCTGAGGGTAAGCAATCAGTAACCAACACTTATTTTTGGTAAGAGATAAGAGTATGAACAAATCAGTCCACAACTCTTTAGCTGTTAAAATAATTGCTTGGAATTGCTTGTGAAAAATTAACCTTAGACAGAAAAGCGCGGCTAAAGTTAACTGCATGGCACGTAGGAAATTATTGAATTTTAAATTAACAGTCTTATAATACTATAAAATTATTATAGTATGTTGTTAGCCTAACAATGTGTTTTAAAGACTTTTATAACATTGTTCAAAGTTATATAAAACATTATGCAAATATTTTTTTTTAAAAAAGTATTTTGTATATATTTATCATCATGTCATTGCAGAGATAACATTTTTCAAAATAAACTTAAAACTCTACTTTGATTTAAGTTTAAAATATGGCACGACGCCAAATATTAAAGCTACGACCTTATTTTTATTCAAGAAAAGTAAACTTTCTATTTATTCGACGCACTACAAAAGAAGTTCAAAAGTTCTTTATATGGCATTCGAATGGACCAAGAAACACCATTTCTATTCGAATAAAAGCAATCTATTTGGAACTATTTTTATTTACTTCTTGTCTCATAGGTCACTTTCACACATAAAATAGTTTTTTTTTTCGTGTGTTTAGAAGGTATCACTAAAATTTAGAATTCGTATATCAGATTTCTGCTGAATTCGAAATGCTCTTTCTGAAAGATAAACATTAGATTTATTTGAGATTCCTTACATAAGCTGATTCAGGAGTGGGATACTTATTATTTATGCCGAAATACACCCTCTCTTCCCGAAATGAAAAACAGTCACGTAATAAGATCCGAAAATCACACAAACTGCAAATAAAGCTTACGAAATATTGTATGTTTAAATCTTTTCAAAGTTTGAAATATTTTCTAGAAGTCAAGAATATTATTTAAATAAGGTTTGTTGGACCTAATACTGGAGCTAGCCGGAAGCCATTCTCGCGCGACGGTACTCGAAATTTAAAAACGCGGTCAAATCCCTTTCTAGCATCTCAATGAACGCAATCTAAGCATAAGGCGTTAGAACACTACAACACGATGAATTAATGTTCATGGGTCTTTTTATAACGCTATGATTAATCTGTTATACAGGGTTGCCCAAAAGTAGCCTTACAGTTAATGATGTACCGTTGGTAAGAACTTTAGGTTATTTAGAACAGGTATTTGACATAGCCATGCTTAGTTTTGTTGGTTGGCTAAAATAAAGTCGCACTATATCGGATTTTATCCAAAGAGTAAAGAATCGTGGACTTCGTTTGGTTCAATTTTTAGATAGCTTCGGAATATTTATTTGATGCTTGAGGAATAAGCAAAAAATGTTTCCAGAGAATGAAACTTAAAATCTTGCTGTATAAGTAACGGCATACCTATAACTAATTGTAAGGCTACTTTTGGGCCACCCTGCATAGGATTGTGGTGTAGAAGATTAGATTCACAGTTCAAAGACTCTTTGGCAGAAATGCGAACCGAACACCTTGCCAACTAACTGAGTAGGGCTTGATTGAAGCCTAAATTTAATCTTAAATTGTTTTTACATCAACACCAACGATTTGACAATAAACAGTGGTTAGGTTAGGTTTGAATTATCGTCACACTAGAGCTACACGAAAGCTATTCTCGATGGACGTCGTAATTTCGAACTACATTCATTGTGTCTACTTTCGTATTAAAACGCATCGAAAGAATAGTAAAAACATGTATGTAATTACAGTCCGATCTCGTTTACCAAGCGTATTCTATGCAAGAAACCCATCGGATTAAAGATGGAGCTAGGTCGGCTGTAAAATAAATCGCACTACAGCGTACCTGTTTTTTGTCCGTGACTTTTCTATCTTCTATGAGGATATTGATAGAGAGAGCTTGAGTAATTGATGATAAATCGTTTGGTTTGTTTTAGACTCATTTTGGAAGCTTTATTAAAGCGACACTTTTTCTTAATAGCATGTATGATCCAAGTAAATAGTCTAAAATAGCTTGTAGTTATATCTGACGTACTAGTTCATAAAACAAATATTAACCAACGCCGTGAGAATGATGGGCTGCATAAACTGCTTCAACATAACAACCAGTTTCTATACTTATAAAACCTATTTTACTTTTATTTTTTTTATCCACAAAATATGCAAAAGAAATTTTACCAAACAGATCGCCTACATTATCCTAAATAATATGATTATCAATGACATTCTAAAAATATTAATTTTTTTTTATAAAAATCTAATTCATAAATATACACAGATAAACAAGTTGATATAAATCTAATTATATCAACATAACAAACTTGGTAACATATAAATAGCATCAAAACCGCACTTTAATATACTTAATCATTATCTATATCTTTAAAAATGAAGTCACTTAAAACCTTGATATTAAAGGATTAAAACACACAACAGATAAGTCTATCTTCATATCAGTAAGACTGGCCAATAATTATGTCCTGTCTCCAGTCAAGATAAGTTAGGGAATTAGATAAAAATTTCAGCTAAGTTTTTATAAATATATTTATCAAAGTATAATAACAACATCGTTATTAAACAGTGCAAGATAAAGTGAAGCCTAAAATTGCAAAATTTTAAACAGCATTTAGATTCAATAATCTTCTGTCTAGTTGTCTTTGATTAAAATTTTTTAAGTAAATCAACACGTTACTTCTATCAAAATATTTTTTATAATGTAAAAAGCTTTATCGTATGTAATCAGCAAAGATTATCACAAGCGAACTTAAGAAGCCGTGGCTATACCACCACACAAGATTGCAAAAAAATATGTATATTAAAAAAGTCCCATATTATAGTAACTAAACATTATATGCGATGTTTTGGAAATAACTCCCGAGGTTCACTCAATATTGGTACATTAATATGTTGGCAGATATTTTATGATAGTAAAAAAAATGATCAAACAAATGGGTATCGTTAATGTGTTTTTAAACAATATTGACAAATATTATCAACAATAAAAGTATTGTAAATTACACATCAACTAATACTATTAAAATAAATATCGTAATTTTTTTAAATTTTATATTTTAACACGTTGGATGCCACTGACTCCTTAGGGAGTCGCGTGGTTCCGATTCATCGATAACAGCACATTCTGATGAAATTCATAGTACCGTTTTGCCAACCGTTCTTATGAGTTCAAGTTCGTTTGTAACTTTTGAAACCGATCCTGCTGTGCTTGGAATAATTACTCGATGATTTGAAAGAAGGCATTCTATTTAAAATTATACGAGGAAATTAAATCCTTCGTCTCAAGTGTAGGGCGACCAGACACCAGACATACTGCATTTCGCAATGTGGTTCAGTTTGTTATTCAACAATCTAGTTTTTAAAAAAAATGCAAATAGTCTGTTTTATTATTTTTTGTATTTTTTTCAAACAAAAACTACCCCAATAAAATATGAATTATGAAAATTTAATGATGATTTTACAGTCGAAGAAATAATCACCGAAGCAAATCTGGTAATTGGCTTTTAATTCAATAATTAGTGACAGATGATGAGTTATCCGGTTGGAAAAGGCCAGGAACATTTCCTCGTATTTTTACGACTACTGTCGTGTAGCATTAGTTAGCGACGTTAATTCAACCTAACCTTGCAATTTTACGACCTAGAACTAAGATTTGTACTCGTTCGAAAACGAAGAATAGTTATTTCATTTCCATTTTATCCAGGTTTTAAAAACAGGATGTTCTTCTACTTTATCAGCTTCTATCGATGAAGCCTCTATCGATGATATAGTGGCAGCGAATGTGTTAAGAGCTATAAATTTCATTAAATTATTTAAATGTTTGTCGACTTTACAAAAATGAATAAAAAATCAAATATAAAATATATTACAATTACTAACGTTAAAGAGATAAAACTACTTATAAAATGTAGATTGTAAAAGATCCCGTCTCTTCGCACCAATACTATATTTCCCTACAGTTTCCGGTAGCTTCTAATATTCCCCCTATAGTTTCCCAGAAAATTGATACAAACGGATATGCGTCCCTTTTGGAGTGACGGGTATCACAGTACTCCGCTTTCTTGAAGTATTCTTTTCACAAAAATCAAGAAAACCCCTTCTCGCTCCGTTCCGACACATATGGAGGAAACTCTTAGTCATCCACCTGTCAATATATCGATTTTCCGATTAATCGAAATGAAGAAACGCAAAGCGACGTCTCATTAATCTTCATCGAACGGGAAAAGAAAAGAACATTCTTTACTCTTAAATTAGCGCACGTTCGTTCCCAATGGAATCTTCTTCCCCCTCTCGCTTAAAATTCCTCTAAAACCCCCTTCAATTCTTGCTTTTATTCCTTAAGAAATAGTTTTCTTTGTTTTCCGAAACTTTGCCCGTCGCGCCATCTTTTTAATGACTGATTTTGCGCGTGCCTTCACTTCAACTCTGGCTTTATATCAGTAATGTTTCCTTTAATCAAAACTAAAATCGTCTGCAAAGCTTTTAGAAGTTTTTATTTATTCTTCTTCTAGTACTATAAAAGAAGACTTCTCAATTTAGTTTCTTTAATTATTCGCGAAAAGGGAAAATTTTATTAGTTGTTTTTCTTTCATGATTGCTTTTACCCGCCCAATGGTGAAAATTCTCTTTTTTATATAAAGTCTTCATTATACGATCCGTCTTTTGGCACTGGAATCGGTACAATTGAGATCTTTGATGGTGATTTTTTTTATTCATTTGTTTCATTTCTAACACAGTTCATCCCTTTCCTTATCAAAGAAATAATCCGATTGCGGCGAATGATATTTTCTTTTGTGTTCTTATTTATGTCTTAGAAGTAATTATTTATTTAGGAAAAGTAATTTTGTCTGTTTTACTTTTGTTGCTTTTGGATACAAATGATAGTGGTACAGAAGATTTTGTAAAACAATTTTGTTATTGAAAGAATGAATATTGCATGCACATTAAAAACTGTTCGAATTATTCTTTCAGAGAAAATTTTTTACTTGATCATGGTTTCATTGAAACATTTTTTTTTATTTTAAGAATATTATACAACTAACAAATAATTACACCTTATTCCCACAGTCTAAAAAATAGAATAAAACTTATTGCACCTAAGCATGTCTAAAAGGTGGTAATTTTTATAGAGGCTTCAAAATGCATTTTTGAGCCTCTTTTAAATTTTCTCTTCTTTTTTCGTTTAAGCGGTTAACGCCTTCGTTGTTATCTTCGTCTAGTCATTAACATAAAAATTGAAGCATTTGAAGAGCTCAAGTGCAAAACAAAATAAATCATTTTTTGAAAAAAATTGAGTTGGTTAGCTTTTCATACAGGTATTGTAGGAAGGGATCCACAAGCATTTTGATTTGCACAAAAAAAAAAAAAAATCACTTCGCATACTTTTGCTAACCCTTTCAGTTTCAACGTTTTGTTTTTCATTCTAAAAATCTAAAATTTGTAAAATAGATTCATTATGCATCCAGAATGAAATGGTAAAAAACAGATGGAAAAATAATTTTTTAAAACTGAAATTTAAGAAATTTAAGGGGGGGGGGGGGAATTGGAATCAAAAATTAAGAACAAATTATAACACTAATTTTTTCAAATTTTTATTTGCAAAAAAGAGGTAAAATCATATTTTAAACATCTGAGAATGCAAGCGTGAAGAATTAAGGGTCAATTTATTCCATAAAAATTTTTGGGAGTGAATTTCATTTTACAATGTTTACATAAATTACATTTCATTCGATTAAAACAAATAATATTAATATCCTTAAAGACATGATTCTTCCATCTAACGATAAATTAGTGCAAACTCAACTTAGTGAGAAAAAACGCTAGCTCATGATTCCAAATGGAAACATTGGGGTTGAAAGAGTTTAACCGTGCGCTCCCCTAATTGTTGCGAGCAGTGTGTATATACGATTAGAATGACTCATAATCATCAATACGTATATAATCTGTATGAAAAGCTAACCAACTCAATTTTTTCCAAAAAGTGATTTAAATTGTTTTGCACTTAACGTCTTAACTTCTTTTCAGAGATTTTCAAAGACTTCTAGTTTTGTTTTACTAATTTTTTTTGTATTACATTTAGCTGTATCATATTTGTAGTTTGGGCTAAAAAATTGGGTGAAGGACAGGCAAACGGATATAGCCTGTTTATAAAAGCTTCCACATTTTAAGTTATAAACGTAGTGATGTAGCTAAAAGCAGATATTGTACACTATAAGAAGTTTTCGGAAGAAAACTTTATGCAACAAAACTATTTCATAATATAAATCAAATACATGTCTATTACCTACTAATTCATTACGTATAACCACCCCTCCCCCCAAAAAAAATAATAATAAAAACCTTTATTTTATTCAATTACTTTACCAAAGTTCCATCAAATGTATCAGAAAAAGTACTCTACTCTCTTAATGTGTAACAATATTTAATCAATTCTTCTATTACAAACCCAACATCAGAAACTATGTCCCCAAAGTATGTATCGCCCAACATTTGTCTTGGTAACCAAAGTCATCAAACAGGTTGGCGACGAGACAGATAAGAATTCCAGCCAAGATTCCAACCAGTGTCTCCGGGGCCACCAAATCGTAATTAATGTTCTACGCCCCCCCCCCCCCCCCCTAAAAGAACAAAGGCTAAGGTAAGTGGAAAACGGGAGTTAATGAAATACCTGGACCTAATAGAGTGTGGAAGCGGCAACTATCAGTTTGTTGGGAACAATGTTCTAGAAGTAATTGTTAGGATTTAGGGGGGGGGGGTTAGTTTGGGGGGTTGAAGAGGATTTTATGAATTTGTAACAAAAATGATGAAATTGTGGATAGATGAGTGGTAATTTCTTATATATTTGACCTCTGAAGTAAAGAGAAGCATCGAAAACAGTTACAGTTCATTCTGTTTCATATGCACTCTTAAAACAAACGAGCGATTTTAACTCAGTCTAATTTTCACTTCTCCAGTGTCGAAAATGCATTTCCCCTATAGGAGTGGATTCTTTGTACGTTAAACCTGAGACAGTATCAATCCAAACGAGTGATTTTTACTCAGTCTGAGTTAATATTCACTCCTTTCCAGTGTCGAAGATGCACTTCTCCCACAGGAGTGGATTTCACTCTTTTGTTTTAAGAGTGTAGAATCTGAATCAGACGAATTAGTTGAATGTATGAAAAACAAATAAAAGTTGCCCACTTACTCAATTACTCTATATGAGTGTTGTTGCATCGCCAACATCAAAATATTATGCTAAAATTGTAAATTTTAGCTGTTAGCAATAAATGCTCTTTTTTTTGTAAGACAGGGGTTCTAATCTTAAGAAAACCGTTATTATAAAGTTATTAACTAACAAGTCAATGCTGAAAAAATCTATTTTAATCAGGTACATTACTACACTCTTAAAACAAAAGAGGGAAATCCACTCCTATAGGCGAAGTGCATTTTCGCCACTGAAAGGGAGTGAAATTAACTCAGACTGAGTTCACTCGTTTGTTTTAAGAGTGTAGATAGATAATTCACAGAGAATATTTTTTAAAACTTAAAATGTAAAATGCAATAAAATTATTGAAAACAATTTTTTCTGGCACATATAATAAAAAGTAACGCTTTATGTGCATGATTAAAAATATTCATAGCGAGAAAATGATAAAGTAATAAGGCGTCTTAATATCTAATAAATTATATCGATTTAGGTTAGATTAATAAAAGTTTTAGGTTAAAAGATAACCTACTGGGGCGCAAAGTATATAACTAAAGAGATACGGTATGAAATGTATTTTTCAATGAAGTATCCGAATATCTAATAATTGCTATAAAACAGATGTGTTAACAACGTCTGCAATAATAGTTCTTTGAAACTAAATCCTTATTCAGATTATAATAGTCCATCAATATAAACGAATAACTTCCACGGAAGTGGGAATATTCATATAAAGAAGTAAAAATGAACCAAAACTGGAAGAAAAGTAACAAAGAACACGATAAAGGATTGAATCCGCAATGCTTTTTGTGTTACCTTTATTCTCAACAGAAATGAACAAATTGTTATTTTTTCTGCTCAACTCTCTGCAAAAGAGAACACTCGGGAGAAATGTGCAATGCCGGGAAGAAAACTATTATTTTTGCTCTTTGGCGAAAACTAATATTCATTGTTCTCAATGCGTTTTCCAATGTGTGTTATCAAGAATATTTATCAAGCGAAAATGAGCTCTCCGCTTAATTTTATCTCAAAAACAAAATATTATTCCAACGAAGACCATGGTCCTGAACAATTAATATAGGACAAATTAAGTCACCCGAAAATTGAATTAAAAAAATTAAAAGTTTTCGTTTTTATTCGGAAATGAAGGTATTTATGGTATTCACAAAATCGTCGTGAATGGGTTATACATGTTAATCTTTCTGAGACTATATAATTGTTTTTAAAAAACGGAAACATGTACTTAAAAACATGTATAAAACAGAAGAGGTTTACAATTTAAAAAATGCGACACTACTTGAATTTGAATGATGGATTTTAAGATAATATTTAAGATACAGATGATGCATCTATTAATTTTAAGCCTTAGTCGAATGAAGAGGCCAAAATCTTACTTATTCTTTTATATCTTACAATTACTTTTACACATAACGTAAAATAAATTTGTCTCGTTAAATAGCAATTTGACGTTAGGATATTGGAAAACAATAGATTTTACGGTTTCCAATTTTGTCTAAATGTAAATTTTTCGTTATATTTTTCACAAAAAAATTAAATTTCATAAAATAGCAAGGCAGTGTCGATCTTGTGATGTCTGAAAGATTACTGATATACCTGTACCATTAAATCGTAAAACTTATTTATATTTTGGTAAAGTACGTCGTACGTCAGTACAAATTTTAGCTCAATGAGTATGTAATGTAGTAAACTTAACAAGCCACTTTGAAAAGAAGAAAATGAAAATTATTGAAAATTATCTTAAGAACAAATAAAAAATAATTAAGTATTATTACTTAATATCTCAAGAAAAGAACTGCAGTAAAGCTTCGAGGCAATCAAGAGGGGTGACAAAGCTTTACTCTCTACCGAAAGTGAAAAGAAAAAATAGTCCCTCTTACAAAAATGTTCGTTGCGTCTGTAGATTTTATCCCAAAGAGACTCGTTTTGGTAAAGGAGTTTAGTTGTTTCGAGTGTGAATTGCGTGTATTTTGTTGAGTTTTATGGCAACAAGGCAGATCTACTTCACCCGTCATGGAGATTAGAAAGTGGAATTTTTGCTGAGAATAAAATGTTTTCCCCGAAGAATTTCGAGCTCCAACTTTTTAAAAATATACGCAAGTGAACTATTTTTTAGTGTAGTTTGAATTGAAAAGACATCATCTGACCTCGAATTTCTATTTTCTGTCAATTATTTTATGATGGTCTGAAACATGAATACATAATTTAAAGTAAGCTTAAGATATATGTATGCATTCTGGATATGTTAAGTTATGCTAATTATTATCTTCAAAATATAAAAGCTTAAATCCTATAAAGTGCTTGATGTAACGAAGACTATTAAAATAATATGAAACAGTTTTATCATAGAAAACATCTTTTTGACTTTTCTAAAACTGTTAGACCGGGAAAAGTTTATTACCACGCATTCAAAAATTTAAAGACTTGTTTTTTTTTTCCAAAACATTTAAAATAATGCATAAGAGTTGCCTTTAACAAACCAGCTCTCTCAACACTCTCCGCCAGTTAGCAAAAGCCAGATTCAACAATTACATTGTAACGCCCTCATATTCCAACGAGACAACTTCATATTCATAAAAAAAAAAATCAGCCCATTCTTTTTAGTGGGCATTTCCACCACACCACTTTCAAACAGCCCCATAAACGACGCACCCCCACCACATTAAAAATCCTTTTATCGCGAGTATACCTACAACGAAATGGAATTCGCATTTCTCGATAAATACCCCCATACCAGCACGGAACATAACTACGAAACAATGCAAAAATACATATTGCCAAACGCCCGGGCAGAATTTTTAAGAGCCCATAAAAATTTCTGCCCGTCATTTATTACTTGGGGGCGGCATCACTCGTAAAGTATGATTGTGACGATATTTTTCTCCCTTATACTTTAACTTGGGGCGAGCCCGGGCTCATGGGGGCTGTCAGCGTAGAATCAAGATAGATGGGGGGGGGGGAGGGTGGATGTTGCCCCTTTAAGGCCCCTGTGGGTGTGGGGGGGGGAAGAAAGGTACGGCCCTGAAGGAAGTTGGAATGGGTTGCCAGGTAAGGATGATTATGGTCTGATTTGGCTTGCAACATAAAAGGTAGTATTGAAGTAGGTACAAGTAGATTATTGAAGTATCAAGGCAGATTTTCAGCTTAACAAAAATTCATATTCATAAAGCAAAACGGAATAACAAATTAATTTTTTTTGGTAGGGTAGGTTAGGTTTGAATTATCGTCGCACTAGAGCTGCACGAAGGCTATTTTTTTTTGGTAGGAAAACAAACACTACAATTATAAGACAACTTCTTCTCATCCCAATTATAACAACGTGCATTTGCCAAATTTTTGTGAAATTTTTTTAACCTAGTCATACTCAATATAACGTGAAATATCTTTTGTAAGAACACCTAAATTGCCCTACTATTAAAAGTTACCCTGTAGCTGATTGACTTCCGTCATTCTTAAAAATATTATTCTACCTAGAACATTTTATGAAACCAGAAAATTTTCCATCATAATTTCCCCATTTTCATCCTATTATTAGTCTTTTCATCTAGTTCCGTAATATTCCAGAATCTCCGGAAGAAGAGCAGACAGCTTTATTGAATAGATTTCGGATTTTTTTTTTTTTTTTTTTGAAAAATTTAATCTAAAGTAAAGCCTAGGTCTATTAAGCATCGTTATCGTAGAGTCCTGCGGGTTTTAACCAGGAACAAATTTTATTGGTTGTTACCTTTATTATTTAATTATATCATTCGATATAAAACAGCTACAGGAGCTGGGGAGCCCAACCGGTTAAGCACTCGCCTAGCATGTGAAAGGTCCTAGGTTCGGGTCCGGGCATTGCAAAAATAAACTGCCGACCTATAAACGACCCGTGCAGCCAAAAATGTCCGACGAACGTGTAGAGAGAGTGCACGTTAAATATCCTTCAATGTCCTAACGCTGCGTACGATGTCTCCCTTAACGGTTGCGTCGGGTGCCAATTCAGGCGTCGGCTCGTCACTTGACTGTGGTTCTAAAATACGAGGCACGTCGCCAATAGCCTTCGTGTAGCTCCAGTGCGACAATAATTTAAACAAAACCAAACACAACAGCTACTTAATTCTTCCATAATAAACGCATTTACACCTTCACCACCCAAATTACTTCATTTTCACCCCATTAGTCTTCTCGCTCTATTTCTGTTATTTCCGCCCGACAACCCTAAGAAGTTCTGAAGATGAACAGACAGCGATGTTGAATTCGTTGAGGGAGGTCCATCACTTTCTCCACTACGAGGGTGGATTTGGGGGTGTTATGGCACCCTCTTGGCACATACCAGATGTTTCGTAGCTCCCGATATGGCAAGCAAAAATTCTTTAAATGTTACGCCTTCGAAATATTTTCTTTTCTCACTTTTTTTTTTGTAAAGTTGATTTTGAGGTTCTTTCGGGTTTATATGTTTGCTTAGTATTTAGAAGACAAAGAATGCTACATTCTGTTCTTTAACGGCTTTATTATATTAAAAAGAAATGAGGAAATTTTTTAAAAGTTCTTTTTCATGAAGAGGGTTCGTTAAAAACAACTCTGGCACGCAATCTTGCAGAAAGAGCCCATTAAGTGACGTTAATTAAGAAAATTCTTACACGATAATGTTTTTATGACAGTAATTAAATGATATCAGTGGAAATGAATTTCACACAATTGTCTTAGTTGGTGGTGTCTAGACACACAATTTTAAATGAAACAGCATGAGAAATAGCGTGAACAAGACGAAGACTTTGATCATGCAAGTTTAATGCGCTAATATAAACTAGGTTTAATTAAACCTTTGACGGAAACGTAAATTGGCTGTATAAAGTTTTTTTTTCACTTCATAAAATTTAATTTCTTTAAAATTATATTTCTGCGGCAGATGCTTTTTAACTACTTCCCGTTACTTTAAATTTTTAAATTCGGCAAAATTATAAAATTCATTAGTTAAAAAAAGTGTGGGTTGCTGAAATAAGATGACTATCAAGTGCGGGTTATAGCTGGGAAATTCTCGCAAAGAGAATTATGGCCGGATCGTACAACAGAATATGATAAACCTTGCTACTGTGTAAAAGTCCCCCCCCCCCTTCCCATGGTTGTCTTACGTTCTGGTAGCAATAATTAACAGGGTAATTTACATCTCAGTTTAAAAAAAAATATTCAAAAGAACCATCTTATATCATTTACAGTGATTCAGTTTGTATACTAAAAAAAAAGCTTGAAATAACCAAAGTGTGTTGCATCAAAGCGTTAAATTTGAAACAAAAAAATTAAGTTTAAATTGTTACTTCCATCACACATAATGACGATAAATACAAAAAATTATATAAATTAAATATTATATCAAAAGGCTTACCTATAATTTGAAGGATTTCCCCTTAGTGTCACGATTTGATATAAAAAGCAAAAAGCACAGTACCATTTATATTTGAATAACATTTTAATTTCTACTAACCTAAACCATTACTTATTTTGTCCTCGAACTTCCAATTCGAATTCACTACATTCCAAGATTAAGAGACTCACACAATTTCCACTTTCACACGACAAGAAACAATAAAAATTCCTTCTTAGTGTAGAACTCCAATTCCACCCACTGTACAAACATACGCGGGGAAATGCAATTTATTTTTCGTGGAAAAATTTCGAATTACGTCTCTTTCACGAGAACCTGGAAAACAGAGGAGAAACAAAAGAGGGAAAATTCAAACAACTGTGGATTTAGTTTGGATTCCGAGTCTGTCTCGAAGAGAAGTTGTGACTTTCGTGCTCTTTTTTAAAGAGCAGTTGTCTCTTATTACAAACATCTAGGATTTTTCAGATAAATGGAATACACTTTTGATAGGTTAAATAGGCTTCTCTAAAATGCCCGAAATTAGCAAGCTTTAAATACCAAGATGTTTAATTAGGATGCATTATTAATTCATGCAAGTATATTCCGTTGTTATTCCAATATTGCTCATGTATGTAGATGTAAATGTGTGTGATTACTGTATATCAATTATAATTCTATTATAACTAAGCACACAATTAATATTTGCTTTTTTTTTTTCAGGAAAGGTAGGTGTATCAAAGTATACACTATGACTGCATGAAGCATATATTTTCGACAAAATTTGGAGACAATTTTAGAAATCTGACTTATCCTCATTGGCAAAAAAATGATGATACACAGTATTCCAGTTAGTACAGACATAATACTCATTAAATATAAAAGTAATTTTTCAAAATTATTTTTAAAAAAATGATTCCTTGATTAATATTTTTTAAAAATCAAAATATACCAGTTTCACTTCAAAAGAAAGAATTGTTCACTAAAAAATTATATTTAAGAATGAGATTAAGGACTTCTTTATTGTTTTCTCTGCTCTTTCTCATAAATGAATACCTCAACTTTTGATAATCCTATAGTAACATTTCGTTGAGCACTCAACATCCCCATCTTCAACATCAACAGATTAGCTGACAGAATAGCGAAGGTGATGTTGGTCAAACAAAGAATAGGTTGATTGAGGAATATCCGGCTTTAGTAACAGAAAACACTATTGGTGGAAGGCGAGGGGTTTGATGAAAGTCTACGAAGGAACTCAGCAAATGAGAGGTCGTTAAAGAGAGACGTGGATGCCTAACTGTTTGTCTTTGGATTAGGTATACTTTAGTGAATCTTGTGTAGTGCCAATGATTAGGTCTCAGACTGTATAATCTTATTGATTGTGCCGTTATTGGATGCAAGTAATTGGATACAATAAAATTAAATACGTGTTTAATGTTTATATATATAAAGCATTTACGATATATTACTTTACCAGTTTACGAAATCTGAATTAATCCTGACTAACTCTAAAATGTTAAAGTGTTCTATGAATGACTATAACCAAGTGCGTATAGTATTGATTATACATAGTTGTATTTTTTTACAGTTGTCTTTAAAATAATTGCTCTGAAATTTTAAAACACGGGTCTTGTATTTATCGACCTTTCTTAAACTTTTAGTTTTCTGTCTGAGGTGATTCAAGTGAGCCTGCCAATTTCTGACTTTGCCTGATGGCACTTCACAACTGTAATTTGAACCTTTATCAATATACGTTAAGCTAATGATTTAGTGATTGACAAGTTTAGGAATTTTTTTAAATATAAATTTACAGTAAAAGAGCTTTAAATAGTTTTATTTACAGAAATGTGTTTAATTGCATCGCAAAAATACAAAGAATTTATTGTATTTATAGAAAAGTTTTTCAATGTATTCGCAATATTTTTTTTTTGAAGTCACGATACAATGTTAAATTCACCACGGTCAAACATAATGCAGCAAAACGAACGCAAGAGCAGGAAAACTAATTAATAGCCAATTGCTCAGCACTAATTCGACCGTAATTTAACCACGCAACTAAGTTTTAAACAGAAATTTCAAGACAGGAGTAAAAAAAACTTATCAATCAAATCTTTGGTGCGGGACATCACAGTTCCATTACTCACCAAACACAAAAAGTCCAATTATCCATTTTAGGAGGCAAACCTTTCTCTAGAATCCCTTGCTATTTGGTGCGAATGATTTAAATGGAAATAAATTTCACCCCCCAAGTCATTCAAGAAAGGTGCGTAAATCACGTATATAATTCGGATCCTAACCCTTTGGGTCCCAGGGATAAAGATAAGAAGGAAAGGGCAATTTGTTTATTTTACTTGTTTTTAAGGTAAATACGAATACCTTAACTTATTTGACCGTTAAAAAAATGCTAACAGTGTAATATTTCAAAATATTGATATTTTTATTATCTTATCATGTGTTATTTTGTAACTGTTTTTATTTTGATAAGGAAAGATGTACTTAAAGTGGAAAATTGTTTTTCTTTGTAAGCGATTCTAATTAAAAATGTTTTAAGTATTAGCATTTGTATTTACAAATTAATTGGTTTATTTTTCACATGGTCTTGTCACATAATAACTGCATGGAATCTAAATTTGTAGAACAAGATTAAGTATTGATGGTTAATTTTTTTTATGTGTTTCTTTTTTACATGCAAGTACGAAAACGAAGATGTTGTAGATTTTGAAGACTTTGAAATTTATGCTCTTTTTTTTTTAAAGAAAACCTACATTTGGAGAAATTCAAACAAATGAAAAACTAAGAACAGTTAAAGTTTTGTTAGAATATGCAAAGCAGAGGTGGCTTTAACACTTCGTTCATAATATCAATCCATTTTTTCTCATTTATAAGAAAAGCCTAATGTAAAATTACAGTTCAAGATAAAAAAAATTATAGTAAATTACAGAAAAATAATATCTTAGGATTATAAAAGTCAATGAAGCCCAGAGATTATAACAAAGTAAATGGAAAGGCCTAAGAAAGGCCTAATGTCAAATTAAAGTTCAAGCTAAAAAGATTATATTAAAGTATAGAAAAATAATATCTTGGGATTATAAAAATCAATGGGGCCCATAGATTATAACAAAGTAAATGGAAAGGCCTAAGAAAGGCCTAATGTCAAATTAAAGTTCAAGCTAAAAAGATTATATATTTAAGTATAGAAAAATAATATCTTGGTATTTTAAAAATCAATGAAGCCTATAGATTATAATATGGAAAAATAACTTGGAGAATATTTTCAAAAAATAGTAAAGATGAATTAACCGTTCAATAAGAATAGCCGATTTTACTCCGGCAAAGCAAATGAAGGTTCAGCAGCATCTCCTATCCCCGTGGAAAACGGTGAATCACCAACTAAAGGAGGGCTCAACGGTGAACGAGAACAAGGCAATTAGTCACCAGCAGCGATTGGAATGACCATACAAATTGATGGCAATGGAGGGCTTAAGGGGTCTAAGGAGTCTTAAAAATGTGCAAAGAAGGAACTACAAAGTATAGTTTGATCTGTCATGTAATTTTTTAACTACTCAATATACAAGTATAATTTTTTTATATGTAATTCTACAAGATTTATTTATTATAAAACAAATTTTAAAATTTATGAAACTTTAGCCAAAACTAAAATAAATGATATTAAACATAAAGCTATTTTAACACATTGTGATTAGGCTTGCGCGGCAAATTTTGAGGGCAAAATTGAAAAAATGACCCAGAAAATGACTTTATATTGTACAAATATGTACAAACTAGGACTTATACCTAAATTCTCAGCTCAATTTTAATTAGAAATTATTTAAAAATGAATTCAAAATCAAAATTTAAAAAATTTTATTAATTTTTTTAGAAAAAAAGTTCTTAAAATAATTTCTAATTAAAATTGAGCTAAGAATTTAGGTATAAGTCCTAGTTTGTACATATTTGTACAATATAAAGTCATTTTCTTGGTAATTTTTTCAATTTTGACCTCAAAATTTACCGCGCAAGCCTAATCACAATGCGTTAAAATAGCTTTATGTTTAATATCATTTTTTTAAGTTTTGGCTAAAGTTTCATAAATTTTAAAATTTTTTTAATAATAAATAAATCTTGTAGAATTACATATAAAAAAAATTTACTTGTATATTGAGTAGTTAAAAAATTACATGACAGATCAAACTATACTTTGTAGTTCCTTCTTTGCACATTTTTAAGACTCCTTAGACCCCTTAATTGGTGATTTGTTTGCATTTTAATGGTCAGGGGAAACGGCTCACCCGGAAAATTTGGCCTGTAAAAGTTTGCATGTGACCGTATCTTGTTTTTGTTTCTTTAAAATGTTATCGAGACGTATCTCTATAAATATCTGGTAACAAAAATGAATTCTCCTGTGTTTTGTATTTTCGTTGTGTTTTGCTCAAGTGGGTAACATACAATAATATAAATAGTTAGATATTTATAGACTTTTGAATGAATATTTTGCCAAACCAAAAAATAACGCATGGCCAGCATCAAAAATAGGTGTCAAATACACAATGGTGAAGAGATTATGAAATGGAATCAAAAATTAATTTTTGCAATAAAACATTAACTCTTATGTAAATTAGTTGTGTTTAAATTAAAAATTTCAGCTCATGAATAAATTTTGAACTGTCCTGCATTTCTAAATATTGTGGAGGACAATAAAAACCAACGCTTGATACATTTTTTTCCAGAGAAATAAAATTCTTAAAAGTCAATGTTGGTCTGATTTACTGAGTGGAATAAGTTACTCGGGCGAAAGTTCTGTTGAGACGTTTATGTTCTTCAGTGTGACTTCGGGGTGACGAAGTGTCCTCTTCTCTTTTCTAAGATTACATCGTGAATATTTCAAGAAGTCGGAAATGGAAGAGGCCGGGCTAGGGGAAACCATCAAAGAAAGAATTCTTTGTCTTAAACCACCACGATTGGCAAGACAAATTTGTCACCCGAAAATGGGCTTTCTGCTTAGGTTTATCTCAATAAACGATATAAGAGAAATGATCATGTAGGCCTTAACAATGCACGTAGGAAACATTAAGATGTACGAAATAACAAATAAAAAAATTACAGTGAAGTTTTTATTTCGAAATGAATGTCGGTGCTGATGATATTCACAATGTCGTCATCAATGGGCTGAAGCAATATTTTTTAAGTTTTCTTATTTCTTATCCTTGATACGCGCGAGATCGTATATCTCAAATTTAGTAATAACGAGACAAAACTTAAGTGTATACTTGTGATCGAAAGTAATTTAACACGTTAAATGTTATAAGAGTTGCATTCTACTCACTTTTTTTGTTCAAGAAGTTTCGTGGGTTTTCCTTTTATACTCTTTAAAATTTGTTTGTAGTGAAATACGGCTACACGGACTTCTTTTTTACATATATTTTGTATTCAACGCGTTTACCACCTAAGCTAAAACTAACAATCAATAACTTTTTTTATTAGTTCATTATTCAATTTTGCTGATCATATGCTGCTTTATTTGTGTAATTTGAACGACAAGCAATCTCACATTTTACAAAAAAAACCCTACTTTTAATGAAAAGACGAAATTTACTAAAATGAATTACTTGCACACAATACATAATTAAAATAAGCATAAAAATACTGATCCTGGCTGTACAAATCACCAATTCTAATATATCAGCGTAAACTAACCCAATAAAGCAAGCAAAAGCCATGTAAATCATAAATAACAAAACACATTCATTCCCAATGCAAACAAAAGATCTTAATTAACACGAATCGCTACGCAGGAGAAATCATTCCAATTTCTCCAGATCCGAACTCTTTTGGCAAATTTACCCATGAATCATATACCGAGGATGTCCATGAAAAGAACATATTCACTTTTCCAACCTCTTTTTTAGAAAATAACAAAATTACTGCGGGACTTTTATTAACCATCTTTTATTATTCCAATCGGAGTTAGGTCGGTTAAAGGAAAGTATGGTCAATATGCCAAAGAAGCCCTAGTAAATATTATGTGATTATTCAACAACTAATGTTAAAATCCCCACGAGTAAATAAATATCGTCTAGCTTTGAAAATGCAATTTACGTGTATGACAGTATATTATTTTAAAGAAAAATTACTGAACAAAAGGCATTATTAATAGAAATTTTGGAAATTCCCAAAACAAAAATAGGATAATTTTTTTAAATATTAAAATTATTTAATAATTTGCTACAAATACAAACTTTTAAACTAGGCAGTAGATATTTACGATAAAATTATATCGTCTAAAAAATATATATTAAGGTTCTTATTAAATAATATAAAGTAATCACCATGTACTTTTGTACCGAGAAGAAATAGTTTAAAAAACGACTCTTCACAAATAACATGAAGAGAATAATTCTTTAGAAATATAAATATCACAAATACACATTCAAGCTGAATAAGTAATTAAAACAAATACTACGTCATTACAGAGCAAATAAAGATTAATATTCTCTTCCCGAAGTCCGAAAGATTAATATTAAAATGGAAAAGGATTTTTTTGTGCTCTTCATCTTCTTGTACTAATTAAAGAATATTTTTCATTTTGTAGAACAGTTGCTTTGAGTTAGTAATATTTTTTTTCGACAATCCAATTTTTATTTGTTAAATGCATGAGTTGTGAATTCATGTGATAAACAAAAGTTTTTTTAAATTGAGAACAAACTTCTTTGATTTTATAAAATATTTTATATAATAATAGTGTGAGGGTCGGTCATCTCAATTAAGCAATAAAAATGTAAGTTTTTTTAATATTTGTACAACTCATCTCAAGATCTTTGAAATTTTGGGAAAAATTTCCTTTAATTATAATTTCTACAAGTTACAAATCAACGAAGTTATAAAACTCTTCAGAAATTTCATTAAAGTCGGAATTTCTTCATTTGAATTGATGTGTATCTATGCTAAACAATTTTAGGAGTTCAAAATCGAAATTTTGATGTTGTCTATCTTATATTTTAAACAAGAGTATACATTCTTTAATTTTTTAATACTATTGCAAGATTCTCCGATTCATTCAAAAGTAACAGCTTAAAAAATATTTCAAACTGTTAGTAGTTCAACATCCCCCTCTCGCCAGAAGAGCATCCATTTTTAATATCCAATTACAACACTCTCTACTCATTCTGGGTGGAACAATTATTACTTTGGCCAGAGGCTCTTTTAATGGAAGCCCGGCGATTTGTAATGGCGCTTCATTTATTCAGGCCCCAGAGACACTTTTTGGAAATTCGGGTTCGTTGTCAACGAATTTGAGAAACTCCGTTTGTTAAAATTCTAACTGCCCGAACTTTATATATATGGAGGATTTAAAACAAACACTTTTTACACGTTAATATCTCCTTGATATAGTGTATTTATTCCTATGGTTTAGATTTATTACTAAAAAATGAACAACAATGTTTAAAATCAAAATTAAAAAAAAAACAAAAAAACATTCAGTCAAAAGGCAGAACTTTGTTTGACCAAAATTAATGCAACAGTACATTAATGTCTCCACAGAAATGAAAACATTTCCCATTGACAACCTTAAACTTAAACGAAACAGCTACTAACACAATCTCGCATAGAACGCCTAGTTCAAATCCCTGGAGCCCCATCGCTTCATCCACCTATTATTATATCCAAAGAAAATGTTCATCACTGTACGAAAAAATTTAAAAGGTGATGAAAAACTCACATTCTCAAAATTATCGAAGTATAACTCAAATTGGTTCTGGACCGTTCAATGGCGACTTTGATAGTGGAAAATTCATCTGGTTAAGTTAGTTTGATTTATCGTAGCACTAGAATTACACGAGAGCTTTTGGCGATGAACGTCGTATTTATAGGACCACAGTCAAGTGACAAGCCCACACCAAAAATTCATTTCGACGAAGTAGCCAAAGAAAGGCCCGGACCTATATATTAGTCTTTGGAGAATAACTACACTCTTTGATTGGTAAGTTTCTAGCAACAGCTTCACAAAATTTGGACCTTGTGTTCTTTTTTCACCCTTATTAAGAAAATAAAAATTTCAATACAAATTTTACTCCATATCACTAGAATGTGAGTTTCAAGTTTGTCAAAGTAATGCGTCGACGTTTATATAATGAGTGTAATACATTTTAAAGAAAAGAATGATCATCTTTGGGTTTGGGTAATAGGAGAGGAAAGATACTTAATTGTTTGGTTGAAGTGTGGATTTGATTAATTGGTTAGGGTTTTTTTAAGTAAAACTTACATTTCAGAGAGTCAGGGTAAAAGCTTTTTTTAATGAAGATTTTTCGAATTAGCACAAAGTAACAAACGGCCAAAGAAGGCATTTTCATAATTTTTTTTTCGCTTACCAAGCCTTTTTGATGACTTTTTTTTTAAACAGCATGGAACGTTTTATGTTACGCCCTTTTAAAGCACTTAGTAAAAATAAGGTATGCAGTTTGAACTAGATCTCTTTAAATTTAACTGGAAGTTGTTTAAAAATATGCCATAACTACCACGATAATAGTATTTCGTATTTTTAGTCTTATTGAGTACAGTTTCGGAACGACGAATAAATTTTAAACACCTAAAAAAAAGCTGTGAAAACACCCCTTTTGCAGTTACTAATTTTACGCAAGTTAGTGTACCTAAGCTATATTTTTGCTAACATTTAATAAAACATCAACTTACACGGTAGCAATCCGGCATGAAATATGTACAAAGTGAGACACTTACCTATAATAGAAAAAAATATATTAGGATTTGAGAAAACATTTGAAACACTGTCAAATAAAATATAATTTCAAATAGAAAATAACTGTGATGCAAAAACCACTCTTGCAAAGTAAATTAAGATTTCCAGCCAAAGTAGCAAAGTAAATTAAAATACAATTTACAAGAACAACCAAATTAAGAAAATTCAGTCACATGTCAATGATTTTCTTTACTTGTTAAACATTTTACCCACCTCAATATCCCAGGCTATTTCCTATATTAAATAGTTGAACGTATTTGTTCCTTTGTGCTCCCCTTGAATAAAATGCAATGTAAGGTATATTAGAACCCCCACCAACAGTACATCAAGGGCAAATTCAATGGATGTCAAACAGACTTTCCGGTGCCCAGCAGAACCTTTTTGTGAGGCATCTGCCATTTACCTGCGTCCACTTTTTATATGCCATGACTTATGGTCACCTCCGGCGTATGGGTCAATTCGTAATGACTTTCACTAGCTTTTTTTTTATCGTGGGTCCTTTCTCCGCTTCCCATTTAGTGCAGGTTTTATTTTCCCCTTTCTAAGATTTGATGTTCTTTTTTGCTTCCTGCGTAGACAAAATTGCTGACAAAATACTTTTCCCATTCCTAGTGCAAAGGTGGATAAGAAAGTCTGAAGATTAAATAAGTTTTTTTTCATTGGTTTTCATTGTTGTTATTATTTCCTTTCCTTTTCCATTTTTTTTTTCTTTTATAGACCTTGTTGAGTTTTTTTGCTTGGCATCTGAATGGAATGGTATTTTCTTTTTTTGGTAAGATGAGGATGCTGCTACTCAAAAAATTAGAGCTGTTGAATGAAGTTGATTGCTTGGGATATATAAAGTGGAAGTACATTAAAAGTACAAATATTAATGATATTTTTTACCTAATATCCCACAACTAGAAAAAATCTGTTTTTGTAAAACTATGCATTGAAGTAATGTTCATTGTTAGAGTTAATACTTCAAAATATAAAATATTATTTATGTTAGTGAAATTAAAGACATTTAATAAAACCGAACCCATTTTAATGTAAAAATACTTTATAAAAGTGTGCATGCATTTAAAAGGGTGTATGTCACCTTCACCATTCGACTGTTATTCCATTAAATGTATAAAAATTGTTTAAAAATATATCTAATTTTTTTTTATCATGCAAGCAAAGTTGTCAGTTGAATTTCATTGTTTAGTTGCTTTTATTCAATGAAATTTAAAACACATTTTAAACACAATCAAATTTAAATATTTTAAATTTAACTATCAAAATAAATATTAAGGAATTATTTTCAATAAAACTGATTCGATAAATGTTACTCATTTATTCAGCAATGTAAATATTTATATTATAAATAACCCTGACATTCCTCTCTTTCAAATAACATCTTTTACGCGAAGAATAACTACAAAGATTTCAAAGAACCAGCGAAGAAGGGTTTTCAAACTGCCAAACTATGCAAAATGGCTGAAAAGGACGAAGAAGCGCTGCATTAAGAGACATAAGTTCTTGAATAATAAATAGACAATAAAAAATATCTCAAACTTCAAAGCTTTTCTGAAAGAAAGCTGCAGTGAATTGGTTTGACATAATTATAAATAACATTTTCATTAAAATAAGTTAGTTTTATAATTTTATTACTTTCAAACATTTAAGTTGTCAAAATAACTTTTAAAACTTTAAAACTTGCGTAAACTAACGTACTGAAATATGAAAACTACTGTTATAAATAATAAAACCTACATATATTTTTTACTGTATTTCATAAAAATCTATTGCTTTTGCTTCAGAAAATAACTTCAATCATAATTTTATTTCATTTGCTAAGTTAATCATAATTTGTATATTCTATCAAACATGCGAATTAACGATTAAAAACATTTATTTACTGGTTTGGAGAAATCCTGAATGTTTTGCACATTAAGTAAATTTTGTACATGACTCTGCTTATGGAATAACTGTTTTAAAATTCATAAAACAAATAAAAATACATTTGCAAATTACAGGCACCATAAATAATTAAAAAAAAACAATTGCAAATAACTGCCGTCATAAAAAAACACATTTGCTAAAACATAAAATGCAATTGAGCTATACATCTTTTACAGACCAATGACATAAGATAACAGATTGCCGTCAACCACAGTCGCGTGCAAAAATGTCTGTTATGAACAGGTAAGGTAAGAGAATAAAAAAAATATGTACCTGGGCCGGAAGGTATTTTTATGTAAGTTTAGTTTTGGGTAAGATAAAACATCATTATGGGATAGTTTTTTGTAACCATGATTGATGAATCGTTATGTTAGGTAGTAAAATACATTTGCGTTAATGTGATGTTAGTTTAAGAGGTTTTCATAAGAAAATATTGAAAATATGTTTTATATTACATTCATAATCATATTTATATAATACTAATAAGAAATTAGTGGTACTCACTTATATTAAAAATGCTTTGTATTCATTTTCCCCATTTCCATACAATTATTTATTTGAAGACACTTGGCAGTTTTTAAGTAAAAATTTTACTTGAAATAAATAACATTTTAAAGAAAATGTAACCAACGAATTTAATACACTTAAAACTATCCGACTTTATACGGATAATCATTATAGATTTAATGGATACATTTACTTAATGTGTTTGGAAAAGGTAACAATTTTCACTAATTACCTTTCGATACTTTGCCAAATAGATACGCATTAAACAAATGCGTTAAACCTCAGTTGCTGCCCTTTGACTGCAAGTGTCATAGCTTCTACAAAAGTAAAAACAATTTTCCTCATTTCCTCCGCTACTCATTTGTTACAATATTACTTTCCAATAAAGTTGATAAATCGATCCTAGAAAGCCGAAGGAAAAAAAATGGAAATAATAATGCGGCACCTGATCCTAGAAAGAAACCGCTGCAGAAACCAATGCCCTGATCGCAGTGTGAGTTTGACAGACACCTAACTGATTCATTTGTTTTATTATATTGTAATTAGTCGTCTTTGAAAATTGGATTAAAGTAACAAATGCTGGTCGTAATGTGGAATTTGACAAGGAGGTTAGGTTTTAATTATCGTTGCACTAGAGCTACAGGCTATTGGCGACGGGCGTCGTATTTTAGAACCACAGCCAAGTGACGAGCTGACACCTAGAATTTAATTTGACATGAGTAATAGGGCATGATGCTATGATGTTTGAGGAGTCTCGGTTGAAAGAAGATCATTGAAGCAAGCTAATATTAACACAACGGTGCGATTTAATGAAGGGTTTTCCATGATCTCTTTGGTTGGAAATAGGTTAGGATGAGTTAACCTTGCACTAGAGCTACACGTGAGCTATTGACGACGGACATCTCGATTTAGAAAAACTGCCAAGTGAGAGCCGACAGCCGAGTAGAAAGCTACCCAAAAAAACTTTCAAAGACGACATCGTACGCAGGTTGAGACTTTTGAGCATATGTAACGTGAACTTTCTCCACATCGGTATTTTCAAAGTGCTCTATAGTAGAGTAAAGGAACGACTCGTTATGAGCTGCCACCGGCAGCCATGACTCAGTACGGAACCCGAATAGAGTTTCAAAAGTGCTAGTTTATTTATAAATTTGATACTGAGAAAGGAAGTACACCCAGGGAACAGACGGGAATCGAGCCCGCACCCGTTACAGCGCAGACTGTTAGCGTTATGGCCTGCTATTCAAACCACTTGGCCATTGGGCCCCAAATGCCACCCTATATTGTCTCCATGTTGGTCCATGATGCGGTTGGTAGGATATTTGTTAGCTGCACAGGCCATGTCTATGGTTGGCGGTTATAGCGGCATGAAAGGTCTTTCGCATGCAAGGCCAGTGCCTTTACCGACTGGTCAGGTTGGAAGGCCGACGTTTTAGGAACGGGGCTTCGGCCATGTTTAGAACTTTGCCACACCAGAGCATCGTGATGGGAGACTGAAAAAGAAAAAACCTCAAGAAATAATTTATTACTATAACGTGTGGACAGGGACCGGTTTTCCAAAGTTGATGCATGCCTAAATCAACCGAGGAGATTTAGATTTCAGATTGAAACAGGGTATGTATGAGAGGGGTGGCCAGAAATTCTACCCCTCTTTGACCCGTAAGGTCTGTTTGCTTTGGCCTTTTATCGTAGGCAGCCATCAATTGATTTAATAACTCCCATCTCTTGAAGATCTTGGATGGGCGGTTTGGAGGGGACTCAACTCTATTTGATCTTTTTTTTTTATGAATGAAATTGTTTGTAGTTTCAAAAGGAATGCACACGATGTTATTAGTCATTGACCTAATGGGGGTTCTAATTATGAAAGTTTTAAATGGTTTATGTAATAATTATTCATCCAAGAGGGGTTTTTTTTAAATGAAGAATAAATTTTTATTGAAGTTTAACGCGCAGCAGTTTAAATACAAAAATATTGTTTTTAATAATTTTGTTATTTTTATTGAAAAGAACTTGCTTCGATTTATATTTATTTTTCCCTTTTTCTTTGAATGACTGTTTTCATTTCGTCAACTCTTCAGAGACCTGTTTTTGTGCAACCGAATGTTCCTCAGAATTCTTATACTTTTTAATTAAAATATCGTTTATGTTAACCAATCAATAATTTCGATAACTGCTCAATTACCCGGCATTACCACAGCTGTTTTCGGGGTAGGGGGATCAAATGAAATTGTTTAAAAGTACAGTACACATGATATAAATACATTGTGTCAAATTTAAGAATTTAGCTTTGGGATTTATCCCTATTTCCTCTTCTGGGCTACGCCTTTACAATCACCATATAGTCTACATAATGACCAATTTTCTTTAAAGAAATAAAAATTTGCACCATAGCGTGACAATGTGAAAGAAGTCTTTAAAAATATTGATTAATTTTTTTACAACTAGCAATCTAATCGTTGCCTTGAAAGAAAAAAGACAAATATGATTTGTTAAATCATTGGATACAATGCCTTTTTCTACTGAGGTAAAGATACAAAAAGAAGACAGGTTTGAAAAAGCAGGCTAAATAAATTATAGCAATCAAACGCTAAAATACAATACATTTGAACAAAATTATTCCTAGATTAAAAAAACAAACAAATGAAACTCACTCAATTTTGACTAAGAAATTGACCTAACGCGACTGTTTTGCAATCGATGTTTATGAGGAAGTCTATAAAATATTAGGAAAAATGTGACACATTGGTCTGTAGCATCATCATTACTGGAAATCATAAAAATTTTCCGTAAAGGGCCCCCAAAATAGATTGTGAATGTAGCCTGAGATTTCCTAGAACAGGCCCTGAATATAAGTATTTGTAGTTATAAGAGTTGGCAGTGGTATGTACTACCAATACCTGATGTTAAAAGGGTTAAGGTTATATAGCTAATAATTGCTGATACAACCTGATAATCAGTAACAAAACAAAGTCTCCGACACGGCATCCATCAATCAGTAATGAATAAAAAGTAGGCACATGGACTTAATGTACTCCGAAATCCGTACACGATTCCATTCGTTGTCGGTTTGTCTTTCGTACTTTCAACCAATAATTCAAATTCGGGAGACATCACAAAGACTGTTACTTGAAGCGTAACAAAAAAGACTTTCGTTATTTTAAGGGGTCTAAGGAGTCTTAAAAATGTGCAAAGAAGGAACTACAAAGCATAGTTTGATCTTTCATGTAATTTTTTAATTACTCAATATACAAGTATAATTTTTTTATATGTAGTTCTACAAGATTTATTTAATATGAAACAAATTTTAAAATTTATGAAACTTTAGCCAAAACTAAAATAAGTGATATTAAACATAAAGCTATTTGAACACATTGTGATTAGGCTTGCGCGGCAAATTGTGAGGTCAAAATTGAAGACATGACCAAGAAAATGACTTTATATTGTACAAATATGTACAAACAAAGACTTATACCTAAATTCTCAGCTCAATTTTAATTAGAATTTATTTTAAGAACTTTTTTCTAAAAAAATTTATAAAAAATTTTGAATTTTGATTTTAACAAATTTTAAAAATAATTTCTAATTAAAATTGAGCTGAGAATTTAGGTATAAGTTCTAGTTTGTACATATTTGTACAATATAAAGTCATTTTCTTGGTCATGTCTTCAATTTTGACCTCACAATTTGCCGCGCAAGCCTAATCACAATGTGTTCAAATAGCTTTATGTTTAATATCACTTATTTTAGTTTTGGCTAAAGTTTCATAAATTTTAAAATTTGTTTCATATTAAATAAATCTTGTAGAACTACATATAAAAAAATTATACTTGTATATTGAGTAATTAAAAAATTACATGAAAGATCAAACTATGCTTTGTAGTTCCTTCTTTGCACATTTTTAAGACTCCTTAGACCCCTTAATGTAATTCTTCGGAATGGTCTGACAAAGCTGCAACTTGTACAACTTGCCTTTTTTTAGCATGAAAAAAGATCTATTACCATGAAGGTCTATGGTTATTGAAATATGCCATTTATGAAAGCTACGGTTACTAGAATGTTCATAGTCTACCTGAACACATTACGATATATAATGTTAAAAAAGTAAATAAAATTAAAAGTACTTAAAAATCCTGGATTGTGTACAGACCAACCTGGACGTTTCGGTTAGGCTAATGTTAGTAAACGTAGAGTAGGACTCCAAAAAGGTTGCTAAGAATGTGTTATTTAGCGGTACTGAGCGATTCGGGAGCTCTTGGCCTACCCTTCTTGAACAGTTGATATTATCCTTAGAACTACCACTGGGTAGGGTAACGAGCACCGTGATTGGCCTCCTCATTCATTATTGAAAATAATAACAGGTTAAATACCAAAATAGGTGTGACAAAAGTTCTAAAAAATCCCACCATTAACGTTTGTCATGTTGACAGCAGTGCACCAATCACTGTACTTGTTACCTAATTGGAGATAATTACAGGAACGTATTCTTTTGAAATAATTGATTTAAAATTTGTATACTGAGACTATATAACAGTTAAAAGTTCTGAAAAATACTAATCATATCAATATTTCTCGAAAAGCCAGTTAAAACGCGTTCAAACCACACCGACTCGGAGAACTTGTAAGAGGCCATCTGAGCCGTTGAGTGACAGATCGGTCCCTGAAAGCAGAGTGTAATCAGAGTCGTCTATCTCCATCGCTCATCTGCCTTATTTATTCAAAACCAGGTTTAATAATAATAGCTTGATGAAGATGGATTTTTATCAGTGTGGAAGGCAACTCTTTGAAGACAAAAGGCAAGGTTCGTGTCTATACGTTTGAGCCGCATTCTGTTCCTCACAGGTGAAATGAACCACTTCTCGTAGACTCAGTAAAGGACTTGGTACAGAATGCCACTAATTTCTTTTCCGTTGTAAGATGCTTCGATAGAGATTTTTTTTTGTTAAAGGAGGGGGGACGATTCCTTGTTGTTCGCTTTTGTTTCTGTTCCACACACATGTCGCTTATTATTTAGAAAGAACAAGGAATGTGGATTTGCGGCAGGAGTTGGAGGTATAGGAAGTTGGGAATTCTTTGCAGGTCAATTACATTAACTGAATTGAAAATTAAAATAGTGTTATTTTGGCATTAAATAGATTTTCAATTAAAATAATACAGTTTAATTGTATTGCCGAAAGCAATTATACAATTAAGTATTTTTTTAACCGACTTATACGAAGGAATGGGTACATAGATGCATGGCAATACGTTACACTGGCAATATCGGAAAAATTTTGCTACTTTATTTTCATACATCTTCGAATAAGATGTTGAGACTTTTAAGTTCTAAAAAAAATTCCCCCAGTTAATAAGGACAACCCTAAATAAAAAAACACATTTGAAGAACTGAATTGGCGATTGATTCACTGTTTACTAATCCAATATTTTTAACTTCATACTGCAAAAATTAATTAGAACAATCAGGAATATATTTTAGTTAAAAGGTCCCGACCAACGGATAGAGTGCGCAAGACAAAAAAGGGAAGATGATGGGTAACTCAAGACCGATGCCAATAGTTGAAAAATAAGCTGGTTTCCGTGGGACTGCTCCAGGGCATCCCGTAGCTCAAGTGCTAAGTAACGATCTCTACCAAAGCCAAGGGACGCAACCTGAAACATCCCCGCACAAAACAAGCACATCGTCACACTTACTTTCAGCGTTTCTGATAGGCTGAGGCCGCGTAAGTCAGGTGGCTTTCAAGCATCCGACAATTACAATTTTATATTATATAGAGAAATTGTGTAATTCTTGCTTTTAAACGTTACTTTTCGGGCTAAGTAGGATTAAAAAAAATCATTTACTTAAAAAAAAAATTAACATACTTCGATTCAGCTAAGAAACGTCCGTAAAGTACATTATCTTCTTTCTGAAACATTACATTTCTAATCAAAAAGGAAAGACTTTTCTTAAACATAAATGTAAAGTATTATAATCATAATGAACTTCAGGTACATGCATGAGGACATCACTAAATTTTTCGGACAACTAGTAAGGTCTTTCTATCATAATCACTTACTAGATAACATTTGAAATAAGAAGGGGAAAAAATACAATTGATACCATTTTCGTATGAATTGCCGAGGAACATATTTTGCTAGAAGGAATATAAATAGAATTCAAAAAGCAAAAAAAATTGTACTTGGAAAAGATCCAGGAAAGGAAATAAAAAAATTGATTTTTTTCTTCTTTGTAAGTGAAGCGAAGTCAAGATGATTTTGAAGGAATAAATGATTATTATAGAATGGAATGTTTTATATCTTATTTAAAGATTCGTACAAATGCTTAAGAATTTTTTTTTCTGAAAATTTGAGTTTAATTCGAGGAGGTTTTCAGAAACAATTATGCCGATTCGTGTTGCGTCCATATATTTTTTTTTTAAATATTCAAATTATTCAAGATAAAAAACAAGGAAATATATCAGTTGTATACAATTCTGAGAGCAAAGGGGTTTTCGTGCGTAAAAGTTAAGTGGATAAAAAACACAATAAATAAACTTTTATAAAAGTGTTTCTTAAACGTGCATAAATAACTTATTTCAATATTAAGAGATAATTTAACAAGTGAGCATATAAAAATTAATAGTTGATATGAATCTATAAACCAGTAGAGCTTGGCATTGCCTTTATATATTCACTTCCTTCTCAGATTTATTATGGGGACGTACATAAATTACGTCACTCAAAATTTTGACTTTTTGTACCCCTCCCCCTACGTCACGCTGCGTCACGTTTGATCGAACCCCTCCCCCTAAAATTACGTCACGTTGTTGCAGCTATACAGTAGAACTAAATTTATCAGAACTTCGACAATTCTAACTCTTAAAAGTATCATTTTGTCCCATACATCCTAAATTAATGAGTAAAAATGCGAAAATGACTTTTTTTCAAAAAGGGACCGATGACAATTGATTCACATATTTGGACTTCTACGACATTTAGTTTCCTTAACCTTAAAATAAAGAATCTTGTTTGCATCTTGTTTTGAATCTGTATAGCTGCAACAACGTGACGTAATGCAGTAGAAAATAGTTTTGAAAAGCAATTTTTGGATAGACTTCATATTTAAAGATTTCTAAGCGACTTTTAAACTGTTTCACAAATATAAAAAAAATTGAAAAATGGCTTTTCGATTTTTATGTCCAGAAACAGTTCTTGTCAAAGAAAGGTCTGAAAAAATAAAGGCTGAAAATGAACTCCAACTTCAAATATCTCAGAAAAACGTTTCCTAAACGTTTTCCTTTATTGGAGATGCTCAAAACTTTTTTTAGTTAACTTCAACTACTTTTCGTTTGTGCTTTAAATAAAAACAAAATGGAGGCCAAAAAATTTACGCATAATAAACAACAAAAGTGCAAAAAACAGTACATTACAAAAACAAACATCACGAAAAACATTTAAAAACGAATAAATTAATGCTATGTCATGTGGTTATAGGCTTTAACAAAATCACTAGCAGTATTCATAGTCCAAGAGTCAACAAAGGCAAAACTCCATCCATCATAATTTTGAGCTACAATTCAAAATGTAAATTCGCATTCTGCAATTATTGGGAACCGATATTTATTAGTAAAATTAAATTTTCCCAAAATAAACAAAACTAAATTTCTTGATCAGTCTGGCTGCCACAACTTGACATCCCAAATATTTTGATTGTGGAAGATTCCACTTTGAATGAAGGTATTAAGACGAAAGAGGAAGAGTTGCCAGCCCAAGGCGTTAGACGAAAAAAGGGGATTGTTTGTCTAGTTCGATTGTGAATAATGTATCACACTAGAACTACGCATCAGTTATCGGCGATAGAGGATTGTTGATATCGATCTACCATTCAATTGATAATCTGCTTCTAAACCTTAAAGAAATATGCGCCCATAAAAGCAATGAATAGCCAAACATAGTAAGTCTTGCCCAAAATCAAAACCTTCGTTACCTTTTTTCGAAGTGGACTGTTCCACAATTAAAGTATTTTGTATGTCAAGTTGTGGCAGCCAGACAATAACAAGACAACTTTTCAGAAACAATTTCTTAAGATCTTTTATGAACACAAATCTAATTAGTTACGTCTGTAGCACGTCTGTAACGACATGAAAGAGTGCTGCCGATTTTGCCTCCATCAATAGACGACCTAATCAGAGGGGGCAGCTGTCACTGACCGCATTATACCTGAAGAAGCACCTGGTCACGACTAAGCGATCGTGTGCAAATATCGGGGATGTGAGCGGAATGCAATCGTTTGGTCACCTCAGCCCTACAAAAAAAAAGCAGGTGATGAGATGGAGTGAATAATTGAGGTATCTGACTTTTTTTTTTTTTTTTGTAGGGAGATGGATATCTGCAAATCGTTTGATGTTCGAATTTGCCAAAAATATTTGATTAAATCAAAGACTTCAAATAAAAATGAACTACCCACCTGCAAACTACCTTAAAAGAAGCTTCACTGCCCATATCATGTATTAATTCACATGTTTTGGCATGTCAGGGAAAATTTGCATTATTCTAAATGTTTTCGTTCTTCAAGTAGACTTCTAAAAATGCCAGTGGCACTTTTTTTTTTGTGAAAAGAAATATCATGTTTCCAGCGCATACATCGTTGATCTCTAAAGCAAATTGTTTTTAAAGCTTTCTCCAATTCATCTATTAATTCTGAATCCTTACCTACACTCTTAAAACAAGAGAGTGGATTTGAACTCAGTCTGAGTTAATTTCACTCCTCCAGACTGGAAAATGCACTTACCCGGAAGGAGTGGATTCTTTGTGTGTTAAACCAACGACAGGATCACTCCAAACGAGTGATTTCAACTCAGCCTGAGCTAATATTCAATCCTTTCCAGTGTCGAAAATGCACTTCTCCAACTGGAGTGGATTTCACTCTTTTGTTTTAAGGGGGTATGGGACACTTTCAACTTTTTTCTTTAATATTGCAGATATCAATATAATTTTTTTTCCATAAATGTATACTAAATATACTTACACTTTTAGATAGTCAAAGGTTTTAAATTATCATTATTTATTTTTTAAAAAAATAAAATGTGTCAAAAAGTGATGTCTCTTATTTTTGTTATAAGTCAAAAACTTATTTATTGGCAAGCAAATGTTTAGCATTTTTATAAACAAAAAAATGTATTTAACAAACTGTCTTTACCGATTTTTCATATTTGCCATAGTTTTTTTTAAAAAAATTATTGAAGTTTTTTTTAATAATTTCACAGGTTCACTTTTTTATAAAAATTAATAAATAAAGAAATAAACTATTTACAACTAATCCCCAAAGACAAATTAAAGATATATGTTTGAAAAATATGAGTAAAAAATTTTGACACTCTATGGGCAGTAGATTTTGAGTTATATCAATTTAAAGTCAAAAAATCATCGAAAACACGATCAAGGAGAAAAACAGCTTTGAAGTTTATCACTTTCCTTACTGAAGCGCTCCAACCGACCGAACAACTAAGGATTCGATAACGTTATTCCTATCTAATATTACGAGGAAGCAAAGATTATAAACGTGGTTGGCTAACACAGATGTCATGACACAAAAAACTACACATCTCACGTTCTACTGCAGATATAAATAAAATTTTTGTTTTAAATTATTCTAAAATATTTGTGTTATTTTTTATGATAATAATAATTTTTTTGAGGATTTTGTGTCCCATACCCCCTTAAGAGTGTAGTCTTTTTACTATTTGTTCATCAACTTCATTCATGTCTTTCCCATGTATAACATCCAACCATGCTGAAGATGTTTGGTTAAATCCCATGGTGCGATTGTAAACAGTAATGTTGATGATAAAGGAAAAACTTGTGTGGCAACAGTAGTCGAAATTTAATCAACTTTAAATTGGTATCATTGACATTTTTCTAATAATGGCCATCTATTATGTTATTAGAAACCATGAAATTGGGTTGTTTTACGGTATTCAAAACATCCCGCTTTCATTCCCAATTTTGATGGTGGTTTCAGTGATTAGTGGCATGACACGGTGAACTCCATCTACAACATTAATTAACCAACGAGATAGGTTTTTATTCCAGTGGAGCTGTTGACACTGAAGACCTGAGACATGCCCACTGCCCAGTGGTTTAAAACATTAGGTATATATATTTTTAAAACATGGGTATATTTTTAAAACGCTTAAAATAAGTTTAAAAATTTTAACGATATCCAGACTTTTACGCTCGAAACTTTATTATAGCACCAATAAACAACAGGTTCGTTCCTTCGCTATCGGGCCATTAAGATAAAAGTACCTTGAAGACGCTAAATGATCGACGAAATTGATGATCAAGTTTATATTTGGGGTGTGGAATTCTTCTTAGTAAAACATTAAAACACAATTTTTACGAACACATGTTTCAAAAGAGTCAAAAGTATTTTTTGATTTCTTTCTTAAAAAATAACATTTCGAACAAGTCGATGGTAGAGCGAAAAAGCTAATATTCTTCCAGCGTAAATAGACGTTGGAATTCCCATCATTCCAAAACAGAGGGACCCAAGGGGGAAGTGTCCACACCCCCATATGCCATAAAGTAATCCATAAGTTATTGTTAAAACCCACGAGGGGGTTGCGAAAAGTTTTTGATAAAAAAAATTGAGCAGAAAAATATTGAGAAGGAACGATTTTTTACGGTACATTAGCTGCAGGGGGTGAGGCAGAACGTTATTTTTCAAAAGAGAAAAAAAATACATGATAGAGAATCAAGATACACGCCAGATTTAGAACAAATTGTCAACGATTCAAAAGAAATTTACTTTTTAAAAAAAAAAACTCGTTTCTTTTGCTCAGGAATGAAGGAAAAGAAAGATCATTTTAGTTCATTGATTTTAAAAACTCGTTAAGTACTGTGTTTGTGGTTAGGAAAAAAACATAAAAAAATTATTTTAACAAAATTAAAATTATTTTCCAGGCTTATTTAAACACGCTTTGCATTAATTTTTGAAGCATTAAAAGAAGAAATTTCAGGGATATGTACCTAAATATAATGTATACTACTGTTGCGCTTGGCATAATTTTTTTTTTTAGTCGAACTTATTATTTTTCTTATTTCTCTAGAGAAGAGCTGAGAATTTGAACTAACCATCAGTACAATAGTTAAAAACAATAAATTAATAAGATATATCCCTAAATAAGAAAAAAAAAAGGAAACGCAAAACAATAAAAAATAATTCAGTAAAACTTTGAGTCCATGTCTCGTGTAGTTATGAACCAAAGGATGGAAAATAGCTATATATAGATCAGAGTATGTAATAAAGCATTATATATCTTCACAATATACTCGTCATTGACAGACGAAGCACCCGAATGTTTGCCGAGTTCTATTCGGGAATATCTATTTGGTGAAGGGAGGAGCATTGTTGTGACAGTCTGTCGGAAATTGTCAACTGATGCATAAATTCAATAGACGAATTGTGTGAAACAGAATGTTCAAACTGTGGTCCAGGAAATTACAAATTGTAAGGAGTCGTATTGACACTATTGCGTCTCAATTTAAAAATAATAATTATAATATATAGAAAAATGTAAGCATTACGTATTAAGGTTGAAATTGTTATACGTGCCTTAGAACTACACCGACAGCTGCATTTTCAGTTCGCAATTCGCTATAACATATTTATATGTCATTTGGTAATGTTACTTTGGTTTGATAAACTAAGTCATATTTGTATTTTTTTAAATAAGAGAAAAGAAAGTTTAATCAAGAATTTGCTTTTTAATGAAAACGTGATGAATTAAGAAGTATTACCTAACGATGTTATTTTGAAGATTAAAATTATCGCATTTAAAATTAATTACATGCTTTTGCAACCATTTAAATGATTTAATTTATCTAGCAAAATTCAATTTTTTAAAAATTCATTTGAGTTTGAAAATGTTTTTTTTTCCAAAGCTGTATTTTCAGCAAACAAGCATAATTTTTTAAACTTGCAATTTTGTCAATTTTTCACGACACGATGACAAATTAAATCAGTAACTACAGCAATATGGCATCAATAAGAATCCACACAACCTTGAAAGAAACATTGCCATATTGATTAACATTTACTTGAAATCATTAAGTACATAAAAAGAAATAGCAGAAAATCCCTCTAGGCTATACAAATATTACATGAACGTAAGTCAAAAATTATACCAGAATAAAGAACAGAAAAGAACTAACTTTGAAGGCGGGAAGAAATCCATTTCAATAAATGACATTGTTTCATTCCATTCGGACATTTTCCTGCTAATAATACGTTGTGTTGATAGCGTAACTTGTAATTGAGGGTCGTTTGAAACATGTTGCCACATAAAACGAAGTCTTAATCGTTACTCGGCGTTTATTATACGACACCGAAACTACCAAGGTAGTAAAGACAAAGGCTACATTTGGAAAACCCGTATAAGTTTTAGGGACATCATTGCATTACCGATGGTGTAAAAAATTTGTGTATTTTGGCTTATGGCGTATTTTTGGTCGTGTAAGCTAAAATAATAGTAGCATTTAAAAAACAAAATTATTAACAAAAAAACACATTATTTAATATTATTTTTACCTCTCTTAAAGATAAAGTACACTGCTCACAACAATTAGGGGAGCGCATGGTTTAAACTCTTTCAACCCCAATGTTTCCATTTGGAATCATGAGCTTGCGATTTTTTTTCTCACTAAGTCGAGCTTGCACTAATCTATCGTTAGATGGAAGAATCATGTCATTTGAATATGTTAATAATGTTTGTTTTAATCAAATGAAAATATGAAAACATGGTAAAATAAAATTCATCCCCCCCCCCAAAAAAAAAATGTGAAATAAATTGAGCCTAAATTCTTCACACTTGCATTCTCAGATGTTTAAAAATTAATTTTTAATCTTTTTTGCAAATAAAAATTTGAAAAAGTTATTGTAATAATGTATTCTTATTTTATTCCAATTTTCCCCCCTTAAATTTTAGTTAAAAAAATTAAGATTCTACCGCCTGTTTTTTATCATTTCATTCTGGATGCATAATGAATCTATTTCACAAATTTTAGATTTTTAGAATGAAAAACAAAACGCTGAAACTGAAAGGGTTAACAAAAGTACGCAATGTGCTCCCCTAAATGTTTTGAGCACTGAGCAGTGTACCTTAATTTTAGTTAGTTTAAAAACACGAGGCTGAACTAAACGAGTATTATAGGACTACAATGTAGATGAATTCCTTCCTGAAGCGCTCTATTACTATCGTTAAAAAAGTTTTATAAAATTCAACGTTTTAGTCTTGAAAATGGAACGATTGGGTATAGATCTGAAACAAGTGTTTTTAAAATTTTACTCTATCCTATATTTTCATAATTTTTTATTAAAATAATGTGCGAGATATTCGTGAAGTCCACTCAATATTACTAGCTCATAGATAGACCTTATTGAGAAAAGCAAAGAGCACCGACGTATATATTTGAGTGAATACTATATCCTAACTCATAACCTATCCGTATGAATGCACCTGTTTCATAAGCAATGGATATTATCTTCAAATGGAAGTAAATACAGCGTTACACCAGAATAATAAGTAGAAAATTATAATAAGCGTGACTTCTGTAGGTATAGTTGTATGCCAAAATAAACTCGCGTAACGACGCGACGTAACTATAGCTGTTGCGATAACAAGAATAGGTTTCTGTGCAATTAGAGCGATATGATTCATACATCATATCTATTCATACGTGCAAGTTGCAATCTTTTGGACAGCGATTTTGTAAAGATTATAAATTTTATGCACAGTTAACCACATTTTTTAAAGAATCATATAGCTTCTTTTAAAAATTTGTTTGATTTGAGTTCAGTTACATTATCATCGCACTAGAGCTACACGAGAGATATTTAAGAAAGGCGTCATGATTTAAAACAACAGTCAAGTGACAAGCCAACACACAAAGCAACTTTAAACGGCTACATCGTATGCAGAGGTAGTGCACTTTAAATATGCTCCAAGGGACTTATTTTTAACTTGCATTTCATCTACACTGGGTATTTATTCGTCGGATTTATTGATTGAAGCGCAGACCGTTTATGTGTCGGCAACTATTTCAGCAATTATAGAACTCGTATCTGGGACTTTCGTATGCAATGCGAACGCCTTACCGACCGAGCTCCACAGATCCTTTTCAAATTAAGTAAAGAAAAATACATTAGAAAAATAAAAGAACACACAAAGTGATGTTATATTTAATAAATATGAAAATCTTGTCTCTGGGAATTGTTTAGTTTTAACGGCTACATAAAAACATTCCTGCTAGTACTGTGTTCTCATTTTTATGCATAATTAAATTTTACACGTGTTACAATAACAATGCGAACTCTTTATAAACAAAGGTAAAAATCAATTTTTATTTTTGCTTATTAAAACCTAACGCCTCTTTCTGAAGCAAAAATATTACATCCGCATATACAAAAATAGTAACGCCTGGTAAACAGGAACAATCATAAAATGTAATAAAAACCAACTTGGAATCTCACGCAAGGCCGAAAAGCCAGAAAAACACTAGAATGCCATAAATTAATACATCTTTAACGACGCATTGTCTTTCTGAATTGAGAATGACATATAATAGAGAATTTAGTGCCATAACCCATGGGGGAGAAGAATAGATAATTTCATTATTACGATTTGCAATGGTATAAAGGGTCGACAGAACACAAAGATTGCCGAAAAGGAGTCTCCTAAAAGGCTTGAATCATAGCTGTGGTAAACAGAAATCAATTGTGTCCGCCGGGTGATAAATAATATGTCGATGATCTATGACAGTCACTTCCTTGGCAGATTGTTTACATCGCTGGTCTTTGTCATTAATATGGATGCAACATTTTTTAAAATTGTACTTGTAAAGATATTTTTGAATAAAAAGCTTCGCTTAACCAAACCTAAGTATACAAACAGTTTTTTCTTGAACATGTTTCAAAAATTTATATATAGTATAAATTTTGGTTTTGTTGCTCTATATAGGTTATGCAGTTACTCAAGATTCATCCTTAACGTATACACTGCTCGAAAGAATTAGGAGAATGCATGGTTTATACGATTTTACTCCCAATGATTTCATTCGGAATTATCAGCTTGCGAGTTTTTTCTCACTAAGATGAGCTCGAACTTGTGTATCGTCAGATAGAAGAATCATGTATTTTGAAGAATTAAATAATGTTTGTTTTAATTTAATGAACACGTGAAATTTATTCAATATTTACGATTCTAATTTTTTCCCCTTAAATTTTAGTTGAAAAGTTATTTTTCCCTGTTTTTTAAATTTTATTTTGGATGCATAATGAATCCATTTCACAAATTTTAGATTTTTAGAATAAAAAAATAAGAAGTTGGAACTGAAAGTGCTCCCCTGATTGGTTTAAGCAGTGTAGTTTCATCCTGTAGGTCAGTTAGTTTGAATTATCGTCGCACTAGATCTACACGAGGGCTGTTGGCGACAAGCGTTGTAATTTAGAACTAAAGTCAAGTGACGGGCCGACACTCGATAAGCTTCATGCTGTAGATGCATGGACTCAACGCATACAAAAAACAGAATCAACACTAAAAGAAAATACGCTCTAGTATTCAATAGTTCACTTTGAATAAATAGCACACAATAGTGCACTTTCTTTAAATATTATATAAATTTTCCAATAATTCCTAAATATCCAATTAGCATAAGTTAACAACCAGGGAAATCAAAATAATTAACAGTTTCTTAATCCGCATTTATAATCTTTCACACTGAACCGAAGCAATTATCCAAACAGCTTACACAGTATGATCTGAAGCATTAACTTAAAAGCCGGACATTCGCAGCCAATCCACCAGAAGTTAAATCTCTTAATTCCAGAGCTCGGACCATCATATGTTTGGTTGGAACTTAAAGCTTCCTAAACACTCCACTGACCAGATTAGTCCGGAACTCCTTTGTGGCTTCCTGCCCGAAATGCCGCTTTGTATGTCCTAATAAAGCAACCGGAGAAATATTAATGTATGCTTGGTTGTAGCAATGGTATGAGTTCAGTTTCCGATATATCACAATACTCAAATTTTAAAAAGAAACTTTATTTGAAGGACTTGTTTTAACAAGAGCTAGGTTCGATGAAACAAGAAAAAATAAACTATTTACATTCAATATATTTTCGCAAATTTGAATTTCTGTTTTATATTCTAGATTGTATTATGGGGCCATAACAAGAAATATTTCAAGTAGACAGGCAGTAACATAAAATTTTGTGAAAAATCCATAATTTACATCCATCTCAATGTGTAATAAAATTTTAAGTTCATATTTATATACGATTCATCAGACTAATTAGGAATTTTTCTCCTCGCTTAAAAAAACTTGCTTAATATAAAGTATTTGGACTGAATCTAAGATACCATTTTTTCACCGAACTGTTACAAAAAGTTAAAGTTATCGTTTACATTCAAACAGAAACATGCCACCTAAATCCCATCTGAACAATTTTAAAATCAACAATAGGCGTGTTTACATGAGCCATCGAATCCATGGAATGAAGATCAAATTCCGCAATTTTTCCCTCTTGGGGATTTTCTCACAGGCAGAACCGGAATTGCAGGGTTCATTAGGGGGTTTCGCAAACCCTTCAATGAAGGAGGGTTCGATGTTTCATTCCATGGATTAGGCTAAAGACTATAATTTGGGTTAGAAATCCTGCTCGCCCATTTTTTCTCCTAATGGAGAGTTTGGCATTCCATGGCTCATGCAAACGTGAATATTTTTATATCCAATAAATAACAAATTCAACTGACTCATGCTACTCTTATCCTCAGCTACAGATATTCCTTCGAAATAATCCGCTTTACCAAAGGGTTGTACAGGGTGTTCCATAATTGACCGGAATAGTATAGGACGCAATTCCTAAATATTTACCCGGCCCCCGCCAATGAAAAACGGCTAACTAATTGGCCGCCCTTTCGGTCGTGCATGAAATCTTGCACTGGAGCTACACAAGAATGTAGTACTTTTAGTTTGGTTTGTTTGAATTTACATCTGATAAAAATTACAGGTTCAACTAGTTTTCAAAAAAAAAAAATTAGGATGCTGTTCATTTTGATAGGTTGTTGCATTATTGTTAAAAAAAACTTGATGTTGACCATCAGTTTAAACATAACAATTATTGTATTTTTCATATTTATGCTGGGTAGGTATGTACATATATATTCCGGCTTGTGTGCATGATCAGAGACCCGCTTATTGGTTGGTTGGTTGGTGGACATATATTTTCAGGCTTGTGTGCTTGGTCGCAAGGACCCGCTTATAAACCATCGTCAAGTAGGACAGCACAAGACACACACAAACACTTATGACAGATGTTGCCATCTGTCGCCACCTCCGCAATTTAGACATGTCCCTGAAGGGTAGGGAAATTTTCTCCATTGACCTGTACCCATGGTGAACTGCGCAATGACCGCCCACAGGACTTTCGGACCCAACAGATTTTACGAGCACGTACTCCGCATATACTCGACAAACACAAACATCCATGCCTGAACGGGATTCGAACCCGGACCCAGCAGCTCCAGAGGCACCCGCTTATAAGATTTCGTCAAGTAAGACAACCACAGAAGGACTTATTACTGACAGAGAAAGGAAGTACACCCAGGGCGAAGGCGGGAATCGCACCCGTTACAGCGCGCAGACTGCTAGCGTAATTGTCTGCGATCCAAACCATTACAACATCCGGGCACCTGCTTATTTATATTAATAAAAGGAAAAAAATAGTAAACAGCACAAAGAAGGAGGGTTTGTATGGCTTAACGGTGCATGTATGTGTAGTGGTTCTGCTATTGTTTTTTATGGGTCGATCCTAAAAAAGAATCGACCCTTCAAAAATTTGTTCATGTGTTTGCAAATAAAGTTGAAAACAAACGAAAATATAGGGTGGGTGAAATTATGTGTTTACTCATACTACGATATTTTCTACATATCCGCCATTAGCAGCAATAACGTGACGCAGTCTTAGAGCAAAATTACCGGCCGCCTGTTTGAAAATTTCTGGTGGGATGGCGTCACATGCAGCAGAGATGTATTGCTTTAGTTCCTCAATTGTTTCGGGATTGCGACGGTACACTTGATCTTTTAAATATCCCCACAGAAAGAAATCACAGGGGGTCAAGTCTGGTGAAAGAGGAGGCCAATCCATACCACTTCCTGTATGTGTGGGATAGTCCAATGCAATCACACGGTTATTGAAATGTTCGCTCAAGAAATTAAACACGTCGGCCGTGCGATGGGGTCGGGCACCGTCTTGCATGAACCACGAAGTGCTTTCAGCGTCATCTAAGGCATTTTGAATCGCCACAAATTCACGAAGAATCTCTAGGTAGCGGAGGGCAGTAATAGTTCCGGTTCTGAAAAAGGGGCCAATGAGTCCTTTGGACGAAATGGCGGCCCAAACCATTACTTTTGGTGGATGCAGAGATGATGGAACTGCAACATGGGGGTTTTCTGTTCCCCATATGCGCCAGTTCTGTTTATTAACGTAGCCATCCAGCTGAAAGTAGGCTTCATCCGAAAACCAAATGTTGTCTACATTTATATCACCAACATCAATCATTTGCACCATATCGTTAGCGAATGTCTCCCGTGAATTAATTGAAGCAGCGGTGAGAGGTTGCCGAGTTTGAATTCTGTATGGAAACATGTGCAAGCCCTGCCGCATGAGACGATACGTCGACGTTGGCTTGATTTGAACCGTAGTTGCAACACGGCGGACGGATATACAAGGCTGCTTTCGTATTACTGTTTCCACCAGCTGAGCATTAGCAGTGGTTGTTTGCGAAAATCTTCTCCCGACAAATCCAGCTCTCTCATCATTCACGTTCCCAGTTCGTTGAAATTTTTCAAACAGCATCCTTATTGTGTCGAATTTTGGTCCTTTGGTAACATTAAACTTCTTTTTGAAACTCCGTTTTGTTGCATTAACATTGTGTTCTAGGCGGTGAAATTCCAACACCAAAAAAATCCTCTCCTCTAAAGAATAAACCATATCTTCACAGCAAGCTGGAGATTAATGAAAAGCACACGCTTTCAGCAGAAAGGCGATTTAAATATTCCCCGACTCCTCGCGACACTTTTCCCATCAGCCAATCAGGTGAATCTGGTGACTGTTCGCTACACTGACGTCATGGTTCTGTTTTGTTGAAGCCAAATGTTCATGTCATATTGAGCCAAGTTGCCAAGCTGTAGTTTATTTATTTTACAAGCACGACATTTTGATTTTCAATCAGAAGTATAATTAGTATTTGACAAAAAGTGGAAATAGAAATATTTTTTTGACATTTGTTCTTATTTTTTCGATAAAAAATGTGGAAAAGTCGTTTTTTTACAAAAAATTGTTACTTAGAGCCCATTTTCCACACAAGATTTATTTATATATCTTAGACAAAAATCATTTAGCACAGCTTTTAGTTCAATTTTAAGTGTTATAAATAAGCAATTTTTATGGATTTTCTTTCTTAAATTCAATTTATATACATAAAAGGCAAAGTCCTAACTCACTGATTGACTCACTCAACGCCTAGCCAAAATTACTGAAGGTACAGCTACCAAATTTTATTAAAATATTCTTTTTATGTCGTAGGTGTCACTTGAATAGCGATTATAATTTACCGATGGAGTACTGGCCAGTGGGGAAGGGATCAATTGGTATAAAATAATTGTTTACATAAAAAAAATATCCGTTATTAAGGGTACACCCGTGCAACGCCGGGTTTATAAAGCTAGTACTTTTATATATCATTTGCAATAAGTAAAGTAGATGGGTAAAATTGCCTCTTTTGTTCTAAATGTGAAAGCTAAACTTTATATCACCCTTTAATTTAATTTTGAAAAAAAAATTGGGTAGTACCCTTTACAGCGCGCGGACTGCTAGCGATATGGCCTGCGATCCAAACCCCTCGGCCATCGATCCCCACATGACACCCTAAATTGTCTCCGTGTTGGTAGATGGTGCGATTGGTAGGTTCAGTCTCTACCCTACTATGGAACTAATTGGTCCCAACACATGCACATTTCGACAAACTGTACACTTCTATCGCAAAACGTTTAGCTCCTTCCAATTTTCAAACATCCAGCTCGAATTTGAAACACACCAAATTATTTAAATCGAAATCCAAACACAAAAATTCCATTTTCGTAGTTATTAATCATTTTTAGCTGTTTTAGGAACTGTGATGTAACAGAATCTGCAAATTGTAAAATTACTAGGCAATATGTCGATTCAACCAAACCGAACTCAAAACAAATGCATCCCTTCGTCAACACATTCTCGTGCTGCCCTAGTTCAAGTATGCAACCACGACCAAAACCCGTGATCAATTGGCTTTTTACTATTTTTCGGAGGGGCCGGCTCAATATTTCGGAATTGCATCAATTCCTATTCCGGTCAATTATGAAACACCCTGTATAAGCGGCACATTAGGTTAGAATTAGAACCCCTCTTTAACAAGGGACGCTTCACCCCTTTCACCGCCGTAGATGATATAGGTGGACAATTTAAACCTCCCCCGCCGGACCAGTTGCTAGGAAACGCAATTTTACCATAGGGATAAGTCCACGGTCACTTTATGCTAAGGGGCGCAGGGTACAGCTGTGGAAATAAAAAAGTACCCACTTGAGGTTATTTCATCCGTTAGTCACCCTATAGAATCGGACCTTTTTTGAAATTGTGAACAATTAACATTCTGAGTTAATTGCATGACACAAAATTTGCATAAGGGGCCATCTTCATATTAAAAATGTTACTAACTTTAAATTTTTCAATGGCAACACCCCTTTTTGAATCCATATTTCAAATCTCTGACCTATGTAAATACGAAATGCCAAATTTCGTTAGTTTTTAAGCATTATTAGAGGAGTTAGAGACGTGCAAAGTTTAGGTCCCATAATGTTAAATGAGTTGCACATAAAAAACTATCCCAATCTATAAATAATTAAGATAATGAAACGAATTTTTTACAGAAAAGAAATTATAATAACCCAAACAAAATGCATTCAATATTGGGGTATTTAAAACAATTTTTATATTTTTAAATAATTATTATATTGATTTTTAAAAAAAATATGAATATAAACCCCTTAATATTTTTAAAGAAATAAATTCAAGACAAGAAGTTTAAGCGAAATCCCAATTTTTAAAAGTTTTTATTCATAATTTGCTGAGTAAATCACAAAATACTTTATAATTACCCTTTAGGGGACTGTGTATAAGATTACGTGTGTAATTGATAAATAAAGACGGCTTTGCATGCATGCTTGCTTGTCATTTTAGAGATGGTCCCCAAAAGGTCCACAAGTGATTCGATTGAATAACTAGTCAAATATTCATTCAAATGTAACAAAAACTTAGATTTAAGGGTTTTCAAGAGTGCTTAACATTTCTAAGTTATTAAAATTGGGTGTTGCCATTGGAAATTTCAAAGATCGTGATATTTTTAATATGAAGACGGCCCCTTATGCAAATTTTGTATCGTGCAATGAACTCAGAATGTTAATTGTACACAATCTCAAAAAGGTCCGATTCTATATAGTGACTAACGGAGGAAATAACCTCAAGTGGGTACTTTTTTATTTCCACAGCTGTACAGCTGTGGAAATAAAAAAGTACCCACTTGAGGTTATTTCATCCGTTAGTCACCCTATAGAATCGGACCTTTTTGAGATTGTGTACAATTAACATTCTGATTTAATTGTACGATACAAAATTTGCATAAGGGGCCGTCTTCATATTAAAAATATAACGAACTTTGAAATTTTCAATAGCAACACCCAATTTTAATAACTTAGAAATGTTAAGCACTCTTGAAAACCCTTAAATCTAAGTTTTTGTTACATTTGGATGAATATTTGACGAGTTATTTAATCGAATCACTTGTGGACCTTTTGGGGACCATCTCTAAAATGACAAGCAAGCATGCATGCAAGGTCGTCTTTATTTATCAATCACACGTAATCTTATACACAGTCCCCTAAAGGGTAATTAAAAAGTATTTTGTGATTTACTCAGCAAATTATGAATAAAATTTTTTAAAAATTGGGATTTCGCTTAAACTTCCTGTCTTAAATTTATTTCTTTAAAAATATTAAGGGGTTTCTATTCATATTTTTTAAAAACATTAATATAATAATTATTTAAAAATATAAAAATTGTTTTAAATACCCCAATAATGAATGCATTTTGTTTGGGTTATTATAATTTCTTTTCAGTAAAAAAATCGTTTCATTATCTTAATTATTTATAGATTGGGATAGTTTTTTATGTGCAACTCATTTAACATTATGGGACCTAAACTTTGCACGTCTCTAACTCCCCTAATAATGCTTAAAAACTAACAAAATTTGGCATTTCGTATTAACATAGGTCATATATTTGAAATATGGACTCAAAAAGGGGTGTTACTATTGGAAATATTAAAGTTAGTAACATTTTTAATATGAAGATGGCCCCTTATGCAAATTTTGTTTCATGCAATTAACTCAGAATGTTAATTGTTCAAAATGTCAAAAAGGTCCGATTCTATAGGATGACTAACTGCCAAAATAACCTCAAGTGGGTACTTTTTTATTTCCACAGCTGTACCTTTTGCTGCTTATCAGTTGATAAGTCCTGCTTATTCTGGAGGGGGTGCTTTTAAATGGGGGCCTAGTTATTGCGAGGAATGCAGTGCTCGAGCGGAACGGGTTAGAGATGTGGAAGCAATATGCTGGTATTGCTATTGAAAAGTTCTTGAAATGAACAATAATGGGTTGTTTTATTATATGAAAAGTTGATGTTATATGAATCGTTACATGTAAAAAAGGGGATCAAGTCAATAGAAAAGTTTCCGTAAACGATTCTTCATCTGCTAAAATATTAAAAGGAAGAAGAATTGTGGGAAATTCTCTAATGAACTTGAGCCCTTTTTGCATTTAGATAATATCTAAAATAAAAAGTGAATAAGTACTTTCCTGAACTCATTATTTATTTAAAAAAATTTTAATTGTGAAATCAATCGAACCTGAGAATAAAAGAAAAAAAGTACTAGATAATTTATATAATTTGAAGCCATAATTCGCTTTTTGTTAAATTACGAATAAAACGGCCTTTTTTCTTTTAATTTTAAAGAAAATATGTAAAGAAAACCATTACAATTTCCATTAATCTAAGGATGACTATGCGAACAGTTTCTATGTTAAGGTAGGCGACTGGCGAATTCCCAAAATTCTAAAATTTTTACTATTACTTAAACTTTATTTATGTGTTAAATTCTTCGTTTTGAACTGATGCATGCAATGACCCTCTAGAGTTACATACAAATTACAAGAAAAAAAGTTAAGAAAAATGTTATAAATAACCACACAAAAAAAGATTTTTTTTCGATTAACTTACACTTGGACATTTAAAAAAAACCTTGTATAATTACACCAGATGTTAGAGGTTCATGGCACAGATATATATTGAAATAGCATCTGTAAAAACATTCAGGTAAATTAATGTAAAACTTTTTATTCTAGAGGTGTTAGCGTAAACCCCTTTTTTAGTTGAAAAACACCGTTTAAAATAAATCAATTATATTTAAATAAAAAAAATTGACAAAAAAAAAGCATTGTTCATTATATTTGAAATCACTTTGCCAAATTTGGAAAAGATTAAAGTGATGGCAAAAATTTTAGAATTTTGGGTACTCGCCTATCTTAACTTAAGGGGTCTAAGGAGTCTTAAAAAAGTGCAAAAAAGGAACTACAAAGTATAGTTTGATCTGTCATGTAATTTTTTAACTACTCAATATACAAGTATAATTTTTTTATATGTAGTTCTACAAGATTTATTTATTATAAAACAAATTTTAAAATTTATGAAACTTTAGCCAAAACTAAAATAAATGATATTAAACATAAAGCTATTTTAACACATTGTGATTAGGCTTGCGCGGCAAATTTTGAGGTCAAAATTGAAAAAATGACCAAGAAAATGACTTTATATTGTACAAATATGTACAAACTCGGACTTATACCTAAATTCTCAGCTCAATTTTAAATAGAAATTATTTAAAAATAAATTTAAAATCAAAATTTAAAAAAAAATTATTAATTTTTTTAGAAAAAAGTTCTTAAAATAATTTCTAAATAAAATTGAGCTGAGAATTTAGGTATAAGTCCTAGTTTGTACATATTTGTACAATATAAAGTCATTTTCTTGGTCATTTTTTCAATTTTGACCTCAAAATTTGCCGCGCAAGCCTAATCACAATGTGTTAAAATAGCTTTATGTTTAATATCATTTATTTTAGTTTTGGCTAAAGTTTCATAAATTTTAAAATTTGTTTTATAATAAATAAATCTTGTAGAATTACATATAAAAAAATTATACTTGTATATTGAGTAGTTAAAAAATTACATGACAGATCAAACTATACTTTGTAGTTCCTTCTTTGCACATTTTTAAGACTCCTTAGACCCCTTAAGCGTTATAGCTTTCTCATAATGGACCAAATGTGAAATTATTTAGTTTGTTACATGGGATTTTTTTTTATTTTATCTTAGTTTAAGTGTTTACTTAAATTATGTTTGCAAAATATTTGAAACTTAATGTTTATGTTTGGGCAAAATGAAAAATGTGTTTGGAATAATGTAAAAAAAAAAACAGAAAAAATATATAACTATCTACTTAAAAATATCACAAACTTTAAATTTCTATGGCAAAGGTGCATTGGGGTTCTAATTGTGTCATATATCTCGGAGAACTTTTCATAGTGTTTTGCATTCGTGTACTCGCTGCTGTGAATTTGGGGCTTGTTATAAAAAAAGGCTGTTAGTGCAAAAAATGTAGTTTTTAGGGGAGTTTTGGCTTTTGTAAAATGTTGTGACTGAAATACACCTTTTAGGAGAAAAGTATAAGGGTAATAAGGGTAAGCTTTTCCGGTTTGAAAAGGTATTTTTCCGCAAAAAAACTGAAATTTGTGATTTAAGAATTTATTCTGTTTTTACAGAGTTCACGGGTGTTTAGTGATTACTTTATTAGGAAAATTTGTAACAATTTTGATTGATTTTACATAAAACATGTGTAAGATAATTGTAAAACTTTTTACATTTTTTTAGCATAACGAATGGCAATATTTATTTTGATACTTTCACCTTTTTTGTATAGTTTTTACATATTTGGAAAAAAATATCACATTAGTTTAAATTATACTTTTTCATTGATTCGCCGATTTCTTTCGTAAATCTTTTAACTTGTTGTGGACATTTATTTTTCCTATTAGATATTATCTGATAAACAATATTTAGAAAAATGAGTTGGATATACAAGTAAAAATGCAGACAAATTTTACTCACGGAAAACAGGTCCTTGTCTTCTCGGGATATGGCTTTTGCTACTAGTTAAAAAAAATACTATTGAAAAAAAAATATGGAATGTTGTTGAGTTATTTTTCTAAAATTCGAATTTTTTTATCGTGTATTTTTTTAAGTTGTTTATTGAAAACTTCAGTTAATGCATTTACTGCTGTTTAGCTGGGGAACTAAACACAGAAAAATATAATCTTTAAGAAACCGGAGATTACAGTTCTCTTCCATTAAAAAACTTTATCATTTTTCTTTCTTTACAGGAATCACATGTTCAAGTTTTCCCAATAGATACCCCGCATACCAAGCTCAGAAAGAAAATACAAAATCTATTTGTCGCCAAATCCAGTAGTTTACACCACAGTACGAAAACAAACGGAAATCAATAATGGGTCACCAATTCCCGAAAACGATGAGAGATTCCAGGGTAGGGGACAGAGGGAAAAAAATGAACAGCCGAAGTGCGAAAATAGTTTGCTAGTGTACGTTTAGTGTCATTCGACACTGCTCTCTTTTAAACTCTGGAGGGTCCGTGGAGAATGAAAATCTCTTGTTCCCCTACAAAATCGATCGAGTTGCTGCAAAACCGTTCGAATCTATCCTTTTTTTAAAATTTATTTTCGTTTTTCACATTTTTTTTTTTTTTGCTGTTCAAGAAAGGGTCTCAAAACTATTACTGGGTGGAGTTTTGGTCTGACCAAGAGTTTAATGGTTGTTATTTAGGATGTGGACAGGTTCAATGGTGTTTTCAACTAACTTTTTTTTTTATATGATATGCGATTGCACAGGTTGCACAGGTATTAAACACTGAACATATTTTGAACAATATTATTTATACTTAGACAGTTAACCTGTATGATTCTAAATATTTTAAAACATCGAAATTTCCCCTGTTCCTCAAATGATATTCCTGTTTGGTCTCATTATAAAAAAAATCATTTGTCAATATTTTTCGTCGAAGCATATTTGACAAATATGTTAAGTTATCTAGATATACTTTGTTATTGGACTAAACAATAGAAAGAACAAAAGTACTGGGATATTTTAAATTTCATCTTTTATATTCAGTAACTTTAATTTCGTTATTGTATGTAGGCCAGCAGTTATGAATTTAAAATAAAATTACACTTCTTTTTGATTAAATGAATATTCGAAGTCGATATAAATACTTGTTAATCATCAAGAAAGCGCGCGAACAAAATAAACACTAACAATCGCAAGTATCTTTCGAACACACTTTTATGAAAATTAAATTAAAGAAGAAGTTCAATATTAAGCGTTTGTTTCATTAAACATTAAGATATATAGTTTCTAAGAAAAACAATTAAAAAAGCTAAAATGAAGTAATCATGTTCCGACCATGAAAACAAATGGAGTTCGGAGGAAGTAGTACTTAGTTTGCAGATACACGAATTCAATACTTTTGATATTTACTCAATAAGTACTTTGACAACATAAAATTTTTTAGAGTGGTCGTATACATTTAAATAGAAGCAATAATTCATTTGAAATTGGCATTTAACACATCTCTGAATTACAAGCAGCAATTTCGTTTGTATGTTTAATTCATAATTGAATATTTTAATTTTATATGTTTAATTCAGTAATTGAGAGTTGAATTTTGTTATCCAACCTAAGTTAAGATTAAAAAAAAATAGATAAATGTTCGAGTTCATAAAATTTGCTTTTGCGCAAATTAATCCAAATCACCATTAATGGTCGAGTATCTGTTAATCACATACTCGCGCAATTCCCAATGGTTAAAGACCTATTTTCCGCTGACTAAATTTTCCGAAAAAGTGTGGAGAACCCTGATATAGGGTCACCCAAAAAATACTTTGTTCGGGTATAAATAGCACATACCTAAAGCTTCAGGAATAAAAGTTGATCTTCCTCTTTTTTTCTTCTAAAAATTTATAACGCCTAAAACTCATTTTTATTTTTCCGGTGAAGTGAGTCACTTTCTCAGTGGAAGTTTTTATTCGGCGACTTACGTAGAATGTTTCGAAGAAGAATTCTTTTGATGTGCGTACCGTCCGGAAAATTCGTTGACCCCCGAGTTTTAGAGTTAAAAAAAAAACGATTTCCGAGTTACAAGTTATACTGTGCAGAAAGTATTGATTGATCCTTCAACGTCACATGCAAATAATCTGATATATCTTAAAAATTTCACAATAATTAAAAATTTATTATAAGAATCTTATGCAATCTTAAATCAAAAACCCTCGATTTTTTTAATCCGATAGAAGTCACAATTTTAAATTTATCTGTAAAACGGATAAAAACTGTTTCCCATACTTTATAAACTCCCCTACTTAAAAACATAAAATGTTAAACATGTTTCCCATACTTAAAAACTTCCCCATAGTTTATATTATTCACAGTTTCCGTATTACTATATTCAGTAACAAGAAAATCCTGCAGAAAACTAAAATTGTCCCCCCCCCCCCGTCTAACTTTTAATGAAACTAATAAATCCTTTTCATGGAAAAAAGAGCAAAACAAAGGGTGTTCCACATAACATATTAATTGCTTTGTAAACTTCTCTTTAACTAAGGTAATACGTAAGAAACTTAATTCCGCTTTTATTTTTATTAAATAAATAACTAATGCATTTTAAAAAGAACGTAATAAAAAAAAATGGAAACTCCTTTTCATGAGATAATTCCTATTTTACCCAATAAAAAATTTTGGTTGACAGAATATTGGGTTTAGTTCAGCTATGTCGGTAGAGAAACTCTTAATAATTCTACTTCAATTTTTCATCTAAGAAAAGAAAAGTATTAGATAAAGAAAGGGTTTCACAGAACTCATTACTCTAATCGTACCTCTTTCCTTTTGACTATTCTATTAACTTTGACTTTCCTTTCAAATTTTCAATTATATTGATAAAAATACTTATTTCTCTCAATATTTTACAAAATCCAAAGATAATACAAACCAAATTCAAAAGTTGCCACTCCAGTAAATACTCAATATTACACATTTTCTATCTCAAATCCTCTTTGACTTCCGAAGTATATTTATTTTTTACTTTTCTTCTTAAAAAAAAGAGAAAACAATGAGAAAAATAAAAAGAATGGGTTTTCACAGAACCTATTATTCCCATTGCGCCCTTACTCTTTGACTCCGGTTCCATTATCCTTGAGTTCTCTCAAAACCTTCCTAATATACATTGTGGCAGCCCCATTAGCGAAAGATAATTGAGTTTTGACTTCAGGAAACAAACCTCCCGCTAACAAGTTTTGCGGTGTTGTAACATAAACTAATTCCTTGACAAGGCATTTACTTTGTTTTCAGCGGTCGATTTCAGCATGCATTTGGGCTCAATGTAACGGAGATTTCCTAATTATGTTGGTAAGGGGGCCGTAATGTACGGAACTAGGTTTATTGGAATGCGGGTTATCTTCGAATTTAGGCGCTTTAGGGATCTGTTATCACATCTTATCGAATGAAAATTTTGTGTTCCGTGATGTTCCGTTATTTAACTTTTGAGCTTAAAATACTCTTAAAAACAAACAAAATTAAAATGAACTTTTTCTAGACTTTCGTTTTGTTTAGATGAAAAAAAAAAGACGCTTACAGCAGGTTAACAAAATACTTACACGATACTTATTACAATATATTTGTCAAAATATACATGTTCTATTCCTAACCCAATGATTTCAACTGGATTTTATTACAGATAAAACAGTAAATAATTCAAGAATACGAGTAAAATTATACAGGAGAAAATGAATTCTTCTGACAGTTTGAGACATAATGCAAAACACCTTATCAAATTAAATTTATTTACTTCTGGGTATGTATGCTTTAAAAAAATCATCAGAGTATAGTAAATTTAAGTAAAGTTGAATTTGATACCAAACAAGAGCGCATTTTGTCAATAGCTACACTGAAATAAATTCCTAAAATTTTGTGACCACCGTAAACCTATTATATAAGAGGGTTAAAGGTTCGCCATTTCAACAAATATATTGTAATCAATAATCTCTGATAAAGTTGCCTTTCATGTACCCCTCCAAGTTCCCACAAACTTTAGGACGCATCAATAACTTTAATTTATCCTCGATACACAGCACTCTTCAAAAATCCCATTCTGAGCTATGAAAGAGATTACATCACCCCGATACCTTTGGCGAAACAAGGAGACCGATTTGTCAAGAGAATTACCCCATTAAAACAACCTGGGGTCCTTTCCTGACGTCACAATACCCGAAAAAGAAAATTCTTTTGCTTATTTTTTGTTGTTGCTTTTATTATGTTTCGCCATTTTGGTCGTGGAGGACTCATTTTGGTTATTTTTGCCACTGAAGATTTATCCCGAGAGGAATTGAATTGTTCTAACCCTAAGAATTTATTTTGTTTTTCTTTTTGTTATGGTTTGTTTAGTTTTTAATCGACGGAAGTTGGAACTTTCTTAGTCCCAGCTTTTATTCGATTGGAACCCTATTTACAATCGAAAAGGGCGAAATTTAATATAAAAAAGAACATATTTGTGATCTTATAATGTGCATGGGTAGTTGAGAATTGGATTGCACCGAAAAGGAATTTTAAGTGAGATTCGATTTGCAGAGTTTTATTCATTCGGAACATTACGTTTTATGTCTTTGGAATGGTACTTCAGGTTTAAAACTCTTTATTTTGAAATATAAATGTGAGTATTTGATAATTTATCGTGAAGAACCTCATTCAAAAAATATAAAATATAAAGCGACACCTGAGCCTTTGAAATTTTACAGATTTTACTTTATTCAGATTTCACAATTTAATACTTTATTTTAGCAAAATTCGTAGTATGCGTAGAGCAGTGGTTCTCAACCTTTTGAAGGTGACGACCCCCTAATGCAACAAAATAACTTTGCAACCCCCCTCCCGTCCTACACATGCTTACTCTTTATTAAATATTATATTTGGGTAATTTTTTATTTTACGATGGCTGTCCCGTGAGGAGGTTTTGAACAAGTTATTTGAGCTACGATCTGAAGTGCTGTTATTTTTAATTTTTACAAGATGCTAAGTCAGAATTGGTCTGATTTTTTTAGCTCCCCAACTTGGTTTTTTCAACTTGTATACTTAGCAGACATATTTATGCACCAAAATGAGCTAAATACCGAGCTACAAGGTCGAAAGATAACAATAATCAAAACCAACGACAAAATTAATGGATTCTTAAAGAAACTGAATGTTTATGCTGCTAAAGTTAAGAAATCTAATTTTGAAAACTTCCATTTATGCTACGCATTTAAAAGTTCCGACAAGCACAAGTTTCTCATTAGCTTGTTGCAACGTAAGGTACTAGAATTAAAATTATGTAATAATAACATAAAAAAGTTGAAATGTAAATTAACCAAGATATAAAGTAAAGTAACGTGTTGTTATTTTTTTCTTCCATTCTAGTTGTAAAACTATTGTATAAAACTTTACTTAAATATAATTTTTTTTTCTTAAAAAACTTTTTGCGACCCCCCTAGGATCCCTTCGCGATCCCCCAGGGGGTCGCGACCCACCTGTTGAGAACCACTGGCGTAGAGTAATATCGATTTTTTATAGCCTACTTTTCTTTTTTTATAATTCGAAAGATTTTTTAACATTATAATTCTGATGAAACATGACATTTATAAATTTCAATTTAAACTTGTTGAGTCACATCTCAAATCATCATCTTGAGAACTAGTGTAACTGATTCACAAAATACCATCTATACATGCAGCTGAATTATCTACTATAACACCCACAATTATGCAAATTGTATTGTGGTCTTTTGACCTTCTTTCGTTTTACAGTATTTGCTCTTCGTGACTATAGTTAACCAACTGAAAAAGTAAAGATATGGTAATACGTGTTTTTATTGGGAACAGTTTATCTTATTCTTGTAGTTAATCAAAGGAGTAGATACAACGTAAAATAAACTAAAACTATTTTTCTTTCAAGTAACCTAGTTCGAATTTTAAATGTAAACTCTTACAAGTGTACTAAACAAACAAGCACACAAAAACATTTCCCTGCATTTTTACAAAAGCTACCGATACAATTTGAAATGAAAAGTTCCCAAAATTAAATTAATAAAAAATCAGAGTGGGAGATTTGAAACTTTATATTGTTTTCCATTGCGCACCACCAGGGGGATGTTTCATAAAATAAAGATTTTACAAGTGATTTCTAACAGATGAAACCAAATCAGCTTAAGAACAAGAATCTGAATAGATTAATGGTGTTCCCAGATCCAAACAACCAAATAAAATTAATAGGTCATCTAAAAATAATATTTCAAAGAATAAGTATTAAAACATTCATATGTATAGGGGGAAAATGTATGTTTTTAGCGTACCCTCATTGTCCCCCATACCACCATTTTCCAACACAGCACCCTATGGTTAATGAGTTAGCAAGTTTGAATATATAATTGCATTACAAAGGGAAGTATTATCGAATTAATGTACTGAATAGCAACTAGTAACTCTAGCAAAAATAGACCAGCTATCTTAAATATCTTTTCTCAAAGACAAACGAGGTACAAATTTTCACTAGCAAAAGAGCATGTATAAAGCACGTACAATTTCTTATAACAAATTTACTGAAAATATGAATAAACAAGTCCGCCCCCGGTATTTGCGCAGATGTTCAAACGTTTAGATAATTCTCTCTAGACACCCAAGGATGCATACGAACTACATGAATTATTTTCTTATAAGGCAAAGTTTACCATATTTTTTAGAAAATGTCCAAAAAGTTTGTCGATAAATTCAAGTATTATGTATGGATAATGTACTCTTTAAATTGTATACGGATATCAAAATATTGCTTGCTATTTTGGGGGAATTTAATATAGGAATGTTGTAACGGTAAATATACACACAACACTCACGTTTATCCTACTTGAAATAGTTCTTTCAAGTTCATTAGTTTCTAAATCTATGGTTCAGTTTTGAAATTTTATTTGGTTATTGGCAATACCATTACTTACAGAAGTATCGAAGACTTATAGACTATCGAAGCATTCCTGCAGAATTAGGGAATGATGCGCTTTGTTTCTTCTTAGGATTTCAATTTTTTTACTGCAGATATTTTTATGGCATTAAACATGCATTTTAAACATGCAACAATTATAGACCATTATATGGGGAGCATATTTTTAATCCGTAGCAACAATGCAGTAAAAAGTTTGAAGTTCAAGCTTTATACTTGGACCAAAGTTACCCAAAGTATTCTCCAGTATTCTATTAAAACTTCCATCTCCAGCAAATTGTGAAGTCTTTCGAGCCAATTTATCCAAGCCCCCTTTTCCCGAAATAAAAATTGGTTCCACAACACCTTTCCACACGAATGGTCGCGCTGCAGAAGCAAATCCGTTTTAAAACCAAACTTCCCCTTACTAAAACATGCCCGGCTTGACTAATTCTTTTGACGAGAGCATTAAATTTGTCCCACCCCGATGAGCATGGCGAGGGGAAGGTGATAAATTAAATGACTTTGTCAGCTAACCGCATTGATTTGACAAGAATGTATGGTCCAGCTCTCAACTTCTGGCATCTGGAAAATGTGAAGAATCAAAGAAGAGCCACTCTGAAAATATTTATAGAAGGTTTTATAGAATCCCATGGTTATTCAATGAATACTAACAAAATAATAAGTTTAAGTTAACCTAATTTATCTTTCGAGTTCTAGTTTTGAATCAGCCACAAAAGCCTTTCAAGAAGCCAAAAATTGGTAGTCGGCTATTGCAACACAAAATGACCACAAAGTCTCAGCGAACTATCCTACTGCAACGTGGTTTTACAATTTTACATTCTCTTTAGTAGAGTTAAATGAGTAGTGAAAAGATTTTCCTCAAAACTTCATTAAAAATCGTCTGCAAAAAAATAAGTGATTCGTATAGGCTGAAAAATATCGTACAAGACTTATTACAAGGTAACATATTTTCACCAAACCAGAATAATAACCGAAACACGAGTAAGACAACCCTCATACAATATCGAGAACCCAAAACATATTGCATCCTGTACAACTATAGCATTATGAATTAAATGAGTTTAAAGAAAATGATAATGTCAAAATAATTTAATAATTTTTAAAATCTAATTAATTCAAGTTTACGGTTTTTACTGCAAATATTTACCAATACTATTGATAACTTGTCTATAAAAAATATTAAACTTCGTCCACATGTACAATTTTGTCAAAGCATCCTAATAGACTCCCTCCCTTGCCTTCATTTACATACATGATCCAGCGCACTGCAGCAGGAAAAGCTACTGCCGTTCGAAGAATTTCGAATATTACGCTTATTGGGCATCGTTGACTCTCGGCACTGTTTTCGGACGAGTTAATGCAGTGTTATCCTTTCCGCTGTCCGTCTTGCGCCTTGGAGGACAGAAAATTAGATTTATGAAGGAAGACTGGTCTAACGCGATCTGGATCGATGAACTTTAAAATGTTATGTTTCAATTTGGAATCTGTTCAGAAAACTTAAATAAAATTCAATCGGAAAAATTGAAATGAAATCTTGAAAGAGGAATATTCAATGGACAAAGAATTATGTGAATTCAAAGTTGTAAATGTAGATGTGTAGGCTGGTTAGATATACAAGACGTACTTCTCTTTTTTCTAAACTTAACATAGTTAGGCCACAGTACGAGGTTTTCAAATGAATTTAAAAAACTGTCAGTACAAGGAAAAAGTCCTTTTCGACTGGTGATGTGATGGTGTTTAAAAGTTAGTAATTTAACAAAAACCAATGGATGTATCCTTTAGATGGCCAAGGAGAAACTTTATATTATTCTAGTATTTTGCTAGCAAATTATTAAAAAGTTTTCCTGGAACAAAAATATTCAAAATCATTAGCCCAACTCCCTTTTCAACAAACCTTTAAAAACTTATATTCTAAACCAAACTAAAAAATATTTATAAAGTCGTTTTAAAGGTTGGGCCCCTGTGGCTCAGAAGTTCAGATATTTCACCTGCACTATTATCCACCGGATCATTAAAAGTCAGAATGAGATACACTTATAAAAACTTTTAGCTCTCATTACGGTGTTTCCGGTCGGCTTCCGGAAGGTAATTCCGCATTCCGTTTTGACTTGCTCATAGAATGTTTGAGTTTGTTCGAAGTTCTTTTTTCCATGGGGGACAGGAAAGAATTCTAACGAATGTTTGATGTTTTAGAATGTTCAGAGGAAAGGAACTAAAAAGTTTACTTAACTGAGTTCAACGGAAATAGTTCGACTGTGAAATTTACTTATAAAATCAACGGATTAGTCGATCAATTTTAAAATAAAAAAATCTAATTAGTTTATTTAAAAACTATCAGTATAGCATATATTTTGCACAATAAATATTTTCAAATAATTATATAACGTGTGCTAGTTGTTTTGTTTTAGTGGCTGTTGAGAGTTCAGAAATGTTTTCATTTAAAAAATACAAACAAACATAACTAGCATGCAGTGTTTTTGGACGAGTTAATGCAGTGTTATCATTTCTACTGAACGTGAAATTGCCATGCTTTAAAATTTAAATGCCATCATATAAAGTTAATTGTCATGATATAAAATTTAGAAGTTAAATCAAATGTAAAAAAATAACACTTGTATTCTAAATGTTATTTGATCTAAAGATAAATACGAGTTAAACACTCATTATTTTCGCAAAATTTAAATATTTTGTTTTAATTATAATGGCCATTTGAGAAGGTTTTGAATACCAATTAAAACTATCGACAATTTAATTGATACCCAACATATCCAGAGAATGCATGCAATTATAATTTAATTCGGGTCATTCACCCAGATGTCGTATTCAAGTTGGGAAATTTGAATACCTCAAGGCGCTTATAAAAATAGTAATAAAGAGCCATTAAATCCATCTGAAACTGTCCCCATCTGTCCCATCCAGACTCTTAAACTACACACAGAGGCTGACGACATTTTAAAACCAAACGACAATTACGATGCACAAAATTCTACCGCGGCGGCCATCTTAAATGTCGCTTCTCAAATGTAGCTTGTCATAATTAATTTCGAGAGCTGTAAGTGGTGTCTTTAGGGAGAAATTAGCGCGCTTTCTCTAATTACAGACATAGCAACCTCCCCACATGATTCACGAACAAGTGTTGAAGCCCCGTGGGTCGAGTAGGGTCGAGCGTTGGTTTTCGAGTTCGAACTCAATGGTTTACCGCAGTGAAAGATATTAAAGAGAAATGAAAATGGATTAACTTGATTTGATTTCGTGAATTGGGTATTGCGAATGAACAAAGAAAATAGAAATGTCTATCATGTGAAGTTGATTACAATACTTGATCAATTGAGTCTTTGATCTAGACAAGTGATGACTTTGTAAATTTGGAGTGCGATTGTTTACAGCATTGGTAAGTATACGTAGTAAGTATTGGTAGTAATGATTGTTTTAAAGTATTTAGTATTTTTAAGTATTTGATTTAAAATTAAGTAGTGATTGTTTGGAAGTCACTAAAAGGAATAGGACGCAGTTGATGTGTTTTCTTGAATAAGGTACGGTGATTGAGCAAAGGGAAATAGTTATTTTGTTGAGTATCTAGTATCAGGTATTGTGAATGATTAAATGAAAATATCTCATTGTTTTTCTGAAATTAAGTATTGCAAATAAGTAAATTGAATAAAAATAACTTAAACATCTAGAAAATAATTGCATTGTAAAAGAATGCTGGAATTAAGTTTATAAAGTGAGGTTTTCTTTTTACGCATACTAGTGACGATAACATCTTTTTAATTAATGCAAAAATGTTCAGGAACTATCACGTTTGTTACCTTAATTACAGAATAGTTATGTTTAGTAATTAATTATGTCTGACACATGTTGAAGAAGAATTGAGTATTAATATAACGTTTTAACATTTCTTGATTATATAATGCCGAACGACAATTTAATTTTGTTTGAATGAAACACTTTTTCGTGTGTTTTGACCTAAGGTAATAAAATATTCTCATAAATTTTGCAACCCCGATTGATTTAGGTAAAGAAAAATTCCGTCATTTGATAATTACTTTTCCAAAAGTCCAAACCAAATATTTTGTGTACAGTTTAAGTCAAAAATAAAGAATATTACGATTTTTGCTATATAATAAAGAACGTAAACAAAAACGTTAACTAAAATTTAAACTTTTTTGGTTTTAAGACAAATTTACTAAAAGTATGCGCTAAACTTATACATGAAATTTAAATTTAAATCAGCCATCAAAGCTCCTTTTAGATGAATCACAGTCTAATACACCTAATATACTCATGGACTTGAAGTGATACCCAGCCGATAAGGAATAAATATCACTACTGACCTACAAAGCTTCCACTTTACGCTATCTGTGTGGCATTTCCCACAACTTTACCGTTATCAAAAGTACTTTTGCTGGAATTTGTATTCGTATTGCATGCATTTCAAATAGGTAAGTAATGTTATGACTAACAAAATAAAGTGCATTATACCCAGATAATCAAGCGGGGATCATTTCAAGACAAAATTATATACTACTACATATAAAGCTATATATAAATATAAAACCGATGAATAAAGATTTTGTATCTTGTTTAGTTAAGATTTTTTGTGTAAAGTAAAAGTCCAAATTCGCACTTGTAAAACCACTCTTTTGTATTTTGCTATCAACAACTTTCATTGAAATTTATGCATTTTATTTAGGTAAGTTTTATTTTAATAAGCCAACTGGAATAAGAGGACTATTCAATTGTTTTATCAATACGTCAAGTATCTTAAAGAATAAACTTTCGGAGGGGGATGCATCGAAACAAGTTATTGGTTTAGCAAAAACTTTCAAAAACCAGCAATACTATTTTAATATTCGAACAATTCTCGGGAATCAACAATGCTCCCACCAATCTGTCCCAACATACCCTAGTCTTTTGTAATCCAAGGAATATTTCCCATTGGCCAATGTTATTTCCAATGACTTTTCCACTGCCCATGATAAAAAAGAAATAGATTCCTGTAGCACAGCCCGTATTTCCTTTTATCACCCATGCTTGGGTCCTTTCTTAATGAGCTCGTCCGTCGGCTCTGGTCCCATTGGGACACAAGGGCCGCAGTTATCGGACCTGCCAGACACCCCCCTATTCTCATTCTAGCCCTGGTCATCTTCAGCAACAATTCTCGTGTGCTTTTCTGTCTTGTAATTTCCTCTGGAGACGTTAAAGATCTGAGAGAGTGTTGTTTTTGTGCCGCTGTTTCAAAGAATTATAAAGATTTTTTTTGTGGGATAGTATGTATATTCTTTTTTGTGTTTTATTGATTTGGGAAGTGTTTTCTCGTAAAGAAATTAAATTTTATACTTGCATCAATTACATTAAACATTCCATCGCGATAAAACTGAAAGATATTTTTTAACACTAAGAAACAGTAAAACATAGCATTTGTTCCTTAGAAAACAAAGTCTAACATCCCGACTTCTCTTTCTTCTATTTGAGGAGTTGGTCGGATGAGAAGAAACTTCATCAAGGCACACAGTTCGTGTTCTTTGGGATATTTGTTTTCAGGGAATGTTGTACTTCTACTACGAGGTGGACCTTTCTTCTTAGGAATAAATATATCTTTAAAAAATTTGTTGAAAAGAGCTATGGTTGTAAATTTTTTTAAATATTTAAACCAATTTAAGTGAAGACGTAAAGCGTTAATAGACGTAGATTATCTTGTTAGATAGTTTTATTTTTTACACATTAATAATGAGTGGAATGAATTCTTTGCAATAAAATTATCATGAAATTAAAATTGTATACCGAGACTCATTTCTAGTTGGAATTAATTTTAAAGTGAGTATATTATAAATATGCTTACAGTATGCATATTTTAAATTTTCCAACATTATAACAAATTGATAAATAAGGCTAAAAGGCTTTTTGTTTAAGGTAAAATATAGAACAGGGTGACACTTTTAAAAGAGGCTTCAAAATGCAATTATCCGTTTTGTGTAATTTTTTAAAAAGGCCACTCTGCTATATACGAAATCCGACATCTACATTCACCACAAAAAGCGTAGTATTAACTCAACTAATTTCTCTCTACCAGCCCACCCAATTAAGAACCTTTCCACCAACAAATTTACACGCAAACTGCTAACACAGGCCAGTAAAAAAAAAGAGTACACAATCAATTCGCCTACCCATAACCACCATTTTATTACGGTCCATTTACCTGTCCGTACTTAAATAGTAATAAATGATGTCCATTTGTCCTTTGATCCCTGCAGCTATTAGTAACGGAAGAAAGAGGGGTAGCGTGTACGAGAGCCTCATACATATTGTATCACGTGCCGCGTGATCCACCCAAAATATCGCCACTCCTTGGCAATAGAAGCGATTGGCGAAAATTGATACCCGCCAAGCTGACAGTCGGCCATTTTGTATCTAGTTGTAAACAAGTTAGTTTTAGTAGTTTTGCTTCATTAATTGCTTGATTTTCATTCACAATTTATGTATATTTCAACTATAAAGCTAAGAAGATAATTTAAATACGACAGTTTCATAATTTGACAATAGTTTTCGAAGGATTAAATTTTTTTTGTGATTAAAAATTACATGGAGAGTTTATTCAATTTAAAAAACTTATTTTGTAAATTTTGCTGAAAAAGTTCTTATCCTTAACATTGATATCATCCACGAGTAAGATATCATTCTCTTTCATTGTAGTTCGAACATTATGACATGTTAATTTTGTGAGAGGGGTATCCAATATTAAAAACAGTATTTTTTTTTGTTTACTTAACTCTAAAAATCAGATACTTTAAAATTACACTAGATTGATTTTAAAGAAAATCATTTTCATAAAATTTTTATGTTTTATTTGAAAAACTAGTATTTAGATATTTATCACAACAGTTTCTTTTTTTTCAGTGATTACGCATACACAGTTAAAATAATTTACAAATTGATATCAAATAAAAATCAAAACATTTAAATTTAAATGCAAAAAGTTCAGTTTATTAAGTGAACGAAACAAAAAAAGTAAATAAAAATTTGAGGTCAATATACTTCTAAGAATTTTAATATGCAACTAATCATGGAAAATATCCAAACGACATTCTTACGACAAGGAGTCTCATTTTCCTTTTTTCAAAATAGAAAAACAGATTTATTTATGTGAAGGAAAAATTTAATTGGAATGCGTGGTAAAAAATGGCGATGGTTAAAGTTTCCAAATGCCAGAAGAACTGCCATTTTTCTAATTAAAGGCGTCTGCGTCCGCCGGAAAAACTTGTCTTGGATGTGTCACATTAGAAATTCCTCTTTTTCTCGAAGCTTTGACTGTTAGTTGTTCCTTTTTTTGACCCATCCTAGATAAATACAGCGTAGTGACTGTTGTGAAGCCACATTTTAAATTTGGGTGCGGGTTTGGAGAAATGAAACTATGCATACGAAAATGCAATTATACACACGAGCTGAAGAAAGTAAGGGGTTGCTTCAAATGAAGGATATTTTAACATGGTGGATCGTTTATCAGAACATTTTAATGCATTCATTATTGACATGGTTAAATATGTGATTTTAGTTTTAGCTATAAGATATAAATTATTTGCGAAGTTTTAAAAGAAAGTTAAGAAAATTTGAAGAGCTACTGAAACATCTGTGGAAAGAGTACTGTCAAAACAGATTGCATGAAGAATTAGTATTTTTTCTAGTACAAATATGTCATGGCAGGAATTTATACTAAATTCTAATTAACTTTAATTGCAAAAATAAAACTATTAAATCAAGGGTATGAATATTATAAGACAAAAATAAATTTCGATCATTTAAAATTTGTGTGCCATTAATTTCTTTAAAACAATGGAATAGTGAACCAGCTTTGCAAGCTAACAACTTCTCAACCCGAGCTAATATTTTGAAAACATCCGAAAAAAATTAATATTCTTTCATTACTTTAAGAATTGAACGGTGGCATCATTAAAAAATTGATACATATTATTATAAACCAATCAAATTCAAATTTCATTTTCTCGTGAAAATGTAATGTTAGCTCGAGAATTGATAGATTGGAATTCAAAGATATTATATCATTTTCCAAAATCAGTTCACTGTCTTGTTTAAAATTGTCGTCAAAATTTTACTTTAAACTACTATAATTCAAAACTAAATACTTCATTTCATAAAATTTTCGACAAAATTACAGAAATGGATCATCGAGCAGTTATTACAAGCTTTCGACCTAACCGTGCAAACAAAACTCCTAAACGGCATTCTTCCTTCTTTGGAACTTTAATTTGCCAAGATAAAAGTCCAAGTGGTATGATGAACATAGATGGCGAGATCTTCCTGAAAGCCGCTGGACAGGGTCTTCTCGGTGCCTACTACGATGTTAAAGGACATGCAGGACAGAAGCGTAGCACGTCCAAGGATGCCAAAAGCACTAAATCGGGCTCGGCAGCGAAGAAGTCTACTGGAACGAAGAAAGCTGCAAAGAAGACGTCCAAGCCGAGAAAGAAGTCTGCTAGTGAGAAGACGTCAAAAGCAAGGAATACGTCTGCTAAAACGAAGAAGGCCACAAAGACGTCTGCTAAAGCGAAGAAAGCTACAAAGAAGACGTCTAAACCGAAAAAGAAGTCGGCCAATAAGAAGAAATCGAAAAGAATACCAAAGAGAAAAAGCCAAGCCCGAATGTACGTTTAAATTTGGTACTGTTGGAATACATTATCCGACATTCACCAGTGAATTTGAAAAAAAAAAGTAATATATTCATTAGTTCAGTTAAAAGATACAAGCAAATCATAATGTAGAAATCACCAAAATGATTCTGAAAAATTAAACTAGAATGAAGACTCCTTGTTTTAAAAGCTTTACAAAGAAAATCAGGAAATGTTTGCAAGAAACTCTTGAAAGAATATAATAAAATTAAAATATATTAAGTTGTAGTCTTATCTACTTAATTTTTTTTGCATCATTAAATCAAAAGTTGAATTCCTATTTAATCACACAAAACCTAATTTCCAAACTCAATAGGAAATAACAGTCAGAAGTAAAGACCCATTAAATATTATATAAACCAACCAGAAAAATCAATTCTTGAAAAAATTCCGCAAGTGTAATTCAAACGCTAAAAAAACCCTTTAGAATTGAGAAAATAATACGTTAAGAAGAGCAGTTCAACCACGCGAAAAATACGATACTTTAATGTGCAAACAAAACCATCAGTCAGGAACTAGCAAACAAGACATTCAAGAGAACTAGAAGAAAGTAAACGAAGTTATATCCCAAAAAAAAGTAGATTCTTAAAAAAATAGCGAAGGATTTATTAATATTTATATTTTTCATTCTTATCAAACTAAAGGAGGGATACTTTTTTTCGTTTTTTTATATTAAATGTTTTGTTTGCTTTCTGGAGCTCCGCTTTAAATAAGATAGGTAATTGTATTTTCCCATCTTGTAATCCCGCTTCGCCTGAGGTTATCGTTTCGTATTTCCATTCTTTTAAATCAAAAAAAGGGGATCGGGTATATGAAGATTTCTGTGTTTGGAAGGAGTGGCTTGTATTTGTGAAGTTTGGTTATTATAGGAGAGAATTGTATTGAGGAACAATTTTCTCAATGAGTTATTCCTCCCCAGCTTCAGGATTTAGAGAATGGGATTACTATTAGAGAGAATTTAATGATGTTAGATGTTATTACATAAGAAGCTAAATATTTGTTTTGAATAAAACTTTTAAAAGTCATTTCAAAGATAAGTATAATTTGATATATTTGTTCTTGAAGTTACGAAGTTAAAATTGAGTTTTCTTTTAGTTTACTGACTTTTAAAATAACTCGCGACACTAATCTATTTTAAGACGATTTACTTTAACACAGCATAGTTTAATTAGTAAAAGTAATTTGAAAAAACGATATTACTTATTCGATATTCTTATTTATAGATATTTAAATGGGCAGAATCGTATGTATGTAAGGTTTTTTCTTCGAATTGTTCTGATGATTGTTTAATAAAATTAGTGCAATTATTTTTCAAGTTAAGTTCAAGTTAGATCATTGATCTGTTATTGGTAGTCAATGTTTTCATTTGTGTTTCATTAGTTCGTTACAAAGTAAATTCACTATGTTTTTAAAAAACATTAATCAAAGCACTTATTTAAGAAATAAGCATATAATTGCGTTTGCAATTGCAGGTAAGGGAGAAGAACGTTGACCATGAGTGAATTTGCAAGGAAAGAATCCAAATTTTCTTGTACGACACAAAAGTTAACTTGACAATTTAAAATATCGTATTTCTTATTATCATAATTTCTTTAATTATGATCTCAAGAAGTTCTACACATCTTGTACGAACACATTAAAAGTTATTAATTTTCCAAAATGCAAAAATAAAAATTCTAACTAATACTCCACTGCAATACTTGTATGATTAAAAATTTTAGTTTGGTGCAAATAGAGAACTAAATTGAGTACAAACAGTCATATTGGTGAAATCTACAGAAAAATTCATATTAAGTTTGCAGTATTGAAATGTTCTACGAGAAAAAGGGTAAATAGTTCTCATTTTCAAGTGAGAGAATCGAATAAAAAAAGGTATTTCACATTCAATAAACCGATTTATTCGTTACTTCAAGACTATTTTTACTATTTTTTTATTAGTTTTTGCTTCAGTTAGAATGAAATATTAATTATTTTTTCCTTCGATTATGACGTAACAGGGCGCACGAATATCAGGGTAACCGTATCGCTAAGAGCGTCCAATCAGAACAGGCAAAATTTCTGCGCCAGCAGTGTTGTTTACGCCGTTTTCTCTGCCCAGAACATTCCAATGCTGCAAAATTAAGGTGCTTTTGGTGTAAGCACCTTCAAATATGTTATGTTGGAATTCTAAATAATTGAGAGAATCAAAACAGTTTTCAGTAACATCGCTTAAAATAACATTTTAATAACTCCCTGAAATAATTATCCTAGTAAAAATTGATAATAACTAGCGATAGTCGATTACATTGGATATCGGCCCTTTTGTACAAAACTGTAAAAAAAAAAAAGCCATATAATTTTCGCCCCAGATGTACACCACAGTGGACCTATGAGGAATTCACTTCCCAACTTCTTTTGGCAGTTTTTGTACTAATTTTTTCTATTTTTAAAAATTGGAATGTCGAAACTGTTCCAAAATATCAAAACCGTAGCAGCTGATTTATTAATTGCATAAAAATTAAGAATCAAAAGGGTAAAGCAGATTTCGGAGGACTTATAATGAAGTTCTTGCTTTTGGCCATAAAATTAAATACGACATTTTACATTAAAAAGAATTTTAGAACTGTTCATTAATTACAAGGAACTGGATGAGATTTTTTGGTTTCGTCAAAGCACACGTCTTTGAGATTTACTGCTTAAAACCTCAAATTCTTTTAAATTATTGAAATATTGCTTTCGAACTATACTATTAAAAATATAATTATTTGAAAAATATTTGATAAATAATGTGCATTATTTCCTTCATGAGTTAAAACATGGTATTTAACGAAATTAGCAGTTATAAAAAAAAAATTTACGTGAACTACCGAATTGTACTCCAAATAGAAAAATAAAACCTAAATACGATATATACTTCTGTCATTGCCGACAGTATAATAGCTTATTACGACATAGGTTGAATGGCAATTCCAAATGATCCCATCTCAAGAAAAGAAAACTAACCCAAATTACATAAATTATACCTAGCTTCCTCAACTTACGCAAGAAATGAGGGAAGAAATACCTTTACTCCCTCAAATTTTGCCGAAAATAAGACACCGTTCAAATAAATAATCATGAAAAGAAATACTAACCCTGACGTTTATATTTAAAAAAAAAATTACAAAAAGAAAAGGTCGGAAAAACTGTTTTACCCCTAAACTACCTAGCGGAGGTAACAGACGGACATTTAAGCCGCATGGTAAGTCGTAGACAGGCCAAGGACATAAGCTCCCCCCCCCCCCCCCCTCACCCCATATTTAAAAAAAACTAACGTCCGGTCGTTGTTACTAGCGCCCCCCTCCACCTTTATCGTTTTTTTTTATCAACCTGTTTAACCTGAGCAAAAAGTGTTTTTGAGGAATGGGGACGAAAAGCATTTGAATGTAACTGCTTATTTTTTCTTGGTGAGGTTACATCAGGTAAGTGTTGTTTAGTGGGGAAAATTCGGTAAGTAAAGGGGGCTGGTCCGACTGCCGAAAATTTTCAGGTTTGTTGTTAATGTTCAGTGTTGTTTTTAGCTGTTGATTTAAATTTTGTTGTTTGATAGGGTGGCGCCTTTTTGTCTGGAGAGTTTACATTTTTACTGGAAAAATAATCAAATAGAGTAATTGTATTTTGATATTTCGGTAAAATACATAGAGATTTTTTTTAATATGTTGTGTTTTTACATCCATGCTTGAAAAATTATATTTTTATATGAGCACTAATATTTAAACATATTTTAGAGATAAAGGTAACGCAAAGTTTAAAAAAATTATATAATCATTATTAGATTTTTTTTACACAAGTTTTTAAATTTAAATATTTTTTGTCAATAACAAATAGAGCATTTAATTTTAATTCAGGCAGTACTCAGGCACTTAGTTCATCATTAGGAAATTTATTGTAATGTAAAGCATTTACGAACTATTTATTAAACTGGTAAAATAATTTTACAGTTGATTCTTATTGAAATTGCATTTGATTTGATAGAACAAGGTAAATAAGAAAGCATTTTTTTTTACTTTAGAAGTTTGAATTGCTTTTCACCGTAGAAACATGTTTTTAAATCTCGCATTTTGTTTAGAATTCAAAACTATTTTTTTAAACGCATCAAAATTTCAAAACAAAAACAGTAGATACAATGTAAAAAACAGATTCCAAATTCAGTAATAATTAGACGCATCTTTAATAACTTTCAGTAATGGGTCGTATCTTCAATAACGTTCAGTTTAAAATGTAGGTTTCCATTTGTGAAAACATAATGAAAACATAGCGAATGAAAATCTTACAATGGCAAAAGTCTATTCAAAAGAGATCAAAGTTCTTTAGTGTAGTTATCTTCATAAAAGAAGATTAATGGACAGCATTTAAAACTAAAAATGCCGATAGATCTATTATATTTTTGTCCATCAGCCATCGAAACATAACACAATTAAAATCACAAAACTTTACAATTTCACACACCATATAAAACAAATACTTTTTTTATATGTCCCCCACCCAACCCTTACTCCCCTTGTCATTGAACCCATCCGCGCACACAATTGTGTCATCGCAAGCTCCTGGGACAAATAGTGACGGAGGACAATGGGTCCCCATCCCAATAAAACGGGGGTCGGTGTCGGAAATGTCTGCAGGCTCAATTAGCTCTGCACATCCATTCCTTGGACATACTCATAAAACGATGGAATGCTGGAGGATTTTTTTGTGGGTAATAGATGGCATCTGTCAATGTTCTTTTGATGGCTTGGTGTTTGATATTTTTAGATAAGATACGTATGTTTTAATACTGAAATTGTGATTATAAATAACATGTTTTACCAAATGTTTCTTTTTATCGTTAGCATTTTTTATAGTTATCAAATCATTGTAGGAAATTTACTAACTTTTACTCAAACTTAAAAAAAAACTTATAGGTGTACTATACTTTGTAAATTACGGATTCCAAGTTTAAAATTTAGGTTTCTATTTGTGAAATAATTATGGAAATCTTACAATGGCAAAAAGCCTATTAAAAAGAGGTCAAAGTTCTTTAGTGTAGTTAATTTCATAAAAAAAGATGAATAGACAGCATTAAAAACTATATAAATACGGTCCAAACAGAAAGGATGTTAGTGGTATGTTAAATTGAAAAGGTAATTGAAACTTTACAGTCTACCCAACTGAGCACATTCCGGATGTCTGTCGTGTCTATTTTAAAACTGTGAAATTGATGAGGGAACATCTGATATACTAGCCAAAAATATATTGGAAATATGTTTTTTCTTGGATATCGTTTCTATGTTTTTGCCTTACAACCCAAGCAATTTTTACATCGATTTGTAAAATTATTTTTAAAAAATAATAAAATTGCAATGTGAATAAAACTCTTTACATTTTAATGAGTAAAGCAATGATATCAACTTCAATTGTTATACTGATTAAAGTTAGATAGGGAATTCTTAGATTCTCCATTTCCGAGGTAGATAAATAAAAGAAAAATGAACAATTAAAACAAGGAAATATTGAAAACAGACCCTATTTTTATTTTATAAAACAAGTGAGAATGAACAAAAAGTAACTTCCGTAACATCAGCAGATAGGGGACACGAGAGAGGAATACCCAAGGGTGAGGTACTAAAATGTACCAGAGAAAAAGAAACACTAACTTCGGAATTGGCAAAGTGGGCTAGGGCCGATTCTTGTAAATGGGTTTGGACCAGTTAGAGGTCTATAGACCAAGAATGGGTACCGGGGGATATGGGGGAATTATTTTGTCCGGTTTTATTAGATAATGGGTTTTATTGTTTAACACTTAGGTATGGAATCGTTGTTGCAGTTGTGAAGGTACTGGAAGAATGACGTTTTTTTCTTTGTGTATCATAAAATTTTATTTATTGAAAAGTTAAGATTTTATATAAAGATAGAAAAATAAAACTTAGCCAAAAAGTGGATTAATTGTTTTTGTTTATAACGTGTTCATATATTTTAAATAAAACCACATTAAATAATTTCTTACCGAAAAATGCAAGTAATAATGTCTAAAATTGATTTCAATTAAAATAAAATAAACATCCCTCCTCAATATATGTTACGTTTCCTCTTTATGCATGTCAAACATCATTCATTTTGCTAGTTATATAAAACTACTTTTCCACAAAAGATTTAACCCAGCATTAATTATTTGTATCTAAACAATTTTTAATTTAACCTCCGAGCAATGGAATATCGATCATGAAAATTTGCTGAAAGTTTCTCGCAAAAGAATATAAAATAGAATGAAAAACGCAAAACACGACTGCAAAAAGTTTTAATTTTAAGCTGATGCAATTTCTTATGGCATTTCGAATTCAAAATAAGAAAGATAATTTTGAAAAAAGTATGTTTTTTGTTAAAAGTAAAAATGCTTGGAATGGAAATTAGTTTAAGGACAAATTTTGTTAAAAAATAATCAGTTTATGTGACATGTTTTAATTAAACTACGATATTAAAATAAAGTGGTTTTTAAATAGTATTAAAATTATTTTTGAAAGAATAACTTATTGAGTCAGTGACTTAAAAAGCTTTGTATAATTTTCCAAAAACAAGATTTGTTTCGATAAAATTTCATCAATGTCTTACTAAAAGTGTCATTTCATCAGTGTCTTACTAAATTTTCAACTGGATACATTTTATAATTATTATACATATCATATTTAAAAGTTTACATTATAACACTACTGCTTACTTCGAGCAAGTAAATGCATTTAAGATTATATGATGTACAAAATAAAATTATTAAATTTTAAACTAAAAAAATTTATGTTATTAAAATAAATTTTAATGGTTACTATGCTTAAAAAATAAAAGTGGTATACAAGTTTAATATAAAATTTTTAAATTGTTATAGGTTTAAAATAAATTTAAATATTTACTTTTCAACACAAAAAATACCTCATATCTATTACATTTAGGGATTATTAGGGATCTATTGCATGTATGTAGGGAATATTTTCATGTTACTATCGAAGTAACCTAATTAGTTCAAATTCAAACATGAGGAATGCTAAAACCATTAACAATGCAAAATCTTTATTAACGAACCATTCGTCTTTTGCCTAGAAGTTAAAAGCACTTAAGTGAGTCACTTTAGTAATTGTCTTTACGTACAATGAATTGAAAAAGTCATTATGCAAAAGACGGTTGATCGTCATTAAGCTTAAGTTGTAACTTTGAGCAATGCAGTACCTAATTTTAAGTCGTTAAACGCCTGCTTACAAAAGTATTAGGAAATTAAACCTGGACTTTTGACCTCGTTAACATATTGAAAGGGTGTAGCAGCAAATGGATTTTTTTTATTTGTGAAAAATATTCTTTAAATTAGTTTTTTTAAAAAAATCTAGGACTGTTAAAAAGCCTCAGGACTTTTAATTACCACTAAATAGTAGATATTTGATGCGCTACAATTTTGTAACCGATTGTACAAAAAGGTTTTTCAGCAATACCTGTAAAACTTTAAATATATAATGGAAGCTACTCTTTGTAAATGCGCGATTTTCTCAAAAACGTTATAAGATTCGACAGAAATTTAGAACTCGTATAACCAAACTTTAAGGACTCGTGTACCTAATTTCAAGTCTATAGCTCTTTTAACTTGAGCTGTAGATTGGTTTCAGACAATTTCATAGATGGATCAATGTTTGACCATTCCATTTTTATATCAATACTACATACAACCACAACATGCAGAAAACACAAAATATTCATTTGGTTTTTCGCCCCCATCGCAATATTTTTTAATTACTTCATATTTAATCTAAGGTAATTGAAAGTATTCATCGAAAAAAAATTCGTTTAAGTTTAAATTGGTCTTTCTTTCATATGGGTGGGGTGGAGTGAATTAAACAATTCCTTGTAAAAACATAACTTCAATACATTCCTGTAATTCACCTTTATCGATGCTAATATATAATGCAAAGACCCATTATTAAAAAACTACTTAAGCGAATAATCTAAAAATTCTCACTTCAATTAATTTTTGTCAAAAAGATTGCGCCTTTTAGATCGTTCCGACATTTCCCAGAGGACTCTCAGATGAGCTGAATTTTCACCTAGCGCGACATTATGATTAACGATCCGAAAAGTGCTGCTTAGGATATGAAATATGAGTTATGGATATTCCCATGACACTTTTTTTTTTATGCCTGTGCAATGTTTTCGAAAAGCTAAAGATTTTTTTCCCCGTATACTTTTGACAAATTCTAGAAAAATACAGTATTTTTTGCGGGTATGTTTCGATGTAAAACAAGTCTCGGAAGGTAAGAGATGGAGAGAAATGATAAATAAAATAATATCTGGAGGTTTTCAGGGAAATAAATCTTATTCAGAGTTTGGAATATGTTTCAAACATATTTTTTACAGAGGTAAATATGATCAAATAATTAAAGCTCTTTTTACGCAGTGAAAAATAGACGAGCTAAAATTCCATTACTCACTTGATGCTAATTACTAATTAGCAAGATATTTTTATTTATAAAAATAATTTAAAAATTAAAAAAAAATTTTTATTTAGATTAAAATGTTGGGAACGCAAAATATTTCCTTTTTTTATTTTAGTTAAAAAATAATGTTCGAATTCATTTTTGCAGGGAATAAATTATACCTTTAAAGAAAATTTCTGCAGTTTAAAAATCATCTAATGTTAATTAAAAGGCATAATAACTTGTTAGATAATGCTTCAGAATTTTTAGTAATGTAACATAACCTCAATAAGGTTGAAACTGCAAAATAACAATAGCAAATAATGCGATATTTTTTCATATATTTTTCTTTCTTTCGAGTCAAATAAGGGCATTTTCTATTTGTTATGCCGTTCGCAAAAAGACAACATTTAAAAACTGATTAAACATAAATAAAATAATATTCATTACCCCCCACGTCCTAAAACAATAGAAATATTGCTATTACATTCTCTTTTGTCATATTTACTCTTTTTCAGGCTGTACCAGTGTTGTTTTACGTGACAAACTTTCACAAACTTTAAGGCTCGTTTTACACTGAACGTTTACGGTAATTTTTACAGGATTGCGGCGCAGCATGATTTATAGAGGTAATGTTAAGTCAGAGTTTTCACACGAAACGGAGGAAATAATGTAATTACAATTTTTTCAATAATCATTATAGCAACAAATCCATTGATGATGTCAAAATTCAACATTTGACACGACATCCTTCCAGCTGACACACTACAAAACTCCACATAACCACACTAAGTATATCCAGACACAGAAAGTTAATCCACTAGGCAACACCTCTAGAAGAAATAATAAAAACAACCCAGGAAGTAAAGTCTACCCCGTAAACCCAGAAGAAGTAGGCCTCAATTTATGCCGTGCTAGGGGGTGCCATTGAAATCTTATTAAGGTCCGCGCCGGGCGGCTACAATGGCGGGTCCACATTTCAAAAGGGCCGGATAGGGCCCGGCATACCAAGGGAGGGCACAACCGGAGTACGTGCCCGGACTGGAAAATGGGCTGAGGGAGGACCTTTCCCTTGGAACTCCTGTTTCTTTTTTTATAGAGGGGGGTATTGATTGTGGTGTACTTTAGGAATAGTGTATCTATGTTCTTGATATGTAGGTAAAGTAAATGTTTTGGTTTAGTAGATTTTTGCTGCAACGTGAAATACACTGTACGTTTTAATCTTTTCGTAGTCCCTCTTACACTATCCCATTAGTAGGACAAATATCCGAGGAACGCTTTCCAAAATATGAACGATATTATAATGTCGAAAGACATCGGAAGATGATACACTGTAAAAAATTTGGCTTGAATTTACTAACGATTACTTAGTAACTTTACAGATTTTCACCATTTACTAGAAAATCATCTGTAACCTAAAGAAACTACTGTAGTAATACTAAGCAATACTAAGTAAATTGATGTAACGCTTACAGCGCCCCCTGGCTATCTTTTCTAGAGATTATGACGAATCGATATCGCAACAATAAAAAACCTAAAAACGTGGGTTTTTTTATTTTAGTATACAAAAATTACGTTAAATTATTTCGAAAACTTCACATCCCCCAAAAAAAAATGAATTTTAATCAATAACATAAAACTCCTTTAACGATCAAGATTTTAATATCTTTATTTACACGCAATCAAAATGCAAGTCCCCGATAGCAGCGAGGACTAACGCGCAGTTCTACGTTGCGAGACATGCGGATACCGAGGATCTTGGGTTCGGTCCTTACTCCTTCTCTGGAAATTCGATATAAAACCTGACTAACAGAAATAATAGTGGTGCCCTCTGGTAAACTTTTGTAACCAGTTTACTACCAGTCTCTTTGTAAACATACAAGAAAATCCCTTGCAAATCTACTACAGTTTTCTTAGCATAACTTACTAAGCTTTAATTAGTAATATATACACATATTTCTTATGTAACATTACTAAAAAAACTTATGGAAGCTGAGTTTCCTAGATAATTCTTAGTAACCTTACAGATATTTTTTTAGAGTGTACTACTGTTTTCTTTGCTACTCTAAGCGCAGAGTGGAAAGAGTTATCTTCTATTCGAAATAAATCGCTCGGTTTGGAATCGAAACATCATTCAAATGGGCATTGGACCACAATTTGATTTAGCGTACTCTAATACACTCTACAGTTATGTGGTTCCGAGATAGCTGGTATCGAACCATTGTTCTTAAGTAGAGACAACTATTCAGTGACAACTATCAACTGACCAACTAACAGTCTTATTGAAACTCATTTCCAATGAACGTAAGTTAAAGATCAAGTTGTTGTGTGTTCAGCATCTCTGCTTCTGTAGCCTTTCCTGTAGTTTTATGCGTATCCGGCAAGCTTGGGACAAATTCTTCCCCAAACGACTCACGCACCAGTTTATATATATTCCCAGGGATTGGGGAGCGGTGCATCTAATGGAATAGGATTGGACATCTATTGGTGGTTGTCTCGCACGCTTCGGTTTCAATCAAGGGGATGGACGTGTGGTGGACATGGCCGGTATGAATAGTGGCCATTTATTGGTTTTGAATTGCTAAATGCAGGCAAATATAATATCAAGCAGATTAAAAAGTACATTTAGCTAGGGTAACTATGGCCTAACGAGAAAACTCTGCACTCTTAAAAAGTACCTCTCATATATAAAGCCTTTGTTAATCGGGGATTTTATTGCGAGGCACATAGAAAAAAGACAAATAAAATAGACAAAAATATTACTTCATGTTTAAAAAATACCTGTGTTCACTCAGATAATATTAATCAAATTGAAACAGTGAAGCGTTTACTGTAATAGAAGTTACTTTTAAAAAAAAAAGTTGAATCAAAACAGTAAATACTTGAAAATTGTATCTTCATTACCAAAACGTTCTTCTCATTCTAAAATGCTTTAAAATTCTTTTGATTATTTTTAGTATTGATGTTGAAAAAATATAGAGGAGCTAATATTTCTATTATTTAGAACTAACATTGGTTTTTAAAACGAAACTTTTACATTAATTTTAATAATAACTTATAGCAAACTTTAATGATATAGAATATTTGGGGAACATTTAATCCTTAGCATAAATCTTTAAAAAATCGTGAATTATGCATAAGGGTCGCTTCTAGAGAACTTATAAAAAATATTATTCAAGAACATGCCTTTGAAACAGCATTTTTATTCACAAGAAAAATATTCTAAATGGACCACGAAATATTTCAAGTTTCTTCAATCTCCATCGAAAATATGTTCATTCACGTTTAATTCCGAAGTTGGAATTCAAAAGTACCTTGAACAAAAGCTATGTCGCCACAAGGAAAAAGCCCAGGGGGAAATTTTACCCATAAAGTTCCACCATAAACTCCTCTCTTTAACATTAATATACAACTTTTCTACATTTCAATCTGGCATCTTCAAGATTCGATAGTCATGAAAAGACGTGGATAGTCTTAGTCCAAAAGGAACCAAGCTACAAAATCAAGTCTGAGGAACTGTCTATGTCATCACTGTCGATTTCAACAATGGTGATACAGCTAGCCAATTTTTGTTACATGATGGTATATTAGACTGGGACCTACTATTTTAAACCACTCTAGCACTAAGAACCCCCTTTTCATAATCTACTTTGGTTGGGCCAAGGTCGTAATATAGCTACAGATGGGTATTTAAAAAAAGATATACTTCAACCCAAACTTTGAGAACGATGGACAGTATCCTTCTAATCTCAAGGTCATAATCTCGCCATTGATGTTTTTGTGTGACGAAGACCACTCGAAATAACAATAGGCAATATTTTTTTATAAATTTAATTATCAATTGTGCATCGATTGAACAGCAAAGCGCTTCGAATTATTTAGCTTACATTTCGGTTGCTTGAGAAAATAGATGTCACTTCTAAGTACCTAAACTTGACTCTGGTAATTGTTAAACTTCAAAAATTTAAATCTAGGACAAAAAGCATGTAATTTTAATAAAATATCACTCGGTACCTTTCAGATAAATGAGGCATTTTTTAGCTACTTCCCATATCTTTTCTCTCGGTTGGATGGTGTAGAAGGCATATCTAACATTTCGGGTTGAAGAACGAATCGTCAAGTCAGCAAACATATCGTATGAGTGAAAAGGAAATTGAAAACCTAAGCAGAAATCTAAATTCAGACCGGGCGTCTCGAGCCATACATATTTAAATTCGTGAGTTTCGATTATTGAAAGGGAGGGGACGGGGATGTTGCACATGCTTTTTGACAAAAAACGGAACAGGAAAAAAACTGGAGTCGTGTCCGAAAAACATGAGTACAAGGAATAGGGAAGTGTGTCCTGGCCCACCGAACAAATTTATGCTCGCTGAAATTCACGGTTTTGTACCCCGTGTATATGCCACCGTCTACGCTTGTAGAAAAGTACTTTTGTCACTTTAATCAAATGGGAGATGCTTAATTTTTTTCCAAGCATAATGCAATATTTCCAGTTCGATGTGTACGATCCTAAGCAGAAATAGCAGCCTATTTGTAAGATTCGGGAAATAGTAATACATATTTAAAATGAAAAGCTAAATGTTAACAAGTAGGTTTGCGTCAGTAAGCTACCACTTATACCAGCTTATACTGATGTATGCATTATTTTTTAAGAAAAAAAAAGGGATACTCCGCTGGATCCCATTTTCTTAGAGTTTGAGAGCTTCCACGCACACTACTGCGAAAATGCATTTAAGTGCAAAGCTAGAATAGTTTTCTAAATTCTAGTCTTGAGCACATTGGGGCAAATATCTTCCTATTCTCTGCAAAATGTCTCACAATTCCCGGACTACCTTTAAGACATCGTATGCACCACATCTGAGCAAACACGGATAAATAACCAGACATTTGTTGTCTGTGATTGAATTCTTTTTAATAAAGAACAAAACTTCCCTTACTGCAATCAATAATCATCCATTTATTTACATTTGTAGCAAAATTAAATCGACTTCAGTAAATCCAATCAAAAATCAAATTAAGACTAATTAAAAATAAGTAGGTTTGTAACAGAATCTGTCGCTTAGCCCGCTTCCACATAACATTTGTGTTCAACAGGAAAAATGACACCAAACATCATATTATTTCCATAACTATTTAGACGCTAAATTTGGCTAGTTTTATTTTCTTTCGAAAATTCAATAATTATTTTTTGTCGTTTGCTAAATGTATTTGTATTTCAACGAATAAATGTAATATTCCTTGCTTTCAAACGAAGCAAAATATTTCATACTTCATATCTACATACAATCTAAGAATCTCTTTGTGAAACATATTTGACGCCATTTTAAACTGATTTATGCCGCAAAAATAAATCTCTAATTTATTATTTAAAAGAAATTAAGTTTCTTAAACGATTGTTGTGAATGGAAATAGTGATTTAATTCTCAAAAAATGGCTTCTTTTCCTTTTCAAATGAGCATTATATTTAGCAGGGATTTTTTTGATAATTGAAGTATTTTTGAATTCGATTTTTCTGGAATTTTCATTGTCTTCACATTTTGATGCTCTGAATTTTTGTGACGAATTGCACTTGTCTGTATCATTAGTTTGGGATATGAAAGTGGGTGACGGACATACAGACGCACGGACTGAACGATTATAATACCTTCTACTTACTTTACGTTATAAACGTAGTGTGGGAGCAAAAAAGAAATCAAATACTATTCCAGTTTTAAACTTTCATAACAAACTCGTGTGCTTTTTAACTTAAATACTTAATTTTATCTCGAGCAACAATTTCATGACCATTCAGGGTTCGAATTTTGAGAAATCGCTTCTAAATTATACTTTCAGTATACTGAATGAATAAGTTCCTAAAATTTGGAACCTATACCTCCATAGTTTATTATAATCTAAAATAGAGTGGAAGCTTATTACTATTGGTTATATCAGCGCCAAATAGAGCTATACAGTAGCCAGTGGCGACAAAAGCTTTTTTTTACCATAGCATTCGACTTAACCGCAGTAGCACGGGAACATCGAATGCAAGTGGCGACAAAAGCTCTTTAGTAAGAACCATAGCCTTCGACTTAACCGCAGTAGCACGGGAACATCGAATGCAAGTGGCACCATAAATTTTAAACCCTCAACTCTACTTTGAATTAACTAGAATTTTTTGGGATTCTAAATTCAATTCGTTATCTGGAATCTAGATTCATTTCCACTTATTTAAATTGCAGAAAATAAACCTGAATACAGTCTTTGTGGTTTCAAACCAACAGTTTATTTTTTTCCTGCCTAAAGCATTTCAGTAGTTTTCGACTGATATCGCATTTTAGCTATAAAACTACGCGTCTGGATCGTAAAATGGAATGTACTATTATAAATCGGGTGTGCCCGTCGGTTCTATCATCCACTTTTCATAGATCTATTTACAAATGACATAGACAAGTGTGATATGAAACATTCCTATTATCAACAAGTTAGGTTACATGCTTAATATTATTTAACAGGAGAAGTATTTAATTTTTACAAAAACTTTTTAAGTTCTCACAGTCACAGTAAGGTTTTTTCATAAAAGCTTTTTTATTAATGCTTAGTAAATATTTAAATGATACGTAAAAAGATCAAAGATATCAAATACTACTTTCTTACGCAAAGTTATAAACAGAAATATTCAGGGAGTAATGGCAAAATAAAGAAATCTTAAGGGAGTCTACTAAATATTGATACGAAGAATGTATCCTGTTTCTAAATTAGGCTTGCGGTGTTTGGTATAAAATTTTTGGTGTTTGCCAAAAATATAAATATTACTTATCGTCCGCATGATTATTCACAATTAAAAATAAATATTTAATTATTCGTAGAACAAAAACCATAAAACTACTCCAAAATGCACTTAAAATAGGAAATGTAAATTAACAAGTAGGTTTGTAACAGAATCTGTCACTTAACCCGCTTCCACACAACAGTTGTGTTTAACAGGTAAAAAGGCGCCAAACACGTCATTAATTCTATATTAAACATTTACCAGCTAAATTCGGCGAGTTTCATTTATTTTATTTCGAAAATCAAATCAAATAATTATTGCTTAAATCGTTTGAAAAAATTTATATTTCAAAGAATAAATATGAAATAGTTCTCTCTTTTAAATAGATTGCAAACATTGCATACCAACATACAGAAACTCGAAGTGAAATATATTTGACGTCATTTCAAACTGATCGATGTCGCAAAAATAAATTTATTTTAATTTATTGTCTAAAAGAATTAAAGTTTCTTGAGCGATTGTTCGGATGGCAATGGTGATTTAATTCTAATAAAAATGGCTTACTATGCTTTTTAAATGAGCTTTAAATTTTGAAGTTTTTAAATAATTGAAGTATTTTGAAAATTTCAGAAAAGAATTCGAATTCTTTTCTGAAATTTTCAATGTATTCTCATTTTGATACGCTGAATTTTTTGACGTATCTCACTTTTCCGTAGCATTTGTAGTTTGCAACAGCGATTTAAATTACTCGAAATTGAATTTCAATGCTAATTCAATGGGAAATTCATCGACAAATAGTAGATTTATGTCCGTCCGATTGTTCAGACAGACGGACAAAAAGTATGAAAGTTGGGTGTCTGGGCTTATACCTTTCTAATGAAAAAAGAATTTTTAAGATCGAATTGATAGAACTGATTTTGGAAGGGGGGTACAGACAGACAGACGGAGGGACAGACATCGACAGCATGTCAATACCTACTTTTTCATTTTTTTTTAATTCTTCGAATTAAAAAAAAGAAAAGTAGGCTAAAAAGAAACATATTTTAAAACTAACCTATGTTTAGATTAGAGTAGAAGCATGAGAGGGATAACAACCAAAGCATCAGACTTTACCGCAGTAGCACGGAAACATCAAATGCAAGAATTGTCGCCCACACACAATGGCTGATAATTTTACAGCTTTTACTCTACTCCAAAAAAGGTCAGTTTTCCAATTAAAAAAAAAAGTATTGTAAAACTAACGTATGTTTAGATTAGAGTAGAAGCATGAGAGGAATGACAACCAAAGCATCAGACTTTACCGCAGTAGCACGGAAACATCAAATGCAAGAATTGTCGCCCACATACAATTTTTGATAATATTATGTTACAACTTTTACTCTACATCTTGCGCATTACGTTTATAACGTAAAACGTGGAAGGTATTATAATCATTTAGTCCAACCGTCACCCACTTTCATAGAAAGAACTACAAATCTCATAAAATAGTGAGGTGCGTCACATTGAAGCAAAAAATCGATTTGGCTTTATCCGAAATTTCATTAACAAATTCAATAGAAATATATTTAAAATTTAAATAAATAAAACTTATCTACTTTGAAAGATCACAATTCCATTTTTAGCCGACTTTTCTTTGTTTTAATTCGAGGAATTAAAAAAAATGAAAAAGTAGGTATTAATATGCTGTCGATGTTGGTCTGTCTGTCCGGTTGTACCCCCTTCCAAAATCGGTTCTATCAATCCGACTTTAAAATTCTTTTTATTAGAAAGGTATAACCTCAGACACTCAACTTTCATACTTTTTGTCCGTCTGTCTGTACGATTGGACGGACATAAATCTACTATTTGTCGACGAATTTCCCATTGAATTAGCATTGAAATTCGATTTCGAGTAATTTAAATCTGTTGCAAACTACAAATGCTACGGCCAAGTGAGATACGTCAAAAAATTCAGTGCATCGAAATTAGAATATATTGAAAATTTCAGAAAATAATTCGAATTTAAGTACTTTAATTATTTAAAAAATATCAAAACTGAATGCTCATTTAAAAAGCATAGGAAGCCATTTTTTAAAGAATTAAAACACCATTGCCATCGCAACAATCGCTCAAGAAATTCTTTTAGACAAAAAATTAAAATAAATTTATTTTTGCGACATCGATCAGTTTGAAATGACGTCAAATATACTTCACTTCGAGATGCTTTGTATGTTGGTATGCAATGTTTTCAATCTTTTTAAAAGAGAGAACTATTTCATATTTATTCTTTGAAATATAAATTTTTTCAAACGATTTAAGCAATAATTATTTGATTTGATTTTCGAAATAAAATAAAAACTAGCCGAATTTAGCGGGTAAATGTTTAATATAGAATTAATGCTGTGATTGGCACCTTTTTACCTGTTGAACACAACTGTTGTGTGGAAGCGGGTTAAGTGACTGATTCTGTTACAAACCTACTTGTTAATTTACATTTCCTATTTTAAGTGTATTTTGGTGTAGATTTATGGTTTTTGTTCTACGAATAATTAAATATTTATTTATAACTGCAAATAAATCATGCGGACGATAAGTAATATTTAGTTTATATTTGTCAAAATATAAAAGTGTAGTTGCAGAAGTAAAGCAAAAAATTAAAACTGCAAAGGAAATAAAATATCGTGATGAGTTTATTGCTTGTGGTAAAGATCAGAGAAAACAGTGGAGATTTGTTAATAATCTTATTGGTAAAAACAAAAAGAAAAATATTTTACCGAGGGTTATTACTGAAAATATTGTAAATGATTTCAACTATTTTTTTATTAATTGTGCGATTGTTAATGTAAACAGTAATTTCAATAATAATATGGATTTTAATACAAATTTTACAAAATGCAAATCTTTCTTTCTTTATGAGGTATCCGAAATTGAGATCTTAAATATTGTTAATGCTTTAAATGAAAAAAAAGCTGTCGGGTACGACAAAATTTCTGTAAGAGTTTTAAAAATGCTTCTTAAGTATAAACCTGAAAAAATTGTAAATTTAATAAATCTGTCTTTTAAAGAAGGAGTGTTTCCAGAAAACTTAAAAATAGCTACAGTAACGCCTATCTATAAAGCGGGAGAAATTAATTGTTTGGGAAATTATCGTCCGATTTCTGTGTTACCCATTTTTTCAAAAGTGTTTGAAACAGCAATGAAAAATAGACTGTATAATTTTTTAAATAAAAATAATTTCTTTTCTAAAAATCAATATGGTTTTATAAAGGGACTAGGAACCGAAGATGCACTCCTAAGATTTACCAGCATAATATATAAATCCTTAAATGATAATTTAAAAACAGTTTCTATTTTTATTGATATTTCAAAGGCTTTCGACTCAGTAAATCATACTATTTTGCTTCGCAAGTTATATGCAACAGGTGTTAGAGGAAAACAGCATGAATGGTTTAAAACTTATTTAACTAATAGAAAACAATTTGTAAAGTTAAATAATATGAATAGTAATTACTTGGTTATTAAAAAGGGTGTGCCTCAGGGCTCAATTTTGGGCCCGTTGTTGTTTATAATTTTTATAAATGATTTTTGTAATTTGTCACTATTTGGAAAATTAATCACATATGCAGATGATACTGTTTTGGTATATTCAAGTAAAAACTATAACTTATTGAAAGAAATGATAAACTCTGATTTAATAAAGGTTAAAAACTGGTTTCAACAAAATGACTTAATTATCAATAGTGATAAAACTAAATATATTAATTTTAATATGATTACTGGACATGCAGAAGATTTAATTTTTAAATATCATATTTTATGCCAAGGAAATGTTTCAAATTGTGATTGTCCTCTTATAAACAGAGTAGAAAATATAAAATATCTTGGACCAAATGTCGATCAAACATTTAAATGGAAATTACATGTAAAAAAGGTAAATGATAAGCTACGTTTTGGTATTTATGCTTTTTACTACTTAAAAAATAATCTCAGTAAAACATTTTTAAAACAGTTATACTTCGCTTTTATACAATCAATAATACAATACGGCATAACCTCATGGGGCGGTGACTACCTAAGTAATATTAAACCGTTAATAAATACTCAATCCAGATTGATTCGAATATTAAACAGTGAACCAGAAAATTTTGACAACCCGATTTTAACTATAAGACAATTATATGTATACAATAGTCTTCTATATTTATATAAAAACAGATCATTCTGCACCCTTAAAGACCCTGTAAATTACAATTTAAGAAACACAACTTTTTACAATATACCTAAAGCAAATAAAGAAATTTTCCGTAAAAGTTTTATGTATTTAGTACCCAAATTTTTTAACTCTCTGCCTGAACAAATAGTAAGTTTAACTCATAAAAATGCTTTTAAAAAAGAAGTTAAGCATCACATCTTAAATACTGATGTAGACATTCTTTTCTAATCTGTGATATAATTAAAAAAATAAGTGACAACTAAATTTTTATACATATATTGTTATTTTATTATTATTTTTTGTAAACAATAGTGAAGTTATGTATTTTACCGTTCTGTAATATGTTTGTGTATCTCGTGTGTCCGATCATCTGCCAGATTTTGTTAGTTTTTGTTTTGTGTTTTTGTTCATGTTTTGTTCCCCTTTTGTTTGGGTGTAATTTGAAATATTGTTAATTTTCTTCAATGGATTTTGATTGTTAATTTTATGTGTTGTCTGGAAGGGACCGGGGGCCCCTTGACAACCAATATATTTCTGTTAAATAAAAAAGTTTTCTTCTTAAAAAAAAAAAAAAAAAGTTTAATGGCGATTGAAAATTAATGAAAAGGCTTTAAGAAGTTAAAATTATAACTGGATGCTGTGTTTAGTGAAATTTATTCTAATGTATATAAATTTTAATGTAGAAACGGTTGTTGATGTCACTAACTGTTACAAACCTAGTTTTTTCAAGATAAGAATTTTAGCAAGTATTTAAGTAACAGGAAAATAGGCTATTTTAGTTCTTTCAGAACTTTTTTTTTATTTTCAATAATTCCACTGTTGCATTTTCATCAAAAGCATTGGAAACTTTATTTAAAAAAAAAACTCTTGAAGAAATATTTATCAATGTAACATAAATCAGTTTGGATTGATGTCATTATTACAATAGAAGAAAGTTCTTCAGATGGTTCATTATATATGTATGAAGAAAGATAGTTCTAACTGCAAAAGTATATGTAAAGTTTCGCTTTATTTGTAAAGCATCAATTTTAATAGTTATTTTTCAAACTGCAAATTACTTTAACAAGCGTTTAATAATATTTATTGAATATTCAAAAGGAAGAAAGGTGGGGACTAAAAGATGAGCATTAAGAACACGACAGAAAACGTTATTTTTTCGCATAAAATGGTGTTTTCATTTTTTAAATATTGTAAAATGTTAAATGATAATAGTTTCCCTTTCATTTTTAATGCAAAAAAAATTACATCATTGTTCTTTGAGCTTCAAACAAATTTTGTCAACCGATAAAAACTATTAATTCTGTGAAAGATGAATGAAAATAGTTAATTTTTGCAATCAAAACTTTAAATTAGACCTAGCTAAAGACAGTGTTTGGCGAATTTCTTTCTAAGGTGTATAAATATTACGTTTCCTGCTAAGAACAAATATTGTATGGAAGTGGTTTAAGTGGCAGATTCGGTTACAAACCAACTTGTATTTTTATTAATAATGTGTGAATGCGCTTGCGTTTGTCTAAATCAGTCTGAACCCAAAACAAATTGTAGATACACATTTTAAAAAAGTCAAAATGTATGTAATAAAAACGGAGAAGTTATCTCGTTACTTTTACAGACTTAACAAGAACTGAAACATTTTAATTATATTCTGGTATTACGAAATAACACATTTAAAATAAGAACAAGAACGTGGGTTTAGCTGGTAAAATTTTAATGTGAACATTTAATTATTGCACAAATCTTTATTTGCTAATTAACACTTTATCAGATTTCCCTAGCTTGATTTAACTGTTTACAAATAAAAATTAACTAAACGGATGAATATTTATGCTGTAGTGGAAAGTTTGAACTCGTTTAAAAACTTGTTCAAATCACAGACGGTTCATTATGTATAGTACCGGCTGGATGGAAGTTCAAATTTTTATTGTGAGTTATCTTGTAGAGAATTGGGGTGAGATGATGGAATGCAAATAACTATTATAGCTCTGCAGATTCGGCCGAGATCCAATCAGAGGTCCGTATATGCTCCTTAAGTAAAAGATTGAAATGAAAATGCGCAGTGGTAAATTCTCCGACGAATTGTGACCTTTTATCGTCCACGCTACGTTTAAAACAATAAAGTAAAAGTGGAAGGTTTTACAATCGTTTAGTTTGTCCGTCATCTACTTTTACAGCCGGAACCGCAACTGCCCCAGGCGTGGGACGAGTCAAATAAAAGCAAATAATCATTCTAAGTTGTATTCCAAATTTTATTAAAAATTGGGAGAAGAAACATATTTAGAATTTAAAATATTAAAAAAATTAATACGCTTTTCAAAACAAAACTAAAATACTGAATTCCTGAATAGGGGAGAGTGTTGTACCTTGGGACACTGACAATTTCTAAGAATCTATTGGCAATATTCATACATTGTTTATTTCTAATAGTAGCCTTAACCAACAGGCATCGTCAAAATAAAATTTAACACTAGCATCATTGAATTGATGAATTGGTGACCCCAAAGTAAATATTACCCCAAACATTACCAAAAAAAAAAAAAAACATTACCCCAAAGTAAATATTTTTCTCATTCTAATATAATTTTTTACCTTTGTACTTTTACAAAAAGTCAACTGCATTTTATTTTCTTCATAAAAGAGAAGATTTTAAAATATTTTGGTTATGAGAAAATAATGATAATGCATTTAGATTGGCCACCATCTTGCTTTTATTTAAACCATGTAGCGTGTTGTACCTTGGGACAGTAAAGCATATTGTATCATCATATAATGTTAAATAATTTGGACTTGCAATTTTGCTGTATAATTTAAATTATTTTTGAATTATGAAGTTTTATTTGTGTATTTCCTTGAAAAAACAATAAAGTTTGTTTCCTGACACAAATTAGTTCAAGTGTATGACTATTGAATGAATTATAAAGTATGTTCCAAGATACAACATCATATTGTACCTTAGGACAGTTTATCCTCTCTACTTTAAATGAGTGGCAATTTTTAAATTTCAAGAAATCATTTAATCAATTCATATAATTTAAATTGAACTTCAATGATTAAAATTACATCAAACTGTTTGAGTAAAAAAACTTGCGATAAACAATTAACAATTTTCTTTTAAAATCATACCACATCAAGCAGACGCATAAATGCGACTCTGTAATATTAAACAATAAATTACTAATCCTAAATGATATCCTCACAAAACTAAACCTTTCCTCGGTCAGCACCGCAACTGGACATTAATCAGACAATGAACACATTCCCTCGGACTGTAAACCAAAACCTTCCATCGTATCCGTTTCCATTCCAACCGGATAACGCACTATCAATGTCCGGTATTTGACCATCAATTCCTACTGTCCTCAATTTGACCCGGCTGGACTGCCGGAATCCGGTAATTGCCAGCGCGGCAAAATATTCAAATTCCATTCGTCACCCGACAACCCTGAAGAGATGTGAAAGAAACGGAAAAAGTTTAACTTGGTTATGTTATTTACAATAATGATATAAGCTTATTAGTGGTATTTTTAAATAATGTGTATCGAAGTAAAAAGTCTCATGAACAATTTAGGTTGAGGTAAATTTAATCGTACACACCTGCTATTGCCTCATTTTTCAAAGAGGTTTAATTTTTCTTACCTAATTTAACCAATTTCTTTCAATTAAAATTATTCGAAAAGTCTACTGATATTCAAGTAGCGGACCTAATCCAAAGACTTTGGTATCGAGGGTTAACTCTCTAACCACTCTTCTATAGGTTTTATAAGCAAAGTGTATAAGAAAACAATCGAATCAATTCTTGCCTCGAACCAATTCTTTTGGCCCCTTTTCGACGAAAATAGTACCATTATAATGTGAATAATTTTTTAAACAGAAATAATCTATTCAAAAATAATTTTTGAGAAAAGTAAAAACATGGTTATATTCTCCTTTTCATGAAATAAGCCTAAGTTAACCATATTGATATAGGATACCTTTGCTTTAAAATAAATATTAAGTACGCACATGCTACAAAAAATAAAACCTTAGCCTTAAAATTTAAAACGTTTAAAAACCAGTGCAGTAAAAATTTGACGTTTAAATACGTCAGAATGGAGGAAAAAATTTGTTTTGTTTAAAAGTTGAGTAATTATTTCCCGTGTTATTCCTAAAAAGACTAAGAAAAAACAGTCGTTAACAGATAACTGTTTTGGAAAAGGAACAGACACGTTCGATTCTATTCCTCTATTGCTGATGAAGCAACGTTTTAGTCCAATTCATTTGAGACTGGGCGGCAACAAAGATAAGTAATGAAACAAATAGCGATAATGTGGATATTAAATGGAAATGTCGAGTTATATAAAGCTCAAAGGATAAATGGAAAACGTAGATCAAATGAATCAATTGGAAAGCTTCAGGTATTAAGATGTTGAAGTAATTGAATTAAGGCCAGAGTAATATTATGAAAAGGCACAACCAACCCGGGATTAAAATGCTTTTTGAATAAGTTTTAGCCAAATCTATCATAGAAACATTCAAACGCCACTAAAATCCAAAGTTAAAGCAAACGCTGAAAGAGACCATTAGTAACACAATAGTACAACCAAACAATACAGCCAAATTATACTAGAATGATAGTCCACATAAATTCTTTATAATTAAAATATGTGTTTATTCTTATTCATTTCATACGTTCCTTTGTCTCGCTTCTAGATGACGTTTGCATGCGTCTGAAAATTCCGATCTGTAACTTTATTTGAAATAAATCTTCGTGCCAAAAATATTCGGAAAATGAACTTTACGTGGTGTGATTTACCTGAGTCGAAGTCTTATGAAAAATTCTTTCCAGTCAAGAATCGAGATGAACATCACCTAGGTAAATTTTATATCAAACTTTTATTCCACCATATAAAAGGTAAGAGTTAGCATTTTTGGTAAAGTATCGCCCCGGATTTTCATAATCAACTTCCAAATTCTAAACTACTGCTATGTTCTGCTCGTTCAAAAGCTTTTAGTTTTCTTTACTAGGATGTTATTTAAATATATATCTTTCGTTTCAACTCACTGACACTTAAACTATGAAGTCCCATAAACTTTTTTACGGGATGTGATAAATTATTTAATATGAAAAAAAAATGTTTAAACAATAATTTATTAAATTAAAATCTATTTTAAAAAAAACCGGATAAAATAATTTATATCGGATAATATTTAAGATATTAAACATAACTGATTCTAAGTCCCACATTTGCTCAAAAAATTATCTTGTCTATTAAAGTTTCCGTTAGGAAAAGAAATCCTTTTAAATCATTTTGGAAAAATTAATTATGACGCACGCTGGATAAAAAAAAAATCGTTAAAACTCCCACTTCCCTTTAGATTAGTACCTGAAAATAGAAGATTTAAGTACTAACCCTCCTCTCCCCCACCATTTCCGCACTTTTCTTAAAACAATGTTTATATTTACGATGCTAACACTGTCTCCAGTTAAGTCCAATTTTCATTAATTTACGACACCGGTCCTACGCTAGGTAGTTAATTTGTTACAACATAGACCTAAGCCTCGGAACGTCTCTACGCAGCTGTTGATAGTAGGTTTTTCTGCCAAGTCGGGCCATTAAAAAGCACTGCCAGGGCGTGGATGGCGCCTTTTTCCGATCAAAGTTTAGCGACTTATTTTAGAGTTTTTAAAGCAGAGAGTAAAAAATTTACTGCGTAGAAAATTAATTGGTAAAATTACTCGCGCGAAAGATGCTTTAAAGTTCGGGCAGTAATTCATTTTGAAGTATTTTAAGGTAGAGTAATTTTTCCCCGGTAATCCAAATTAAGAAATTTTATGTTCGTCTCAAACCATGCTATATTTTGTGTGTGGGTTTTTGTCAAAAATGTCATTCGATATATATCGATACAAATTAGCAAATAAATTTGCACTGACGCTTAATATTCCAAAAATATTTGTATAATTTGGGAATATGAAATGTATTTCATAATACCATCAACATTGTTGGATATTCTTGCCAAAAGTAGGTTTCTTACTACAAAGTCTGTTTAAATATACAACTAAAAATATATATTTAAGAACTAAGCATTATCACTTTTTTTACAGACATACCTGTTTGTTATTGAGAATAATTTACTTTTTGGAATGCAACTTGAAACCTTTTTAAAACTTCGTCGAAACAGAATGAAATTAATGAGTAAAAACTTTGTGTACAATATCAATCGATACTAGCCGGTTATTTAACTACACCAGGAAACATTGAACCTGAACTTCTCGTCTACCAAGCTAAATCAGTCTTTCACGGTTTATTCGGTCTGTTACACATTTGCCCTTTGATCAGAACTCCCCTCTCATTGCCAAGGAAACACTTCTAACTAACGCACCATTTGGAGTGTAAAAGGAAAAGATAAAAAGGTCTTTCAGATTAAAAGAAACTGATGGAGGGAGAAATTCTAAGAGGAGGCAAGTTAAGGAAAACATTTGCTGAATAAATTTAAGAAGTAAAAATATTTTGTTTGAAGTCAGAAAAATGTTCAGTAGAAATGTAAAAAAAAACACTAAAATTTTCTGAAAATTTATCTTTATAAATATAAATAAGAAAAATTGTTTGAAATCAGACCTTAATATGTTCAAGAACGGATACGGAGTGTAAAAAAGGGTCAGCTGATCACCTTATATTTTCCCAATTTTAAAAATATAAAAAAATGAATCTTAAAAAAATTATGTGAAACTAGGAACTATGTTAGTGTGAATTACTATCGTAAATTCTTTTAAAGGCAGAATTTTCTCTCCGAATCCGCCTTATTTTCGTGGAAAAAGTTTTTAGCACAAACGCTACTCCTGACCACTTTCATCATCGTTAAATTTCATTTATATGAGCAATTTTTGTAGCGTGTAGTGTCATTTCTTAAAGTGATTACCAAATGGAAAGCTAATCCAAAAACTATCTTCCCACAGAATTAGCAATAATTTCAGTTTTAAAAATTCACTGTTTTGTCTATACTCTATACTTTGTACATACTCTATAACGCATAAGGTAAGACTCCTAAAAATCAAGTGGTTCTTCCCGTGTACTCTTCAATTGAGCAACACAACCGTCATATCTCAGCTAATTCCAAAGGCAAAATAATTGAAGTAATTCAAATCACAAATCCTAAGAATTAGAAACTTAAAAAAATGTCCCTGTCTGATAGAAATATTAAATGTATTTTGAACGGGGAATAGCGCTTAAAGTCTTTGAAAATTTAATCTTAATAAACCTATGTTATGACTTTAAGCACTCCGCGTTGTATGATTAAATACTGTTGAACGGCCCCCCAGGGATTAATAATAACTTCGGTACAATGAGAGAGATAGTAGATTACGAAGATTAGATCCCGAAACTTTTGACATGAAAGGAAATAGGTAGAAATGTAGTGTAATTATAATTTCATTTTCGTTATTGTAGAAAACGATAACGGCACAATGAATACAGAAAGTATCTATTTTATTTTAAGTCTTGACAATGAAAATTTCGAAAATGTAGAATCAGATAACTTTGTATCAATTGCAAACTATTTCTTTTATTTCGTCATAAAGATTTGTAGATAGTATTTACACATTTTTTAGTCTTATGAAGATTATAAATTTATAACTATTAAAAATTTATACGAGGACAAATTCTTTCAGAAATTCTTATTAATATTTTTCAAGAAATATATCTCTTAAAATAATACTGCACTAAAGCTGCATCTAGGTATGCAACTTAGTATTTATTTTATTGTTAGCTATATTATTTTTATAAACTAAAGTATTTTACTCTGCTTCCGTGTGAAAAGCAAACAATGCATAAATCTATACCAAATACGAAAAATAGTAGATCTAGTAGGCCATTATTAAGTGATCTAATAACCAAAATAAATATAGAAAACTTATACTTTTGTATAAATAGATATATACGTGTAACTTTCTTCCAGTAGATATACTAGCTTCCAGTTAAAATACATTAGTATAGTCTTATTGTGGGATTTGTTTTGGAAAAACAGTGAAGTACAGAAAGACTTAACAAAACATTTTTTAAATGGTTGATTTTTTGAAAATAAACTGTTATTGTGTAAACTTAACAGCTCCTTTTCAGTTACTAAAGATATCAATAACTTTTAATAATGATTATACAAATACAAGATTTGTTCAGGCAGTCGAAAGGCAGCAAGAACGAGACATCTTATTTACCAGTTACCGAATTCTTTAGACAAACTTTTTTTATTCACGCTTTTCGAAACGACAAAATTGGTAAAACTGTTCCACTTATTGATATCTCCGGTAACTTTAAACCCTCTGAGGGATACAGACGCATAAATCCGTCAAATGTATGTCAGATTTTTCATCAACACACCCATAATATTTCACTATATATAAATTTAATTTAATTAAATTTTAAATTCAAAATCATGGAGGAGCCATTTTCGTCTACTCCCGAAATATAATTTAGTTTAAAGTTTAAGCAATTAAATTTTCAGTTAAAAATTTAAATCTCATGCAGTAAAAGAAGTTTACACTTTAGCCAATTTGCTTGTCCCTCAGAAGGTAAAAATATTTCAGATTTATATAAAAAAAGCAGCCTGGTAACAAAATACTATAAAATCGTTTTGGAAAGAGAAAGGTAACATCCTAATCGCTTTTCTTCAACCTATCTAAAAACAGCCAATGTGAGCACGTGTCGATCTTATTTCGCAGAAATGTTGGGGGAGCGAGTAAACACATAGTCACGTTTGAAACATTTTTTTCGGAAAGTTGCTTCGGTGGTTGTTTCTACGAATGAAATAAAATAATATCACAAAGTATTAAGTTATCTCAATTATCATTGTTGAACAGCGCAATTTTTAAAACTGAATGTGGTAAATCAATTTGTAAGTAATTAAATGTTTGATGAAAATGATTAAAAAACCAAATATGAAAATATGAATGTAATCTTTTTTTCGCATCCTAAAATCTTCGTCAACTTCTTTATCAACGCGAGTGTTTCAAGTAGAATTAATCACAAAATTAAAACAACCGTTTTCGTAGTTATATTTTTAAACAATGCAAATACATAGATATCTAATAATTTAGATGCGTAAATATTTTTTATTTCAAACTAAAAATCCTTTTTAAAAACAATTTAAAAAGTGTAAGAAAGGTAAACTTGCAATGCAATTATTTTTAAATATTTGGAAACGTTTTATCTCTTAAAGACTGCAATAAGTTAATTTTTTTTTGTTTTGGTAGGTTAGTTTGAATAATCGTCGCACTAAGGGCTTACACGAGGATTATTGGTGATTTGTTGTTTTAAAAATGCACAAGTATGACACCTAGCATATGTTTTTATAGTAAAGTGAAAAAAAAAACAATTTAAAATGTGTAAGACATAACCTTGCAATACAATTATTTTAAAATATTTGGAAACTTATCTCCTAAAGATTGCAATAAGTTATTTTTGTTGTTTTGGTAGGTTAGTTTGAATTATCGTCATACTAGGGCTTATACACGAGGGTTATTGGCGATTTGTTGTTTTGAAAATGCATAAGTGTAACACCTAGCATATGTTTTTATAGTACAGTTTAAACCACGTTTGTCAAGCTGCATGTAGGTCAAACTTGATTATTTCAGATTATTATTTAAGGGTTTAATTATATAAAAAGTTATAAAATAAATATTAAAATTGATATTTAAAGCAATCACGAAACATTTCATTCTACAAAGAAACCTAACACGAGGGTAGGTGAAAAAGTTTAAAAAATATTTTAAAAATGGAATCGATATGTAAAGATAGGCAACCACCATAATGGAGAAACTGGGAACCGTCTCTTTCTCCAATATTCATTAAAAACAAATTAATGGATTTTTAAAGGGGAGAGGGGGCATCTGCATTGATTTCTAAATGTAATTTTAAAAGGTGTGGGCCATATTTTGTGGTTGAGATCATAAGCATCATGGATATTGATTCTGAAATAATGATTACGAATACCGCACAACAATTTTCACTTTGTGGGTCTTCCACCGTTTCGTTTTATGAAGAAACGTTAGAAAATAGCATATATTTTGGAGATAAGATACTTATTTATATATAATATTGTCAAAATTGCAGTAATTTATTGAATAGAAACAGTGTCAGAGACGAAACTATCAGTTTAAAGAAATTGAAGTCATTTTTAGGAGCTTCGATAAAGTTAACGTTAGGAAGATAACATGTTATATAGCTAGTAAAATTTGTAAATAAACTAAAGATTGGCACATTTTTAACTTCTTCACTCCTGAAAATAATCCTATGCATATATTCTTTATAAAAATATATATATAAACAATTATGTATTTAGAAGTAGGTTTTGTAAGTTATTTTGAAGAAATTGTTTACATTAGCTAAGGGTCACATCAAGTTAGTGAAATTTGTGGTTTTGAAGGTTAAAAATACACATTATTGGTGTGATATGAATAAACAAACTAGCTCTGTCAGTTTTTTTGTGTTTAATAGATCATTTAAATTTTTGATTTAATCCAAAATGTCCGATAAAGTAGGTAACCGCTGAAAAACTTTCCCCTGAAACTTCCGAAATCTGCTTGACCCTCTTTGTTCGTAATTTTTCAATACAAATAACAAATCAGCTGCTTCGATATGGGTATTTAAAAAAGTTTGAATATTCTATTTGTAATTAAAAAGTTAGTATTAAGAAAAATCTTAAAATAAAGTTGTGAAGTGAATTATATATAGGTCCAAGTACGAGTTCGCATTCCGACATTGAAATTACCATACACGCGAAATAGATAGAATTGGAACATATTCGCAAAATCAGTAAAATTGCAAGGAATATTTAGGAAGGACTTACCGAATTGGTGTATGGCTGAGCGCTGAGTCTAATACCATCCCGAATGAGCTTTTCCTTCACCAAGTTTTTGAGCTGCATCTTCGGGTATTTGCCCAACTCGGCCTTACCCTCTTCATACTCGTCCATATATCTGCGTCCACACAAGATCCTCGGTGACACATGCGACGTGGATGGTACAGGTTCATCATCACTGTCCGTCGCAGCTACTATCCTTCTAGACTTGTCATTGTAAGACTTTTTCTTGATGTCCTTATCCAGCCTTCTCGGCAGGGATCTCTGCTCGCAGTTGTGGATGATCCTTTCATCGTCCCTCAGATATCTGAGTGTGGATCTCTGGTGTACCACAGGAGATTTTTCTAGTCCGTCATAGGGCCACTGGTACTGGTCACTGGCACTGTCCGCGCCACCGCACAACATCCTGGGCATGCAACCTGTAAGTGAATCCAGCGAGTCGCTGTTGTCTCTGTTGTTGTGGTAGCCACCGGGCTTGCCGTTACCACGAGCGTTGGATGGCACAGACTGGTGCCGGATAAAAGCTGGACGTCCACCAGATCTTGGGTTCGGTGACGACGAACACGACGCCGCAGACGCAAAGTTGGCGCAGTTCTCATAGTCATCCGAACTGCTTTGGGTGTTATTTAAATACTGAGTTTGTTCTTCTAAAGTAAAGTACACGGCGGTACCGCCTTCCTGTACCAACCTCCTCACGGCCCGCCGGATGATCTCGCGGTGGGCCCCGTTGGTCACACCGATCGCGTCCAAATCCGGCTCGCCGATCTGCTTACAGATCTCCAGATCGTCGTATCCGTTGTCGATAAAACTATCGGAATATTGATCCAGGTGCATGGCACGAAGCCACTCGTACACAATGCTGTTGTCCGACATTTTGTCAAAGGTTTGTTGTGAAATAGAACACCAAAAGGAACACACGCCGGCCGGTGGCAGACGACGTTTATCAGCCGCGACGCGACCGCACAGCGGCCATCACTGCTGTTCCGACTCCGACTGAGCTATTTCGCTGTTTGTGCTTTCGCGTTTCGGGGGTTGCTCACTCAAACCGGCTTTTGGCTCTGCTCCTGGGGAATGGATTGCTCGCCAAGAAAAGGTGCCAATTACGATGATTGGCGACGCTGCTTGCTTGCTAATGCTAAAATGTACACTTAACGTTAGAAAAATAATGCTTTTTAGTTGTAAGGAATTAAAATCCATAAATTTTATTCAGTTCAGTTGTTTGTTAAGGTAGGCGAGTACCCAAAATTCTAAAATTTTTACTATTACTTTAATCTTTTCCAGTGATGAAAGTGGGAAAAGTGGGGGGATGCCTTCAATTAGAATGCCATGCCCCATCCCCCCTCTATGGATCATGAATTTGAGAGATATAAGAAGTGGGGGGATGTATAGCCATTTTCTTGAAAAGTGGGGTGACCGTCACCCCGCGTCTACTCCCACTTCCAGCACTTTTCCAAATTTGGCATAGTGATTTCAAATATTATGAACAATGCTTTTTGGGCAATTTTTTTTATTTAAATATAAGTTATCTATTTTAAACAGTGTTTTTCAACTAAAAAATGGGGTTTACTCTAACACCTTCTAGCATAAAAAGTTTTACATTAATTTACCTGAAATTTTTTACAGATGTTATTTCAATATATATCTGTGCCATGAACCCCAAACATCTGGTGTAAATTACAAGGGTTTTTTTTTTAAATGACCAAGTGTAAGTTAATCGAAAAAAATCTTTTTTTGTGGTTAATTTATAACATTTTTCTTAATAACTTCTTTTCTTATAATTTGTATGTAACTCTGGAGGGTCATTGCATGCATCAGTTCAAAACGAAGAATTTAACACTTAATTAATGTTTATAGGATGAAAATTCAATGTGGTAGACTTGTTACCGTAAACCTCTTTTTTTAGTAGAAAAACACCGTTTAAAATAAATTATATTTAAATAAAAAAAATTCCTAAATAGTATTATTCATTATATTCGAAATCCCTATACCAAATTTGGAAAAGATTAAAGTGATAGTAAAAATTTAGGAATTTGGGGTATTCGCCTACCAGTGATTGTCTAATTTTTTACGAGATTTAATATTTATAAATAATTTGTGTGTTAAAGTTTCAATTTTAATTTTTTTATCAAAACTGATGTTTCTTTTGTGCTTTAATATAAGGTACAAATAAGGCTCCCAGCAGCTATCAAGGATCCATCCAAAATATTAATCTATATATTAATATTATATTGATACTATAAGGAATGATTCCGCGTAAATTACCACGGTAAGATTACAATATAACGATTGACATAATCCAACATTGAACATTTTGGCATAAAATGAAAAGAGTCATCATTTGCATGAAACATTCTACTTTATAATTACTAATTTTAAATTATTATACAATACTGCATAGAAACACATTTTTCTTGTAATATAGAAAATATATTTATAAACTAATTATTTCAGATTAGACCTTGGAAAAAAATCTTACTTAGTTTTAATATTATCAATAACCAAAATATTTATTGAAAAATACAAATAATTTATATAATAGGGTAGTTCCGAAAAATGGTCTAGTGGTTTGGATCATAGCTGGATCCCTGCTCTTTACAACTCTTGAAAAGATTTAACATTTCTTAGTCTAATTTGTTTGAAAATCATACAAGGTCAGATAGTGAAGATAGTAAACATTGAGGCCAACAGTGCAATATTAGTTATACAAAAAAGCCCCAAAGAATTTCAGTTTTCAATCTTACAAATATTGCTTTTACAGAAGTTAAAGTATGTGCACATTGCAACTTTAATGAAAACAACGATGTTTGATTTTTATTGCAATTTAAAATTATATAAAAACTTAATTCGAAAAAATAATAAGCTCTTGGTGACGGATTATAGTCTATCACTAGTGAAATTGAGCATTGCCTCGCATTTCAACAGTAATGCTTGAAGACGAAGGTTACATTTGAAATGAAGACCAACTCATTCAGAAAATATTTCAAACTTTGCGCAAGAAACACGAGAGTGAAGGAAACAACATAATTATTGGCGCAAATAGTACGAAATACCAAAATCACCGAATAAACTATTTGCGACAATAATTTTTTTTCCTTTCTTCTCATGAAGACCAAGGATCAACGATATTGTTGCTACAAATTTACATGTCCTTTCTTTTAGGTAGATAGGTTAATTATTAATTATAAAAGGGAATAATAAACATATATTTAAGCACGAAATATTTAAATAAGTAAATTTCCGTAAAATTCACAATAAAAAGCTTCATATTATATACACTCTTAAAACAAAAGAGTGAAATCCACTCCACTAGGAGAAGTGCATTTTCGACACTGGAAAGAAGTTATTAACTCAGACCGAGTTAAAATCACTCGTTTGGAATGATCCTGTTGGAGGTTTAACACACAAAGGATCCACTCCTTTCGGGAAAGTGCATTTTCTAGACTGGAGGAGTGAAAATTAACTCAGACTGAGTTAAAATCGCTCGTTCGTTGTAAGAGTGTACTTGGAAATAAACTATATAAATTCTTATCAGCATTAATTTATAGTTGGTTTTATTTAATTTTCCAACATCCTTCTAAATTTATATTTAAAAAAAAAGATTCAATGCTTGGAACTATAATTACAATTTTAAATAGCGGGGAAAACAATAAACTTTTTTCGTACTGACCTTTTCTAGCCTTATTTCCAGAATGACTTCCTCCATAATTGTACTACTTGCGGACCTACATCAACTTGCAACGCAATATAATATTTTACATATTATAGTCTACAACAGTATATCTCAACTTTTGACAGCTGGAGTTGTTTCTTCTTATCGGAAAAAGAGGCGTATCTCTCATTGCCACCCGTGCATTTGTATTCACAATGAAGATTTTCTTAGACACTAGCGCCACCCACTGAAAACAGACTAATATGCATCATGCATAAAATAGCAATCATAAACTCTGATTGGCGATTTCATACAATATAGACTTCCTGTCATTTCTATATATAGTTCCAAATTTCAAGACGTTTTTAATAGGAGTCGCTTCGGCCACTTTTACAAATACGGTTAACCTGTTATGCTGCGCACTAGAGCTAGACTAGTGGGTCGCGAAACATCGTTTGAAAAACGCTATACTATAACAAAACATATATTTCATGTTATTTTTATAATTTCATAGAGAAAATTTTAAAAACTGCGTTACGTTTCAACACAAAAACCTTTTTAATTAAAAAAAATTACAATTTAGCTTGAGTTTCAAATAACCATTTTTTTTCCTACTTTAAATTCTTCCATACTAGGGGGCTACGCCCCCTGCTCGCTATCGCTCGCCAACCCCCGGGAATTGCTACGCAATTCCCATTGGCCGCTTCGCGACCGGCTCGCTGCGCTCGCTCGCTGGTGAACATAAATAAGATTATGTGCTAGCATTAAAAAACAAATATGAAGCAATACATAATAAATGCACAGGAAGAGTTGAAAAAAAGTTACTAAACATATCTTTTAATAATGTGACATTGATTAGGGGTTGCAGGCTCTCCGAGAGAAACACATTTGAAAACAGTTGAACTGTTTTCAATAGTTTTAATATTTTTTTTTAGCATGTAGTACGAACATTGAAGTGAATGACATTGATCAAACTTTTCTTGATAGAGCAATACAAAACTGGTTTTGGACAGTATAAGAATATTTCCAGTTTCTGGGATAATATAAAAAATAGTAAGACATTAAGTTGACCATAGCCTGCTTTATTTCCTGCACTTGCATAAAGTGGCCAGGCTATTTGATATATCTGGCCATGTGAAACAGTAAGGTCCCACACCAGGAAGAGGCTTCACGTTTGCTCTGTTTCGTTCTCTATTCCAAAATAGTGCTCCACAAAACTCACAAACTTCCCTCAGTTCTCCACAATCATGTTCTGGAATTGAAGAATCTCGAACGCAAATGCGTTTTGATAATCGTTGGCGATCAGATTCATTTAGTTTAGATCTTCGTATAGATGCTTCAACTGCAGTTTCATTTTGTCTCTCTAACCTTGGGCAAGCATTTCGTATTCACCTTTACTGTACGGTAACTATTGGCGCGATTTTCCGATTTGGCGATAAATAGTTTTTTGTGGCAACCTGTCTGACCTGACCGAAACGCATAATGGCTAGATAGGGTTGCCGGAAAACGTCATCGTTGTGAAGAGAGCATGAAGTCAAAAGTCGCCAGAATACGGACTTTTGGCGCGATTTCGGAAAGTTCGCCAATAGTTACCGTACAGTAAATTTCTACCGCATTTCGTAAATATTGAACTGCCCTATCTTAATTCATATTACTATTAAAGTTAATTCGATACCAAGTGCCGAAATTCAATATCGAAACCATGTGTCAACACAAAGATCTCAAATCCAAACAAACAAATCAAATGAAAATATAGTGTTGCCAAACGTGATTGAATATGTACAATCTGCAATATTTCTGTTAAAATGTCTTCAGAAAACTATTTTTATTTCGAAATGAAAGACCGAAAAGTTCATAAAATATAAAAATGTTATTTTGTACCATTAGTTCGTTAATATTTGATGTTGTATTCCACTTTCTAGTTTAGTCACCCACTTTCTAAATGATATGGAAGCAGAGGGCAAGCCTCAACCCAAGTCAATCAACCAATCAATCGATGATTTGGAAATCGTAATTCTGCTTTTCTAGCTATATTTCTCATGGAAATATTTTAAGAAATCGTTTTTTTTTAAATAAAAATAGATGTTATATGCAAAAATATAAGTCAGTAACCCATTAAATTCGTATTTTGAATGCTGATAATTTTGGTTAAGCCTAACTTGGCTGCCATGCTGACAGAGCCGTTGCCATTCCGACCATAGAAATTTCCCTTTTTTTCTGACCACGTAAGAAGAATATATATATAGATACTACACATTTCTTTCCAGCAATAAAACGTCCAAAGGATAAACCTCAATCAGAAATAATGACCCTACTCTCGCAAATATATTCTGATTCTGCAATACCAAACTTAATTCTTCCCTACCAGCAAACCTCAAAATGAAGAATAAACAGCCGATCTCTAAAAATTCCACAAATATCATCATGGAACCGAGCATGAGGGCAGACACAATCATTTATTACGCATTCCATGATCGAACTTTATGTTGTTTCTTGATTCTTGAGTTAGGGGGGGGGGGGGGGGGGGGGGGCTTATGCTTGTGTATGCTGGGGCGCCGGTTTGTCGCCCTATTTGAATTCCATCTCCTTCTGAATGTTCATTTGCTGTTTATCGATTCGGTGCTTTTCCGGAGTTAGTTCTCCGGAATGCAATCCGGGATGTATTTTTCCCGGAATGTTTAAAATTTCGGAAACGATCGCTGGTTTCATTTTTCATTCCGCTTGAGAGGTTTCGGTTCGGGATTGGGCATAAGATTGTGCTGACTTTCGGAGGATTTTTATGTGATTATAAAAGTAATGAGGTCATCTTGAATGAAGATCACTACGTTCAAGTTCTGAGTTTTTCAAGTTCAAGTTTATTGTATAATATATTTTATCATTATCTAAATGAATAAATATTTAAGAATTAAAAGAAAAATATATATAATTATTCTTACGATTTTTATCAAATCTGCAATATCTAATAGATTTATATAAAAATCGCAATTTTAAACGTTCACAAATTGAGCCACGTCAACCTTATCTTACAAAATATATGAAACTGAAATATATGATGAACTAAAAAAAATAATGGATAAAAATATTTATCAATTTTTTATGCTCTGTGCTTGGTTTATATTTAAAATCGTATATTTATTCCATGACATAGCTATATATTTAGACTTTCATAAAAAGTTAATCTAAATACAACATTAACAACACCCCAATCTAAACTTTGGTTAAATTCGATATTTGTTTTTTCAAAACAACCATAATTTAAAAAAAAAAGTATTCCAATTCGTCTTTTTAAATTCATATTTTTAAGATCAGAATTTTTTTTATGTATGTACCACACAAAAAGGTAATAATTTTCCCAACAGGCTTCCATTTCAGGAGACATAACCACACTGGCGCACAATTTGCTGCTTGTCTGAACGCGAATGCAGGGCCCGCTCGTTTGCCCAACCAAGTGTGGGGACAAAGCATAAACTCTCTTATGCTTGTCAGAAGAACAGTGATGCAAGCATTTGACAAGGGGAAATGGACTAAAGTAAGAATTTTACCCGTAGAGAACCCCCCCCCCCTAAACTTTATATTTATAAAAAGTATTTGTTAATTTCATACTGTTTCCTGATTTCCTACTTTTTTAACTATGAATGACGCTCGTGGCTAATAGCCAGCGTGTTAGCTCTAGTGCAACGATGACTCAAACTAAACTAAACTTTCTTAACTTACGATTTAATTTTTTTATTAAGTTTGGTGTCTAATATCACAAAGCTCTCAACAATCTCATTTTTATTTTTATTAGGTTTTGGTATTGAGAAATAGTCAATGAAATGATATAAAAGATGGATTGCTTTTTAATTTCGTGCTAATCAAAAATGAAAATTATGAAGCATAAAATGTTCAAAACTTTCTATTTTCTTAATTTCAACATTATGATATTATAATTACATATAACCGAAAATAACAGCTTCACTTAAATGAAACTCGATCACCTAATACCAGAAACCTTTCAGAGCAACATAAGTCATAAAGGCAATAAGCTAGGTGGTTAGGTCAAACTATCCCGATCTTCTTTAAGGGGTCACAGGAGTCTTAAAAATGTGCAAAGAAGGTACTACAAAACATAGTTTGATCTTTCATGTCATTTTTGAACTACTCAATGTATAAGCATATTTTTTTTATATGTAATTCAACAAGATTTATTTATTATAAGACAAGTTTTTAAATGTATGAAACTTTAGCCAAAACTAAAATAAATGATACTAAACATGAAGCTATTAGAACACATTGTGATAAGGCTTGCGCGGCAAATTGTGAGGTCAAAATTAAAAAAAATGACCAAGAAAATGACTTTATATTGTACAAATATGTACAAACAAAGACTTATACCTAAATTCTCAGCTCAATTTGAATTAGAAATTATTTTAAGAACTTTTTTCTAAAAAAAATTAATAAAAATTTTAAAATTTTGATTTGAAATTTTTTTAAAAATAATTTCTAATAAAAATTGGGCTGAGAATTTAGGTATAAGTCTTTGTTCGTACATATTTGTATAATATAAAGTCATTTTCTTGGACTTTTTTTAATTTTGACCTCACAATTTGCCGCGCAAGCCTAATCACAATGTGTTCAAATAGCTTCATGTTTAGTATCATTTATTTTAGTTTTGGCTAAAGTTTCATACATTTTAAAACTTGTTTTATAATAAATAAATCTTGTAGAATTACATATAAAAAATTCTGCTTATACATTGAGTAGTTCAAAAATGACATGAATGATCAAACTATGTTTTGTAGTACCTTCTTTGCACATTTTTAAGACTCATGTGACCCCTTAAGACCCTTTAAGCTCGATTATAGGGCTGCCTAATGTTAGAAGTCCATCAAATTTAAGTTGTTTTCTTTCAAATTAAATGGGTAACGAAATTTCACACAGTAAAAATTATAATTCGGGTGCCTGACATATTTTGTAAGGCTAAGAAATAAAGGGTGAAAAAACATCAATTAAGCTGACTTCAGTTAATAATTATTTAAACGCTGGAGTTTGATTTTGATTTAGACTTTAGGCATTGACCATCATCTCGGCAATCAACCACTGAAGTTTTCGCATTAGGGGCTTCAAAATATTTTGTGCAAAGGTTATCCTAGATAAAGTAATAGACATACGCACAATTTATTGATGATCGAAGCACGATTTGATGACCAAATCTATCAACACTATGCTATGTACTACCAATACCCAAACTATAGAGACCGTAAGCGTAGATGCCTGCGCCATCTGCAGGACAAATGGGTAAATTCTGGGATGTCAGCATTGCATCGGAACCTGTTTGTTTACCATTTGAACCGTTTCTACAAGTGACATTTTTCATATATTTATCGAATATTTCTAAATAAAATATTCTGAAAATGAGTAAAACTGTGTGCTGTGTAGTGGGATGCTCAAATTCCTACGCGAAAGCTATAAAGATAATACAAAATTAGCATTTTATCGCTTCCCTTCTGAAGATAGATTTCCGGGTCGCTGTGATAAATGGATCGCAAGAAGTTTTTTTTTTATTTAAAAATATTTTATTTTAAAAACAATGACCGAAATTCCTTCAGAATAAAAGCTTCTCTGTTAGGGTTGGCAGGTTTTTATTGGCGTTTATACATGTCTTAAACTGTTACATCGAAAACTCGAACCAATATTTAAAAAAAAATATGTAGTTAAAATAAGTCGTAGGCAAACATAATTATGTTTCGATATTTCTTTTTGTTTCCAATTTTACTGTATAAGTTTTCAAATTAATAAATTATATATTAAAATAGTAACTAACATTTCTTAATATTCATTGACTTTTGTCACATCAAGAAACCCTACCATATCTTTGTGACATTGTCTAATTTTTGTGTGTTATTTTAAATCTGTAGTATTTTCTTAATTACATTTCTCATTTCTTAGTTTATTAACCAGCTTTAAACCTCAGATTCTTTAAATATTGTGAACTGGACCTAATAATAAAATAATACACAATAATTTATAGTTCTGACATTTAATTTATAAAAATATTATTTTGGCAAAGCACTTACAAATAAAATTAACTTAAGATACTTTTGATTTTTATTGAAGGAAAAGTTATTTATATCTGATTTATTTTTAAAAGCCCTGATGGAAAAAATTGGCTTACTTCTACTAATAGTAAGAGGATGGGGTTGAATTATTACAAACAGAAACCCTTATTTCAACTTTGTATCTTGAAGACACGGATGTTTCCGGTATCACAAAAGCTGTAATTAAGCTTTCAGATACCATTTCTTTTAGGCCGAACACATAGTTACTTTCATACTAACTCCGAACTTTTTTCCAAACGGATTCTCGAATTTCGCTTCCGTCAATATTGATTTTATCAAAAAAAAAAAAAAAAAAACGCAATATAAAACACAATCCATCCTGACAGAAATTTTATAGAAATGAAATGAGACTCACCACATAACCATAAAACGATAAAACAACTTTAGAGCTATGATTTGGAAAAACTTTTGGCATAAGAAACACAATGTAACAAATACTTTCGGCGTTTGTTTAAGGTAGGCGAATACCTAAAATTCTAAAAATTTTACTATTACTTTAATATTTTCCAAATTTGGCATAGTGATTTCAAATATAATGAGTAATGCTTTTTGGGCAATTTTTTTTATTTAAATAGAATTGATTTATTTTAAACGGTGTTTTTCAACTATAAAAGGGGTTTACGCCAACACTTCTAGCATAAAAAATTTTACATTAATTTACCTGAAATTTTTCACAGATGCTATTTCAATATATATCTGTGCCATGAACCTCTAACATCTGATGTAAGTATACAAGTTTTTTTTTTAAATGTCCAAGTGTAAGTTAATCGAAAAAAAATCCCTTTTTTTTGTGGTTAATTTATCATTTTTCTTAATAACTTTTTTTCTTGTAATTTGTATGTAACTCTAGAGGGTCATTGCATGTATCAGTTCAAAACGAAGAATTTAACACATAATAAATGTTCATAGAATGAAAATTCAATGTGGTAGACTTGTTGGCGTAAACTTATTTTTTTAGTAGAAAAACACCGTTTAAAATAAATAAATTATATTTAAATAAAAACAAAAGCCTAAATAGTATTATTCATTATATTTGAAATCACTATGCCAAATTTGGAAAAGATTAAAGCAATAGTAAAAATTTTAGAATTCTGGGAAATTTTGGGTATTCGCCTACCTTAAATCCCAGAGTTTCGGAATTTGGCCACTGCGAGCGCATTGTCGTTTTTCTCGCTTACTTTACGGTCTCTATTGTCCACACCACTTTACCCCGTAACAAGCACTGACCATAAGGAAATGCCCCAACCCCTCTTTTCCCTTTCAATCTGCAGCCATAAGGGCGCCCTGGAAAGAAATATCACAGAAAATGATGGATGGCGATCTGGCACTTTTCCCCTCTTATGTCCAGCTCATGAGGCTGTCTTGAATGGGTGAGGGACACGGATTAACAGGGAGAGAATGTTGTTATGTCCGTACCACTGGTCTGTCCATGCAGCGACCAATGTTTGCTGTCTAGCGTCATTCGACTGGCATACGTGCTCCAGGATTGATGGCGGAGCATGTCGAATTAGGTAAACGATTTGTAGAGAAGTTGCGGCCTGGTGTTGGGTTTGTTTGCGGATTTAGAAGGGTCAAGAAATGATGTAAGCAAATATTGTAACTAAATTGGGGATCACACACTTTGACTAATTTTTCTTTCTGGTTTCGACACTGATTTCGATGAATGAGAAGATTGAGAATGGAGTTATTTCATTTATTTTAATTCATTCTTATTTTAATTTGGAAATTTTTGAGCAAACCAAGCTTTCTTTGACATCAATACACAAACTGGCTAAGACGAAGTATTATGTTATTATTAGTTGCGAAGTAAGTATAAAAAAAGTATTATGCCACATGCAGAGAAAAGCACATTTGACAATGCCCTTTCCATATTTTAATCTAAAGCATCAAACAGCATAATTAAATTTCATTCAAATGGGAAGTTTATTTGCTGTTAAATGGTAACTCATGTTCAGTCCAAAGAGGCAGATTAGTAGGTATCCATGGATCTTGTAAAATTAATTTAGATATTTACATCACATTCCTCGTGCTGCGCGATATGATATTTCCGGATTGTTTGCTTGAAAATTTGTTACAATTTCATATCTTTTAAACTCCAATTTTGAATCAACAGCTGCATATTGATTTAACTTTATATTTAAAAAAAAATAATACAATCTGGAATTTCAGTTTTGCCGTAAAAAATATCTGTCTTATACCTCAAGTTTAATAATTCACCCTTCAAATCTCCTACAGCACCACCTTTAGCTCCAAGATATCCAGAGATGTTTTCTTACCCATATCCAATTCCACCACACCTCAAGTGACGCAAACATCCAATCTCCCTCCCTAATAATTCCTTCACAGCATTAGGGTTCTAGTTTATGACATCTGGCGGCGAAAGGTAAACCCAGGACAAACATACTCCCCCTCTCCCCTTTAAACCTGCCCTTTCAATAGCTATGGCCGATCCCTGGTCCCGATACGTAATCCAAATGTCAACAGCCTATACCTCCATCAATGGTTGGGGCTGCCATATATTGGCCATATGGTCTTGTTCAACCAGTAGTGCTGACGTTAGGGGCCGAAATTAAGTTGTTCTGGGATTTATTTCTGGACAATGTATTGAAAAGGAGCTGGTGTCCTTTATGATGTCGATGACTTTTAAGATTGTCAAATTCCTGCAATAAAGGGGAATATTTGCAAAATGCAAGTGCAGCAATGTTATTTTGATGACACCAACGAACTATTTACGAATCAAATATATTTATGTATATGATTTTGTTGCTTAAACAAACAAACACTTTATTGATCCAGATGTGTGCTTAACGTTAAAAAGTTTTGCAGCCAATATTCTGATGTTTCACTCTATTCTAAGTTAAGTCATAAAAAAATTCCTTCATAACAGCTGTAACCTACATACAAAATCCTTGATGTAATTACATCTTACCCTCGTTAAAGTTACAATTCTACCATTCCATCTGCCAAAATATCATTATTCGGCTCTGCCTCAAGCCCACATATCTCCGCGACACACGCCCATAATTGAAACATTTGCTTCAGGACAAGCCCTTCTCCATCCGATTAAGCAGAAACCGCGGGCGATTTCACAAGAACGCCCTAAGATTTGTGGGGACAAACGCATTGTTGCTTTTTCGGCAGAAATCTCATTATGCCTGGTGGAGTGTCCACCCTCCGTTAAGAGAGGTGGAGGAACCAAAGCCAATTAAGGCAACCGTTAAATTGTTTGAGTAATTCGTCATTCTTTAACAAGGTGACTCTCTGCCCACAGTGTCCTGACTAATGTAGTTAGTAATGAATGGACCAGACCGCATAGAATCTGCTTATGACAGAAGTTAAAGTAGTATAATTTGTACTGAACACCGCAGAAAAGTTACGATTCAGTAAGACCGAAAAATTTTAGAACTTATGCTTTGTAGTGATGTTTCGGAACAATCGCAGAAAAATTAAACTTATATTTAAAGATTCAACAATTGTTATCATCAATATTTTAACCTATAATCATCATTTCATTACTTTGACACACACATTTGCTAAATATTTTGTAATTTTAACAAAACTTGAATCATACAGTGTTTGACCAAGCTTATTCCTTACTTTATAGCTCGTTAAAGTATAATGCAGTAAGGTAATTTAGCATATTATAGTTTACTGTTATTTACTATATTGAGACTAGTATCAGTTGTAAGTCGTTCTACATCGGTAAAAAAATTAGAAGCTGTATGCTGTTGGTAGGTTTTAATCAGCCCTGATATGTATAAATGCCCAACGTCTAAATTTCAATTTGGCGTTATATTGATCCAAAAATCCATTTGCTCGTGTTTTCAATATGAAATTTAATTTCCAATAAAATTTTGTCCTTTGGTGAAAGGGATTTTTCTTAAGTGAACAACACTGTGTGTGCATGGTACAATTACACTTTATATTATCTAAGGTACAGAGTAAAAATTATTTACTTACTGAACTAAAAAGAATAACTATGTAAACACGAAAAATAATTGATGAAACAAATTACAACTTGTGAAAAACTTTGAGTTGTTCAATGAAAGATTAAGAGATATACCGAACTAAATTATTTTCTGAAAATCATAATCAAAATACGTTTTAAAACTGCAAAAAATAATAAAGGACAAAATTGGACTAAAAATATGCAAACGATATTCTGTAATTTCCATTCAATGAATTCGATCAAAATCATCACAGAAAACCATTAAGCAGGAAAACCGTTCGAGTGAAATCAAATGAGTCCTGCAATTACGTATTATTTTTAAATATTAAAATATAAAGCGCAAGTCTAGTCGCCAAAACTATAATTATTCTTACTAAAACAACTAAAAACATCATTGTTGATCATTTATTAGCATACACAGTGTTCTTATTTAAAGAAGAAAAATAAAGATTAAATTGCGTTGATTTAATTCATTACCATAAAATTTTGTGGCATGCAAGAACGCAGTTTAACTAATCGAAAAATGTAAAACGCGAGTAAATAAAGTAATCCAAAATGTAAACTTATTACTAAAGAAAAACAATAGCTTTCGTGACAATAACTAAGAACTAAAGTGGATAAATACACATTTTACATCATAAATAAATGACATGAAAAATTATTCAAGATATTTTTTTGCAAAATATCGCACCTAGACACAATTGTCTTGACATTCGATTTTAAAATATTCAGGAAGTGGTGGTACTAGTGAAAAAAGTACTCACGAAAAGAAATAACGCATATATTAAATGTTGAATTCAAAATAAATATGCGTTTTCTTTGCCATTGATAAATCTAATGTGTACTTTTGAAGAAAAGGGCTGATGTAATATTTAATGCCACAGGCCATCGGCCCTTTTCCTACTAATAACCTGAAATAAAAGTTTACAATAAAACAAAACAATCTTCATTACCGCGAAAAAGTAACGCTAGACTTAATTGCAGTCTCCGTTCACGTCATCCAAATATTTGCTGTTCGATTATTTGATTTGCTCAGAAGCATAATGAATTATTTTAAGGAATTTACATCACTTTGCTTCTAAGCAGTTTAATTTTGAAACGTGTGAAATGAAAAAAATTGGAGGAAAAGCGGTGTAACCCTTCGAGTAGCTTGCTTTATATTTCAAATATTTTCTTTTTCAGCTCAGCTTTTTGTAAATGCCTGCCTCATTTGCAAACTTCATGCTCGTTATGGTCCTGGGTTTGACACATAATTAATACGCCTATACTTCGTAGAAAATAGGATGATGTGATATGTTACAACATTGTAAAGCATCCTTTCTTATACCGGAGTATGGATATAAAGGATGTACGAAGGGAGAATCTGTGGAAAGGTGTAAATTACAGATCCTTATTTTTATAAACGAAGGAATCATAGATAATAAAAACCTTAATCCGATAGTTATTATAGTTTTTGTGATTGTTGGAGCTTATTTGTTTAAAAGATGAAAGTCTAATATCTTGTTTTTTCCAACGGGGCTGCATTATTGGCGACTAAGTTCTTTGCAGAAACCGCATATTCTCCCGAACATGGGGCCATTTTTCAGTGGAACCACCTAGGCGACTCTCGCCACTAATTTTCACGCTCAGATTACAATGAATCTGAGCTCTTCGTGAATGTAAAAGCATGTCAAGATTTAATTTTGACGAGAAAATCCCAGCCAAATGGGTATTCAGCTAAACTTTTACATGCACCAAAATCATATTACATGGGTGTATACGATTTACCCATGCAGAAATCTGTCGACGTAGCCGGTGATTACACCCGCAATTTTGGGCTTATGAGGCGGACACGTAATACCTCTCAGTAAACTCAGCCTCTTATATTTATAACGAAATCGGAATAATGTAGAGTAGGTTTGTTAGAATTTTTAATCGTTTCTGTAGGTTTTTCTAATTCTGTAGGTTTGTTATTTCTATCGTCCTGTGCGTTGCAGCAAAATACTTATATAGAATCCTACCTTATTGCTGATATACTTGATTGTCTTGCACTTGATTTTATCGTTCATATACTTCGTTCGAAAAAAATAATTGTTACAACGAAGAAAAAATAATATACAAATTGTTTAAACGTTCCTCAACTCTTTACCTCAAAGTTAAGCCTATTGTAATGTTATAGTTTGTCTTGAGCTACAGAAATGATAACAAAAAATGTAGTTTTTAAATTGATTTCATAGAATTCCTACATTTAACATATTTTAAATTGCTTTCCATTGTGCTTATTTACTGAGCAAACACCTTTTACATCCGTAAACACACACAAGAAAGCTACCTAACATTTTACACTTGCTTCGAAGGCAGTTCCTTTCCTTATATATTTATAAATCTCAACATTTCTCAGTTATAAATTTCCAAGTGCCTTACAATTCTACGGGGCATAAATCTTAATTTAGCGCCACCTGGAGGCCTTTGCTACAGTTTTCACCCACGAAAGCTTCTTCCATCGTTGTAAAAGGGGTGCCTTCTTCCAGAAAAGACAAGACTGATGGATCTCGATATTTATTCAATGGTTTCTCGCCGATGTGACGTTAAAATGAAAAGCAGATCTCGTAAAAGACAAAATTGGCTCTCGGATGAAAGTGGAATTCGAAATATATAATCCACTCTCCTCCAGGGATGGATGTTGAAGAAGCAACATATGTTTCTTTACTAAGTTTGTTACATTGTACTTATATTTTCTGTTTAAATTAGTGTGATGTTCAATGTCTTAGCTATTATTTCTTGTTGTTTAATCGCTATTTCATGTATGCCCTTATATCTTTTTTTCATCTTATCAAGTTTCCAAATGCAACCCTGGTAGGTTTTAAAGGGCAAACTGCAATGCTTTAGTAAATTGACTTTGCGTAGCGGTTTTTAATCGGTTTAAAAAACTCACCTTTCATTTAAAAACATTAACTTCAATTCAGCGATGAGTTATGTGAGCGTGGAAATGAATATTGACTTTAAATATTTTTGATACAAATAAAAAATATGCTCGCCTTATTTCCTATATTTTTTGGTTTTTGCATGCATGACTCTTTAAGATGTATTCAAAATAGTTATCCCATCAAGCATTTAAATAAGTAACATCAATTGAAAAATCAACTGCATGCATTATTCTTCTAAAATAAGCACAAACAGGGCTCGAAATACCGCCCGTCCTCGACTGTCGAAAATTATCCGAGAACAACTAATCACTCGATCCTAGTCCTCGTGGACGGCCATCTTCCCGTTAATGTTTGTGATACATTTAAAAATTTTGTTATCTTACAAAAAGTCTATACCTCACTTTTAAAATGATATTAGAAATCCTGTTGATTCCTTCATGAGACCAAACGCGCATGCTCAGGCTCACGTAATCAGCAAACAATAAGAAAGTTGCTCAATGCATGTGCTTTTGGACTTGTAACATTAAAGGAATTAATCATTATTTTTATTTGGAATTAGCTATTTATATATAATTAAAGTTTGAAGGGTTAGTTTCAAAGGAAGATGGGTATATAGTTGCATAAGCCGTCCTTGGGAAGGGTAAAATTTCTGAGATTTTTCGAGCCCTGAAGTAGGGGAGAGTGTTGTACCTAGGGACAATTTTTACATTTTAATTTTTTTCTTCGATTATTATTGTCAAAATAAAAATTTCAAAGCAGCATTTCAACACACCAATATATTCTTCTATAATATATTTTTTAAAATTCTGGCAGCTTGAAATTAAAAAATTGCCACTCATTTAAAGTAGAGAGGATAAACTGTCCCAAGGTACAACAAGATGTTGTACCTTGGGACATGCTTTATAATTCAGTCAATAGTCATACACTTGAACTAATTTGGGTCAGGAAACAAACTTTATTTCAAAATACATCAGAAAATGTGCTCTTTAGAACATTTCATCACACGGAAGGAAAAAGATTTATCAGGTGTTGCCAGAATTATATTTTCAAACTTCAATCATTATAAAATATATCCGAAACAAAGCTGAGTTGTATTTTACATGTTTTGTGGAATTGCTCTTAAAATAAATAATAAGGATATTTTTATTTATCCAAATTATTAAGAATTTAATCAAATTATTAATACTGTCCCAAGGTACAACACACTACATGGTTTAAATAAAAGCAAGATAGTGGCCAATCCAAATGCATTATCATTATTTTCTCATAACCAAAATATTTTAAAATCTTCTCTTTTATGAAGAAAATAAAATGCAGTTGACCTTTTGTACGAGTACTAAGGTAAAAAATTCTATTAGAATGAGAAAAATATTTACTTTGGGGTAATGAAATATTATTTTTTGTCACCATTTCATCAATTCAATGATGCTAGTGTTAAATTTTATTATGATGATGTCTGTTGGTTAAGGCTACTATAAGAAATAAACAATGTATGAATATTGCCAATAGATTCTTAGAAATTGTCAGTGTCCCAAGGTACAACACTCTCCCCTACAAGTAATCTTTTTCTTAAAAATTACTTTTGATTGACCTCTTTTGTATTTATCAACATTTCCATACTTATGTAACATAATATTTTTCTTTCAATTTTAGTTTGGCAAACAATTATAGTGTAAAAACAAGTATACCATATTTATATTATATACATATAATTTATACTTTTCTTGGGAATGTATGTAATGCATAAAACTCCATTTATGACCTATTTAAAACTTTCAAAGTGTTAAGGCAAGAACTGAATTCGGAATCAGCTGCTTTCGAATTATATCCCCAGCATCTAGTTTATAAGGAGGAGGGACATGCATCAGAAGTTGGCTGTTTTTATGTCGCAGAATCAATTGCAGGAACCGACCTGAGCTTGGTGTCTCCCGTCTTACAGTGGATTGCCAATGTCATAAAAGTTGACGAAGAAGTTTCGTTTTAGAACGACATTCCTGATTGAACTCGGAGTTATGAATTTGGCGTAGAGACTTAAAGAGGTTTTCATAGACAAGAAGGATATAGATATGGGTTTGGAATCATGATTTCTGGAATGGAGTATAACATTATACTTTTAAAGTGCAGCAGCAGACACGTTAGTATGCTTGAATTTGATTAAGTTTTTATTGCGCTTTTGTCATGTAAATAAAATTGTGGATGTGGTAAGAAGTTTGTTTGGGTTATAAAATATATATTTTATGAATACTTAAAAAAAGTTGGCCTGTGAAAAGTTGAAAACATTGAAAAACTTATTTTGAAGAAAAGATAGGCGCTGGTAATTTTTTGGGAAAATTTTTATAAATTGAAGTTTGTTCAAATAACTACTATGACAATACTTTCTGGATAAGCTAGTCATTAAAAATTATTTATTTTTTAGCAATTCCTGTTTCATTTACAAAGACGAATTTTCTTTTAATACAAGAGTCATACTACATATACAAAATTAAATTAAAATGATAAAAATATCTTCTCAATTTATATCATGTGTCAAAACCATTTTTCTAGCTTGTTGCATAGACTCTGGTACTGGTATTTTTTATATTTTCTTTTATTATAATAGCATTAAAAAATCGTCCAATTATCAAAACAGGTGTTTAAATTTAATATTATTTTAGATAATTGATAATTGCAACGTGGTGTAAGAATAATGAAAAGAGTTTTGAACCACAACGTAAATTTATCTTTTTTAATAAATTTCCAAATATTAGAGTACGCACATCATATTATAACGTTCAAAACCGCCTCTCTATTCATTGTTTAATTTGAAACTGTCATCACTTACGTGCTCACCCAGTTCCATCCCAACCGTGCTTTTGATTGCTTTTGATTGGCCTCTGTATTTCCACCCATATTCCACATATTCTCATCTATTTATGAGTTCACGAGGTTATTGCTATTTCTAGAAATTACGCTTTTTCTGCTCTTGCTACTTCTTCAAGTATTTTGAAACAGATTTATTTAGTGAGGTTAGTTTTTTTAAGGGGAATGCATTCAATTTCGAATGTTTATATACCCTGTAAAACCTTTTTAGCAGATTTCTATTTTTCTATTAGTCTATATTTGTATTAGTTCATATTTAGAAATAATGTAAGATATTTGAAAACATGGAATTTTAAAAGTCGTGGTCATTTAATTTAAGAACAAATGAATTTGTATCAAACCTTTATTTTGTACAATATAGTTAATGTACTGGTGATGGCCTTATTAAAATCAATTTCTTACAAGAATTTCTTTGAACCACAAATAAATAATCAAATAAAATTAGTTACGTAAAAAAAGTTTTTCATTACGTGAATTTTTACGTAAAACAGAAAAGAAGCAATAAAAAAATGATATTTCATATCGAACTAAATAAAAAGTTGAACCAATTCCCCAAATATTCGTTTTTTTAGACTTTTATGCAGCCAGAACATTCGCCTAATCTACAATTATATTATCTTATAACTGTTAGCCCAACGGTTCAAAGAATATTACGGTTTTCAAAATGTGAATTTCTCGTCAATGGGCAATATATAAGTCGTTTGGCCTACATGCTTAAATGGCCAAGTTGAGGAGATATTTTGTTTGTGACAAGATAAATTATCATTTTGTAACATTGGGTGAACGTGGATAGCTATACATTGTTACCACTACATTCACATAATAAAATCGTAACCTTACACGTATGTATCGCAAAATTGATGCGTCGCTAACAAGCAACCAATGCCGCTATACGTGGCCTTTTAGAGTTGTTTAAGGAAAGGACCTAAAAGTTGGTGGATCGAATTCGGCAGATTCCATAGCAAGCAGATCGTAGTTGAGAATGAAGTAAAACGCGGCCTACTCAACTATTAAGGTCGAAGAAACTCTCCCAAACACGCTCGGGGACGGAAATTTTGATGTCATAGTTCCGAGTGACGTTGTTCTGAAGTTGAAGATAACCTGTCTCGAAACCTGTTCGGAACCACTCGTTCACGGCTGACTACATTTTTAGAGTTCCGAACTAGTTTCTCAATCTTCAGCACTCGGAACTGTGACGTCAAAAATTTTGTCTCGTCTACGCTTATGTTTGGGACAGCTTCTCTGGCCTTGTTATTGAAGTAGGCCGCGAGTAAAAGTAATAGTGGCGCTGTTGTTTCCATCCAAATATGCGTTGTTTGACATTTTAAGTAAATGTACTGGTTTTATGCAGGATTGTTCCTAAACTTTTAGGGAAAGTCACAAAAATATTCTATGAACAATATTATTAAAAATTGGACTTCTTAAAATTTCCCAGTAGCTTGAATTTTGTTTACTGAGTTGTGCTTACCATTTGCATTTACTCGCTGTCTTTGCTATAGGACCAGTCTCAACCATTTAACAGAGCACGCGAAAAATATCAATGCTATATTTCCATAACCTCTCTCCTGCATGCCCCACCTTCCCAATAAAGAACGCGGTCGGAATCCCGCCGAGCAATTCGTCATTATGAGTTGCAATTGCAAACAAAAGACCACCGATCTGGAGCTGTGCAACGAGATTCCGCGGGGCAGACAAATTGAGTTAAGGCGCAGGGCGTGGGCTGATTGAAAGAAAAGTTGGGTTGGTTATCCAAACACAGCCGAAGCTTCTGTTACTTTGAGGTTAGGCCAGTTTGAAAAGGGGGATGATGGGTCGATGAGTAAATGAAGCAGGCTCATCTCGTCAGGAAGATATGGTTTATTTGGGTGGAATTGTTTTGTCTTTTCTGCTTGAAAGATGTATATTTGGAGGATAGTCGGGCAATTCCATATGTTCCATGGATAAAAGTATGAAAGAGTTTTATGCAGAATTGTACTTTTTACTTTTCTTTTGAAAACTATTTTTCACTTTATAAATTTTGAGCTTGGTTTGGTTTCGCAATAATAATACACTCTTAAAACAAAAGAGTGAAATCCACTCCAGTTGGAGAAGTGCATTATCGACACCCTAAAGGCATGCATATTTTCTCAGACTGAGTTAAAATCACTCGTTTGGAGTGATCCTGTCGGAGGTTTAACACACAAAGGATCCACTCCAAAAGGAGAAGTGCATTTTCCAGTCTGGAGGAGTGAAATCCACTCAGACTGAGGTAAATTGGGAGTGTTTGTTTTAAGAGTGTAGTTAATGCTAGCTGCACCGGCTGTGTGGGGAATTGTTTCACCATATTTTTGGAATTCGGTTGTCCCAATTTTCAGGTTTTGGAAACAAAAGTTGAGAAATGGTTCAACCAAATACCGAATATATGGTGAAAAATTTCACAGCACAGCCGACTATATTTAATAGTGAAACTAAGTACACTCTTAAAACAAAAGAGTGAAATCCACTCCAGTTGGAGAAGTGCATTTTCGACACCCTAAAGGCATGCATATTTTCTCAGACTGAGTTAAAATCACTCGTTTGGAGTGATTCTGTCGGAGGTTTAACACACAAAGGGTCCACTCCAAAAGGAGAAGTGCATTTTCCAGTCTGGAGGAGTGAAATCCACTCAGCCTGAGGTAAATTGGGAGTGTTTGTTTTAAGAGTGTACAAAATTTTTAACTGTGTGTAGCGCTTATGTTAGGTAAGAATTAATTTGGCATGCTGTTTTTTCAAAATTCAACTAAATGAAAGGAAAAGATTGTGCAGGGTACTATGTTAAGAAGGTTTTACACTCTTAAAACGAACGAGCGATTTTAACTCAGTCGGAGTTTATTTCACTCCTTCAGTCTAGAAAATGCACTTCTCCCATAGGAGTGGATCCTTTGTGTGTTAAACCTCCGACAGGATCACTCCAAGCGAGTGATTTTAACTCAGTCTGAGTTAAAGAGTGTACAAATGTTGTTGTACATTGAAGCTAGGCCAGTTGATAAACTATGACTGAGGGTGATGAGTCTATGAGGAAATAAAGGCGGCATGCCTCATCTGAAAGTATTTTAGTCAGACTGATAGGGATTAGAATTCTCATTTTAAGAATCAAATTCGAAATCAATAGATTTTGGTACTGCTTAGTTTAAAATATTCAAATATTATTTTGATTGCATGGATCTGAAGCTTTTGAAACGGGAAGGAGTGTTACAAAAAGGACATTATATTAAAAAAATTATTAATTTAAAACGGTGGGTAAAACTTTACAGATGATCACGAGGAAGTTTAAAATTATCTAATTTATCCGAATTAAACAACAAATTTAACTATGTAGATACTTGTCGACGAAAATACAGTTGTAAGTTTAAAAGAAAAAAGGATAGTTGCATAATTCGATTAATTTATCTCTGGAAATAATCCGGCCCCCAAAATCTTGATAGGATAATTTATTTGAATAGTTCCAGTTTTACCATCAATTTTTACCCACCGTATAATTATAAGCTTCTTTTTTATTGATGAAGTTACACAATATTCGGTAACAACTACTTTATTAAAGGTTTTCTTTGTCATTTTCTCTCCTGCGTCTGTGAGACTGTAAAGCTAATGACAAGAAAATCTTGAAATGAAAGAATTTCACAGTTTATATTTTCCTCCCAAATCACACCATTCCATTTGAGTTACTTTTCATTCAGCTTAATTTCAGTGCAAACTCTCTCCGGAACAAAGTCTTGAATCCAAGTACCAATCAATACTCTTTATCCGTGACGTTTTCACCCCTTTACCCAGAGATTACATTGTCTCACCATTAGCGAGAAACTTCTTGGAGAACTTGGGTTGCCGTACCAACTCGGGATTCTATGGTGGAAGAAAGTTAGTAATGGTTGCTATTTTCCAAGACTAGCTATCATTTGTTACTATTTCATGGATTAGGTGGAATGTTTGTTGCAGGGATTCATGTCTTTAAAGGTATCTTTAAAAAATTACCGTTTAAAGTATATGCTGTTTATTTTAAAATCAGTTACAATCAGTACAACCTAAAAATTATTTTAACTTTACATAAAATATATAAAAAGCTTAAATGTTTAGAATGGAATTTATTTTTAGGACATACTCAATTATTCAACCTAATAATTTTATTTAACGTAACACTTATGTATCAAAGTTAAAAAAAAAAAGGTAAAATAGATCAATGATTTTCCTCTATCACATGGACGACTTTATTAAGTACTAAACTGTAACACTTTGTCTTTTGCTATATCGCTTAATCAAACTTCCAAAAAACACTTTTAAATGATATTTTGTCCCCCCCCCTCCTCCCCCCCGGTTGGCGAGAGGTGTAAGCAACGAGCCTCACATCAAGAAGGTTCTTGGTTCTGTCCTTGCCCTAGCCATATTATAGACGTATTCGTGCCCCCCCCCCCCCCCCTGGTGAAAAAAATCCTCTAACACACCGGGGTGCCCGAGTACACTGCGATATACGTGCTCGTTAAATCTGTGGAGTCGAGTGTCCCGATTGCGTTAGCGTTCGATGTTACTCGAAGTTAAGTTGGGTGCCCGCTTATGTGTCGACTTCATCACTTGACCAGGGTTCTAAATTACGAAGCGAAATTGGCTGTGATAAAGCTCCTAAAGGAGGCTAGGAATAGGCATCCGGAATCGATTACATTATCCATTAACCGAGGGCTGTGAGGCGCCCTGTGGTCATGGTAGCGATCTACGGATCGGAAAGTCCCGCGATCGAAACCTGGTCGCTGAAAACTCACCGAGTATATGCGGAGTACGTGCTCGTTAAATCTGTTGGGTCCGAAAGTCCTGTGGACGGTCATTGCGCAGTTTCCCACGTAGCGCACCCCCATTGCGCAGTTTCCCACTCCAGGTTCCTGGAGACTATTTCCCTTCAGGGACATGTCTAAATTGTGGAGGTGGCGCGTGATAGATGGCAGCATCTGTCACATATATGTGTGCATGTGAGAGTGGGTGTTTGTGTGTTGTGACTGTCTTACTTGACGAAGCGGCTCTCTGAGCAAGCACACAAGCCTGTAAATATATGTATATAAACCAACCATCCATTATCCAAATGATATTTTTTAATATTGCGATTTCTTTTAAAACGTAAAACATTCCATTTACAGGAGCACTTTGAGAACACCTTACTAAGTTAGACAAATACCCAGCATACATGTCAAAAATACCGTTTGTCTCATCTTTAAAATCTAAAGTTAGATCCCTCATCGTGCCTCAGGCTATTTCTTCCTCTATTATTCCTTTTCAAGTGAGTGTGCACGGGGCGTTAGTGTTAAATTCACAATTAACCCCTCGCAGCATTGTCTGGCAACGTCGATGGATAAAATCGATTATTTTGAGAAAAGGTGAAGAATTTAGAGCCAGCTTTTTAAACAATAGGCTCGAAATCGAAGCTTTGGGAAATTAGATTAAGAATAAGTTTTATGTAGATGGTTTTGAAGTGCTTTCTAATCTCGATAAATATTTAATCTGCAAAGTTAATATTGAATGTATACAAAGTTGATAAGGGTAATATATGTAAACAGAAGAACAAATAAGGAAAAGTACCTGAAATAAAACATGTTTTCAGTGGTGGCTTTAAAAAAGATTTCACTATAAAATTTCTAGTTTTGCGTAAAAGTGTTCGGATGTTGAATTAAGTTGCATTAAAATTTCAAATGGGCAGATAATTTGTATTTATACTATTTTAATTTACTTAGAAGTTTTATGTGCATGTTAGACAGTCAAGACTCTTTTAGGTAGATAAAATGTATTGCATAAAACTGTGTCTTATTGTATAAAATGTGTTTTCGCAGCATATCTTCATTCTTTCATATGATACAAGAAGATATTCTCACTAAAAAATTTTATGATACAAGCCTGAGCAATGTGTATGCGTATTTTTATACTCTATATTTATTTAAAATTCTTCATCTGCAATATTATCCCTAAACCTCATGTTCGGAACTATATTATAAACATCAAATTAATCCAAAATATTTTAAAGTTTACATTACACACAAAACTTATAAAAAAAAGTTGCTTTTTATGTAATTTGATGCACTCATAATTAAATTTCAAATTGTTATAAAACTTACTTCATACACAAATTTTATAAAGAAATTTTCATTTCACACAATTTGACGTATTCCCCAATTAAATTCTTACCAAACACACACACACAATAAAAAAAAATCATGCATTCAGATTTTATATGTAAGCTAGGTGCTCAAAGAATGTTGTAACTCCACAATTTATAAAAACATATAAAACCAAAAAAGCGTCTTTGTACTGCTGTAGCTATTTGATAGTTCTAATCGTCCTTTGTTTTTTAAAAGAATCATAATATTTTGTTTCAAATTATGTGAGTGTAACTTTGAGCACTTATTGTTCAATGGAATGAAATTTTTAAATGAAATATTATATAGGGGGGGGGGTTAATTTGGGACATCGCTAATTGTTTTTCTCATTAATTATTAATTGTAATAATTATTTTTAAGTGAATTTTATACATGTTGCTCAAAGGTGAATACTATATAATAATTTCTTAAATTTTCCGATTGGAAATATTTTTTCGATTTATAAAAGCATTAGAATCGGTAAGAAAATAATACTTGCACTTAAAAAAAACTCTTTTAAAGTAGCTTCTCAACACATCAAAGGAATTAAATCATAGAAAAACCTCCCAGTTCTTTAATTAAAGCCTGACACCCGTAACAAAAATCGAATCTTTCCACTCAACCCCTACCAAATCCAAGACTCGGAAAAAAAGCATCAAAGACTAACAAACACATGAAGAAAAAACACATACTTTCCAGTCAAAATATAAAAACAGTAAGAGAACTTTCCACCTTTTCTCATCTCATTTGCCTGCCTTCATTCCGAGCGACTCCTAACGTGGTTTGTATGGGAGAAGGAAAGAGCACAGCATCCTGATCCCGCCACAAAAAGAGAGATGTCAAAGAGGAGAAAAGATGCGGAAATTGGGAGGAGGGACGAACAGATGGGGTATTTTGGAAGAGTTGTTATGTGTGTTCCGTCCTTTAAACAGCATTACATTTGATGTATTTTTTCTTAAGCTGCAAACTTGCGACACAGATTCGGAACACATTTAACCCTTTCCTTACTGAAGAGCCCCAAAACGCACGAACAACTAAGGATTTTCACGAAAATTGTGTTGCGAAAGTGCCCTGAAAAGCATTCCGACATGTATTCCGACAGGTGTTCATCAATGTGTTCTGGAACAAATTTATAAATGTGCTTTGAAAAAATTTCGCGAATGTGTTCCGAAAAAGTTGCTGAATGCGTTCTTAAAGTGTTCGGGAGAAAATAGTGTTCCATTAAGCGTTTCAAAATGCTTTCCGGATCGTGATATAAAAAGGGAGTAAAAATTAAGTGTTCCAAGAAGCCCTCCAAAGTGTGTTTCAGAAAGTGTTCTGTAGTGTTATCTAAACTAGGAGACAAATATTATGTTCTGAAATGCTTTTAAAATGTGTTCATCAATTTTCAGCGTATACACAGTATAACAACTCTTTAATTTATCATCACAGTATGATGGTAAAAGTGTTTTCTGTACTGAGAATTTACATATACTGTTAAAGTTTGGTACATGATTACATCTGAATTATAAATGAAAGTTTCTAGCTGCCACCGCTATTTGAAGCATTGATTGGCCACTTTTGCGGTGGATCAAACTTACGTTTTTACCACAACTTTGGCCCTAATCCCAAAAGATCCAAGATCCAAACAGTGGTTGTAGTTAAAAAATTCTAGGATCACGGTGCAATCTTGCTCCAAACTTTTTTTACAATGTGCGATGCGAAATTTACTGTGTTTTACCGGCGAAAACTATTGCTTCACTCTCAGTGAATTTGCTGTAAAACAAATATTACAACACTGTAATGAAAAAAGAAACCACTAAATGAGCTGTAATTATTTTTTTTACGTTGTATCCAGTTGCCACAGAAGGACAGATAAGTTTACTTAGTAACAACACCCGGTTGAAAGTTAAAAAAACATTCGCGGATTTTTCGTTTTATTCTCAGATGAATGAATTGTTTCATAGGCTTACTGAATTATTTGATTCTGAAAAAATGTACTCAGGTTTTAGCAAAATGGTTTTCTAGTTCAATAACAGAACAATTTATATCAAACTACTCAATTTGTTTTAATCAGATTTTCAAAAAAAGAGCTCTCCTTTACATCCTTTTTGTTCTATAAAAACACATAAGCATGTGCAAAAGTTATTTTATTTCACATCTCTATTTGGAGAAAGTAGCGGGGATCTGCCTTATCAAGGCTTAAGGACAAACCAAGGAAATATTCTCTCCCTTTTTTTTGTGTGTATGTCTGCGGCGAACCGAGAAACAAATACCCTTGATTGAAAGTTTTTTTTTTAGAGGGACAGAGATGTTGATAGACTTTTTATGCAGTGGTTTCTTTTCTTCAATGAAATCACCCGGAGGGTTTTGGCTGTGTTGTAAATCAAAATATTTCTTGTGTCTGATTGAAACGGCTGAAGGGGCTACAGAATTTTGCACAGCTAGCTAGTGAATTGAAATATATTTGGGTATTTGGAAACTTTTCTGGGTGGCTCGTTTAAGCCTCTGTTCATCGTCACAACTCAGTCGATATGCGCTTCGGATTTTTAAAATCCTGCCCTGTCTTGGGGAATTTGCACAATGGAAGACTTCAGGAATATGGGCTAGAAGAACTATTTAACTAAAATTTTAAATTCAACACAAACGTCCTTTTATAATATTAATAATACTTAGTTTTCTATGAAAAGCTACAATGCAACATAAAGTACGTTAACTCGGATTTAACGTATGTTGTGTTAACACAAGAGCATTTCAAGCTTTTATGCAAGTTCATAACTCTTGTGCAAGTTTATATTTTATCCACTACACAGTACACATGCTACATTAATTTATACAAATGAGATTGGTAATATTACCAATTCATTATCTAACTTTTTCAATAAACAGCGCAACTTTTTACAATATTAAATAAAATGTACACTTTGCATGGATATTTTACATATATAATAGGTGCATGCACATAAAAGAAATGCCACAAAAAGACAATTCTTAACCCAATACTTTAGGAAGTTCTTTTACAATCCTAAAACAATCGGGAAAATATAATCGAACACCCATAAAAACCATCATTTTAAAACTTACACTTCCTATCCAATATTGACCATAAAATGAAAACATCGGTATTTTATTCTTCGACGTAATCGCCAAAGTTAAGAGATCGGGGCACTTAATTGCCTGTTATCTGGAACCTGTAAGTAGAGGGAGTGGGGTACCTAATGATATTCTAATGGGCTACTTTGCACGCAACCTTTCGTCCTCTTCATGTAAAGATAGTTTATTCTTAAAGACCATGTGTCACGACAAGATGCAGAACTCTTCATTAAGAGGGAGGTGTGAAAATATGAGTTTATTCTATGGGATGTTTTCTTTGGTGTTGTTAAAATGAGAGGTTGAAAATTCTTGTTGATTGAGGACTTTGAAACAAAAATCGACGGCATAGACATTTGACGATTTTGTGGTACAGACTATTTTTTTAACCATAGATATTTTTTATTTTGAAATTAATTGTTGAAAATTGCCTCGGTTGATAATAATAGAATATCTCAATAAAGTTTCAAAAGTTATTAGTTTCAATTATTTGTTCGATTTATTCTATTTTTTACATGACATGGAATTCATTTGGGTTAGGTATTGTTATAGCTTGTAGGATACAAACATTGATTTGAAAATAGTTTATTCAGAATTATTCAAGATGCAGAACTCTTTATTCAGAAGTAGGTGTGAAATATGAGTTGACTCTATGGGAGGTTGAAAAATTTTGTTGATTGTGAGTTTGAAGAAAAAATTAACGACATAGAAATGCAGCTATTTTGTGGTCTACTCGATTTTGATATATTTTTTATTTCTAAAACACTGATTGAAAATTGTCCTTTTTCAATATTACTAAAATAATTAAATAAAGGCTCAAAAGTATTATAAGTTACTATTATTTGGGCTTCAGCAATTTTTCTATTTGAGTATTCCGTTCTATTGTATTGCTATCCCATTTGTTCTGTTTTTATACTATTGCATTTTATGTGGTTTTATTTGATGTTTTAAACCTCTCCCTTACGCTTGTAATCCCTTGATATAACTTATGACTTCCTTGGGGAAGTTCGCCATGCACTGCGACTAACTCCAGAAATGACACAAGCACAAGAGACACACATAGAAAGATACGAAACAAATAAATAGACAAATAACAACATTTAATGACGGACACAAACATCCATGCCTAACCGGGATTTGAACCCGAGCCCTTATGCTCCAAAGGCTAGCTCCCTAACCGTTATGCTACCGGGTCGGCAAGCCCTTGATATTATCTGCGGCACACTGGGAGATATTTGCCTTTTAAATAAACAAATAAAATATTCGTACACATGTACTACATAGGACTAATTTATGTTTGCGTGTTGCAGAATGTATGATACGTGCAAACAGTGTACCGAGTAGAATTTTTGAGGAAACATTTTAAATAGCATACTTACTTAAAATCAAGAATAATGATTAAAATAACAATATAAATAACTGAGTTTACTTAGACAGAATAATAATTTCTGAAAATAAATCTAAAATTCTCTCAGAAAATGAAAACATCTTTTTATATTTCGTAACTTAAGTTGTCGTCATTTTCATTGAATGTCATAAGGTATTTGTCCAATAATACAATGTTAAAGAAAAACTATCGATGTGTATTTTAAATATGATTTGAATACGATATGTTACTAAAACAAAGTATCTCACATAGGATATCGATTAGATAACTTGGCATATTTTTCTCAGCGTTATCGAATTGCAATATGCCAAAATTTCTTGGCCCAATAAAAATCACATTTCTTATTCATAAACCGATCATGTAGCGACATCTTTCCGAAGATACGGTACTTTTATCATTTGTTTGATAAACTTGTAAATGGCATAAAAATTATTTTTTTCTGATAATATTAAATAAGTGGTTTTAAATATACAAACTTCGGTTGTTAAAGTTGAAGAGTAAACGTTATGAAACAGTCATTACTGTTTCCATGCCTAGAAACCTTTAATACAATACATTTTTCCAATCCCATTTCAGCACTAATCGCTGAATATCACTTACAAAATTGTCTTCCCAACACCAACGACGATTTAGGAAAACCCATTCTGATGTCAGAACGTTCGAATCGAACGATTTTCGGAACCGAAACAGGAAAAGAACTTTATGTGTGCTCAAGATGGTTATCTTCTTGGAATGTTCCGGACAATCCTTTGCGCAGAATTCCTTGTGGAATTCAAAAACGGCGTCTTCAAAGGGCCACTGTGATCCTTTGATGCATTGTGTAAAATCATCTAGGAAAGAGGCCTTTGTGATTCTTGAATAAAGAGGGGTTTTTCTTCCTTAGGATCTCGGCGAAACCTACTCGAGATGTCTTTTTAAGATCTCTCTTCATTGGTTTAACAAAATTTTAAGTGACGCTTGAAACTTTGTGATTTACACTCGAAAAAATTAATGCTCAAAAACGACGAAATTTTCCTTAATATTGACGATTCCGTTACTGGCAAATGCTCCGAGTTTTCGTTTCCTCAAAGTGAGGAAATTTGAATCGTCATTTTTACGAGGATTTGAATGCCGTCTAATCTAACGAAATATTTCGTCATTTTTTGAGCATATGAGTACAACAATGAGATTCAGTTTCCCCAAAATCACGATACAAAATCGTCAAATCACGATCGTAAAAGTGAGGATTCACGTTTACTCAAAAGCCACGTGATAGTTTGACGAAACAATCCTCAAAATTTTTTAATGAAATGAAGCTTGAGGATTCATGAATCGTCAAAAATGAAAGTGTTATTTCTGAGAGTGTAGTAACATCGTAAATAAGAAAAGCTTTTTTTAAGACTAAGTGTACCTATGTAAATAAGCGGTTTTGTAGCTAAGTACTTGTGAATTTTTGACTATGTGACTTAGTAATTGGGAATTATCAATTGGTGAAGACATATTTAGCATAAAAGAAAATAGTTTGCGACGTTGCAAAAGTGCTTTCACTTAATGCTTTTACAAGCAAACTTCTAAAATGAGTCAGATATTCTCCATATAAAACATTATTGTTTTCACTAATCATAAAAAAGTTGAACTATTTTAGTTTACACTTAAAGAATCTCCACTGATGATGATAATAATGAACTTACAACTTAGTGGAAAACCTTTCATAGTTCTCGTGTTATTTAATTTTAAAATGTATTAGTTTTTTTCAGGATAACTCATAAATATTTTCAATTTCATAATACTCTGCAAAAAAAAAAAATAGTAATAAAGAATCACAGGAATAATTTTTAAGTTTTGTTTACCGTTTTATTTCAAAAACATCTATTCAAAACTCTATTTAAATATACAGCATTTACAAAATCCTTAAATCATAAGCTCAATTTTCTTTTTCAAAAGTAGCAAAGTTACAATTTTCTCTAACCAAACCAAGGACGTTTCAAATTTGATGAAATATTTTCCCGATACAATTTCTCAATGGCCGCCGATTCAGATTTCTTCATAAAAGAATCGGTAATCCAAGGCGAGGCCGTGAATGTAAATTTAATGTTCTACATAGCATTCAGGATTGTTTTCCGAATAGAGTTTTCGTTATCGAAATTGTTTATCTATAAACTACGATAGCTCTACAGAGCACTATCAAGATTAAAGTACATACTTCAATTTAATGCAAATAGTTTTTCTTACGAGATAAGTATACACTTATATTATTTGAAAAGACCGAGGGTTATCAAGTAGTAAATAACTGATATTCTATAATAATAATGTTACACAATACTTCATATCCTATTGAAAAGAATTTGAAACCATTGAATTTCATTTCAAGAGGATAAATTTTTCACACTTTGGAGCTTTTTATTGCTTCTATTCTAACAAAAAGTAGATATATGAGAATTATATCAAATGTTTTTTTCTGGTAGTCAAATATTAAATAAATACATTGGAAGAAAATTAAGAGTTTGGCTTTGGGTATAAAATTACCGTTTCATAAGGATGGAAACTAAATATATTATAATTATTTTTTGACAATAAGGTTACAAATTTTAACCATGTGATTTATATTCTATTTTTGGTGCAGTTTTACAAGCGTAAAAAAAGGTTACCATTGGTATCAACTGAAAAAGGGAAATAAAAATTTGCGGACGAATACATTGGGCTGAAAATTAATATATTTTACTGATCAAGTATGAAATAATATGCAAATTATACACACAATTCAGTGTGTCACACTTGATATAATGTATAACATGATGTTTTTATATAATAAGCTAATGATGCATAACTTAAATCATCCTTAACCTGACAATTATTTACAATGCAATAATTCATGAATCCATATTTAATATTCATTTTTCTCATTTCTTTCATCTAATTGTCTGCTCGTAAATGATGGATTAATAAGTTAGTCTTTAACACTTATACTACCGTGTGTAGGTAAAACTTCAGCATCTAGACTAATTACTTAGCTTAGACTATTGCTGTAAGTACTCAGTAACTGATTATTTCAGGGAAAAATTGTTCCAATTCTAATGTTTAGACATTTAAAAATTAAAAATGTGTCAACCTAAAAAAATATTTTAAAGCCAATATGTATTTCTGAAAAATTTAATTGATCAATATGGGAGGCTCTACAGTCTATTTTCACAGCACCTAACAATCAGGACCTATACTGCCGTGGCAGGTAAACTGCGGTATCTACACTAAAAAATTGGACCATTGCTGTAATTAATTAATAGCTATAACTTAAATAAGAAAGTATACTGAATAAGAGACAGATTATTTCAGAAACAAAACGGTCCAATTCATTGTTGTGGTTACTGCAGTTAACCTGTCCTCGGCAGTACAGGTTGATCCATCTTCTACAGTTTATTCCACAACTAACCAAGTAGCACAACAGTTTTGGCCAATGTCGCATGGATATCAGCCAAATTTGGTGAATATTGTATGAAATCGATCATTTTCTACCGATTTTAACCAGATTTCTCCGTTCGTTGAGGTTTACATTCGGGAATTTACGAAGAGTGCTATAGGGGAGAGAGTTGTACCTTGGGACAATTTCTACATTTTAATTTTTTTCTTCGATAATTATAGTTAAAATAAAAATTTAAAAGCAGCATTTCAACACACCAATATATTCCTCCATAATATTTTTTTTTAAAATCTGGTAGCTTGAAATTAAAAAATTGCCACTCATTTAAGGTAGAGAGAATAAACTGTCCCAAGGTACAACATGATGTTGTATCTTAGTCAATAGTCATACAACTGAACTAATTTGTGTCAGGAAACAACTTTTTTCAAGGAAATACTCAAATAATACTTCAAAATTTAAGAATAATTTAAATAGAATTCCAGAATTATATTTTCAAACTTCAATCATTCAATATCATTCAATCACTTCAATCATAAAATATATCCAAAACAAAGCTGAGTTGCATTTTACATGTTTTGTGGAATTGCTCTTGAAATAAACAATAAAAATATTTTTATTAATCCAAATTATTAAGAATCATGAATATCTTATGTATTACCTTATGTATAATCATGTATTGTACCTTGGGACCTGTCCCAAGGTACAATACGCTTTACTGTCCCAAGGTACAATACACTACATGGTTTATATAAAAGCAAGATAGTGGCCAATCTAAATGCATAATCATTATTTTCTCATAACCAAAATATTTTAAAATCTTCTCTTTTATGAAGAAAATAAAATTCAGTTCACTTTTTGTAAAAGTACAAAGGTAAAAAATTATATTAGAATGAGAAAAATATTTACTTTGGGGTAATGAAAACTTATTTTTTGTCACCAATTCACCAATTCATTGATGCTAGTGTTAAATTTTATTATGATGATGTCTGTTGGCTAAGGCTACTATTAGAAATAAACAATGTATTAATATTGCCAATAGATTCTTAGAAATTGTCAGTGTCCCAAGGTACAACACTCTCCCATACTTAATTTTATTGCCATCTTTATAGTATTTTGCAAGTGTAAAAGGCAAATATAGTGTTTAATATTGTGTTTAATATTTTGTGTGCAATAGTTTTCAATCAAGAATTTTGAATTGTAAATTTATTTTCAAATAATATTCAAAGCAATATTGCCCAGCCTCGGTAAAACATCGTCCATTATGCATTGGGCGATGGGTATGAGCCGAGATTGGCCAATACTGCTGTGCTACCTGGGATACCTCATCAACATGCGCAATACGTCTTCCAATCTATCTGCCATTCAAGACAGGAACTGTGCACACAAAAAAGGAGACAAAGCATTTAGAGTTTGAAAGGCTTATGTATCAACATCGTAAAGTTGCACATCAGCCATTTGTTTTTTCGTCTTAGCGGCAACGGCATTATATATTCATGTACGTCACGCAAACCCACGGTTGGTCGGGTAGAGAAGAAAAGTAAAACTTATTTTCACATAACGGTGTTAATCACTGTTATTATGATCCATGTTTTAGTGTCGCGAAATAGTGGCATTGGGATACTGTCTTGTTATTACGGGCCTCCGTGGTGCACGGAACACAAATATAAGAATAGTGAGTGTTAGAGATATGTGTACCTAAATAGAAAAATAGGCGATGTCCAGTGTGATTACAATATACGTATGCCCTTTTTTGCAAGGATATAAATACAGAGGAGGTAATTTTTGGCTCTTCTAAATGTAGATGTTAGGAGATATGTGACGTTTTTGTTCTCTATAGCAAACAGTTTATGTTCCTGTTATTTAAAAAACATGTTGTAGGTAGGTAGTTTGATTCTCAGACAAAAATACAAATCCTTAGTTATTTAGTATTTAAATATATACTAATAGCTATTTGACAAGGAACAAGAATTTTTATAGAAATGTGTTCTGTATAAGATTTTTTACGATGTTCCATCAATATTATAAGACAATATTAGATAAACTAGGGGTAGGTGATTTTTAATTGTCACTCTTCAAATCAATACATTTAAAGGTAATTAATTGTATAATTCAGTAACTAAAAAAGTTTTATAGCAGCTTCCTTTGCTCAAAAACCTTATGTTATCCGACAGGTACTGAGAACTAGTGTATCATATGTGAATTCAGAAGATCTTTTAATTCGATCTGTAGAATGGTTTCAGACGGAGAGACGGACAAATGACCAAAACCTCTCTTGATAGGATTAGCATCTTCCAAAACTTATGAAGACGCAAATCTCTATTTTCGACCAATACTTTAATTACCTTTTGTTTTGACTAGGCAAACTGAAAGTTAGAAAAAAATATTTATGCAACTCCAGAAAGAATTAATTAACTCTTATTCAAGTACTAATCCAACACTTATCTTTCCAAAATAAGCAGCAAAAATAGGATTTAAGTTAGATGTCAGAAAAATTAATATTATAATTTTTTAAGATAAGACTATACTTTTCGGATATCTCTAGGAAAAGGTTTTATTAAATTATTCTAAATGGGATTTTTGTAAAATTAAAAAAACAAATATTAAAAAAAATAACTTTTAAATGCGTGGAAACAGGTTGTCTCATGAAAAAGGAAAGAATGTTTTCTATATCAAAAAAGAACATGTGATACCAATAAATTTTTTTTTATCTTTTACACTTTCGAGATGCTGCTATTCCGAACATTTATATTTTTGTCGTATAATAAAATAACAGTGTTTAATAATGCATGTAATAAGCTTGTAGAAAACAAAACATCAATGATAACGATCAATCTGTTGACTGTGCGATAAGATTATTCATGTAGGAAATTAAATGTAAGACGATGTGTTTGTTTGTAAATGTTTAAAAAGGATACGACTGATAAGAAATAATATTAGTTGAATAACAAGCTTCTTAAAAGAAATAATAGATGGTCCTGATATGTTTACTAAACAAGTTCTTCGTCTTTTGAAATATTTTTTAAATATTTTTACGACATTTTCACCAAATAGCTTAAGTAACAATATTTATTTCATTACTTTGTCACATATTTATGTTTCTTATTTGTAACTCTGATAATTTCACTTGAAATTTAATGATTGGCATTTAAACATTTTAGCACTAGTTTGGATTTTAAAATGTTTATAAATGTAAAAAACATAAATTTGTACACTATTATTCAAAAGTAATAAATGTTTTATACATTTTCTCTACATTGTTAATACTGCATACTTACATATTTCAATTTTCGGTATCATTCTTCATCAACTTTTTTTAATGTATTCGCTTTCTTTACATAAATATGAATTATAATTATGTTTTTGGATTTGCAATAAAATATAGCATATATATTTACAAACGGTTATTATAACAAATGTCATTGTATTATCTCTTTGTAATAAGAGCAGTATAATTTTTGAATAACTACTTTTAAGTCAGCAACGCGTTAAATAGTGAAAAAATATTGAAATAAAAATTAACTATTTACATTTTGTTAAAAAGATTCAAACTCACAGACAAAAACAGTCGTTGCAAATAGCATACCCTTATTACAAAAATAAAATATCACTTTCTTGCTTATTCCATATACAAAATAGGCGTGCATAAACACTAATTAATTAAAAAATGATAAACTGTAATTATTGTACCCACAAACTGAATAATTAAAATGATATATTAATAAACAAAGCTACGATCTATTCATCACTTTTACACTTAACATTCCAACATCATTAAAACTCAAAAAACTACCCATCACTCATGTACCACAAACCTCAATTTAGTATTAAAATGCCATTCTTTTACACCATCATGAATGACACATTGAAATCCGTTCTCATCTTATCTTATCTACATTCTGATCATTCGATTAGCGGCATTGTTATCCGCTGTGGTTAAAAGACCTTATGAGATTTTTGTGCCTCTCAGCGGATGTTTTCCTGAAAAAAAGATTTAGGCATGTACTGCTCAAAGAGTTGATTCAATTGCTTCATTAGTGTTTATTGAATGAGGCGCTTTGTCCGCTCGGTATTTCATTAGCATTGCTGGTTCCCGGGTCTTTCTTTGTCTTGACTACAAAGGCGATGACCGGTTTTGCGAAACTTTTCATTAAACGGGACGTGTGTTAGGATGTGGAGTTTGAGTTTGGTTTTGATGGAAAGCGCTGTCATAGGATTTCAGGGTTGTTATTTTTAAAAATATGTTTTTGAACCTGTGGTTGTAAAACTACTTAAGTAGAAAATAGGAAAAATGGTAAATAGCATTACTATTTTATTTCAGTAATTTGAAGTTTGAATAGCTGTACAGGAAATTGAATATTTCGGAAGCAATGAAGTTTTCATGGCAATATGTACACATATTTTGTAGAATGTTTTTAATCTTTCCATTTATTTTCTCCATTTAATCGTTAATTTCACTTAAAAAGTTGAAAACAATTAAGTTGGAAAACTAGATATAGGTATGTTAGTTTAAGTTGTGTTGTTGCTGTTTCTAATGCCACTCGGTAACGGAGCCCGGAGTAGAGGACTACCCGATTTAAGGCGAAGAGGGCGGCTTCCGTTTTTATTGAGCGCCACAAGGGAGGAAGTCCGACTGTTGCCCGTCAGCATGACACATCCGTTACGTTTAAGTTGTAAATTACACTAAGGATTCACTAAAATTTATCATCGAGCATTGTAATGATAAATATATAAATGGAAGACTTTAAAAGTTAAATTCATTGAAAAAGAGATATGAATCTAGTCTCTGGGCACTAATGCATTTTTTTATTTTCTTTCATTATTTAAGAAGAAAACAGGCAATACAGAACACATTGCAATTTTCTAAACACTTTCTGAAGTGTATCAGCAATTGTTGACGTGGACGGTTACGGCTTTTAGCAAGCTATTCTAACTATGGTTTTTTATATATCTGTTAAGAATGTAATCGCAATTAATGTATTTTAAAACACCAATTTCCTTATGGAAATGCTTGGCACAAGAGGGAATGGAACAAATAAGATTGAGAAGTTTAACAATTATTTTGTAAACAGTACAATAGTGGATAATAATAAGAGTTAAGTGATTTCATATCATGTGTGGAATCACTTAAAAATGCTTCATTTCAAACAAAGATTGCAATTTTATAAATTTGGTATATCTAACCACAAATCCAAAAAGAGTTTTTTTCACTCATAGTCAATCTAAAGAGTTGGATTGATATTTTTAACTGAGAAAATTGTGTGTATTCTAAAATTCAATTTAATATTAAATTTAAAGAATATCCGTTCAAGAAAAAGGATGGCTACATCATTTGGTTTAAAAAACAGTATTTTTACTAAATCTATGCTTTAAATGACGTAACGAAACGAATCTAACTCTGTTACAATTTTAATATCACCAACTAGACTTTATACAAAAAGTATGGATATTCAGAGGCCATTTCTTGAAACATTTTAAAAGCAAAATAGACCATTCATGCATTAAACAACTCCGAAATTCATACTTTTCAGTAGACAAAATGCATGCGAAAAAAAATGTGAATACTTCAAAAGAAAAGATATTGTCGCCTTTTTTCTGTATCCAGAAGACAGAATATTTCAAATCATATTGAAGCGTTTTTCGTATTTCATAGCACTGAATCCGCCAATGTTAATACCCACTTTTTCAATATCGCACATCAGTTTCTCGGAGTGACGTATTCAAAACAGGATTTTATGATAAATATATCGGCTCCGTGCATTTTTCTTTCTGAATTTCTGGAGCTGTGGCAACACCTGCGTTGGTGTTGGAGCTACGAATCTTAATGCGTTTTTCATGGATCGCGTTTCTTCGACTAGAAAGGGTTCTTTCCGGCAGAGCTTTTGTTTTCATTTTGGTGCGGAAACTCGACGTTTTCCAAACTTTTTATGGAGGAAACAAAACAAAATCTCAAAATATCCAAAATAAAGGACCAGAAGGAAGTTATTTTTCTTAGGAAGAAGTTTAAATTTTATATTAATAACTAAAACTGAGACGTGCATGAGAAATCACTCTACATATTGACTTTTCTATACAGAAATTACTTAATAAAATAGTAACTACCATGAATAAAACGTGCTTGAAGATGATCGTTTAATACGTATACTACAATAGAAAAATACATGAATTTTTCAGTATCCAAAAATTCTTTAAACGTTTAAGTTCTTGTTCCCTATGCTCCGGGAGCATTCATTGTCATTTGTCAAGTCCTTGTTCGTTGCAAACTTAAATATTTTCTTCATTGTATGGCAGTCATAGTATACAAAATAAAGGCTTTACAGGGTATATGACTATGTGCTAAACGAAGAGCCTGTTTGCTGCACAATTATAAGTTAGCGTTCTTACCTCAAAAATGGTACAAGAGTCAATTAGAAAGTTGTACAACGTATTAAAGTGAGTTAGAATAGGCACCTTTTTCATAAGGTTTAGTAACTTCTACAGACTTTTTACTTGTAACGTCTTTGAGATAAATGATATTCCGATATTTGAACTGGAAATTAATAAGGTGTGGGAATTTTTAACTCGAAACCATATCACTAGAAAGCGCTAATAACTCGATCATTGGCTGCATCATTGTATGGCGCATAGTATATTCAGAAGGGTATTTGTTACTTTTTGTCACTACTTCAGTAAAAAAAAATCATCTCATAAGTTTATGACGAAATGTTGCATGCTATTCGGAACATACTACCTCTTGTAAGTTTGTAATAAAACAATTAATTAAAATTTTATTTTTAACTTGTCAGAGACTGAAATTATAATTTTTTGAGAAAATGACTCATATTTATATTTTCCAGCTTCCTAAGTCAAAATTCTCAAAACTACCCGACCAACAAATTATTATTGATCGATAGTTTTCCTTCTCCCTAAATTTTCATTCCGAAATCCTTTAAGAAATACTAGAGCTTTAACTTGCCACATCACTGAGGAAAAGAAGATAAAAAAAAAGCGAAAAGCCGGTACAATTTATTCCCCTTTGAAAGCCTGGATTGTATTATATCATCCATAGTTTAAACACGTTGATTCGATGGCGGGAAAGATTAATGGTACAGCTTCAACGTCCGTCCGGTTAAATATTCTGGAAATGTTACATGAAAAATGGCCTTTCAAAGAAATCCTCTGGCTAAAGCTGGGACTAGGATTTCCTTTAAAGAAAGTGATAATATCCTAATTTCGTTCCAGACTTTTGATGTAGTTTTTAAGAAAAATGGTTCATGTTGGTCCACACATTTTTCCCTTTTCAAATTCTGCTTGAATGTACTTGTTGTGTATTTGCCTGTGAGGGTTTTGACAGAATGAAGTTATGATTTAGTCTTTTGAAAGACAGTCCCGATGAAAGGAAATGGATGATGTAAATAACTAATGGAGACATGTTTTACAAATGGCTTTCATTGCCAAGAATGTGATGAAATGTGTATACCAAGCAGCATATTTTATTCAAAATAAGTTAGGTCCTTAGCATAAGATACGTATTAAACGGTAGGGTTTTACTGTAAGGTATGATAAACTGTCTTTCACATTTGGTCAAAGAACCTACTTTTGGAACCTACTGTCCTTCTAAACACTGGAGCTGTAATTCTGTTGAAAATACCATTGGTAAAAACCATTTCCTCTCATCTCCATGGTTGGTGCGAGAGTTGGAAAAAACAACTCTGCCTGCTATAGTGAAGGTAGTTCCTAAATGGTGCAACAACTCGAACAAGTTTTTGCTTTCTTTTGCAATATTCCTTAACAATCTCAGAGTAAGCATCCGAGTGTTTTTCAACTATTTTTAAGAACTCTGCCTGTTGCAACTCCACAGACAACAAGTAAAGTCTCCACTGGAATATTTGAGAGTTGCTTACATCTTTTACAGGTGATCAACAAGATCCTAGATCAAAATGGCTTTATGCTCTGGACCTTTGGGGTGATTTTTGAATGCTGAAACCACACAACCACAAGTGTATCCAGAATTTTTTGGCATGGTTGCTAGCCTCTCTTAGAATAGAACATCAAGCCCCACTGGATCGAACTCCAACAACAGTGTACCCCTCCCTCACAAGAGAACCTCTTGATAATTCAATTCATCAGTTTTCCCACTCTCCCTCGGAAACAACTCGATCAAAACTCCAAGATTCCATTACTGAAGTTCGGACTCGGAACCACAAATCAAAAACTCCCCACCACACAACAACAACTCTTCGATTTCATGTTGGAAATTCAGGTTGGGGGCTCAGACCTCAACCGCCCGTGTTCTAATGATTTTGATAACAAACTAGGTAACCCATAGCAACGTGGTTTCTCAATTATACCGCTGGGACTTGGTCTCGGTGTGAACGGTTTAAAACTGGTGCACCTCGATTTTGTGACAAGTAGCCTGGATTATTTGACACCTTGTTCGAAGTGGGAGGGTTCTCTCTAGAGCATTTACGAAACATCTCCTTGGAGAAGTTTTGGAAATGGTGTGGAGGGGCTCTAGCAAGTAGGCTTGATGTCGAGAATGTTTAATCCTTAGGATAAGCGGAAAATTATGCTCAATTATTCATAATAGCCTTCTGAGAGATAAAGACTTTTAAACTCGTTACAAAACTGTCAGTTTCTGCAACACCCATAAGTTTGAAAAAAATTATAAATCCCATATTTCACTAAATTTTAAAAATTCAAAAACTTATAATAATAAATGTTTTTGAAATGCAACTTACAAATTAATGAAGCTTCAAAACCAACTTATAACTTACCAAGAAATTTTAGTTTATAAATAAATATAACTATCACAATCTAACCATTGATTCCGATTTTTGATGCGGATAAATTAAAAAAACATACCTAACTGATCTTTGCAACCTATAAAAATGTACGCAGGACGTAGTATTCAAAGGAGTTCCCTGTCTCGTATTTAAATTTGAATACTATATTTTTTTCCATTCAAAAAGCCTTAGTAAACTTTAATTTCCAGAAAGCCCCTATTCACTGATGCCCCACGGCGCCATCGAAGCATAAAGGGCTTGTTCATTTTCTTAAACGGATTCCGCTTTTATTTTGCCTTAGTGCGTATCCCCCTAGGAGGTACCAAATTGAGAATTCCAACCAGGCCAATTATTTACCCAAGAAATTGCTTCATTAAAACGGCACAAAACGGCATACGGAAGGAAAAGGAGGGCTCTTTTTTAGGATGGTGTGTTGTGTATACTATGTTCCAGACAGCAGAACATTCTGGTTTCCTTTGGAATGGATGGTTTTGACGGCAGGTGTTTGCTGCCATTTTGGAAAAAAAAATGGACTTTTGCTACTGTACTTTGTATTGCTGGGAAAGAATTGTTGATATCAATGTTTTCTTGTACAGTAAATATAAATTCAACTATACCAATCGACAAAAAGTTACTAAACTGTCGTTTGTTATCTAGCTGCAGGATAGTCAAAAGGTCCGCCAAATATTTGGATCCTTTGTTAGGTTCGTTTGGATCCTTTGTTTTAAAGTTAAAATTACCAAAATATATTCATAGTACTAAGATTTTATATAAGAAAAAAAACATTACTTAAAATATACATATAACAACCAAATATATTGGAATAAATAGGCATTTTTATTAGAAGCATGAAAATGGTTTCTAACTCATTATTTAGTAAACAGGTCTAAATATATACAACACCTTGAACAAAAAACAAGTTCATGTTTCATTACAGAAGTGATGAGGTGGTTAAAAGGATGCGAAAAGCTTTATTAAAATGACTACCTTTCTATAGTAATCTTTAAAAGAAAATTGCATATTATTAGGTTTGAAAATTCTTTAAAAAAAACAAATTTGTAAATTCCCATTCCATTTATTTATACCGACATGCAGAGGATTATTATACTGATTATATATCCTGACTTCATCTTAATATAATTAAATGAATTCATTTCAAATGCCACATATATAATTTTAATAAAATCAGACTTTTTAATTGAAAATTCCTTTTCTAATTTGATAGATATCTTCACAATCCCTTCTCAAAAAGAGAAACAAAATAAGCATCACACTAATCAGAAATGTAAACTTATTCTTATTAAACTGTTTGCTAGTTCAACAATTCCCCGAATAAAGGGGAAAAAACAAGTCAGAGAGTGAGGTATGAAAACAAAACAAAAACAAATTCCCAGACGAGCTTAGTTTTAATTGCATCATCAAAGGTTCAAAAGCCCTTCATTTAAATTAGAGAAAAAAACTCGCTCGTTTAATTTATTTCCTGTGATCTGAAATTCCAAGGGACTTGTTAGGATTGCTGCATAAATCAGAAGATTTAAAGAAATCTTAACACATGGGTATTTAATCAAATTGATTTTCTTTTATTGGTCTGGGAGGAAGGGGCCAGTTCTGAATTTAGTTTGTTTGCTTTTTTTAAATTCTTTTTTTTTTCAGATGCCGTTTTTTTAATTGAATTCTCAATTTTTTTCATTTATTCTATTAAGAATTAGATTTAGCAGTACTTTAAAAACTTTATTATTAGGATTTGTGTAATCAAATATTCGTGTAATTGGATTATTTAAATTTCTCTTTTTAAAAAAATTGAGATGAATTTCGTAAAGTATTATAATTCTTTGTTTTAATATTTACTAAATGTGAAATGTTTTATGACCTTGGTATTTCTTTATTCTTACTTAACTAATAAATTTATACACAGGATACTGTTTAATTTCTAACACTTAATAGCTCTGAATTATTTCTTATGCATAGGTACCAATTATAAGGTTTCATGTATCAATAAATACTAATTTTAAATCTGTTTTATTTTAAGACATGTAAAATAAGCCGACATTGAAATTTTGATGACATTAAGTCACTTTCATTCAATCAGGTAGACATTGGGAGATGAAAGTTTTGAGTCGTGATCACTCACAAAGTTTCTGTGGGAACGATTAATCTGGTCAACTGTTTATCGCCAACAGGGAGTGGTTGGGATGTTAAATTTATTAATAAGAAATGTTAAAGATATGTAAAAAGGGTAATTAAAGTTATTAAATTCAAGTAGGGTTGTAAAATCAAAGTTTTTTGGGGGGTTAAGATATACTATTTATTTTTAATCAAACTTTTAAATCTTGAGGGAAATATTTAAGTAGATTGGAAAACTGATAAAAAGCTCTTTAGACAACCCAAAAATTTGCGATAGTTGTTTACACATCTTGTTTATGAGGAAAAGACTTACATATATCAACACAACATTAACTTTGAGGAAGAATCCGAACAAGCACTTAAAAGTACGCATACAAATTTTCCGATAAAGTTTACAATACCCAGCTGAAATATCTCTTCTAATACATCATTGCATGTGACACTCTTCGTGTACCTTCAAAAGAACATTCGACCCCGCCCTGAACTCAGATCGAACACAAAACACGATTTATTTTCTCAAAAAGATTCTTTACGTTCATGTTTAAAGGCGCTAAGACATCATTCTCCACTCTTCTTCCGTGTGCATGCACTTTTTCTTCGCATTCATTTGTTTTTTGCTGCAACTTTTTTTTAGTTCTTATGAATCTCTAATGAAGCACCCTTTCCCAATTGTCTGCCGAAGAACGAGCAATTTGTTCCAAGGGGAAAGGGAAACAAAACTTAGTTAATGGACGGCCAATGTTACTGTGTTGTTAGGGATGGGATACGCGAGAATTTTCGAAAAGCAGTTGTTTTTTGTTTCGGTATTTAACCAGCTCAAACTGTTGAAATGGAATGCCACAACTATTTGGAGCGGTAATTCATCACTTTTGTAGTGCATCAAAGTTATGGTTTTACCACAAAATTGGTAAATTTACTCTCCGAATAGCGGTGTCAGCTAGAAAGTTTCGGGATTCCATTGCAATCTTCGGAAAAAATCAATCTAAACAAGAAGTTCTAAAAGAACTAAAATAGCCTACTTTCCTGTTACTTACATACTTACTAAAATTCTTATCTTGAAAAAACTAGTACAGTCGTTACAGTAAGTGACATCAACAACCGTTTCTACATTAAATTTATATACATTAGAATAAATTTCACTGAACACAGCATCCAGCTATAATTTCATTTTCGTAAAGACAATTATTTTCATTAATTTTCTATCGCAAATGAAATAAACTTTACTTATCGTCTGCATGATTTAATTGCAGTTATAAATAAATATTTAATTATTCGTTGAACAAAAACCATAAAACTACTCCAAAATACACTTAAAATAGGAAATGTAAATTAACAAGTTAGTTTGTAACAGAATCTGTCACTTAACCCGCTTCCACACCACAGTTGTGTTTAACAGGTAAACAGGCGCCATACACAGCATTAATTCAAACATTTACCCGTTTAATTCGACTAGTTTCATTTCTTTTATTTCGAAAATTAAATAATTAATACTTAAATCGTTTGCTAAAATTTATATTTCAAACAATAAATTTGTAATATTCCACGCTTTTAAATAGAATGAAAACATTTTATTTCAACATAAAAAGAATCTAGAGAAATATATTTGACGTCATTTCAAATTGATCGATGTCTCTAAAATAAATTTATTTTTATTTATTGTCTAAAAGAATTAAAGTTTCTCAAGCAGTTGTTGCTATGGCAATGGTGATATAATTCTAATTAAAATGGCTTCCTATGCTTTTTAAATGAGCATTAAATTTTGAAGTTTTTTAAATAATTGAAGTACTTAGAATTCGAATTCTTTTCTGAAATTTTCAATGTATTCTCATTTGGATACGCTGAATTTTTTGACGTATATCACTTCTCCGTAGCATTTGTAGTTAAATTCAGAGATTTAAATGACTCGAAATTGAATTTCAATGCTAATTCAATGGGAAATTCGACGACAAATAGTAGATTTATGTCCGTCCTATCGTACAGACTGACGGACAAAAAGTATGAAAGTTGGGTCTCTGAGGTCATAGCTTTCTAACAAAAAAAGAATTTTTAAGATCGGATGGATAGAACCGATTTTGGAAGGGGGGTACGGACAGACGGACGGACGGACAGACAGACGGACGGACGGACGGACATCGACCGCATGTCAATACCTACTTTTTTATTTTTTTTAATTCTTCGAATTAAAAAAAAAAGAAAAGTAGGCTAAAAATGGGTAACAGGGCATTGCACTATTTCAAATGCACTGCTGTATTTGCAACATAGTTGAGGCATTTTTCTTCGATTCTTAATGTTCACGGTTCAAATGGAATTATGGCACTGTTTCAAATTTTTTTTCTTTTTTTCACTGTACCAAGGCTGCGTAGTGAAAAGTTTTACAATATATTCACCATCCGGTTGAACCGTTTTTCAGGTTTTGGAAACAAAAACCCGTGGAACTGTTCAATCGAATACCGAAAACTTGGAGATGCATTTCACCACATAGACGTTATGACTTATGACTTTCTTGGTGGGGGGCAAGATCGCCAAGCACTGCGACTTTAAGTCTATTGTACTAAGCCCCAGAAGTGACACAAGCACAAGAGACACACAAAGAAAGAGACGACACAAACACATAGACAAATAACAACATTTATTGACAGTCACAAACATCCATGCCTGACCGGGATTCGAACCCAACCCCAGCAGCTCCAAAGGCCAGAATCCTAACGAGTGTGCCCCCGGGGCGGCCACCACATAGACGTTACATCCACTAAGAACCATATTTTTAGTGAAACCAAGCGCCAATTTTGTAACAGTTCATCTAGCTAGTTGGAGATTCGATGACGCGTTACTATATTAACCACAGCAAACATGTTTGTAAATAAGTTGATTTTTTTACAATTGGTTACAATAAGTGAGTGCCTTCATCAGATTTTGACATCTAAAATGTAAAACAAAGTATCAAAAAATTAACGCGAAAGGTTGTACACAGTTAACAAAGAAGTGAAATATTTTACGTATGCTTTCATTCCGTAATATCGAAATACTCTCTGCAATTTCTGTGACATTTCTAACAAACTACTATTTATAAAAAAACTACCATAAATTTTTGTAAAAGTCCACCACATCTTATTGAGAATATCAAAAAATATCTAAGTGCCAATTAAATATGACTTGACAGAGAATTTAATTTTTGATTAGAAATGTAAATATTGTGAAGGAAAACAGCAAAAATCGCCTTTTCTTAAATAAAATCTCAGTACATTTACGAAGGAAAACCTTTTCTGTAAGTGGAATTAAATTCCAGTTCAGTTAGTCAGTAAAACTCATTAATTTCCACGAAATTGCTTTACTGAAGTTGTACAGAAACTGTGCGAAAAAGAATTTTGAATCGGTTTTTAGTAGCATTTTTAAAGTGAAAATTACTTTTTCTAATATTACAAGAACGCATGTCCCTTAAAAAACAAGTTAAAAAGAACGGAATTGTCCCTTTGTTTCACGTCTACAGCGAGTCGCCTTTTTCTACAGATACTTTTTCTTCTATTTCTTGTTCCATCAGAGACGATTATGCAAATTAAGTCTTTCTACTATTTTCCTTTTGTTTCAAAATCGAGAAACTAAAGAAGGCAGGCAAAAAACATGTTAAGATAAGACGGAGTGTCGAGATAATAAGAGAATTCAAAGAGATATAAAAAAAAGCTCTGGGGGTACCAATCAACCTAATGTATTTTCAAGAAAGCAACGGAGCAAACTTCTTGCTTCCGTTGTTATGTCGCAGGTAGAAATGTTACGGATGGAATTCGGATCTTTAAAAGGTTTTGAATTTTGTATAGAAGCTTTGTTAGAAGAAATTAAGAATACTCTGGGTGTTAAGGGTTTTGGCTGCAGTGTAAACTGTTTTTCACTGCATCAGAATTAATATTAAAATTTTGATATAGTTTCAGTTTTATTTTTGTGGTAAGTGGTTTTACGACTCTCCACAACATTTAAATTTATTTAGATGAATTAAATTAAAAAGTGATATATTTTTTCAAAAAAAAAATTATGCGTTGCTTTAAAACCTTACAGTCATTTGACATGTTCATACTTTTGTATCCTTTAGGAAGTTGACAAATGACAGTGATTGCGCCCTCTAGAAGGGAGAGTGTAGGCTTTTATAGCCCATTACCCAGCTCGCCGGAAGAGACAGTCACAAGAGACACACAAAGAAGGACGGCACAAACACATAGACAAATAACAACATTTATTGACAAGCACAAACATCCATGCCTTTACCGGGATTCGAACCCGAGCCCAGCAGGTCCAAAGGCTAGTACACTAAACACTGTGCCAGTGGGTCGGCTCCTTTAGGAAGTTAAATGAACATACTATTAAAAAGTCATCTTGTATTATTCCTATAATTTATAAAATTATAAGTTTAAAAAGGACATGACTGAAATGATAAAAGTAGCTAAAATTACAATTGATTGATCATATTTTAAACGTTAATCATTCATCAATATACGAAAATATTTACAACTTAATAAAACATGTTTGTGGTGGTTAGAGTTAATAATCTTTAAATTTTGTTATTATTTTAGTTCGGTTTTTATTTTAGTTTGTATGCAATATTCGCACTAAATATACGCACATATTTTAACTACAATTTCATATTTCTTTAGAAAACAATTGCAGTTAAAAATAATTTCAATATTTATTTCCTTATTACAAGTACAAAAAACTCTAACTCGGGTATTTTTCTCGTATAAAAAAATCTGGCGTTAGCATAAATATCTTTCTTAAACGTTGAAAAACAATTTTTAATTTTTCATTATGTAATTTTAATTTGTATTTCTTTCAATTTTTATAATACAAGAGTTAGAAGATTAGTAAGCTAGATTACAAACAAGCATTTTTTCTGTAAATTGAAAGAATATTAAAAAATATTTATAGTTGTGATATTGTAGAGATTTCCGTCTACATTTCTGTATTAATCCTCATTCCAAATTCCATTTAATCCATCCGATTTTAATTTTCTTGTTAGATAGATATGGCATCAGGGATCTGATGCCGTCTGTTTGTTCGTTTTCTGTCTGTCAATCTTATCTGTCCTTCACAAGATGACCTGTTATAACTCCTGTTCCAACAGTCCAATTTTAGAAATTCTTCTTTTGTTAGAAAGATATAACATCAGACACCTATAATATTTCTTTCTTTTAGTCTGTCTGTCTGAACGTTTCTTCGCATGTCTGTGCATTTGTCGTATGACGGTCTGTTTCAATTTCCAGTTCAAACAGATATATTTATTCTGCTAGAAAGGAAAGACAACATTTATCCATCGTTTTTTATCAAGGACGTTGGCTATACCAGTTCTTTCATTACTTCTTACTTAATATGAAGGTTCCAAAATAGAAATGAATGTTTTAAATTTACTCGTAAATATTATCGATGTAATCGCTTTTATCAACGTATAAAATGAAATGCTAAAATACCTTTAATTGACTAACGTTTAATCTAACAGAGGGCAGCACCACCAATTGAGTCGATACACGTGTTATTTTTGATACCCTTATTATTGTGTAATTGACACGAGTTGTTTTGTTCTACCATAGTTCCGATTTCTAGGCATATAAAAAACTTTTGATAATAAATCTGACAAAAGTAACTTCAAATGTGTGGAAATTATTTTTAGTGTTCTAAATAACAAAACAAACACATATTTTTGGCAAAGATTATTTATCAAAAAAAAAAAAAAAAGATTTATTGGGAATCTATGATGTATTAAAAAAAAGATTTCTTTGTTACATTGGCTCAGTGTAACCAATACATAACCGATTTTAAGAAAAGGTTACCTTTAAGGACAGCTGGAAAATAAAAGGAGAACGAATCGGATGGTGGAAAAAGGTAATTCTACCCTTATTTTCAAGTAACTCAACTACTTACAAATTATTAATTTAACATTGGAAGGGTAACTGGTAACTTATTATGCTTCTTTTAAAGTTTTAGTTTTTAAGAAAATTATAAATTTGTCACTTCACTCCTCCAGTATAATTATTAATGTATCGGTCTAGTAATGACAGATACGTTACTGACTAACTTAAGTGAATGGTCGGAAATGTAAAGAGCGTTTTAAACGTAAAAAGTGGAAGATTTTATGAAATCTATAGACAAAGCTTTTCCCCTAATTTATTAAAAAAAATAAAAATTAAAAAGAACACTTCAAGTTGAAATAACTACAAATTTAATTTGCTTTTTAAATGACAAGAAAATTCAATTTTTATTTAATATTTTTACTGTTGCCACTTTGCCAAACGCACAAGAAACTTTACTTAAAATAAAAATAGAACTTTCAGGAATATTTGTTTTATAAATCAATTTGGAAAGACGTCATAGTAAATATAACAATCGAGTTCTTTTTATTCTTCATTATAGGTGCTTTAAGAAAGAAGCAGATATACTTATAACTTCTTTTGGATAAATAATCTGATCATTTTGAATTTACTTTTCAGCGTTTATCAATGCACAATTATGAGAAAAAGTTTTAAAAATACAAATAGCAATTTATTTATTCTAAAATTGTAAATACTTCTTCTAAAAATTTAAAGAAAATGATGCTATGCTGAGTTCCGCATATACTTTTAGAGAAAAAAAAGTATTTTTTAGCGTTTAAAATATTTACCAAAACCGATAAAAATTCTTATCAAATCTTCGAAATATAATTAATGAAAGTGATCAATTTTTGGAGTTTAAAAGATAAGAACAATCCAAACACGTCTTTTGGGCGATGGTTTATCTATTTTCTTTCTAAAGTGTATAAATAGTGTACAGAAGCGGTTCTAAGTAACATTTTCTGTTCAAAAACCTACCCATTTTGTTTTAACATACACACCAGACTTTTCTGATCATCAACTCCTAGACAAGAACCTACACTTAAACTACAGTACCCAAAGAGCTAAACTTGCCTTGATTAAAATGAAAGACAAATACCATCTAATATGCATAACCAGATTGACTTCATTTCCAGATTTAATTCTAGGAGACCTTGTTGAAATTCCCATGCACTGTTGCTTCTGCTCCGGAATTTTCATTAATAATTAACTCATTCTGATTAAACCCTTTGTTTCGCATAAGAATAACTGTCTTCATTTGTCAGAGTGATAGCAACATCTTCGAATGTGGAGGATTGCTCGAAGTGCATTAGTTTGTAAGAATTGAATTACTGATGAGAAATGAAATTCATCATAATTATGATACCAGCAAACTAATGGGCATGGGAATAAGTCAATCTATGTATATTTGTAACACATTAATGAATAAGAGGAGTAAAACTCGTTACTGAGTTAACCGTGTGAAGGTTATAACAGTATGTTCCCGTCTTAGGAATGGTCAGTTTTCTAAATATACGAATATTTTAGCATTTTAAGAAAATTTTATTTTATTCATTTATAAAATTTTATTCATTGGAACTTATTATGCCATTGGGACTTATTACGCCATTAACCATGGAAAAAATATTGTTTAAAAATTTAGCAGATAAATGAGAAAAAAAAAACTTTTTAATTTGCTTATTACTTTGTTTAAGAGGCATTCTCAGTCCATGGTCAGCCCTATAGAGCTAGTGCATTACTTCTACTGCAATAACACGAAAGTTCAGTTCAACTTCTACTAACTGTAACCGACAATTTAACTGTTTGCTCAAACACACGCGTCATGAGTAGTACTCAGAGACATAACATAGAGTGGACTGCGCATTGGCAAACCTAAAGTGTCCTAAACATCTAACTTACACAGTCACATGACTGTGTCGCGTTTGGCTCGCATCTAAGGCGAGTTTACCATTTGGCGAGTTTTTCCACAACGACCTGAACACAGAGGCCGACAATCTAATGTTACACTGAGAAAAAAATACTGTAAACATACAGAAATTTTATTAGTAATGTTACAGAAATAACCAATTTTACAAAAAAAGTTTTTGTAATTCTGAACAGAAATCTCCATTTCTGAAGTTACAAAATAATTTCTAGTATTTTAGCCTCGATCTTGATTTGGATAGCCCTCGTGTAGCTCTAGTGCGAGGATAATTCAAACCCAACCTAATCTAGTCGATCGTGATTCAATTAGCCAATCGCCATTATAAATTTATACTTTAGTTGGTTGTTTCAAATGGATTTAGCTTCTAATTTCCTAGCGATCTATGTACCGAAATAGCACAGTTGGGAAAGCGTCAGACTGATCATCTAAAGGTTCCTGGTTCGATCCCGGGTTTCGGCCGTCTGCTATTCCTCGGTATTGTAACAACATACAAGACTCCAGAATACTCCAGGAACACTCGAACACAAATAAATAATCCATTGTCGTAGCGTAGATAGTTTTATTTAGAAGATTCGAAATTCGTTTAATTAACACTTTATTTATTTATTAAAAACACTTTAGAAATGTTAGTAAAATAATCGGAGTTCGTTCATTTTCGATGACTTCTCGTCCATTTAGGACCACACCTAAATTTACGTCTTTCCCGTTCAGTGTCTAAAAAAAGTTCTCTTCTTATTCCGTGCTGCGGGTCTGCTTCCAAGTTGGCCGGTAGAGGGCCAAGGACCAATACGTTGACGCTACAGGCTCCTCCTCCCCTGGGGAAACTTTCGAAGAATGAGAAAGTTTATGATTAGTGTTCATACAAGAGTTATACAACTGTTCCAGGAACCTAGGCAAGTGCCAAGCAAAAATTATCAATTCCCAGTGTCGAGAGAAACCAAATGTTTAAATAAATATATGAAAAGAAATAAATGCAAGTATGAAAAGAAAGAAATAAATTGGGCACATACACACATTTTTTTTTTTTTAGTGAGTGTGAATCCGACTCAAACCATCTGCATTTTGATGCAGCTTTCCTTTTCGATGAATAACTTTAAAATTAAAAGGTTGTAATATTAGTGACCATCGCATCAAACGTGCGTTAGAACTGGCATGAGAATTCAGCCACACCAAAGGATTATGATCAGTCACAATTTGAAAGAAATTTCCATCGAGATAACACTTAAGTTTCGAAACTGCAAAGATGATGGCGGCACACTCTTTCTCACTAACACTATATCGTTTTTCAACACTGGTAAACTTCTTGCTTAGGTATATAATAGGATGTTCTTCAGTTTCATTGTCTGCCAACTGGGACAAAACTACCCCCATTCCTCGATCTGACGCATCAGTTTCAACTATGAACGGCTTTTGATAGTCTGGTGAGTACAGCACAGGATAGCTGCAAAGACAGTTCTTTAGCTTGTCAAATGCTTCCTCACATTCTTTAGTCCATGTAATGGAACCTTTTCTAGCTTTCCCTTTTAAAGAATCAGTTAAAGGGGCAGCAATCGATGAAAACATTGGAATGTATCGGCTGTAGTAACCGGCTAACCCTAAAAAGGCACGAACTTCAGTTTTACTTTTAGGTGGGCTAAAGTTCTTGATCGCCTCAATTTTTAGTTCAGCTGGCTTCCTAAGACCTTGTCCAACAACATGTCCAAGATACTGCACTCGCGCTTGGGCAAACTTACACTTTGACGGCTTGATGGTTAGTCCAGCTTTTTCTATTCTTTTCAGAACTATATCGACTTGTTTTAGATGTTCAGCGAAACTGTTCGAAAAAATCGCTATGTCATCGAGATACGGAACTGCGTACTCTTCACATCCCTCTAGAAGTTGATATACCATCTTGCTAAATTCGTAAGGAGCATTCTTTAGACCAAATGGCATCCTTAAGGGTTTATACGTGCCAAAGTTAGTCACAAATGCTGCCAGTCTTTGGGCTCGCTCAGTAAGGGGAATTTGCCAATAGCCTTTAGACAAATCCAGAACTGTTATGTACTGAGCAGAAGAAACGATTTCAATTCTTTCTTCTATATTTGGAAGGGGAAAGAACTTTGTTTTAGTGATCTTGTTCAAGTTCCTATAATCAATGCAAGGTCTCGGATCCTTACCAGGAGCTTCTACCAGAATCATTGGCGAAGTACAATCTGAAAAACCAATTTCTATGATTTTCAAATCCAGCATTTTCTGTATTTCGGTTTTCAGAATTGCATTTTGTCTTGGCGATGTTCGATAAGGCTTCGAAAGAATGGACTGTTCTTCGCTCAGTTCAATGTCGTGCATGACGAGTTCGGTTTTTCCTGGGATGTTTGAAAAACACTTCATATATTTCCAAACTAGGTTCTTCATTTGAGAGATTTGGTCCTCATTCATATTTGAACTTTCGCCGTTATCTTGAAACATCTCTTCAAGGTCCAATATATTCGGGTTAGAGTCCACACAAGGTATTTCCATTTGTTCCTCGTCATTTTCTCCATCAAGATCACTTATCAAATAATTCACTTCTTCTGGTCGTTTATAGTATGGCTTCAGCATATTCACATGGTACACCTTAGAAGTTGCTTTCTCACCTGGCAACTGCACAACGTAATTGGTTTCAGAGAGTTTTCTTAGAATTGTTCCAGGACCTGTCCAATGTGGGCTTAACTTGTTGCTCTTAAATGTAGCAAAAATCAGCACTAGGTCTCCTATTCGAAATTCTCTTTTTACTGCTCTCTTGTCGTACCAAGTTTTATTCTTTTGCTGACATTCTTCCATCTTTGAGATTGCTAAATCTTGACAGTGCTTCATTCTGTTAATCAAGGAGAAGACGTATTCAGTTACGGGCTCACCTTCTGTTTCTTCCACGTCCAGCCATTTTTCATACAACAGAGTAAGAGGTGTTCGAAGATTCTTGCCATGCACCAGTTCAGCAGGAGTAAATCCAGTGCTTTCATGGGTAACAGTTCTTAGGGCAAACAGAGCTGGATATATAGCTTGCTCCCAATCACTCCCAGACTCCAAGCACAACACCTTTAAGACTCTTTTAACTGTCCGATGAAATCTTTCGATTGGATTACTTTGTGGATGATAGACAGAGCTGTGAACTACCTTTATCCCGAACTTCTCAAGAAAAGTAGTACTGAGTGCGCTGGTAAAAGAGCTTCCTTGATCTAACTGCAAAACCTTTGGGAATCCCATTCTACTAAAGATTTGCATTAAGGCATCAACAACAGTCACGGATGTTATATCTTCTACTGGGACGGCATCTGGATATTTAGATGATAGGCACATCGCAGTCAACAGGTATCTTTTTCCACTTGGAGTGACTGGCAAAGGTCCACAAGCATCGACATTTATCTTGGAAAAGACTTCTTGAATCACCGGAACTATCTTCATAGGAGCCTTCTTTTTGTCCAGAGGTTTTCCAACGCGTTGACATCTGTCGCAGCTTCGAACGTAGTCTTCGATTTCTTTATAACACTGGGGCCAAAAGAAGTGTCTGGAAAAGATGTCTTTCGTCTTTGTCACTCCTAAATGTCCCGATGTTCCCTCATGACAAAAGGCTTTCAAGTCATTTCGATACTTTTTAGGCACAACCAGTAACAGTCTCTCCACTCCTGTCTTGTCCATCTTTCTCTTCACGAGTATTCCATTTTCTAGTTTTTCTAATCCACCAGCAGATTCACTTGGGTTTTCTTGCACTTTTTCCAAAAGTGATTTTAGCTCGGGGCATTCTTTTTGTTGATCTGAGAAAGTTTTAGAATCCACTTTCAACAACGCCAAGCCCTCATAGTTATCTTCGTTAGGTGGGAATGAAAACAGATCATCTTCTTCAATTGTTATTTCATCATTCTCATTTTCCTCTTCCTCCACAACTTCTTCAACTAGGTCTTCGACAGCTTGCTCTTGTTCTGCTTTGCGTCTTCGAGCTCTTGTTTCTATAGCATTGATCTGGTGAGGAACATCTTCATTTTTCATTGTATCTAATAAGGCTGCTGTTTGATTACCCAGCAAGTATCTTCCTTTGTCTAGTTGACATGGCACGACAGCTGCCTTTGTGATTACATGTCCGAATTTTCCTTTCAACTCCACTTCTGCCAACGGCAAGCATACTGGGAATTCGTCCAACGGTTGTTGTACCCAAATGTTCTCTCCAGTTAACATTTTAGGAGTGATTCTGTTGCGGCACACAACGTCGATGCTGGTTCCAGTATCTCGCAAAATAGGCATAGTGAAACCATTTACTTCAGCCATAAAAGTATAGGGGGACATAACGTCTTCATCTCCTTTCTTTATAAGACGATTGATGTCTGAAGTTCCACCATTCTTCTTCATCAAGGGACAGTCAGGTCTTAGATGTTCAGTAGAATTACAACGAAAACATCGTGGTTTTCTGCGTTTTTCGAAGCCTTCATTAGTTTTACTTCTTTCATTTTCATTCTTCTCAACCCGTTTTTCGTTTAGAGGGACCTTTGATTCAGATTGATTTTTTCCTCTCCATGGTTTGAACGTTTTTTCTTTGGTTGGAAATGTCTTTTTCATGATCATCCTAACGTTTTCATACTCATCCAGTTTTTCTGCGACCCTCTCTGGATTTTTCATCTGGGTCCACTCATCAATAAAATGATTTTTAATTTCTAAACTGGTTTTCCTTTTTACTTGTTCAGATAAAATCAAATTACACAAATCTTCAAAGTTCCTCACTTCCAACCCTCCTATCCATTCGTAGAAATAGTTTTTCAGCTCAAACAAAAAGTCTTTCCAAGTACCCTCTGGTCCTTTATGGTGATTATAAAAAAGTTGACGGAACTTTTCTGGGCTGAGTTTGTATCGGTTCAGAAGTACCTTCTTAATAGCCTCGTAATCTTCGTATGTTTCTTCCGATTCCCGAGCGATGAGCTGCGCCATTTCAATTGGCAAGAGTCCCGTTAGGTGAGACACCCATTGCTCTTCTGGAAGTCCGATCCTCTTGGCTGTTCTTTCGAAAAGGACTAAGTATAAACTGATATCAGATTTGGAGTCATATTTTGTCATCAAATGGTGTATGTCTTCTCTATGTCTTGGAGCCACATTTGTTCCATTTTTCTCCAATCTTAATTTTTCGAGAAGAAACTTATTTTCCGACTCTTGCTTTTCTAGAAATAAACGATGCTCTTCTAGTTGCTTCCTTTCTTCAACAGCAGTTTGAAGAAATGATTCTACGAATTCTTGTTCGTAATGTGTACTAGCTTTAATGGCTTCTTTCAAAGTTAAAACTGTCGAATTCGCATCTATGTCAATGTTCATTTCCGTAGCGAGGTTTAATAAGTCCCCTTTTCGACACTTTCCCCAAATAGCCATTTTTATAAAAAAAAATATCTAACTACTTTTACCGACAAGATATTAAAAAGTTTCTTTAAATGTCTGAGACGAATCCACACTCGTAATAGACTTCATATACAATAAACTTTTTTTACATATCTTAATTTCACAAATAAAAGTATTATTTTCATAATCATAAACCTTTATAAATTATACAATATCTCTTTTTTTTTAAAGATAAATAGCAAGGTTTAATTTCATTTTCTACAAGCAATAAGAACTTATTATGTTAACGTATTAACGTTAAGAACGCAAGAAATACCTTCGAAAAGAAATGTCTCAATGCATAAACACAAAAATAAGGCAAAAAGAAATAAATTGCAATAAATTTTTTCTAAGAAAATATTTTCACCTATATATTTTAATGCAAGGAGCTATCAAAATCACTTATAACAAATATCCCCAAAATAAGCATTAAAAAAGAAATAAAATGTGACCACGAAATTATTTTCCAATAAAAAATAAAAGAAACAGAATATGGTAAATAAACTTCTTATTCAACAGATGTATTTTTTTCTTCTTACTTAAAAAAACATCAAAAATATATTCAGTCTTTTATTTCGACCACAGAAAATAACCGAACACGTGCCAATAACTAAATAAAAAAAAAACAATCGATATTCTTATGATTTTTTTCTTAACAAGAAGCCAACCCATCCGCCATTTTTGTCCACGAACACATTTTCTCAAAACGAAAACTCGATTGACAAAAAATAATTTTTTTATAATTGCGTGAAAAAAAGCCGACTTTTACATATAAATTCAATATCAGACGCGTGCACAAAGCTAGACTTTTTGAAACAGTGAAAAAAAGTACTTTTTTTCACCCAAAAGCAGTGAAAAAAAGACTTTGTCGCACTCTTTTTATAAGATGCCAACATTTCAAGTAAAATTTCGATTTGATAATACTCATAAAATCCAAAGATTTATCGATCTGCTGTATTTAAAAATATTATGCGCGTGAATTATTTTTGAATCAATGAATTTTTTTTCTCGCGATGGGAATATTTCTTAAGTCACGCCCACCGAACTGCGAGTTCATTGGTTGCTTTCTTTGACAAAATGTTGAAACACGCTTATTGGTTTTTTATTGCATCACGCGCTCCGAACTGCGAGTTCATTGGTTGTTTTCCATGGCATCTCTTAGTCTATTTTAGTCTAATTAGCACGTGAATTATTTTTGAACCAATGAGATTTGATTTTTTTCACGCAATTATAAAAAATAGTGTATGAAACACGTGCGAAAAGTAAACTTTTTAAAACGCGTGTCTTTATTTCACTCGCTCGTACCTCGCTCGTGAAATAAAATCCACTTGTTTTAAAAAGCATTACTTTTCGCACTAGTTGCATAAATATCTATTAAACATGTAATTGGGTTCATACAATAATTCTTAACGAATAAACACTCAAATATATCATCAAAGAATTTATACAGTGCTGTCATTCAAATATTTATACATGAATACACTAAAATTCCTATATATTTTTTATTCGTTAACAAGAAACTTGATAGACACAAGATTTTTTTTTTTAACTGTATAATTATCTTATACCATTCAAATATATGTAAAATATTTTTCCCAAGAATTTTAACAGTGCTACCATTCAAAGACGTTTGAATACACTAAATTCTTTAATATTTATTCACTCTTGATATCAAAATATATACTACTTCGCAACAAATATCTATTACGCTCAAAATAACACTAAATTCCAACAATAAGCTACTTAATGCTTAATATTTAACTAAGTTATAAATATTTTTCAAGCAAATAACATAAGTATTTAAGCTTCACAATTGTATCCAGGAATCACTTGTTACCAATAATGGCGCTTTCAATAGAATTTTATAGCTTTTAAAGCACGTTACGAATATTGATACCATACAAAAATAGTTATTTTAGAGTAATTAATACAAAACTTTCTGTTTATCATTTCAAAAACAACTCAAAACTCAATTTCCAAGGAATTAACTACACCTTATTAAGTTTTTTTACGAGTTAAAAGGTTTTTATTTTTGAAAAACCCAAACTAATTTCATAAACAGTTTTTGTATTGACATTTTAATTTATATGCAACTATTTTTTTCTCGACACCGGCAAAAGACAAAATTTGCAAAAGGCACTCACCCCAAGAAGTGACGAGATGATGTTGTCGTCGAAAATCCCAAAGCTGCCACCATTTTTAGGTCTTGTAACAACATACAAGACTCCAGAATACTCCAGGAACACTCGAACACAAATAAATAATCCATTGTCGTAGCGTAGATAGTTTTATTTAGAAGATTCGAAATTCGTTTAATTAACACTTTATTTATTTATTAAAAACACTTTAGAAATGTTAGTAAAATAATCGGAGTTCGTTCATTTTCGATGACTTCTCGTCCATTTAGGACCACACCTAAATTTACGTCTTTCCCGTTCAGTGTCTAAAAAAAGTTCTCTTCTTATTCCGTGCTGCGGGTCTGCTTCCAAGTTGGCCGGTAGAGGGCCAAGGACCAATACGTTGACGCTACAGTATTATAGTGGTCAGTTCCCCCGCCTGTCTTTCGGGAGGCCGGGGTTCGATCCCACGTAGTAGGAAAGTAGACATTTTGTTTTTCTTTGCAATTGCACGGAAAATGTGGTATCTTGTATAGTTACTGAAACATTACTTGTGTGGGATACATAAAATAGTCCTGTAAATCTACATGATATATACATGTAATTTTAACAAAAATATATTATGTGTTTTTACAGCACTATTTTTAGTAATTATTTACTAGAAATTTTCTAGGAAAAGTTTTTTACAAAAAAATGTTCTGTAATGGTTACAGATTTTTTTTCACAGTGTATGATAAAGAAGCTTGGAAAGGAGCAAGGATGAATCGCTAGTATTTTATGATCCTCTTAAGATTATTTCTTTGATTTTGTGCGTCTATTTAAGATTACTTGAACAATTGAATGTGGACTCTTTATTAAAAATTAATTTAAAAGAACATTAGTAGGTTTATGTAGAGTGTTGCTGTAATATAAGTTGGTATTGACATGGTGAATATTTTCTGCCGTCTCTATAACTTTCGTTCTAACGGTCCGATTTTTAAAAAAAAAAAATCAAATATTTTTTTTTTAAATATTGCTTCTTCCTTTATTTAAAAAAATCAAATATATCTATATATATTTTGAAATATTGCTTCTTCCTTTATTTCACCTGGAATAAATCAACTTTCTAAAACACATCAACATATTCCAAATCCGACAAATGCTCTACTTTTTAAATATAGATAACTCAAAAACTACGATTGCAAAAACAGGTTTCGTTTTGACCAAATTGTAAAAAAAATATTCTACTTCTAAGCTGTCAATGTTCAGACCATTAATTTAATTGACTTTGCCCAAAATATTTATTATAATTAGAGTTCTAACAACGTTGATTTAATCATGATTATGATTCTTCAGTATAAAAGAGCTTTTAGAATAAATTCCCTCGATAGAAATTATAGTTTATGACGAACACACAATTACTAAAAGTATGCAGAATTAAATAAATTTTACCCGTGATACTGAATTAAGAGTACAACATTCACGATTGTTAACATGCTCAGAGATTAAAAGAATGTAATTAAATATTTATTATTTAAGCCAAAAGAGAAAAATTCCAACAATGCTCAAAAAATCGTCTGCAAAAACATAACAAAAAATTCAAGCTGCCGTGATTGGTAGAAACCCACGTGACATGGATATTGGTGGTAGTCTCCACTTCGGTTTGCTAGCTGATATTCAGGTCTTGCGACAATTTGGAATAGTTCGTAACGAAACGGTAGCGTTAAGTTGCCATATGTAGCAACCTTTCCCCTCTTGGCGATTTATGATGTTTAGGACATAATGCTAATCTGCAAGGGATAGCGGTTTTTTCGAAAAAACTGGTTTTCTATTTTCCATCGGTTTTTCCCTAAAAAACCGGTTTTCGGTACCGTAGGGCCTCATACAAAAAAACCGGTTTTCAATCAAAACCGGGCCACTGGTTTTTTGAAAACCGGTTTTGGTTTTCCATCCCTAAGCTGCTTTACGATGAATGCGCAGTCCACTCTGTGTTATGTCCCTGGTAGTACTGCTTCAGCTTGAGAATTGGCCCGTCCGTGGACGAGTGGTTATGGCGTTAGCCTGGAGATACAACCATCTCAGAAGAGCGGGGATTCGAATCCCACTTAATGCCAGTCATCCTATAAATCGTATATATTTACTAGAAATAGTAAAAAAAAATACTCAATTTATCACGGATGGGCTTTAGTACAGTGGGACAGACGTGTTCGTTAAATCTGTGGGGCCCAAAGTCTAGACGGAGTTAGCTTACGATGTACGAAATCCCGGCTTTTTTTTCACCTTTCACTATTGTTATGCATTGGGAGAACCTTTTTATGGTTCAAGCTTTCACTATAGTTACGCTCCCACTTATGGTTCAACCACTCACCATAGTTACGCAATTTGAAAATACCGTTTTATGGTTCAACAGTCTACCAAATCATGGTTGCAGCAAATTTGTACCGTATTTTGGTTCAACCAATCTTGAACTATTATTTTTAACAGCTAGGTAGTCTCTTCACTTAATATTATATGAGCAGTCTGATGGTTATAAAATGCAAAAGACAATATGATTCAGACAGATAGGTTGATTTTGGTTTGAATTACAAAGCATTTTCTAGCTTCTTTGCTTTTATAAGAATTTTTTGTTATCACTAATAGAGGATTTGATGCAACTGTACTGCAACGTTTAATGATCTCGGATTTTATATCAAAATCGCAGTTATAAAAAAATGTTGCTGTTGAAACGCTTTTGGATAACATAAAATATTTAGGCATCGAGATATCCAGGCTCTGCTCTTGTGTCATTGCCCCTTAACACTACCTACACTCCTTGCCAACCTAAGTTGGGTAAATAGAAATATGTTATGGGGAGATCCTTTCGCAGATGTAAAGAGTTCCGTAAATTATTTGTAAATCCACCCAGAAAACATGTTTAAAACATTAATTTCGTTTAAAGTCTAACAAATTTGAATATTATTTGAGAAAAGGCCCTCGCCAGATAAGACGGTGAAAAATGCCCCCATTCCAATCGGGCTAATTTTTTTTCTGAAAATACCTCATAGTATGGAAAACATCTCAGCCAAGTTTCAGCTCAAAAATGTGACGCATTTTTGAGTAAAAAATTAAAGTTTTTTTTCTTTTTAAATTGATTATTCCCTGAATATATTTGATAAATACAAAAAACTACTCATGAGTTTTTAGATATCATTGAGTAGTATTCTCAGAAAAATCCGCTCATAAATCTGATTGAGCGATCATTCTTAAAAATGCATTTTTATTTTTCAAAAAAAAATTCATGCCAAAATCGTTTGGTCACAACTTAGGATTTTGTCTCTACATATTCCTCTATTATCAATCTATAATATATATTTTTTCAGATTTTTAAAATTATTGGACGATAGTTTAAAAAAAATAAAATATTCCTAAAACCTGACTTTTCGCACTACTTACTCGGCAGATGGCACTCCTAACAAAGGCGGGGAAATTGAATCTGGGAGAATTTCTTTCGGACTAAAGAATTTAGCATAGATTTAGAAAGTAGCAGATCTGCCTCTAGGGAGAAAGGTGAAGCCATTTGTTAACCATTATCCCATAAGGCAGTTCGCAAGCTCTTGCACATGGCATGCCATACGCCACCAGATGGCACCATGAGATAATTCGACTAATAAAAGATATATATTCAATATTAACTAATTAAAACTTTTTACAAGTTTCGCTAGCATAATTTTATAGCTGCATGCGTATTGATAATTTCTGTAAGGCATGAGGTATATATTCACAAAAGAAGCAAGTTAAAAATGCAGTATTTATTGTATGTAACTCTTCGGAAAAACCATTTTTGTGAATCAGTATCCCGTGATGCATTGCGAAAACGACGAAATGTGGATTCATCACGCATCATTGCGTTGTACGGGATTGCGCAATCGGTGGGCATGCTATTTCTAAATCTATGGATTTTAGAGCAAAAAAATCAGGCTTTAAGAATTATTTTTTTAAACTATCGTCCAATAATTTTAAAAATCTGAAAAAAAAATATTATAGATTGATAATAGAGGAATATGTAGAGACAAAATCCTAAGTTGTGACCAAACGATTTTGGCATGAAATTTTTTTTTGAAAAATAAAATTGCATTTTTAAGAATGATTGCTCGATCAGATTTATGAGCGGATTTTTCTGAGAATACTACTCAATGATATCTAAAAACTCATGAGTAGTTTTTTGGATTTATCAAATATATTCAGGGAATAATAAATTAAAAAAGAAAAAAAAAACTTTAATTTTTTACTCAAAAATGCGTCATATTTTTGAGCTGAAACTTGGCTGAGAAGTTGTCCATACTATGAGGTATTTTCAGAAAAAAAATTAGCCCGATTGGAATGGGGGCATTTTTCACCGTCTTATCTGGCGAGGGCCTTTGGCAATTTCATCAGAATGAAAAGTGTATTTTGGTTAAATTGTATTCAGATCATTCTGTATGTAAATATTACCTTACAAGATTTTCCAACTAACGGACCAACCGTGCTTTTCCCTCTGCCTTTTTACTCTTTGTTTTAACCCAAATAAGGTTTTCAAGGAGTGTAGTTACTCGGTGCCATGAATATATAAAAACTCCCAAATACTAACTGCACTAACCACCACCAAAAGCCTTAATAAATGCTTAGTCTTCCGTCCCTATCTGTGGCACTCCAGAGATCCTCTTTTGTTATTAGGGGGCATCGGCGTGTGATTCATCACTGGGCAGGGGCGCAAATGTCTCCTCGGAGCACACGCCTCATTAGCTTCAGCGCCCTCAGGAGCCCTGGGTAAGGCTTGGTCAGACGTACTTTTATTGTTGGGGTGTTGTTTCTGGTGTATGGAAGTAAAGTAGTGTTATTTGTTTTTCTAACATTTTAATATTTCGTAAAATTTTGTAGTTTACAACTCCAATCGTTAGACCCGGCTTTTTTCGTACTTTGTGTATCAGTTTTTTTTATGACAATGATCCTAAATTTGAAGGTTTTAGAACTTACAATTTTTTTTAAAATTTATAATGTTCTTTTTTTTTTAAATCTGTAAATGTTTTTAAGATCAGCTCTTTCAAAATAAACCTGATTCTGTTTTAATTTTTTTTTAGAACAAACTAGCAGTGAGAACAACTATACATATTTGCTCATTTCCTAGCCGTTCGGGAGGTTACAATACGAATCCCTTTAAAATCACGGTATTAGAGTGTTAGCTGAGTTGCCAAAAAAATTCTGTAGTAAATCGGTCAAATTCAGTTTAAATTCGGTTTTGCCTCGTTTATTTCGTACTTTGAAGTTGAGGAAAGGTTTTACGTCAAGTGAAGCTTCATACAAATAAAGAATAATTTTTTTAAAATTATATTTATAACCAACCATTTGAGTGTTGTTCATGCTCAGTTTTTTTTTAATATAGGCGTACGAAACTATTAAAGACATTAAATAAATAGGGGGACGAATGTAGTATCTCTGGAAAATTAATAAATAGTGTTTCTTAAAAAATATTGAATCCAAAACAATTACTTTCTTATCGCCAGACTGAAAACTCGAAAAGGAGTACATACTTGTAACTTGTCTCACTAATGATGTCGAATAAAAAATATCTTGTTTTTAAAGATGTTGGTTGGTTGGTTGGTAGACATATATTTTCAGGCTTGTGTGCTTGGTCGCAAGGACCCGCTTATAAACCCTTAAAGATGTTATTGCTTGGTTATAAAAAACGATGTACCTTTGAACTCCAAACCTACTTCGTTCACAAATATATTCACTTTATTCTGAAGAATCGAGATGACTCATCCCACTAGGAAAAATAATTGTTAGTATCTTAAGGCGCTATTAATTGTAACGGGGAAATTTAGGTATTTTATATTTAAGACGGAAACTGTATAATCCTTAAAAGTAACATCATCCATCAATTTTTTCGTATAATAGAACAAATGTAACAAACTTAGTGTTTATATATAATCTTTAACTGTATCAATCTTCTTCTATGGCCTGTACGGATTTTGTTTCCCCTTGGCCATCAATGTGTGTTTTGCCTTTGTTTTGTAAATGTACCTCAGTTTGTAAATAAAATTGCTCTGAAAAATGAAAAAAAAAACTATCTTAGACGGTTGTCCATTACAGATATTTGGAGAAATTGTTCAGGAGTTAAACTGTCTTGAAGAAAGAACCTGAAATATTATCCTTCTCATAGCAAGTATTGTATCCAATTGTATCCCTTTTTGTCTTATGTTACTATTTTCTTCTGACAGTATTTGAGTGGGGCTGCAATTAGAGGTGCGTTTTTCTTGCTTGTCGGGATTGTGACTTTTGGCCCTTGTTAGCTCCTGGACGTATTAGATGTCGATAAATTGTGACGGCTGGTGCTGGGATGATATTATGTAAGTGAAAATTATGTGTTTGGTTATGGGTGGTTCTTCGTGCATATTTTTTTATATAAGAAAGAAAAAAAAATTTTAATAGAAAATGTTTTGAATGGGATTTTTTTTATAAAGTATCAAAGGAAAACAAAAATAAATTTATTGAAATTTGAAGAAATAACCGTTTTCGAAATATTAAATTACACATAACATAAAGTAGTAGTATTTTAAACCATTAATTTTAATGTTCCAAAATAAAATTGTCGTAACAAGACTCGCGTTTTGTTTTTAATTTTTTAAAATGCTAATTTTAAAATAAGAAAAAAAAAATGTTTCGTGCCGTGACCAGGATTCGAACCTGGGTTATTGCGGCCACAACGCAATGTACTAACCACTATACGATCACGGCTACGTCGAAATGTGTCTAACATACGATTTTATCAAAGGAAATACCAATGCATGCTCCAATTCATAGACTTTAAATAAAAAAAAGGGTAGGGCAATCAAGCGTTGAAACCTTCTCGGAGAAACTGATACGAAGCGACTGCGCTGGTAAGCTATTTTCTACCCTTATGTGTAAAAGGAAAATAACGCATAAAGTAATTTCCATCATAAATTCGCTTGTAGTCTGTAGACAATTTTGAATTTTTAAGACACGCAAATTACAATAGTTTTTAAAAAGTATTGTAAATTTTTTGAGACCAATTTTTTTACAAAAATTATTTTGTTGTTTTCGAATAATAGCTTCAAAACAAATGTAGAAAAAAAAAAACGGTTTGAAGAGAAATTCAATAGCAAATAAAAATACCTCATAATTACAAACCAAGGCATATATATTAACATTTCTGAATGCCTGAGTATTATCGTATTGCTTAGAAATACATTATTTCATGGTAGTAGATAGCAATTAGAAAAGAATGTTTAACATATTTTGTTTTCAAGTTTCTGCTTCATTTTTAAATTTCAAATGCAATTTTTTTTATCCGATATTTTTTATAGTTTCAATGTAATCGTCTCTGATATCTGAGTAATTTTTTTAAAAGTTCAATCATTTACTCCTTCAAGTTATTTAAAAGAAACAAAAAACATCATTTCTTTAAATTGCATTCGAAGAATAATTAAAACTTTAAATTAAATATCTTAAAAAAATGTCGTTTATAAACTCAACCTTCTTTTACTTAAACAACAGCCCTTCAATCACAACAACACACATCTACTTGCTTTATATCAAATCGAGACTTCACTCCAATTACAACCAACACACCTTTCCCCGAAGAAACGAAACGGCAAGCATCAGAGTCCTCCTTTTGTCCAATCCCATGATCAAGCCCATTCATCTTCCAACGGAGTAAAAACTTCAGTAGATAGCAATTGGAAAAGAATGTTTGATTTATTTCGTTTTCTAATTTTTGCTTTATTTTTAAATTTCAAAAGTACAGTGATCCGACATTTTTTAAGGTTTCAATGTAATCGTTTCTGATATCTAAGTATATTTTTTTGAAAATCACTTATTTACTCCTTCAAGTTATTTAACATAAATAAAAAACATCGTTTCTCTAAATTGCATTCAAAGAACAATTAAAACTTCAAATTAAATATCTTTAAAAAATGTCGTTTATAAACTCAACCTTCTTCTACTTAAACAACAAACCTTCAATCACAACAACACACATCTACTTGCTTTATATCAAATCGAGACTTCACTCCAATTACAACCAACACACCACACCTTTCCCCGAAGAAACGAAACGGCAAGCATCAGAGTCTTCCTTTTGTCCAATCCCATGATCAAGTCCATTCATCTTCCAACGGAGTAAAAACTTCAGTAGATAGTAATTGGAAAAGAATGTTTCGTTTTGAATGTTTGATTTATTTCGTTTTCTAATTTTTGCTTCATTTTTAAATTTCAAAAGTACAGTGATCCGACATTTTTTTAAGGTTTCAATGTATATCTAAGTATATATATATTTTTAAAGTTTACTCATTTACTCCTTCAAGTTATTTAAAAGAAGTAAAAACATCATTTTTCTAAATTGCATTCGAAGAATAATTAAAACTTTAATTTAAATATTTAAAAATGTATTTTACAGACTCAACCTTCTTCTACTTAACCAACAACAACCCTTCAATGACAACAGCACACATCTACTTGTCTCATATCAAATCGAGACTTCACTCCAATTACAACCAACACACCTTTCCCCGAAGAAACGAAACGGCAAGCATCAGAGTCTTCCTTTTGTCCAATCCCATGATCAAGCCCATTCATCTTCCAACGGAGTAATCTCTTCCCTTTCCAGGCCGCTGGGTATTTGGACTTGGCATCATCATCTCTCCTGACGCAAATCCTTGGATTTTAGCCCCCAAACTCCCTTTTACTCGCTGCTGGGTTTCTGGAGGGGCTTAGATCCTCCAACCCTTTCTTCTCAGAACCCCTCCTTCGAGATTTCTTAGTTTGTGAGGATGAAGAATAAGACTTCAATTGGGAAATCTTTAAATTTATAGGCTCAACCAGTTGCGTCAGAGAAGGTAGGATTCCTCAAATTTCTGGAGCAAGGAAGTATTGTGATCGATTGAAGACTACATCGAGATCTATATCCAGCTAAGAAAGTCTTTTATACTAATTTTAAGACAAATAAAATGAAATGTTAGTGCCTTCTTAGAGGTACTCGATGCCTTACGAATGCTAATAGATATCACAATGCCAGAATGGTATAAGAAATATCTTGATTGCTGATTTTACATGGTAAAATCGATTGATAAAGTTTACAAGAGTAACTTGAATTTAATGATTTTGGTAAATCACTGTGTATAGTCCTTTATAGGATTTTTATCTCAATTACTTCCTGAGTTGCTTCAAGGAATTAAAAAAACAACCCTTTCCTGTTAGTAGTGGTAAATGAAATAGAATTAAGTCTATATATAACTATTAATCGAAAAATTTTCAAAGTAGTTACATATAACTCTTACACACTGCAATTCAACAGTGTGACTTAGCAAATGTCGATATATGAGAAAATGTGTAATGCGGAAATAAATACCCATTGAAAATAAATTAAATTTCGGTAACACTAATCAATTTATAGTTAATGATTATCAGCACGACATATTTACAATTAAAAAAAAACTATTTTGTTTTGTGCGAAGTCACTCTTTCTGGAAAGTATTTTGGAAGTATCTATTTTAACTTTGGCCCATGCAGTAATTTTAAATTTATAAGCATGTACATTTTTAAGAAACGAAGAAATTAAAGTGATTAAAAAAACTTCTTTCAATTAGGATAATCATTTTATGAGAAACGAAAATAGAATTTTTTGGGTAAACTAAGTGACAAAAACCATCCAAATTATTTAAATTTTCTGAATTATTTGTTAAATAAACACTGACATTGAGCCTTTAGCTCAAAACAAAATTCTTAAACAGTATATTTTGTCAAACTCTTCTATAATAATAAGTACGCCTTGTAGGCATTTGGGTGCTTTCTAAGCCCTTATTTGTATTTATTGGTACCTTCGGATACTTTTATGGAACATTTGTCCTTCTCTAGATATTTCACTTCACCGTAGACGGATGAATGGATGCTTATTGAGGTAGCCAAAAAACCCATAACTATGAAATACGCCAAAAGTGAATGGAATTTCTGGAGGGGCCGGCAAAATAAATATGTTTGATGCAATGATGTTTCATATTTTGTGGCGAAAAACTAGATTTATGTTCTCTTAAAAGAAAATTGCCAAATATTTTCAATGGAAAAGTATTTTATTACAAATGTTTACATGGAATGATTTTTTTAGTTGTACATCAATGAAACAGATGATTGGAAGTTACTTTGAAAATAAAATGAATTTCTTATTTGAAATGGAATTCTGAGATTTTTTGTTATTTTTTTTGGTTAGATGTTAATATCGTTAGGGCGTTTTGGTTGGTTTAACGTTTTAAACTTCTCTTAAAACAATTTTATAAATTTTCGAGGAATTATTTTTAAGTAAAGCTATAATAAAAGGTTTTGGACATTTGTTTACTATATTTAAATTTAAATTGACTGAATAAACGACATTAACTAAACTGGGTATTTAAATACAATAAAAATATCCAGAATCTAAGAGATGGATCGAAGGTAATCACATCTAAGAGACAATCTCTTTCTTTTAAAACCCCTTCAGTCCCAACTCTTTATTTTTTATTGTAAAAATCCATAAAAATATACTCATAATGCATACAAAATGAATATTTGAAAAGCAAGGAAAAATCTCAATTTTTTTAAAACTAAAGTTTAAGGGGGTAAAATTAACTTAAACAAACTACAACCATATTTTTTTTTATCCTTTTCGACAAAATAAAATTCAATCTTTAGAGATTTAAAAATGCATGCATAAAGAATTTAGTGCCATTTTTTTAATAAAATTATTTCAGAATGACTTTTATTTTTACCATGTTTTTCATATTTTCATTTAACTACAACTAACCTTATTTAATTCTTCAAAAGACGTGATTCTTCCATCGAATTATACAAAAAATATAATAAATAAATAAAAATATTAAAAAATATGGTGAATTTAATAAAATTAAATCGAAATAAATGCGAGCTTAACTTACAGATAAAAAAAAATCGCATGTTTCATTATTCCAAAAGGAATCATTGGAAGTAAAAAAGTTAAGTGAAAAAAAATATTTTTATTGACTAACATAACTTGTGTACAAAACACAATAGAAGTCAACTCCATTCCACAAGCTTTAATAATAAAAAGGCGTGCGGACGTTTCCATCAACAATCTGTCCTTCGTTTGATATGACAGAGTTACTCTGACCCGAAAAGGGCCCTTGACAAGTGGGCCCGCGTAATGGTCCCTTGGATGATAAATCGCCAACTTTTATTGCGTTTCGCGTTGCAAAAAAGGAGATTTTCGCTAAATTAGAGACTCGCTGAAGGAGGCAAAAGTGCTGCTGGTACACTTTGCTTGGGGTGAAGGGTAAAAATGTGAAAAATAAAATGTATAATACCAGTTAAAGTAGGATTCCCTGAACTTTTTAAGACGGGTTTGATGTTCAAGTTTAATATTTTTTGTGTAAGAAGATCTGCTAAAATATTGTAGTTTTTCAATATGAATAAGTTAATGCTGAAGAAGCTCTCATAAAGTAAGTTATTTTTTTTATGTTACCCATTAAGTAATGTTACATGAGTTTATGTTTTTACATACGTAAACTTAATGTTTTTAAAATTTTCCACTACGTATCCTATGAAAAATATGCTTTTTAATAGTATATAGGATATATATAACATTAAAAATTATTCTGGTAAAAATACAATTTTAAAATTAGAAATGGGGTTTTGTAAGAAAAATCCGAAGTTTAACTCGATAAAAAATCATTAAAAATTGAGACCCTTGAGTAATAGGTATCGTGTGTATTTGCATTATTTTTTTTTAAATAAAAATAACCAACTAAACTAATTTTCCGAAATTACAGGTATTTTGGGCAAATAAATTGTTCAGTTATTGGCAAGTTCTTTAAAAACTAGAGTATTTTTAAACGAAAAGAATAAAGCCCGAAATAAAGAAATTTACTTCGAATCTAAAAAAATTCCAAAAAGTTGTAGCAATTTTGTACAGAGACCAATTTTGTACAGAGAAAAATTGTTGCTCAAATTTTTACAAACTATGCCAAAACTTTCAACTGGTAAAAATAATACATTGTCGGGTCTTGACCACCTTTCTGTTCGAGCACTTAGAGGCTTCCATTTACAGAGATCTTTGGTCGATATATTACTACATTTTCGGGTTTTGTGATTTCGGTTGACATTTATTATGTCATTGGGGCATTGTCCGTTGTTGTTAAAAGCCTTTATTGGAGGGGTGCATCTTTGTGACATATTGTTGGCAACATCAACTAAGTATCCATCAGGATACATTGTTGGAGCGAACTCAGATTTGCTGATTTGGAATTTTAAGTTAAAGTGTGTGTCTGGTGTGAGAATTTCTTTTGTAAATAGGTAGTTGACTTTTGTAAAAGTTTATTTTTATTTACAAAACTGTATTACAATTTAGATCATTTTTAAACAAGAGAAATATGTGCGATAAGAATATCATGTTTAGGTCCAACGTTTGAACAAAAGCTGGTATTCGCGGTCGATCCAATAAATAGTGAAATGCAGTACCAAAAATTAGTTGCAGCTAAATATAAACCAATATTTGTTGAAAGTAAAACCTAATAATGCACGTCTGTACTTAGATTCTTTGGTCGCTTCGATGACTACAAAAACCATATAAGAAATAGAAATGTCGTGACCCAAAAAGAATAACTAGAACTGGCAAATAAATGAGAATCGACAATCAGTGTAAAAAAATTCTGCAATATTAAAATCACGTCTTGCGCTAGTTTTCCATCACAGTGTTTTAATGTTTGTTATACAGTAAATTGATGTTTTCATGGTATACAGAGTCACATCAATAACTTACTTCAATTGCGCTTAAACAAACAGGGGGTGTATCATTGCAGGTAACACTGCCAGGGAAGCATTTGTTTACGCCGTTACCACACAATAAACTTTGCAGCATGGATAAATTTACAGCAAGGGTAATAACAGCAATTTTATAATTTTTTTTTGGTAAATTGGTGTGATATTTTTGCAGTGATACTCAGTAAATGAAGTTGACTTTCTTCATGTCACCCTCATAAAAGAAATTAAATAAACCTAAACCCTCCTAGTCCTAAACAAAAGACGTATACTCTCCATGACAACCTAACTTGGGTAAAAACAAATAGTAAAAAGGTAGGGGGAAAAGCCGGATTGGTCCGTTATTTGATAACTCTTGTAAGGTAACATTTACATACAAAATGATCTGAATACAATTTTACCAAAATACACTTTTCATTCTAATAAAATTGCAAAATATTTTCAAATAAAGTTCAGATCTGTTAGACCTTAATTGAAATTAAGGTTTTAAACATGTTTTCTGGGTGGATTCACAAATAATTTATGGAACTCTTTACATTCGCGGATGGATCTTCCCCATAGCATATTTCTGTTTACCCATCTTAGGTTGGCAAGGACTGTACGGAGAATCTCTTGTGAAACGCATAGGTTTTATTAATATTATATATTACACAAAACAAACATAATAGAATATTTTTTAATTATTATTATTATCATCATCGTATCCTCCTCCTCATCATCATTCTTCTTCTTCTTCTTATTATTATTATTATTATTATTATTACTGTTGCTATTATTGTTAATATTGCTATTGTCATTATCTCTCTCTCTCATTGGTATTATTATCATTATTAATATTATTAGGAAAATGGTTAAAAGTTATTACGGCAACAAAAACTTAATAATCTTTATCTTTGGGAATTGTTTTACTCAATTTCCATGACAGTTAAATTGAGTTTTAAAAAAATTAGAGCACAAAAGATTGTTGAATCACAAATCCAATTTTAAATCGCATCTTATCACGTCCATAACTTTATGCTTTGAATATAGTTTATTACTTATTTCAATTAATAATTTATGAAATGATAAATTTACTTAAAATGAGATAAAATAACTTAAAAAACTTATTAATAATGCAGAAGTTATTTTATTCTGTTTTGTGTTTTAGAACAATTATCACAATTTCCAATTTTTTTGAAATATATACAGAGCAACATGAACCATTAATTACTTTTCGTATCAGAACTCAAAAGTAAGTTTTCATAAAAATTTCAGCGCAAATATATTATGCGTCAACGACCTTTAGATTACAGAATTAGAAATTATAATTACCATAAAATAAGATATCGCCCATCACATCTTATTTAGTAAAGCTGATTACATATTATGACAAAAATGTTCCGCATATAATTAAAGTCGTGTTTATATAAACCCGGCACCGTGATAAAACATTTGTTTAAAGCTCTGCTGTTTGTCTGCAATAAAAAAATTTATTATTTCTATTCAATAAAGATAATTTAAAAACTAAAGTTTAGTTTTTTTTATCTAAAAGTTAATGTTTAAGCTCAAAATTGGTTATTTGATTGTAAGGGAATTCAATCGAAATTACTTAATAAAATAAAGTAATATAAAATATTCTTCCATATTTTTATAAAAATTTAGATAGTTTTTTTTAATGTTTGATTTTATTTGTAAAAAAAGTATTATGTCCAACAAGAAATCAACTTAATAATATTTAAATTTTTTATTAACTTTTACGAAATAGCAACAAGTATTTATTGTTTGTTTTATTTCAATTTTTTTATTTTGGTTTCTTTCATTCATTTGTATTATCAGTTTTTCTATTTTTCAAATAATAAATTGGATTACGAGATAATAAAGCATAAAATAAATTAGAATAAAAATTAAATAGCGTAAAAATTACAAAATCCGTAACATAAAATACTTTAGTAGACAAATTTACTTTTCGAAACAGGACAAAAAAGTGAATTTCTTTAATAATTTAATTTCATTGCAACATTTTGATCAGGTATGGTTTATGCATATATTGCCCAAACTCACACTAATCTACAGGAATGAACACACACATGCATATCTTTGATGTACTTAATATTAAAATATAAATGTAGAATTTTCAAGCAATATAATTATATATACGTGCGTAAGCACTTATACGTTAATGCATAACACTTTATCTCTAAATCGTCTTAAAATAAAATAAAAATAGTTTGAATACCAAAGTTGTAGGTATTTTTTAAGATTTTTAATTGACTGTGCCTTAAAAAATTATTGTGAAATAAGAATCATTAAACATAAAAAACTAAAATTTAATGCTTCATTTTCAGAAATGAAATGACTTTAGTTGAATGCAAAAACCATTTAAAATAAAGCTACAATATCGTTTTCCGTTGAACTTTTTCCGTTTTAAGTTCAAACTTTTCAATCCATTTTACCACAAGACAATAACGAGATTTCCCAAAAATCCTCAAACTATGTTACAGCAAAATTTGGCCTATTTTGTATCTCTAGGGTCAAATAACCCCACAGAGCACAAAGAAATGCATTTTTTACAACCCTAGGAATAGAAATTGGAATCCTAAATATTTGTCGGCTCTTCTCAAACATCGAAAATCGATGGTGTGTTTGTTCATAGGGACCATAATTTTATTCCATTCCCCTCCTCTTTCTTTTAGTTTGTATCTTGTTATGGATCTTTTATTAGATCTGAAAAGGAGTTGTGTTTCTAAAAAATAAGTTCTTTTTAAGGAAAAATATCATATTCCAGTGAAAATCTTCCTCACTTTTCCTATTTATTTTTCAGTTTTCAAAAACGCTATTTAAATGAGGCATTAAGTAAAATTTTCTGAGTAATAGGAAAATTTGTTATTACTTACTAGTATAATTACTACTAGGATATAGGTGATGCAAGTTGTCAGTTATAAGTATAGTAGTCCTAAGTATAGTAGTTGCACTCGATTGGCAACAAAGAGTTTATAAAAAAATACAAGAAAACATTTTACAAGCTTTTATTTAAGAAAACATTTAAAGCATCATCTATAATAATAAAAGAAAGAGTCTGTCTGTGTGTCTGTCTGTCTGTGTGTATGTCTGTGGATCGCAAAAGCCCTACTTAGACTGCTCTAAAAAATTCGAAATTTTTAATATAGATTCCTTTTAATACCTACGTGTGCACCTGAGGCTCAGTTTTTTCATATTTGATTGCAATTTTCAATTAATATAATTAGTTTCAAAAAAACGTCATCCACGTGGGATTATACGGGACCATAACAGGGGTTGAAGATACATGGACCCTCCCGAAACGAGGGCTTGACGCCATCCTCTATTAGTTTGATTGATTGAGTTTGGTTGAGATATGCGCTCACCCAAAACCTGCTTCATCCTCTATTAGTGTTTGTTTTTTTATGTGCGCATGCGCCAACGCGAATTTAATTTTGTTTTGAGTGTATCTTAACAAGTAAGCATGCCTCTAAAGGGAAGCAATGCGAAGTTAACGGGTTCCCAGTAAGGCGGGACCATACTGCTAGTTAAAAATATACAGCAAAATTTACATTATTTACAGCAATAGCAAATTTTGAGACAGCATAAAAATTGTATATTTCACTTATATGTAGGAGTTTTTGAATCATTATTATTGCTTTTTATAATTATTTTGCTACTTCTCTTCTCAGTTGTGATAGATTTTAGAATTAGCCAAAGAAATTAGATAAAAAAAATAATGTAATCGACAAGATTTACAGCTTCAATAAAAATATTTTGATTGTTCACACATTTGAAACAAAAAATAAATTGGTTCCTTAATAATTAACGAAATGACAAGTATTTACTTTGTTTCTAGATAAATAAGTTATAATTTGCTTTTTAAAATAAAAGGTTTGGGGGTATAACTTTTGATAAATTAAGTTTTTATGTTTGCCACCTGAATTGTTAAATATATGCATTTAATGGAATTCAAATGCAATATTTCAAAAATTTATTTCACATTGTTAATATTTACTGAAAATAGAGCTTCATTCAGATTTCTAGAAAAGTTCCAAATGAAATCTAATAGCCCTTCTTTAAAATAACTAATTTTCAGTTGGTATAATTAGTTGATTGAGTTGAAACATGTTATTAAAAGTTTAATTATGAAAAGAGTATCACGTTACTAACTTTAAAGCCCGATTTTTACGAACTAGGCGAAACGATTCAGATATCAACTCAATTTTACAAATTCTTACAAAAATGCCTATCAAAAGATAAACTTCACCCCCTCTCTACACGAAAAACGATTTCGATACCAGGGGTTTCAAATATTCCAATTTCGCTCCCCACATACAAGCACTTTCTCTCTACATTCCCAAACAAGGGTTGATACGTAAAAAAAAACCCTTCAAATTGAAATCATAAAAGAAGCGAAACCATAATCATAACATCCCAGGAGGGTTGAAGATAGGGCTTCTGGATACTTTTGCTTCTAAAAAAAATACTTTCTAGTTTTCAATTGAGGCACCGTAACTCCAGACATAGTTTCACCTAAAATCCAAACATCTTCCATGCCTTATGTCAGGAGTCTCCAAACTACCGCTTGGGTATTCAAAAAGCTTTGTTCATTTTCGTTCTTCCACCAGTCTTTGATGGATATAAAGTGAAATTTCAAAATAAGAAAGAATATTGAAGTTTTATGTATTCTTAGTTTTGTTGTTCATGTAATTACTTTACATCTTATTAACTTGCTAAGAAACTGCAATCTCTTGTGTTCAGTTTTTGTTTAATTTCTAGCTTAACGCCATTAATTTTAGCAGTAATAATAATTCAGTAATAATAATTAATAATAATTAATAATAATTAATAATAATTAATAATAATTAATAATAATTAATAATAATAATAATAAGTAATAATAATTCATTTTAATAATAATTCAGTAATAATGTACTAATCGATGTAAATTGCATAGCATAGCCTCCAAATCTTTATTTAGACAACTTTTAGAGCGTAGTTTAGACATTAAGTTGCAAAGATTTTTCGTAGCAACACAATGTTAATTACTTTTTGAAAATACCAAGTTCAAAAAATCAAGCTCAAAAATGCTTCCTGTTTAAATATTTTCATGAATTGACACCATTTTTGTTTCCAACGAGTGCACTCTAGAACACGTGAGATCTATTCAAAACAGCAAAATATTCGTCAAACAACGGAAATTTTATAACGGAAATTATTTGTAAAATCGGTAAAAATGTAAGGTAAATTAAAAGTGGTGTTTTTTGTCAGCTCACAATATGAGATGCTCACCTCTACTCTAGTATTTTGTACTAGAGATAACTTTAGGGCTAATTTCTGCTTGTTGGTATTTAATATTAACTGACTCATGACTTTTATCATTTTCCCAATCCGTATTCCTGACATTACACGATTTCCCAATTCATTAGGGGCCCAAATGGCCGAGTGGTTTGGACCATAACGCTGGCAGTCGGCGTGCTGTAACGGGTGCAGTTTCGATTCCCGCCCTCAAACTGGGTGTACTTTTCTTTCTCTGTGACAGTAAAAATTCTCTTACTTGACGAAGGCAAATATAGGCGGGTCCCTGATCAAGCACGCAAGCCGGAATATCTATGTATCTACCCTGTACCCAATTCTTTCGAAAAGTTTAGAGACCCCTGTCTTATGTTATCGGGAATTCGATATAATACAGGCGATAGTTGGGGGTTTTCCTGAGGGGGCTGAAACGGGAGAATTTCCCGATTTCTCCGGGGGGCAAGAGTCCTTTCTTTTGGGGGAGGCCGCATCCATTTTGATTACGCGCAGACACGTACAAGTCAAAGACATATCTGGAGAAACGGCATTTTTTCCTGGAGTAATGCCATTTATTTCATTCGCGGGGATTTCTGGACATTCATATTTTAGACGTAGTGAAATTTATAAGCAATTCTTTTTTTTTTCTGTGAGGCTCATAAATAAGCAACAACGTTTTTTTTATGTCCAAGGGTCTGTTTATTTTTGAAGGTGGATGTGTGGCTAAAGATTTTCGGTGGATTCGCAGGTTAAACCAAAAAAGAAGCAAGCTAACTTACTTGAGGCTTAGTAAGTATTTAATATCAATATTTATACATACAAACTTGGTCCGATGTTTTAGTGTTATATTCAATAAAGTCGTATCATAAATTATAGCATCTTGAATTGCCGTATCTAATCGTATCTTAAATTAAGTTTTTTTTTAATTATCTAGAATTTGTGATGAACTAACAGTTGATCGTAAGAAGTAGCTCCCTGAAGATTACCCTATGAGCGAATCCATTGTCCAATTAATACTGTTTTTGTTTTGCGTATTAAATAAATTCACAGCTCTCCTGCACAATTACAATAAATTCACAACTCGTGTAAAATAAACTACTGAAATCCCATTGCAACCCAAACGATATCGTGAAACAAAACTTAACCATCTCAAGAGAAAATCTCTGCAGATATTTGCTAATTGAAGTCAATCCCATTGCAGCGAACGATTACCCGAGCACAAAACACCCGATGCCATCAGAAAAGGATATTTACCCTCCGATATAACGATTGAGAGAACTGTTCCTGTCGATTAGAACACTGGGCTGTTCGCAGCTGGCTGCCTCTGGGACTTAACGAGACCTTTAGAATGTTCTTATTTGCCATCTAACTGCAACTGCCCCGAGTGTAGGAAAGAATTGTTTTAGTGTTCATTGTTTGGCATTACCGAAGATATTTTGTTGTGTTGGTATCATAAAGTTGTAACCAACATGTGAACATAAAAATAAGAATTTTAATAACGGTACATGAAGATAGAAAAATTTAATTCTTAAGATTAGATTTCCCAAGAAAAGAAATAAAGATATGTCATTCTTGAAGATATTAGAATGCAATTCATTATGGTTATAATTATATGTAGAAGAGTTGTAGATAATGATCATAATGATGTGTAGGAAGTTATAATATATGTATTGATAGAAATCGCATTCCAAATTTTCTGACTTAAATTAAAAAAAAAACAATAACGAAGAAATAAACGGCCTGCTCAGTCTCTTATAAGGAAAAAGTTGAGATGGCTAAGTTTAAAATTAAAAGTTTTGTTACTGCCCCTGAACTGTGGTAGTTTCTGATGGAACGGTTCAAAGTCTTACTTTTCCCTGTATGATTATACATTATGGATATGCTGAGTGATAAAACAGGCATTAAGCTCATTTCTGACAAAAGTATTACTTTCAGCTTTGTCAAATTACAGAGACGATGCAATTGTTGTATCAAGGAGTGAATTATCAAGAGCCTTCTAATTCTACAAGTTCTTGAAGGAGAACACTCTAAAGGATTTTATTTTATTAAGTATTATTTGTTTAATAAAGAGATATGGTTTGTTAGAGAGAGAAACTTTATCTAATTAGGTTAAATGGAAATAAATCAACTAAATCAATTCGTATCTAAGTTAAACTATTGTTGTTAACGACATTCGAATCCGACAAAATAGCCTATTTAATATAAAAATAGTTAAAAAGTGAAGTCATTTGAATTTCAATTAAAAAAATAATAACTTTAATTTATTTCCACTGAATTGAGTTTCATTATATAACTATCATTTCAGTCAAATTAGATTCTTTTAACAAAATTTCGAAGAAATTCTTCCAAAAAATAATAATTTGAGAAAATAGTAGATTTGTAAATTTAATTATTTCTTTTCCGTCTCCCGATTAAATATCGCATTCAATAACGATATTTTGCAGAATAAGGACATTGAAAAACTCCATCTAGAGATTGGATTATTCAAAATTGCCCAGGTCATCCAGATAGTCGCTGATGTCGAATATATTTAACTTTAATGACTTTATTTTATCCAGAAATTTACGAAAAAGTTTGCGTATATTCTATAGGTATGATTCAGCACGTAAAACTAGATTGAAATTTTCAGCTACTTATACTAGTTAATGTTGTAAATTCCAGCTATATGCGTTTGTGTTGCAGTTTAATTTAATTTCATATTTTTACATTAACTTCATATTTTTAATGAAACGTTATGTGAAATGTTACGATTTTATAATTCTTTACACACCTATTCGTTAGATTTTCAATAAAATATATTTACACAATTGCAAGAGATTTTTTTTCAACTGCATATTATGTCTATGAAATTACATCTGGATTTTTATAAAAACTTTGTGCAAAATAATTTGTGTTACTGTAATATATTCCAAATTTAGCATTATTTTATTTAATTTACTTTTGTTGAGAATTAAAAAAAATTGAAGGTAAATAATATAAATGATAGTACTAAACTTTGAGCCTCTTTACTTTACAATTTTAAACTCAACTTTACAATTTTATAAATGGAGAAAATGGTGTTGGTATTGTAGTTTCGTAAAACTTCCGTCCACCCTCCTATTCCAATTGATACATTATAGTTTGGGTTTAGTATTTAAATTTTTTTCTGTATTCAATCTTATGTAGAAAGCTTATATTGGCCAATCTCAATAATCATTGTTAGCCAAGTAGATGCACAAGTACCTCCCCCCCCCCCTAAAAAAACCCTTTTCATTTAATTAAGAACTCTCCAATTATTCAATGTTTGATTATCCTAATAGGTTCCGGTACCTAATTGATTCAGGGTATTTAAGAGTATTTGTAGTTCCGCATTTAAAATTTGATCAACTAGAAGGTTTAACGTCCACCAGCTGCTCTAATATTTTTTATTCAACCAAAATCGCACCAACACTGTGAAAAAAAATCTGTAACCATTACAAAAAAAAAAAAAAAAAAAAAAAAAAAAAAAAATTGTAAAAAACTTTTCCTAGAAAATTTCTAGTTAATAATTACTAAAAATAGTGCTGTAAAAACACATAATATATTTTTGTTAACATTACATGTTTATATCATGTAGATTTACAGGACTATTTTATGTATCCCACACAAGTAATGTTTCTGTAACTATACAAGAAAATTTTATGGATACTGCATTTTCCGTGCAATTGTAAAGAAAAAACAAAATGTCTGCTTTACCGGTGTGGTTAGTGGTATCAAACCCCGGTCTCCCGCGTGACAGACGAGGGTACTAACCAGAAGCGTAGCGTGCCTTGGTGGGGCCCTGTATAAAAATTTGTTTGGGGGCCCTTGGAAAGGTACTCTCTAAAAAATGAATGCTCAAAACGAGGAAATTTTCCTTAATTTTGACGATTCGTTTACTGGCAAATGCTCCGAGTTTTCGTTTCTTCAAAGTGAGGACATTTGAATCGTCATTTTTATGAGGATTTGAATGTCGTTTAATCTGAAGAAATATTTCGTCATTTTCGAGCATGCGAGTACAACAATATGAGATTCAATTTCCTCAAAATCAAAATACAGAATCGTCAAATCACGATCGTAAAAGTGAGGATTCGCGTTTACTCAAAAGTGACGTGATAGTTTGACGAAACAATCCTCAAAATTAACGAAATGAGGCTTGAGGATTCATGAATCGTCAAAAATGAAAGTGTTATTTCTGAGAGTGTAAATATTTCTCAGAAAAGAAAAAAAAGTTGTCTAAATTTAAAAGAAATATTCATTCATCATAATTATCTGTCACTTTTTCCAAAATTTTTACAAACAATTCAAATTAAATATACACTCTCCTTGCCTATTTTTCGTCAAACTGATTTATTAAATAATTTATAGTTGATGATGACTTTAGTTTTTTCTAAAGTTCCTGCCTCTATGGACAATCGTGACAGGTCTGACAGGCATTACTGTCCCCATCGAAGTTCTTAGGAATTTTTTTTTATCAGTTTTTATTTTGAATAACTTCTTTTAGCAGTTGCGGTTATAACTGTAAGGGTAAAGAATACAAAGCATGCTGTTATTACCTCGGGAAAACTGGATGCAAGACTATTGAATTTTATCAGCAATAATTCAATGAGTTCCTTAATGGAATGAATTTTTTGAACATCAGATTTTAAGTATGCTTCTAGAGAGCCTTTAATTGGTCATAAAGATTAACTGAGATGTATTACTGTATTCAGGGCCCGACCATGACCAGTTGGGGCCCAAGGCCCAGATACTTTCAGGGGCCCCTTACCGAATGCATGGCCAACGAAAGGTTAAGGGTTTATTTGAACAATTACACTGTGGGCTACTAGCAATTCAAAACTATGATTTAAAATTAAATTTTATGTAAAAAAATGTATTTTTGTTAACTTTTGTAAAACAAAATGCATAGGTTTTCAGCCAGTTTTGGGGCCCCCCAAAATCAGGGGCCCAAGGCCCGGGCCTTGTAGGCCTAGGCAATGATCAGGGCTTGACTGTATTTAGCCAGCAGTTTTCCGGAGGCGTTTAATATCTCTTCGTTTGAAGAAGACAGGAGTTTATCCGGTTATAATATTTCGAACATACTATACTCAGGTCGCAAAAGCTTTGAAATCTTTGTTTAGTTTGAGAAATTAATATATCTAAACAACAATAGTATACATTGACTTTGAAATAGGATTCTGGGTCTGAAATTCTCTCATCTTGTGATAACTCATAAAAAAACGCTTCGTTATCTTTCGTCTTTTGTTTTTAAAAACAGTTCTTACTCTACACTCTTTTTTTAAATCTTTGGACTAATTTAGCAAACTATTTAATAAATTTTGATTCCTTAATTTGCACAGTCTATTTAAATGTTAGATTACTTTATAAAATACATACTAGTTTTCTGTAAGTTATTAATTTTATAAAATGTGACAAGCACTAAGAAATCATAACTCTAATATTAATCATATTTTTACATTCTCCACGTTCATACTTTCTTTCGAAATTAAATTTAGTACAAAGTTTCATTAATGTTTTCTTACGCACGTTGGGGGCCCCCATTGCTCGGGGGCCCCGTATAATTGATACGGCAGATACGGCGGTAGCTACGCGCCTGGTACTAACCACTACACTACCGAGGAATAGCAGACTGCCGAAACCCGGGATCGAACCAGGAACCTTTAGATGTCCGATCGAACGCTCTCCCAACTGTACCATGTCGGCACACAGATAGTCAGGAAATGAGAAGTGAAATTCATTTGAAACAATCAACTAAGTTATAAATTTAAAATAGCGATTGGTCTTGAATCACGATCGAGATCAGACTTTAGTTCGTGCAGCTCTAGTGCGACGATAATTCAAACCTAACCTAACCTAACTTTAGTGGCGATGCGCGCGGTATTTCATGTAGAAGAACATGATTGGCTGAAACAAATTGCAAATATTAGAAAAAAATTTGTAACTGCAGAAATGAAGATTTCTGTTCAGAATTACAAGAACTTTGTTTGTAAAATTGGTTATTTCTGTAACATTACTAAAAAAAATTATGTATGTTTACAGAATTTTTTTCTCAGTGAAGTACTTATAAGGCAGGATGCTTTCAGAATAAATAATAATAATAATAATAATAATAATAATAATAATAATAATAATAAAAACACGACGTAAAAATTCGCAGCAGAGCGCTGAGGTGTTACTTGCTGGTCTAGACGATCACATCGATTCAGCGGAGGGAAGGGGTGAGGTCCGGAAACGGAAAAGATTTCGACAGAAAATCGATTTTCCGGAAAATAAATAAGGAAAAAATAAGGAAAATCGAAAAGTGTAACTGCTGTAAAAGGAATTGTCTTTGGAAATGCAGGTTGGGAGATCGTTATCAAATTTTCAAAAGATTTACGTTTGATCTTATCATGATTAGTGCTTGAATTTAATTGCAGTATTTTTTAGTTTGTTTATTCAATCTGGTTTGCTTCGATTGTGATTTTTAATAACTTTTTCTGCAATAAAATCTTTAGTTTAATAAGATTAACAACACTGTTGATAAATATTACTCTTATTACAGCCCATGCATTGCTTGTATTAAAGTTTATATTCATAATGTGAACAATAGGTACACTTTGTTAAACGGAAATTGAATTATAATGTTTCCATAATTTTCGGGAAGTAAATGTAGTCAAAATAATCATCTGTTAAGTTGTTAAATAACTCGAAAAGTTTGAATACTCATTTTTTAATTATCCTTATTAAAAGGGTTTGTTTTTAACTTTAATCCTCTTATGCATACTGTTGAAATATGGCAACAATTAACATAATCCACTTTATTCTATTAAAGTAGAGCTCCCTCTCATCAGATATGTGTTTTTTTCATCGATTACATTCCATTTTGAAGGTTTAGTTACTAATAACCCTCATAGGTGACAGTAGTAAAAGTGTATTCAAAATTAAAAAATGAAGTTATTAACAGTTGTGAAATTACGTCTTTGGCAGTATTCAAAGTATAATAATATTACAGTACTAAATACAAATAAATTGTTTTGAAAAAATAATTATAGTTCAAGAGGGTTATTTTAAAATGTATTTAGTAGCTTTTTAGACATTCTTATCAAAATTGGAATTTTGCAGTTGGTTTTCGCCATATGGCAAAAATTTTAAAAATTGAAATTATTTAAATTCCAATGAAGTCAATTTTGTTTCAGTATTTCTCCCATAATGTATAAGTATTAAAGTAACAAATATATTTTTTCGGGATGAAAAAAAATTCATGCATTACAGGGTTAAAGGATCGAGAGAATAAGAAATAAATGTTACTCATTAAATAAAAAAAGTCGTTGAAACAACAAGCTAAAAATAGGATAATATAAAATAATTAACTCACAATTTTATACTTCTTTAGCATCCAACTTTTTGTTCTAATTATAACGAATTGAATGCTCGTATCTAGGGAATAGATTTCGAAGAAAATATTTAAAAAAATAGTCAAGATAAAATAATTAGTTTTGGGTAATTTGATTAAAGTCTGTAGTTCGGAGAAAATTTGTTTACAGAAGAAAATTCGGATTACCTTTATCTTTAAAAAGCTATCAAAATAAATACCGGTTTATTTATATAAAAAATGGAATTATAATTAAATTGCCCTTTCAGTTCCAGTGATGCATTTGGCATCATCATTTTTCCGGTCATAATTTAAAATTAAAAATATGGCTGATATCTATTGGGATAAATAAAACATATTTTTTAATAAAAAAAAGTTAGAAGAATCGAATGATGTGCTTTTTGATATTATATCTAGCTATAGACAATCAGAATAAAAAATTCTAAAATGATAATGCCATATTGTCATTATTGGCATTGAAAGGGTTAAAACAGCTACGAGCCGACTGCTTTAAACCACAAAATCGTCGCATCTATTTTCACCACAAGTCAAAAATATTCAAAATAGAAAGTAAAAAAATAAGATAACAATAAGTACCTTATCAATAGAAATGGTATTAAGAACAGAAAAAAAACTGAAAATAATCATATCTATGAGGAGTATCCCTTCCACGTCATTTTCTCCTTTTCATCCCATTGTTGCACGTATACTAGTCATTTCTGCCAACGTCACATTTTCCACTACCTTTTCTATACTCGCGCTTATTGACGACAATCAGCATTTGACACGCTATCTTTTTGTGATTATAAAATCGCATGAAAAAAGGGGACGGTTTCACTCGCTTTATTAAACTTCCCCGGTGGATATGGCTGAATTTTGTATTGAATACTCAAAGATGGCCGATTCGAAAGTTGAACCTACCAAACATGAAGTGATTATGCATACTGAAAATCCGACTCATGAATGCAATTTCAAATGGATTATCGAAAACGTTTCGAAGTTTTCGAGAAGACTCCGGAGCTCATTTGCAGTGGAAAGTGAATGCAAACCTGAGTTCCAACTAGTGGCCAAGTTCCATGAAAGGTACCCTGAAATTATTCAAGTCAACGTCGGGGTTCAGAGGAGTGATAAAGGTAACAAATCCGTTTACGTCAAAGCCGACATTTCACTTCAGAGTATCAACGAGGATGTCTATGGCCAGACTGACTTTGTGTTTACATCGGCGGCCGATGAGAGTCCACATTACTGTTTCTCGGATACATTTGCCTCCAAATCGAAGAAACTCAAAGTGCCAACTTCATTTTCATATGACAGCAAGAAGGCTTTGTCACCGCTGGAGAAAATGGGTCTGGTGGCTTCCCACGAAGAATGTGAGAACATATTTCTGATGCCGGACGATATTTTGGTCATCAAAGGGGTGCTGAAGGTTTACGGATGCTGTGTCGTCACCAACAAATTCAGCAAGTCTCTACAAGAGGCTCCTCCTCAGCCCCACATCGAGCAGTTACTTGGCGACTTCAGAAGCAGTTATGAGGACAGCCTCTTCACGGATGTCGAATTGGTGATTGGTTCTGAGGTCATCAACGCTCACAGGTTCGTCCTTTCGTCCAGATCTCCGGTCTTCAGAAGAATGTTCGAACACGATATGGCTGAAAAGGAGGATGGTAAGATCGTCATTGAAGACCTGGACAAGCCGGTCGTGGAAGCCCTGGTGTGGTATCTTTACACTGGAACTGTGAAGGACTTATCGTTCGAGGACACGTGTGATCTCTACGCAGCTGCTGATAAATACGAAGTATTTTCCCTTAGAGAAGCATGTGCGTCTGTCTTGACTGGTCTAATTGACGAAAGCACAGCCTGTATTGTTTTGGGCATGGCAGATCTTCACAAAGATGATGCTTTAAAATCAAAAGCCAAAGATTACATCGTGACGAACTTTCATCACTTTAGGTTGGAGTCTGAGTTGTCCGTGTGGAAAGTTCTGGTGAAAAGTAACCCAGGTTTAGCGGCAGAGGTTGTTCAAGAAGTAACTCAAAGGCAGTGGGAGAAGGAAAACAAAAAATATGTGCCGATCCAACTGAATAATGAAACACCTATTTTACCCCAACATGTGTCGACTCATCATCATGCATATGACTAAAGAGGTATAAGTCTAAATTAGAAATTAACTTATAATAATTATTAATATTTTTTCATGTTATAGTTTGATCGTAAATTATTAGGTGACTCATACCTCAAGCACTATAAATATGTTAGATTTGTTTTACCTTCCAACACTATACTATTGAACCAATTCTTATCCTTGAACTTTTGTAATGTATTTCAAAATATTTTGTTAATGATTATTTTATTACATTTTCGTCTTCTTTCCATACGTTATTTTAATAGATAATAACTTAAAAAGGACTTTCAAGTTTGAATGCATACCTTATACAATTTCACATAAATCACTATGGTGCTAAATTTTCATGCATACGATTTGTTTAAAAGTAAATTGTAAATTACTTATAGAATCTCAAATGTTTAGTATATTTGCATGATTAAATAACTAATGATTTCTATTGCTTCTTGCTTCATGAAGTAAAAATTAAAAATATTATATATATTATGCATTAACAGTATTTTAAAACAAATTTAGGAAACTTGCGTTGCATTATATTGTATTTTTTCTCAATTCTTTGTTTTTATTAGTGCATTTCGTTTCAAAATAGTTGAAAAACTATTCTAGAGTTAATTTTTAAAAATTGCTCTAAAGCTAACACTAAATTTTATTTCAGGAAACATTTTAAATTCAAAATTTTAATGCAGATAGAAATATAATTATAACGTTATGTCAAAATTGTTAGGGTTGCAAATTGAAATAAAACCATATAATTTTCTTACTCATTTATTATACTTTTTCTTTTACATAAAACAAATAATCCTTCCTTTATATTTAGTGCTGCCATCTACTTTCTATTGATCATAAATAAACTAAAAAGAATTCCAAAATCTAAATAATTTTTCGGATATAATTTTTATAGAATTCCTACAATTGTAAAAAAAAGTAGTCCTAAAACCTAAGCATAGTAATGCGTTCGTAGGCATAAAAAAACCTAAAGACAAAGCTCATTGTTAAATTGAATATGTATTATATCTACTGAGATATTACATTAATCAATTAAATTAGTTCACATTAGATAAAAATATAAATGTGCTTTAAGATAAATAATTCATTAAAAATGGTATTGGACAAGTTTATTAAACAAAGAATAATTATTTAGTAATTTAGTAAAAAGAAATTAAATAAAAAATTGTATAACTAGTTTCACATTTTTAATTGTACGGTTATGTGACCTTTAATCTGTCATTCAATTGTATATATTTTTTAATTGAATACTACTTGTTAACAATTAAAATATTACGTTTTTAATGTTACGACATTACAATCAAGAAGTAAATATTGTTTTCAAATAAATGTTTATAGTGACTATTTATTCAAATGTTGCACTTTTTTAGTTTCTGGATAAGTGTCTGTTTAGTTTCTGAGTTTTTGCAATTTTTAGCGGAAAAACAAAAATGTAATCTTTGTCCAGCAATGGTACTTTTTAACCACCCAAGTATACGAAAATATATTAAAGCAAAGCTTTCTAAAAATAATTTCAAGGCAGCACAAAAAGCTTTCCCTTTTGACATATCTCTGAACGCAAAGCCCTTGACAAACGTCCGGTGTGATCCATCACAACTTTGTGGACAACGAAAAAAAAAAACATTCGTGGTTATCTTTTCAATCAAGCGAGGGGAGGCAGGACACAATGGGATTATGTCAGAACCCAAAAGTAATGAGGGGAACTTAGAAGTGATGTTATCAAGGTAAAGTGAATTACACTCCTTGCCAACCTAAGTTGGGTAAATAGAAATATGCTATGGAGAAGATCGTATGTAAAGAATTCCATAAATTTGTGAATCTATCCAGAAAACCTGTTTAAAACATTAATTTCATTTGAAGTCTAACGGATTTGAATAATATTTGAGAAAATTTGGCAATTTTATCTGAATGAAAAGTGTATTTTGTTTAAATTGTATTTACACCATTTTGTATGTAAATATTACCTTACAGGAGTTTCCCCCAAACGGACCAATCGTGCTTTTCCTATGCCTTTTTACTCTTTGTTTTTACCCAAGGAAGGTTGGCACGGAGTGTATATGTATTGTTTATCGATTGGGTACATCTTTTCGTTTTATGCAGCTTAACTAAATTAAAAATAAGTATCTTCTATATATTTATATAGTCTTTTCTATATATTTTTTTTCAGTAGACTATTTTTTAACAAAATATTTGTAATCCTCCTTAAGACAAAACACTTCCTTATACAGTATTTCAGCAGAATATATTTTTAAATACAATTTTATAAGATAAGATATACACTAATTAAAAATAGAAGATTTAATGTTTCTGATGTACTAACTAAAAATAGAAGAGGTAATGTAAATGTTTCTCCTGAAAATTATCATTTGTCCTCTTTGTTGTTAATCGGGTACAAATGAAATAAAATGTTAAATAGATAAATAAAAATCGTCATAATTTTTTTAAATACATTTTGATTCATCATCGACGAAAAAAGTTTATATTACTAATATTATATAATTTTCATTGAATATGTGGATGATTACATTACAAGTTCATTCGAAATCTAAACTATCCTGAGTAAAATCAAATATGTATCATCATCAAATTCTACGAATTTACAAATTTGACAAAGTTTTCAAATATGAAATTTCTCTATTTTTATCTCATAACCCTTTACTTATCAATCCTAACTACTATTTTCGTAGAATAGTTTGAACTGGTTTGGGGGTTCACCGTATTCTATTTTAAAACTTGTTGCTGTTATTGTCTGAAAAAACAACGTTTTTCAGTTAGTATTTTCTTTTTTAAAGATGTGAAAATGCTTGAATTGCAGTTTTTGTTGACAAGAATGCTATGGTAAATAAAAACTTATACGGTTAGAGAAGCTTGTTGTAATTGGTACTCAAAATTGAAATTTTTTCACATAGTTATAACAAATGAATGGTTTTAATTGATTTAATTGTTTTCTCGGGAACTTCACTATTGCTAGAATTAAGTGGCATTACTTTTTCATTTTAATGAATTAAATATCCTGAAATTATTAAAATATCATTAATTGTTAATCGTACAAGCAGGGTAATTATTAAACAGCGTCGGGTAATAGTAGACAATCATTTTATTTTTAGTTGACATTTTTTTTTCTAATTTATTGCGTAGCTTGCACCGTCTGTTAATTTTTCGTTTCGTATTAATTTACCAGGTTTCCAAACATTGGAGATATGTCCCACAGACTTGGGAGTCAATGAAATTCTAAAGTCACAATATAACATTCTTTTTATTTTGATTGTTTTTTGAGTGTGGTTTTTTTTTTCTATAGGAAGCAATTGAAAGTTAGATAGATCCTTTGTAATTCTATCATCATTGATAAAGTTAATAATAGTCAGAGAAAATTGGTTTCCCTAAAAATGAGTTGGGTATTTGTGATTTTTTTCGCTTTTCTGCTAATATCATAATTTGTATTTGTTTCTTATATTACTTTGGACAAACCTTCATAAATGTTTTCCGAACTATACTTTTATGAAAAGGAAAATAATACAAAATGGGGTTTTTTTTGGACATGTGCATATCTTTAAAAAAAATGCCGTGACCAGGATTCGAACCTGGGTTATTGCGGCCACAACGCAATGTACTAACCACTATACGATCACGGCGATGGAAATGTTCCTTAAGTTACCCTTCTGTAACAAGAAAATCAGATCAACTGTTCTAATTTTAATCCTATCTTATCCACAATTAATCACTGAAGTATGACCGGGATATTAGTGTAGGTTACTGCTAAGAGATGGCAGCACCAAATTAAAACTACTAGATATCTTTATTGCACAATATTTATGAACCTATAGGCGTTAAGTTTTTTAAAGAGTTACATTTCTCCTCTTAAATGTAAAACAATGGCTATGCTTTATGTATTGAATTTTATTTCAGTGAAAATGATGATTAATTTCTGGAATCACTTTTTAAAATATTTTTGTTGTATAAAGTGTTTTTTTTTCTGTCATAGTGAATAAATACATAAAAACATATAGAAAGGCAAACAAATAAATATTAAATATAAAAATAAAGTACTGTGCATAAATTTTAGAATCAAAATGTTAATAAATTAAATTCACAGAAAAATTTCATTTGTTTATTAAACGCAAAAGTAAAAGTTAATTTATTTAGCAATAGGTACTACTATATGTTATTGACAATTGTCAAAAATGCGTCAAAATATTACTTTAAAAAAATGGTTATCACAAACACATATAAAACCAGTTGACGTGTAGAACTATCTATTGCAAATTTGATTTTACATTTTACACTCAATAATGAAAATAAATTAAAATTAGCAGTATATTATGTTAATTGGCTAATATCAAGGGGTTAACTAAGAAAAAAACTACATATTATTAAAAATATAATTACTTAATTAAAAGTTGTAAAAAAAACGCTCAATAACTGTTCATCACAGTTATATAGTGATAACTATTATAAGGAAAGGTAGGAGTGATTAAAAATATCAATAGTTTCGTAATGAAAGTCCCTAAACATTTCACAATTATCTACTACATCATAAAGAAATATGAAATATAGTTTAGGATTAATCAAAGCAAAAAATAAATAAGTATTATATTTAAATTTTTGTTAACTCTAAAAAAATATAGCGCTTCTGCTATATTTGAATAAAGTTTAAATCTTTAATAGTGCTACATGGAGAGGCATCATTATCTTGAACATTACAAGGTTGGCGAGCTTCGTATGTATATGGTTAGATATTAGTTGAAGTAATGTTATATAAGTAGCAGTTAAACAAGTTCATGTCAAAATTATTGCAAAAGTAACGGAAAGCGCCATAAAATGGTTCTACACAAACTATAGAATACAAATATCCCATAAATATTAAAGAAAAAGTGAAAAATTGCGGTATACATTTTTGCTTGTCCACACATTTTTGATACACATTTTTGACCACCGACAATTTTTTCCTCGCATAACTCAATTACAATATATTACGCAACCAAGATCTCATAAACTGGTAAACCACGCCTAACATTTGTTTAATTTCGTAGGTTTAAAATCTCCAAGAAAAGGCAAATTACGAGCTTAACCATTAGTCGAACAAACACAGTTAAATAACGTTATAACGTTTTTTTTAATGTACCGGCTGACAGTTCGCTACAGTCAAGGACCTTTAATGACGTCATTCAACGCTCGTCTATAACAAACGAATAAATACGTGATCAGAAACCTCAATTTTGGGTGGGATCTTTATAATGGTGGGAAATACCGGCTTTTTTCTATTAGTAGAGGAATAATTCACGAATGTTTGTTTGTATAGGTTTCAATGCATTTTCCTAATGTGGATTTATGACACTGTATTGCCTTCAAGTTTAGTATAATGACTCATTTTAATTTGTGGGTTGGATATTTAATGCCTATAAAAGTAATTATTGTTCGAAGACCTTAATGAATCATCTATTGCATGTTTATTGTCAATGTTTAAATAATGAAAATACCGTTGCCAGACGACATCCTCTTAATCATAAATAAATAATTAATTTCTATTAACTCGGCTAAATTATTATTGAGATAATTATGAATGTAGTTAAAGGATAATTTGTTTTGTTAGTAATTTGTGAATGATATGGATTCATTTGTATACTTATTTCTAGTAATAATTATTCGTAACCTTTTAATTTAAGTGTTCGTTGAGGTGCCAGAAATATTGTCGCCTTTCAGATGAAAAAATGGTTAGAGTGCAAGTTCAAATCGTTGTTAGAACTTTTATATATTAAGATAGTCGCCATAAGTTAGTATTTATTTCAAAAAGGCTAAGACATAATGTAATGAACATTCCCAATAGGCTCCAAAAAGTAATTTAGTTTGCTATTAGAATAATGAAATTGCACTTAAATTATCATTTGTATATTAACAAATTCCTTGAAACCTTTAACTAAATAATGTTGAGTAATAATAATTGAATAATGTTGATAAAAGGCAAGTGAGGCCAGACATACTGTCCTATTTAAGCGTTGTCATACCTTGTTTTTAATCTAAATGCTACAAATTTATAAAAAAGAAACATTACAAGCTTATTTCGTAAGAGTTTTAAGTAAAGATAAAATATCCATTTACAATCCTTGCCAATCTAAATTTCGTAAATAGAAATATGTTATGGAGAAGATCATTCCGCGGATGTAAAGAGTTTTATAAATTATTTGTGAATCCATCCAGAAAACATGTTTAAAACATTAATTTCGTTTAAGGTCTAACAGATTTGAATATTATTTGGAAAAAATGGATTTATATTAAAATTTAGGCAATTTTATTCAGAATCAAAAGTGTATTTTGGTTAAATTGCATTCAGATCATTTTGTATGTAAGTATTACTTTACAGAAGTTTCCAACTAACGGACCCAACCGCGTTTTTCCGTCTGCCTTTTTATTCTGTTTTTAGCCAAGTTAGGGTGGCAAGGAGTGTAGTGTTTTAATGTGTACTGAATAAGGTAACATAAGATTTTTTGGATTTGTTTAAGCGATATGGTAACTTCATATCACTGAAGCTATTGCTGTCAATTGAAAACTAGGGATTTCATTGCTAACTACTGTTCAATTTGGTTGTAACTCACCTCCAATTTCGATTTATATTAAAATTTAGAAAATATAGTTTTAATTAATAGAGTTGTTGAAGAAATAAAATAGCTGTTAATTTGTGGAATTGTTAACGTTTCATGTTTTTCAACGTAATTGATAAAAAAAAAAGTTTAAGAGATCTTAATAATAAATCAAAACTAGAAGATCTAAATAATGAATCAAACTCAAAATCATATTTTCAAACATGAATAATGACCACATATTAGGTTCAATCAATACCATCTCTAGAGAAGACATTACAATAAATCTTTCTTATCTAACCCTATTTTCGAGAACTAGAGAACTTAAGGCTTATCTTTCTAAGCTCCTTGTAAAATTGTCATTCCCATACGAGAGAGAAATAAAAGACATTCTCTTTATATATGTATGGAAAATTATACTTTGAAACAATGAGCTATAAATTTCGCCGACTATGTAATTAACTAAGTATAATTACATGTGAATGCTAAATTAGAGTAACTGGAATTGTGTCAATTCTACAAAAGACAATAAAATATCACCATATATGTTTGTTTTTCAAAAACACAAAGAAAAGAACGTTGCAAGTCTAACTAAAAAATATTACTTGTAAAAAATATGAGTTTAGTTTTTGTGTTATTTACTATTATATTCTAAGGTAAATAAGTTAACTTATAGTTACTTATATGGTAAGTTAACTTTTATGGTAATGTATATGTTAGCTTATATTGTAACTTATGGTAAGTTATTTTTTAACTTTAGACTATAGATAATTATAAACCCATGCGCAGGAAATTAATGGTTCTTTCATTGAGTTAACTTAGCAGTTTCTTTATTAGGTAGCGCACGGTGAACTATAATATATAATTTTAATTTTTAGCAACAATAACTTTATTGAGTAAAATATAGAAAACGACGACAAAACCACATCTGCTTATTCATTTCGTTTATTCTCAGTTTATGTTTTAAGGTTATTTTAAAAAGAAGGATTACTATTTGTTAAAATAAAAAACTAATGCCAAGTATTAAGGTTCAGAAACATAAGTGCTTATCTTAACTAGGATTGTTTTGTTGTAATAAGGAGCAAATGAGAGAAAAAGTTTTTCGCATTTAAAGACAAAATATAAGAATAAACCCTTCAGGGACATGTTTTATAAATTGTGGAGGTGACGCGCGATAGATGGCAGCATCTGTCACGTATGTGTGTGTGCGTGTTGTGTCTGTCTTACTTGACGAGGGTTTATAAGCGGGTCTCTGACCAAGCACACAAGCCTGGAAATATATGTCTACCAGCCAAGAATAAACCTATGTGTAATAAATTACTTCAATAACTATTAGCAAAATATTACCAAGAATTCCACACAAGTTTTTTATGAGATAAAATAATGTATCCTGTAACTTATGCATACAACTTATGCATACCTGCTCAATTTCCTTAAACAAGAATAAAAAAAACTTATGTGAAGGTATAGATTTCAACACAATAGATTTTCTCGAATATCCAAACAAATTAAAACAACTGGAATATAATTGCCTTATTCAGTACGTTGTGACGCCCAAGTGTTTGGGAATTTGTTGCAGCTCAAATCTGGAAGGACACTACCTACGGAATTTTTTTCCCAATATTACCCCTACAACAATATAAAAACCCTACTTTGAGGTATGTATATCTCAAGGACCACTAATGCCAATGAATAGAAACCGTATCAAAGATTTTAGGGCTATTTTATTTAAGAAATGAATTTTTCTACAAACATTAGTTATGTTCCCAATGCTTGATGGGTGTGTGCATGAGTGAAACTGATTTATTTTGAGAAAATATTTAAAAAACTGAATTTTGATGGAGAGACAAATTAAAAAATTGCAATCACATAAAATATTGTGAAATGAAACACAATTTTAAAAATCAAAGGCAAAATATTTATTTAAATGTAGTAAATCAAATCACTGAAAAAAATCAAATAAAAAACATGATATTTTTGCGATTTTTTTGTTTTCTAAAGCTAAAGAACTTTACTGTAAAATTCTATCTCAATTTGTCAAAAGACTCATTTCAACTATAAACAAAATAATCTGTACTCACTGAACCAAATTTCACCTGTTGAGAAGAGATTTTTTCTGTTTAATTACAAAAAGAAAATTTGATCTACACAAACTAGTCGTTGCTCGCGATGGTGTAGTGGTCAGTGAACTGGCTGACATGCTGTCGACATGTGTTCGTATATAGGTCATGACTCTTTTTACAGTGCTGCTAAAATATTATATTGGAAGTAAATTTACTTTAGGATTTTATGCTTAAAACACACTCTTTGGAAGGGATTCTTAAATTTCTTTAAAAGTTTCTCAATTTTTACGAAATAATTTCCTGAAGAAAAATATAGTAACATATATAGTAGTTTTAATACGATTTTAATAATGCCGAGTTTTCAATTAATAAATGGAATTTTCGTTAAATATTTGCGTTCGTTTAATCAGCGTGAGGTCTCTAAGAAGGTACCAGGCTTTGTATGGGAGATCCTTTGACCTCTCTAATTAAACCCTGGGGTAACAGGTGCAAATGTATGTAAGTAAATTAATGCATACACTTCACACATTAAATGTTCCCATTATTATGATAATACAGGAATTTTAATACTTTTGCAAAAGAAAACATTTGGTATCATGATATTTATGGTATGATTAATTAATGTACACGATAAGTTTTAACTATAATAAACTAATTAACATTTTTCAATTTTTACAGACTTTTGATATTGAACCTTCAACAAACTATTTTGAACGTGAAAACTTTAGTGAAGGTTGAAAATGAATTACTATGCATGCAAACTTATCAAAACTATATAAAATGAAACATTTCGTGGCCTGATATTTATGATATGACTAATTAATCTACACGATAAGTTTGCAAGTTTTATAATCTAATAATCTAATTGGGAGTGTTCAATATTTCACAGACATTTGATATTGACCTTTAACAAATCTATTTTAAACGTGGAAACTCTAGTGAAGGTTACCAAGTATCAAAATGAATTACTATGTATGCCAACTTATCAAAATGGTAAATGGGATTGAAATAATATAAAAGAGGTCCATATCCTCTTACGGTATATAACATCGAAAGGGAGGACAGCCATTAAAAAGTATATTCAAGTAAGGTTCCAGCTCAGTGGATACTAAAATGACCTTCAAGTCTTACCAAGGCCAACTTTTATAATGCAAAGTTCCATTTGAACCCCATTCTGGGCGGGGTTGGTAAGCTGAAGATTCGTATAGTTCTGACTATGAGAGGAAATTAAATTAAAACGCACTATATCAATTAATTTTGGAAATGGTATGTAGGTAAAATTAATTTTCTGTCAAAATACTACGTTAATTTATTTTGAATATTAATTGATGCTGATAGTGAGGGTGGTGCAAAGGTGTACTAGCAATGAAGGGTACATGTTTTTAAATACATCGATTGAATGGTTTTAGTATTTTTAATTAACATAAATCTGATTTATATAAAGATTTATACAATATTTGTTTTAGAGTAATTGCATACAATTTCCAAACATTCCAATTAACAAATATCGCCTATTGTGAGCTGGGTAAAAGTTTAGAAAAAATAAATATGAGAGAGTTTTTTTGAGTATTCATGCTTGCAAAGGTTTAATTCATAAATTTCAATTCAATGAACCATATTTTTTTCTTTTAAAAAATAAATTGTATCGAAAAAAGTAACGTGTAAGCTCTAATAAAGTGAAAGCTATATTATAGTACTTATAGATATGAAACAAAAACTGTATATTATCTGAGAAAATGTCTTGAATAAGCTGAACTATAAGCTAAACATCAACCATGAAACTAATTTCCACTCTTTGATAAGAAGATATTAATCTGAGTCACGAAATCAATATCGATAAAACTTTTTAACTATTTAACTGCGAAACATAGTTTATACATCTCACGAGGAATAAAAAAAAATATCTAAGTTAAATCCGTTATTTCATTGATTATTTCATTAAGTAGTTAAAACATCAGCGAAACGGTTAAAATACTCATTTTATTAGGTTTATAAAACACTTACATTTACTTATTAAGAGATAACTGTGGAAAACAATAAATCAAACAAACCATTTCCTCCAATTATGATATTCAATAGACAAGTCTCGCTTTAAAGTTAATAGAACTTCGCACACGCTTCAAATGTATCGTTATCCCTATAAATGAAATATGTGCACGAGCAGTAAGAAATTCATGTAGTTAACCAATTGGTTTTATGTTTAAACCGAATAGAATAGAATTATAAATGAGTATTCGAAAGCATGATATCTATTTTTTGTTTGAAAATTACTTACGAACTGTGCATAATTACTGTTATTATACATAGGAAGACTAGATAATTTATTCAAATTTCTTTTTGTGTAAAAAGATTTTAAAAGGACTAGTTAAATGTGTTCTTTAATGCACAATTAAAGAAAGAATTTATTTTTCGATTCACAACCATTAGTTTCAGTTGATGAATCAAAAATTACTTTCAATAATTAAAAAATGTATATTTTATGATAAAAAAATCATCTATAAAAAGTAAGGTTCATATTGAAATGGAGAATATATTCTTGAAAATTTAATTTTAAATATTTATTATTTAAAGCTGTTCAACAATATCAAAAGTATTTCACTCGTGTTCTGATAATATAGGCTTTTTTGTTTTAGAATTCTAAGTCTTATTTCATCAAAAAAATTTTAAAAAAGTAATTGTGCATTCGTATAAAATGATAGGTAAACAAAACAAGTTTGATTGAAAGAAACATTGGCATTTCATTGGTGTTACGAAACTTGCGGTTTTTAACAGCATGATTTTATGTAAAAAAACCAAATCCATTATTTAAACTATAATACACTTGCACTTGACGCAACTTCACAAGACACATTAAATAACAAATCAACGATAATAAATAAAAAAAACTATTGCGCATTCGTTTAATTTCGATTTTTTTTAAATTTACAAAAAAATAAATTACAAACCACATGACCTATTGTTCAATAAAGAAACATAGTCTTAAAAAAAGAGTTGATTCTCTATCAAGCTAAAATCCCTGAAGATCAACGCTCTCATTTATCAGTCAGAAACCATACAATTCAACAAAAGAAACCGGAAACCCAACGAAATCGAAGATGACTCACTATCCGAATTTAGTTGAAATAGCCAAAAAATAGTCAAACTGACAGTTGGAAGCCAACACCATCTACAGAGAGGGGCTACCGCCCATCCGAAAAATCCTCCGACTGCTCAGATTCTATCCAATGCTCATATATGGTTTGACAAAAATGTATTTGACATTTGACCGATTCTCTACGAAATCGGTTAAAAAATTTTATTAATTAAATTAAATTTATTAAATTAAATTTATTAAATTAAATTTGAAATTATTTAAAGAAATACAAAATATTATTTAATGGCTAAGACAAGGCGCTGACCCGGCTAAAGCTGTATAGAGATAAAAAAAAATATTATTTTGGGCACATATTTTTGCAACAAATAGGGAATTAAATTAATTAAATAATTAATTTGCACATTTCAAACCTGGCCAGATTTAGTATACTAAGCTCAGTAAACTTACATGAAATATAATTTACAGTAACATTAAATTATTTTAAAAGAATGTTATTTTGCACATAATTAGACATTTGCTATTGTTATAATAGTCTAATTGATAATTTATTGACAAGCGTACCTCTTACACCTTTGACGACTCGCACTATGTTGCCCTTAAAAGTTGCGTTGGGTTGCTTGCCTAATCAGGTGTCGGCTCGTCACTTTGGTTCTAAATTACGACGCCCAATAGTCTTCGTGTAGCTCTAGTGTGACAATATCACAAACCTAACTAATCTTACATCTTTGTCAAATTGTGTCAGAGTTGTATGTGGGTCAAGATCTTCAGGAGATAGTTGAGACTAGACTCCCTCGATGTTGGTGGGGTGTGTTGGAAGAGTTTGAAGGTCAACTGGCCGAAACGGACTTTACTATAAAAACGTGAAATATGGATGGAGTTAGAATAGTTTGGACTCAGTTCTTCTTTCAGCAGTGATTCGAAAACCAAAGATTCGGTTGGAATCATGATTGCTTTGGTAAGTTGAATTTTTGCACTGTGTATTTCAGTGATTCATATTCTATTTATTTGAAACGAACTATTGTAAGTATAAAAAAGTCATAATAGTTAACATAATTTATCTTATATTTAAAACATTATTAAACCATATATTTATTTATGTTGCATATCCTTTGATTTTTTTTAATGAAAAATGTCATTGATTTATTTTCAATTGTTTTTTCATAATATTTTCGAAATATTTGTGAATATTTTTGTAGAATACTGTTGTTAAATTATGGAACTATTATATTGCAAGAATTTGCATTCATTATATACATTTATAGCTTATAAATAATATAATTTATGTTTTAAGGCCCTATTCAGCTGTTTCAGACAGCTAATGTAAATATTTAAAAATGAGTTTTTAATTTTCCCTATATTTACAAAGCATAAATGTATTAAATGTTTAATAGTACAATTTGTAAAAGTATGGTGATAAATTAAGGCTCAAACAATTACATATAAGTTTCTGAAAACAATGTATAATTAAAGTGTTTCTATAAAACTACTAATTCTATAAAACTATTAACAAAATTTACATGTTAATATGACAGTCTTAACAAAAGAGTTAGAAGTTCTTAAAATATTATACAGGTAAAATAAAAAGGGTACTATTTAAAATGTGCAACACAGAGTATTGATAATAACGTTTACAATTATGATATTTTTATTATTTTATTATATTTAGCTATAGACGTTCATTAAATCTAAAAATTATGACCACTTCTAAATAGTAATAAATGCGTTATTCTACATAAGAAGGATATTTCATAATCTAAGCTAATTTTTAATTAAAAATTCAAATGTGTTTCAAAACTTCATAATCGTTAAAAACAATAATAAAATAGTTTTGTATTTTTATTTCCATTGCTTTCGAATTAATAAAACACTAACAAAGTATTATAACCTGGCATAATTACATTAATAGATTTAGTGAAACTTTATTTTTGAAAACGTGTAGTTTATAATTTTAAAATTGCTTTGATAAAATTATTACATTATTATGATAGATTATGTGAATTTTTTTAAAAGCTTTTTTCGATTACATGAGTTGTGTAAGTAATGGAAAACAGTAAAATCAATATTTTAAAATCAATTAAAATCGATAAAATTAATGTACAGATGCAATAACTATTCAAAATGCTAAGTTTGTATTACAAGGAAAAATGTTACTTCAAAAACTAAAGTCATGTTTTTCCTCTCTATGCAAGTATGTCAATTAAAACTACATTATCCATAGACTCCATTCCATATCTTGACAATTAAATAATAAACTAATTTTTAGCTTATTTAACCACGAGAAACAGAAAGCAACATTACATAAAAAAAACCTTAAATAAATTACATAAACAAGTTCCGTCAACATTTGGTGACGCAATCTATTTCCACCAACACACATCAAATGTTAATTAGTCATTGCACCAAAGAAAACAAATTGGATCGACTATGGCCAATCACTAAAACCAGTTTACCATTACAACGGTATAGTTTTGGCATGCAAAATACGAGAATACATGAAGGCCAACCAACCAAAACTTCCGCAACTAACTGTTTTCAATTTTATGAAAAGAAATTGAAACCACACCCAAAATTACGTCTAAGAAATCAACAGTTAAATGTCCTTCAGTTTTTCCGTATCTTCAGTTGTATGGTTTCCTTAGATCTGTATCTTTTTATTCTTTTAACTCTTTTCTCCATATAGGCCAATGGAATGGTATAATCGGATAACAATTTACGAAGGCGATTCTGTGGGTGTACATTCTTAAAAATAAATACTCAAAAACGACGACATTTTCCATAATTTTGATGATTCCGTTACTGGCAAATGCTCCGAGTTTTCGTTTCCTCAAAGTGAGGAAATTTGAATCGTCATTTTTATGAGGATTTGAATGTCGTCTAATCTAAAGAAATTTTTCGTCATTTTTGAGCATGTGAGTACAACAATGAGATTCAGTTTCCTCAAAATCAAGATACAGAATTGTCAAATCACGATCGTAAAAGTGAGGATTCGCGTTTACTTAAAAGTCACGTGATATAGTTTGACGAAACTATCCTCAAAATTAATGAAATGAGGTTTGAGGATTCATGAATCGTCAAAAATGAAAGTGTTATTTCTGAGAGTGAAGCGAATTTCATTGAGATTTGTCATCAATGACATTATTTTTTACAATTTTCGATTTAATAGTAATTGAAAACCAAAGAATTATTTCAATTATTTGTTATCAAAGTTTGTTTACGATAATATCCACAATATTAACAGCAATGATACCTACACTCTTAAAACAAACAAGTGAATTTAACTCAGTCTGAGTTAATTTTCACTCTTTTCAGTGTCGAAAATGCACTTATCCTATTGGAGTGGATTTCACTCTTTTTTTAAGTTAAAACTCCGACCGGATCACTCCAAACGAGTGATTTTTAACTGAGTCTGAGTTAATTTTCACTCCCTTTCAGTGTCGAAAATGCACTTCTCCTATATGAGTGGATTTCACTCTTTTGTTTTAAGAGTGTAATTGTTTGCATTCAAATGTTAAACAACGCCTTTATGAAACATTTTCGTCTTTTGTGAAAAGGAACTAAAACCACGCCTATTTTGTTAAACAAATCAACGACTAAGTGTCCTTCAAATATCCAGTATCTTAGATACTTATCGTTTCCCAGTATTTTCTCCATAATACACCAAATGCATAACAGAAGAATATGACTAAAGTAAAACAAAAGTGGATTTTTAAACAATCAAGCAACGGAAGCTATTTGGGCCAGGCATAAGGTGGTACCCATGAGTACCCATGATACTTTTTATATCAAAACAATAAATAAGATTGTGCCCATTACTTTAAAATTACATTGGCATTGGTTTTTAAACAAGTTTATGCAAGGCAATATAGTAAATAACCCAACTCGATTGTTTACTCTCATACTGGTTGTAATTATTTTGTTTGTGAATTATAAATATTTTCTATTTTTATATTTAAAGACCACAAACCCTGTTTCTTCACTTAAGTGTTTGTCTTTTATGTTGATTTTTTTTAATATTAAGATATTTTTATTAAAGAAGAATTAAAAATCATTTTAAAAATCACAATAACAGTTGATACATTTAAAATTTTCTGCTTTTACAAAAAGTCCATTGTGCCACGGAGTTAAAAATTATATTATTTCATAACAATATATAAACCTCAGTCTTCTATAGTTTTCTTTAAGAATTTTGTCTAATCTGCATTTTTTAAACGACTCTTTTCCAAACTTAAGTTTATTTTATATATTGTTTAATAAATAGTTCCATATTTTGAGCATTAATGAACTACAACTGCTCACAGCTCTTTTTTGCATTGCCCTCATTTAGCTTTTAAGTAGAGAGAGAGAGATTTACTTATCTACCTCTTGACATGATAATTCAACATTTCTTTTATATTTTATCAGCTTATGAATTTCAGTTAAATATTACATTTGTTTACTTCCTACCTATATAAAAATTTTTAAATTCTACTCCAATTTGTTTCTTGCAAAAGTGGACCATGGCATTTTTTTTCTCATGATCTATGCCCTATGGCATGTAATATCTTTTGAAAATGCTGTTTCAAACAGCCCCGAGCTAGAGTTAGAAACATTTTCACCTCTATAGACCATGGGTCTATAGGTCCCATGGTCTATATATTCAATTGGTTAAATGATTATGGTTTTTATATTTTCAAACCCCACATTACTCAAACTCAATACAGTAGAGTCACGCTTATCCGACGGGCCCAAAATTGAGCAGCAAAAATAAAAATTTACTGCATATTTTGAGAACTAAATCTAACTTTGTAAGTACGTATTTATTTTTGTGTGTATTTATTTATGCGTAATGGCTGGGGAATTTTTCTGATTAACCGAATTTCGGATAACCGGGATTCGGTTAAACGGGACTCTACTGTATAATGAAGTTACTTATTTGTCAAACCAAAGAACATCCCGCTGAAGGGATAATGATTGTCGAAGTTTTGCGGAGGTGGTTTCTTCAGCTATAAGGTATAGCGAAACTCAATTAGGTCATGCTTCAAGTGGTACACGAAGGGCCTATTTGAATGAGAATGTAAATCTTTATCAGGACTGGTCGTGTTTTGTTCTGGTATCTTTTATATGGACGGGGAAAGAACCAGCACAAAAACGTGATTCCAACGTGGCCCCTTTTTTGAGAGTGAAATTGAGAGGGAGTTTCAAATTTTGTGAATTGATGTAATGGTTTGAGATAAGGCAGTTATTTATTTTTATTGTTTGAGTAATTGGCGGCGAAAGGACAAGCACGTATTTATTATTAAATTACTTGAATGGAGTTGTTATACATATATTTGTTTTTTTACGGCTCAAAAGCTTATAAATTAATTTTTTTTCTTCAAATTATGTTTCGAAATGTGTAACAACATTAAATTTAAAGAAGTTATGTGCTCAAAAGTTTTAAACTATTGCAATAAATAGGATATTAACTTTAATAACTAGGGAACTAAAATAAAAATATATTATAATTAAAATTGATAAATGATTAAATTTGATGTGGTGGCTTGGATTAAGGTGTAAAGCAAAGGTTATTTGGAAAGAACTATTAGACATTAAAGCAATCTTCAACCTTCATTTATTAAAAGCTTTTTAACAATTTATTATTTGTTATTAAAACCTTTACAAAGATTTTATTTGCATTAAATTAATGTTCAACTAGAAAATTAACGAAATGCTAAATAAATTAACTTTTTTAAACTTTAATAAGTTGTATATTATGGGTTTGCACAATCGAATAAATTTTTCAGCTTGTGTCAAAAAATGTACATTTGCTTCTTAAACCTATCATAACGGAAAACTTGCCAATTCTCTTGTGCTGAGTGTTATCTTCCAATTCGACATAGCTCGGGCGTCAGCCTCGTAGTCTGTTTGTATTGCACTTCCAGAAATAATACGCTCACTTTTGACGATTCAATAATCCTCAAGCCTCATTTTCGTTAATTTTGAGTATTATTTCGTCAAAATATCGCGTGACTTTTGAGTAAACGCGAATTCTCAATTTAATGATCGTGATTTGACGATTCTGTATCTTGATTTTGAGGAAACTGAATCTCATTGTTGTACTTACATACTCAAAAACGACGAAATATTTCTTTGGATTAGACAAAATTCGAATCCTCATAAAAATGCCGAATCAAATTCCCTCACTTTGAGGAAAGGAAAACTCGGAGTATTTGCCAGTAAAGGCATCGTCAAAATTAAGGAAAATTTCGTCGTTTTTGAGTATTCGTTTCTGAGAGTGTGGCGTCCTTTTACAAGACGATAGGGTTTAAAAAAAACCCCAATAATCTCTAAATGCATTTTTCGAAGTCATTCATGCAAAAAAAAGTAGCACACATCCATTGTTGTATCATTAATAAACTTTTCCACAATCCTCAATTGCAGATCATCCCGCTCGTGCTGTCCAGCGCATTGGCTTTACCCCACGCGTCCATCTACTCCGGTGCTGGCGTCTACGGCCCATCCTACAACACCCCAATCGTGCAAGCAGTCCAGGTGTCGGGGCATCCATCTCCGGACACGCTGTCCCACTCGGTGACCAATGTCCAGACGCACACTGGTGCAGTCAAACAGCAGACAACCGTGGGCAAAGATGTCTACGGAGGGCACACCATCCGACATTCTGCCCAGGCCACCAATGTGGATCCGCATTCGGGACAGACGGACGTGAAGCATGATGAACATGAGTTTCACATCAACCCGTATAAGGGGGAGGCTGCAGTGCATACTAATAATGCGGAGGGATCTCTTAATCCTACTATTGGTAAGTAGTTTTCCTACTATTGGTTTAGTTTTAGAGACAATTAAGATGTTTAGTCCATTACGAGACTTAAAAGTGGACACATTAGATCTCTGTGCAACACGAATGGGAAGAAGACCTTTCCTATCTATCTGCCCGAAGTGTTCCAACAAACAGATGACACCTGACCGCATCATGGACTGTCTGAGACTTTCCAGACTCGATATCTATGAAAATCCAGTCATGATCCTGGACTTTTTACGAGTGACTAATATCATAGACCTGGTTTAGCTCTGCTAAACCATTTAGATAAGCGACAACAACACAAGATGTTTAGCAATTTTTTTTACCTTGATACTACACTCTTAAAACGAACGAGAGATTTTAACTCAGTCTGAGTTATTTTCACTCCTCCAGTCTAGAAAATGCACTTCTCCTAGATGAGTGGATCCTTTGAGTGTTAAACATCCGACAGAATCACTCCAAACTAGTGATTTTAACTCAGTCTCATTTAATATTTCCTCCTTTCCAGTGTCGAAAATGCACTTCTCCTTCTGGAGTGGATTTCACTCTTTTGTTTTAAGAGTGTATATAAATAGTTTGAGTAAGAAATTCGCACCATCTTATTTAAACGTCACGCAATATTTTTTCCTATTTGAAAATTTTAACTCCATAAAGCGAAACCCTGATAAGGCACTGAACTTGAGAGTATAAATGCACTTTTTGAAATTAATTTCATTTTTTAGAAATCTTTGAACAATTAAACAACATGATTACCATGCCCTTATTTCTGCCTATACTTGTTTTAGAAAATATATATTTGGCTACTAAATTAAATAACTTTATACGTTTCGAGCTAAACGAGTTTGAATTAACTTGGCTATTCCAAGCTCACACGTATCCTCCAGTTTAAATAAAATGCTCTCAACAAGAACTTATCAGTCACACCAACCAGAGACAATGCAATAAACAAAGTTTGATAATCAACACATTCACCCAACGTTCAGCTTCGTTCGCTAAAATCTATAACTAATTTCTTTTCAGGCAAGGCAGCTTTCGCCCAGAAAGTTCACGAGGCCAAGATTGCTCCTGGACACGCTTCCGTCGCCGATGTGGCAGACACCGCAGCAGTGTCCCCCCACAGCAGCGCCGCGAGCAGAGACGTGAATGCCGCAAGGACGGACGTCGTCCACGACGGAATCGCCAAGAATGCACACAAGTCCCACAAGAGCTACGTTAACACCCCAGGTTTGTACATTTGATAAAGCTTCTCAGTCTCTTTAACAGGTTACCAGTATATTAAATAGAGGATTTTACTTCCTACGGAAATGTGATGATCTATGTGTCAATAAACTAAGAAAAAATGTTTGGCGAAGATATGAAATGTATGGAAACTGCTATGAGAGTGTTCTTCTGGGATAGTTTTTAGCTATTTTATACATGCAATTGACGAAAATGGTTTGCAATATATTTAATCTTAGTCAACATGAAATAAAACATGAAAACGTGAAAAACTATACTGTGATACTACGTCTCTCTAAATATTACCTTATTAGTTAACTCATCAACTATTTGTTTTTAATTTTTCTATGTATTAAGTAAATGGTATTTTTAAATATCTAACATAAATGCATATGTCTACAATTGAAAACAACTATTAATTTCGATTGATATGCATTTCTAAACATGTACCCAACTTATAAATAGGTGTAGGCGGTCACTCCAAGGCAGCAGAAACCAACCAGAGAAGCTTCGACGGTCCTGGCTACGGCAACCTTCACTACGACAACCAAAACTCTGACGATGCCTACGACGCACACGGACACGTTGCCTCTAACGACAACGGGTACAAACTCGACCAAGCCTACGACACCAGGGTCAACATCGGATCCCACAATGAAGTTGAATACAGCCGACATGCATCGAAAGACCCCTACGGGAACTACGCCAAAGTCACCCAGAGCAGGACAGCTGAACAGCTTGGGCAATTGGTACCCGTTCACCAGGAGTACCAGCCAGCCATCGTGAAAGAAGTAACTCCAGTTGTACACCAGGAAGCAGCCGTGTACTATCCTCAACCACAGGCTGTGAAAGAAGTTGGATACAGCGAGTACAGCGAGCCAGAGTCTTACATTTATGCCAACCCAGCTCCAGTTGCGTACCAGAAACAAGTAGTCTACAACGAGCCAGCACCGATTGCATACCAGAAGCAAGTTGTATATAACGAGCCCCTTCCAGTTACTTACCAAAAGCAGGCATCACTTGTCTACAGCGAGCCTGTACCAGTGTCTTACCACAAGCATTCTGAGTTAGCCTATGAGCCATCTGTAGTCTACAAGCGACCAGTTGTCTACAAGCAACCCGTTGCCTACAAATCTCAAGCTTATGGTCCTGTTAAATACTCAAATGGAGGATATTATTGATTCAATAACAATGAGGCTCCATTAAGAACAAAGGTTAAATTGTAATCAGGATTGAAAATGTCATCATGTTGTTGTGTCGATATTAATTATAATGTAACCATATTACTCAGTTCCTAAAATATTTTAACTATTAAAGATTATGTTTGTTATTTTTAGTTTATATTTGCTATATTCTTCTTCTCTATGTAAACTAAAAGTTACACGTTTAGTCAAATTTTTCAAAAGTAATTAACTTTTAAGTTTCACAACGATCGATATGTTTATTGAATAAATAATAATGCGTAACTTGAAGGTCAAGTCCAGTTTGACCAGATTAAAGCACTTACATTTAATTGCAGATGTCCTTCAACAAATAAAAATCTAAGAGAAATTATTTCTAATATTATTTTTTAAATGATGTAAACTTTATCTTCATACTGAAATTACAATATTATATGATTTCAGACCAAATATGAAGTTGTTATAAATAACATAATTTTTATTATATTATTCTTAATTACATGATTCAACTTTTGTTTATTTGGCTACTATTAAATTGAAAGAGATGGGTGGTCATCAAACTTTTCTTACTTTCTGCTAAAGTAATAGTTAAGTTTCAATTTAATACAGATATTTTGAATGCCAAACTTATAACTTAATTTGATATTTATAAGTATATGCCTTCTGCTTAGCGTTTTAATGGTACGTGACTTTCTATTATTCAATTAGTATAAAATTACATTTTAATTTATTAAAATTTTACTGGGTACACCCTCTACTTTAGAAGAATAAATATATACTATTACTTGCGTTGGCAAATTATATTAAATAAAACTTATTGTAACAAAAATTTGTTTTTTGTTATTATTATTTTTCAAACGCACATAAATGAAACAAATTTAATGACACTAACGTAAATTTAAATAGAAAGAGTTAGATTCATTTTTGTAGATATTTCTCGAAAATGTTTATACTTGGAATTCTATCGGTTGCATTGTGCCGTAAATTTTCTGTTAATTACTGTTAATTGCCTGTTTTTTACTGTTAATTTATGTATGACATTTAAGAATATATAATAAGAAATATATTCATATTTTCTTAAAGCTAAAATAAATAGATAAACTAATTTATTTGCATTAAAATAATTTAGATATATTTCTAAACATGTTTTCAGGGTTACTATCAAAACACACAAACATCGATATTTTTTACCACATCCTACAAATTGTCAGAAATATTAATCCGGAATCTTTTATTTTTAATTACTGGTATAAATATTTAGAATAGTTACATAAGTAGCACAGCTGATAATTAAAGTAATTTTTTTATTAAAGTAACAGCAAAATATATACTACAAATATATACTTTATTGAATTAAACAACGAATATTTATGTATAAAACTGTACATACATATCGTAATACATACACTATACAACATTTTGAGTACAAATTAGTTCTTTGCTATTCATATAACATCAAAGATAATTTACACATTCGGAATTCATTTTAAATCTTTCAATCGAAAGTCTTTTAATTTTCAGCAAAACACTAACAAAATTTGATTAATAAACCATGGTAACCAGAAAAACATTTATTTTGTATCCAGTGTACCTTGACTATACATTAAAAATATAGTACAAAATTTAATAAACTTGAAAACTAACACTGTCGCTTTAAATTCACACTTTCAAACCGTATATTTTGTGTCTTAGATACAAAAATGAAAATGCATTACAAGCACTATCTCAACATTGAAGAGTTTTAAACACAAAAATCGCTTTTGTATTTGTACAAACAATATCGCATATTCAAAAAGTTATTCAAGTAAAAAAACTAAATTTAAATAACTTTTAATTAAAATTCGTTTATTAATCTTAATGATGCTTTTGATTCCACTGAATTAATTGCATTTAAAAAAATCATTGATAATTTATTCATAAAATACTACTAATATAAATACTATCTTACATATTTTATATAAATACGAATATAGTCTGTTATATCTTTATATGCTGACGATTTATGAGTAAACAATTATACATGTAACCAAAATACCTTAATTTAATTTTTTAAAAAAATATTTGTATGCATCTATATACAGGTACATTTTAGTATTTGAGGTACATAAACATCTTTAGGAAACATGTTACCATCTATACATACGAATATTACCCGTTCTGTAGCAATGAATAATAGTCATGTGAAAAAAATATTCATTTTCCCTACTGAAGGAGCACAATTTATTTGAAAATGAAAATCAGGAAGTAGAAGTAAAGGTAGTAGTTAAAAGAATAAATTCTTTAAGGTGAATCTTGGTCAATATTTTAAAACCTAATAATTTTTTTTTGACAGATTATTTCTTAAAAATCTCTTAAGAAAAAGAAGTTCTTAAGAAACATTTTTAGAATGCATTTGATTCACTTCATTGCAATTAGAAAAAAAATTACAGAAGCTTTACAAATTAAGACTGAATAGAATAACACGATATAAAGAAACTAACTATTCTAAAATTTTGTATATCAAGTGTTGTACATATTATTGTCACCAAATGTGTATATTTTTTTATTTCTATAAAATATTTTATGATAAAATTCTAAATAAAAATTATAATTAAATGATCTTCATAAATTACTAATAAAATTTTATTTTTGGCACAAGACTAAAAGAAAATTATTTTATCTACACAATACAAAATCAGTATGACCTTCTGCTTAGAGATTAATTTGTAAATGTTCTGTTACATTGACGTAATTTAAAATATATCATTGTTAAAATGACATCAACATATAGGAACAGTTGAAACACTCACGAACTTTGCAAAAAAAAACTATTTTACGTGGTACCCTGGTGTTAAAAGATTGATATATGTTTAAATATATTCAGAAGTAAGAAAATATTTGGTGAAAACCCAAAGAAGGTGTGAAGATTATTCGGCATTTTTTTATATTCTGAAGAAAATTAGCTCTGCAATTTTCGGATACGTAGCGTACTCGTAATTTTTAAACATGCGTAATTAAATAATTTTATTATAAATGTTAATATAATTTTTTTTTCAATGTGTTCTCAGTTTGTTCATTACATACTATTGTTAGAAAAATGTAAAAGATAAATTGAACATTATTTTCTGAAATCCGGATATTAAATTTCAAAGAGTAATATCTTTGACAAATCTATGTTAGGTGCTTACAAAAATTTAATTTAATCGCTTATTTTATGCTTCATAAATTCGCTATCTTCAAAGAACAATTACACAATACCAACAATTGAAGGGTTAAGTTGCAAAATTCCCATTCTCCAAATGTATATGATAAAAAGCTATAACTAAGTTATAGGGTCCAATCTATTCATTGGCGAATTTTGACGATCGGAATTTCAATTGGACGACTGGACTCTATATTTAAGTTATACTTCAGAGAATGTAAGCTTTGAAACTAGACTCTTCGGTTATGTTGCGCCTTTCACAATGTATGGGAAAAAAAATTAACCAGCCTCCTGTGAAATTGTACAATCTTTTTTATGTTGACGCAATTTTACACCATGTTGATATCAAATGGGTATGGGTAAGGAATCAAACTATGATGTGTAATAACATTTTGCAACCAACTACCTAAATGATATAGATTGAGCGAGCATGTAATAGTAAAAACAAAAATAACATTGTTAATCTTAAAATAACCTTTGATTCGGGAAAAGTTGGATTGCGTGATTTATCGTCAATATTGGTGCAAATATTACAATAATTTAGATCACAATTAACTAATATGTTACCAATATTAGAAATTGCCATTTTGATAACAATAATAAAACATGGTTTGCTAGTTATCAGCAGTCATGTTTGTAGAAGTTTGTTATCGTTACACGGATTTCTCAATGGTCAGTCTATTAACTAACATGTTACCTATTAATCCAGATCAATTAACCAATATGTTACCAATATTAGAAATTGTCTTTTGATTACAATAATAAAACATGATTTGTTAGTTATCAGCAGTCATGTTTGTAGAAGTTTTTGTTATTGTTACACATATTTCCCAATGGTCAGTCTATTAACTAAGACGCAATGAAACTAGACGACGCTTTGAATTGTATATTCTGTAATAATGTTATCAATCAATCCAGATCAATTAACTAATATGTTACCAATATTAGAAATTATCTTTTTGATAACAATAATTAAACATGATTTGTTAGTTTTCAGCAGTCATGTTTGCAGAAGTTAGCTGTTTTTACACAGATTTCCCAATGGTTAGTCCACGCTTATGCGAAGTTATGTTTTCGATTTGATAGGAATTGAGCAGAGTATGTTGCAAAAGATCTTTCTAATGGCATTGCTCCTTGTAAATCATCTGTCGGCAATTTTTACCATCTGCGGGGATTTCCATGATTCCATTGAGGAACTTGCCGCATCTACAATAAAAAAAATTTGCTTAATTAATAGAAGTTGGGTAATTTTACTTTTTCAATTAATTAAAATAATTGTAAATCTTTTTTTTTAAATAAATAAATTAACTCAATGTAATAGAAGTTTAACTAATAGTTATATCAAATATCTGATCAATTGTTTTGAAAATAATTTTGTGACGACTGCTTCGAATTTTCTAGAAATTTTATATCATTACTTTATACATGATATATCTATTTCGTTCTTTTGATTAAAAAAACTAACAACTATGTCACAATAAAGTATTAAATTTTAAATTTTAAGCACTAAGATGTTTCGTTTTAGCAACTCTAGTTCTCTAAAGTAATTTAAATTTCAAACATTATATAAAGTTCTAGTTGTCATTATTTGTCATTGAAAAATAGAATTTTAAACAATTCACATTTCAACTTCATCAACTTTCCATAAGACATAATCCATAAAAAGTTAAGTCTTGTACCCAGAGCCTGTTCTAGGAAATCTCAGACTAGGCACAACCTATTTTAGTGACCCTTAAAATTTGAGGGCCCTAGTGGGTCTTATAGAAGAATAATATCTGCATATACCCTAATGATAAACGAGAAAACTTCTACAGTTAAACCTAGTTTTAATATCTTAGATTGTTATTTATATATCATATTAACATGTGAATAAATTATATTTAAGTCATACATACATCTTGATTCTCAAAGTTTCTTTGATTTGTCATAGGACTTTTCATTCTTCGGACGTCTTCAGAAGGGTGAAAAGTTTCTGGAATGTTCGCATTCCACCTATTGTTATTGGAATTATATCCCGAATTCCTCCACTGAAATTCGTTCACATTAGGCGAGTGATAATTACTCGGAGGATTCACTTGGTAGTTTTGAGAATGCACTGTTTGCCTGTTCCTTGACTGGTGATCGACTGGCGGTCTCTGTCTCTGAATATCAGTCCAGAAAGCTTGATGAACATGACTCGGTGCCTGCTGTATGGTCTGTGAAGGTAATCGATTGTGGTTTTCAAACACTGGCTGAGGAGTAGTAAGCTCGTTCCAGAACTTATTACCAGGCTTTCGTTTCATGGTCCTCAAATGAGCTGTCCAGTTGTTGTACCTTGGTTTCAGTGTCTGTCCTTGCTGATCACGAACAACGCCAACTGTGACTTCCCTCCAAGCTGGAGCATCAGTGACCGGGCTGTTTCTGGCGTTTCTTAGGTCGATTAACACCGGTAGAGAAGTTACAACAACAGGATTTGACTTTAATTGACTACTCGCTGGGTTTGAAGCTAAGTAAGGTACTAGATTATTGCTAGAAGGATTTGGAGTGGTGGTTGGGGTTTGTGTAGTGGGAATTGTTGTTGACTGAGTCGTTGGGATTTCTGCTGTCGTCGTAGGAAGTGCTTCAGTTGTATCTGGCGATTGCAGCTTTTCAAAAGTATCTTTTGTTTCAGTTGTATTGCAGTCTTCAACAGGAAGAATGTTCTTCTTCAATAAAGCATTGTCAATGTTATCCTCAGTGGATAACGCAAGAGATAGCTGATTCCTAAAACTGAGGCACTTAGTAGTGGCAGTGGCCGGTTCTGTAGTAATAAATGTTTCTGTTGTGGCTTCAGTGGAGGGTTCTTTGGTTGTCATTTTTGTAGTGGATGGTGCTTCCGTTTGAGTACTAAGTGGTAGATCAGGTTGACTTATTGTGGTTTGTTCCTCACTCATCGGAGGTGGCGTAGCTCTTAGAGCCTCAGCTTGAACAGGTTCATATTGATGCTGTAGGGCAGACATTTCTCCAGAAGTCATAATAAAAAACGGACTGTCTCCAATAGTGGCTTCCACTTTTTGTCTAGCGTTACCATTCATCTCCTCATTTTTCGAGACAACCATTACGTTTTTAGGTTCCTCAGAAATGTTTGATGTGATGTTCTGTTTCTCCATGCTATCCAATAAAGGAGAAATCCTTCCATTCATGTTTGGTGATTTTGGAGACATCATCGAAGATGTAGAATGTGTTTGTGTTACTAATTCGTGATCTCTGTCGTCCATAATTTCGTCATCGTATGAATCTGAAACATATTTGTCACTTTCTTCTTCTGCTTTTTCATCCAAGTTGTGTTCTCTTGTTGTCGGTATGGCTTCTAACCTCTTATAAGTTACTTCGAAACTCTTCCCATCGTTTAAAAGGAGGCTAGGGTCGTATTCTAATGGCTCATCAAATGTACTCTCTTCTTCTGGTTCGAAACGTATCTGTTTCGGTTTAACGTGAAGATGTAATTGGAATTTCGATATAAGGACTGCCGTTCCGTCCGGAAAAAAACGCAAGAGCAAAGCAGGCCTTCTTTCGAAAGACGGTTCCTCGGATTCCGGGTTTTTAGGACGTTTCATAACAGGAGGTTTGGTGTTTCTTTCACGTTCTTTACTCCTCTTTAAAGTTTCAGTTGCAGATTCCAAGTTTTCTTCTCTGTCACCATAGAAAAACACTTCCTTTTTATTTTTTCTGGGTTTCATTGAGGAGGGATGAATAGCTTGGTACTTGCTATTTGAGTTTATCCTCGGCGTTGCTGTTGTAGCTAAAGCTATCGCCTCGCCTACCGTCATAGGAAGAGTTGACATGGGAGGTAGTTTGGATTTAGAGGTTGGCGCATATTCTACTTCAGATAATGTAAAGCCTTTGTTACTTGGATTTTCATTGATCATTGAGAATTGAGAAATTGTTTCTTCTGACATCATGGTAGGAGCTGCTGCTATCATTGTAAGCAAACAAATGCAACCCGCGAAGAAATGTACCTGAAAAAAAGAAGAAAACAAATATATTGTCAGAGAAATATATTTGTTTAGGCAAAGTGATGTATGGATTGTCCATGCAAAACACAGTTTTTAACCACACGATCAAAATCTTTTTGCAATCAAGTAAAATTTTATATAAAAAAGTATTTCTAAATATAATTGATCTTAACTTTCTTGTTTTATTATAGTTTTTTACCGACAGATCATTCATCGACAAAAATAAAAATGAAAACTTAAAGGTTGTTTAACGTGAAGAATAGTTTATTTTATTATTTTTTATTGGGAACATTTTGATCTGTTGGAAACAGGTATTTTGCTACAACACTCTTTTGGTTATGTGGTAGCATTTAAATGATTCAAATCCTACTGGCCCCTGAGGTCGTACCTATCTCCGTTTCTTTAGCCTTTGGGAGTAAAGTTCTAATGCTATTGTTAATGTCGAGTAGCTGGTGCAACGATGAACCTTTGGATAACTTCCCAAACAAGCTAGTACTCATTTATCGACTCCAAAATAATAATGGGTTGACCGAGTCGTGTACGAACCGGGATCAAAGGCATAGAAGGCAGTCACGCTGATTACTACACCATAGCGGCCGAAAACCAATACGAGTTGCAAGCTTTGTTAAAATGCTTTTAAAATGAAAACAATTAAATAATTACATTTAGAATTCTTGAATCATATATATGCTTTGATAATCTAGACTGATTGCGATATGCAGCTGGAAAAGTTAAATTAAAAATTGCGGTAATGATACAATTACACCTTAAAATAAAATAGATACCTTGAGTATGAAGTAGAATCATAAATAAACAATTCTTCATTATCTGTATTAAAACTCTTATTGAAAACCCCAAATGCTGACTTAAACTATTATTCCTTTTGCCACATATGAACAATATCTGCTATATACTATTTTGTTATTGCTGGAAAATAATTGTATCTTAATCAAAATGTAATAATATTACAATTATTTGTTTTAAAATTCTCAATCATTGAAAATCACCAGTAACATGATAGAGCTTGATTTTTAATTTTGCAATGCAAGCTGAAATGTATTTTCAAATATGATTAAATACGTTGTGAAATGTTAAACTTATGTTCGAAAACTATAAATTTTAGCAGGAAAATGTATTAGTAGAAGAAGGTGGGTCTTGATAAGGTGCCTAACGTTAAACTATCAATCAAATAAGGGAACCTAGGGAGCATTGGCTATGTTTTCAGAGTTTTATTTTTACACTAAAAATTTCATATGATGGCACATATTAAAGGAAGTTTAATGGGTGACAACGATACAATAGTGTAATATAAATAATGCCATTTTTCTTTTCTGAATTTATTGTTTTTTTAAAACATAGACACCTGGGCCAAGCCTCCCATAAAAAGAGAGGCCGGCCCATACAAAAATGCATTATTTTAAAGTGCACATTAATAAATATTTCAAATTATTTTTGTAAGCCTTTTATGTAAAAAAAAAATATATATTATAATTAGACACTCTGGTATCATTTAAAAATCACGCGTACGATAATTAATATTTAGATAATGCATTTCTATAGAGTTTTATTTGTATTAAAAATTTTAAAATTCTCTATATCAAGTATTTTTAATTATATATTCTTAATTAAGTAAGATAGAACTGCCTTAATTTAAATTATTAGTTTTTATTTTAATGGCACAAACTGGGAAAAGTCAAAACATAAGAAACGCCAAACTAATCCCCCCCCCCCCCACCAAGAAAAAACAAAAAATAAAATCAGATTAGATAATTTACATAATCTTGAGTATTATTATACTTGAGGTAATAATTTAGATTTTGCAGAAAAAGTTTGACATTCGGTCGTAACTGAATCGTGACTTTTAATTGAGGTTTTGGTTTTACTCTAAACAGGTACAAATATTGATAATCAATATATTACCCTCGTATAGTTTTATACGTATTTATAAACTATGTATTTGATAAACATTATTCATAGATTTTCATAACTAGTTATCTAAGAGAGCCATTAGCCAGTAGCCAACCGTCCCTTACAAAGAGTGGCCAAGCCTCCCCAACTAGCATTTAGTAAAGAATGGGCACATAGTGGTTTTAAATCTTCTTTCATTGCACACACTTTATCACTTAAATAAAACCTTAATATAACAGTATTTATAAAATACCACATACTTAAACTTAATTCAATTGGTATGTCCCAAGAAATCTAACAAATTATGTCTAAAATGTTTACTTTTTGGGATCAGAATTTTTTTTTATTTTCTCCTCACTGCTAAGAAATAGCTCAATGAAACTAAGGTGGCTGTCTGCTGACAACAGTAGCTTTGAGTACCATCCATTGAGAAAATGCTAAAATATTTTTATTTACTAAAATTAAAAGGTAGTCCAAAGCTCCCTTATGGCCAGGGCTCTCCAGGTTCCCTTATCATAAATACGCTAAAATAATTTAGTAAAGGTATTATAAAGGTATTTAGGATGCAATTATACGTTATTAAAGTTCATATTTTAAGAAGTAATAATTCATACAAAAAAATTCTTTGTGTATAAAAAAAATTGACCAAACCCTATCCTGTTTCACCAGATAGGGCATAACCAACCGGTATTTCATTTTTAAAAGTACCAAAAAATTTTTGCTGTAATAAAAAATTTTTAAATATTAAGCTATGAAAAATATGATTAGTTTGATAAGTTAATGGTTTTCAAAGATAAAGTGTAAAAAAGAAGTGTTCTGACTTTTTTTTATGTATGGTGAAAAAGTAAATTGAATGTCCCGGGTCTTCAGTTTTTACCACGCTTTCCATGTTCAGAGCAATGAAAAAATAGATTAAAATATGAATTTTATAACAAATGTTTTAAATTAAATATAATGGTTAAACAAAGAACAACTACCTTTTAAATTAAATTTCATTAAAAAGCAAAGAAAGAAGAGGCTATCAAGGGGTAAGTAAAATTTCTTATTATAAATTTAGGTTACTGTTAATTGATGCTAATTAATCGTTAATTGGGGGAGGTGTTAGACTAAAGGAAGCTAAGAAAGAACAGACAAGTAACGAAAATTGAAATATCTCACGAAGGACACGAGAACGAATGAAGGACACAATGATAAATTTCATTTTTACTCTTAAGATAACATAAAAATGACAAATAAAGAAAGAAAAGGCTATCAAAACAAAAATAAAATTTCTCTTTAATTGGAAGAATATGGTGGGAAATTTTACTTCTGTTTTGGAGATATTAACGAAAAATCCAGCCAAAAAGTAGAGAGGGAAAAGTGAAATTTCTTTTTGCGGATAAAGGACGCAGTAAGAAATTTACCTTTTATTCTTCAGAAATGACAGAAGAAAAGAAATAAAGAAACCAAAAGCTAATAGCATATGTAATACCAATAGAATATGTAATGAGAAATGTCTTGTTCCTTAGTGAGGTCACAGAAGAAAGAAAAAAGAACAATAATTTAGGGAAAAATAAAATTTCTCATTGCGAAAGGTGATCGTAATGAGAAATTTTATTTTACGAGAAGATAACAAAAAAAAAAAAGTTTAGAGAGAACAGAGAAGTAAAGAAAAATTTCTCCTTGCGAATGGAGGGCATAATGAGAAATTTCGTTTTTGCTTTGAAATTGCAGAAGAAAACATGAATTCCAAGAAAAATGAAAATGTTCTCTTTTATGAATAATATCAACAATTTTTTTAATTTTACTCCTGATAGATTAGGGAGAAAGCAAGCCAATACATTCGAGACACTTTAGGATAAGGTAAATTTCGCATTACAATACAAGGCATAAAGAGAAATCGCAATTGCATTTATATATTCGTTTCGTTCAGAAACGACATAAGAACGATTTCAGAGAAAAAAGATTAACAACTTTTGTAAATAATTTGCTTTCTTTCTTAAGTAAAATAACTTATAAGATATGTGTGGATAAAAGCAATTAATGTAGTGAAATATTATACTCCTTATTAGCACCCTAATATTAGATTACATATAGCTGTATAAGATAACTAATATTAGTCGAAAATGTATCTTTAAGTATCAGAGGTTCTTCAGAAAGTATATAGTTGTAGTAACTGGAACCAATTTTCTTTTTAAACTTTTAAAAAACTTGTTGGAGTTAGGAAAAATAATAAAAACAGATTATCTGATGATGTGTGGATAAATCCAGCTATATTCATAAATAAGGAATTTAAAGGTAGAGTAAAAACAAAATTAATAAAAATCTATATGTTATAAATTTTGCATTTGCTTAGATATTTACATAAATAAAAAAGATAATTTTTCCTAACACTACTAATGAAAACATTTAAGTGGTAGAAAAAAACACACATTCCAATGCGCACTTACCTTGTCAATCATTTTCGAATTCTGAGTTGCAGTTGAGAGCAATGCCATACACCAAATAGACCTACCGAATTCGAATGGTCATCTTTTTCTTTGATGGCAAAAAAATTGCAAACTGTCATTTTGTCTGACCCCCTTCGTCCGACGCATGCGCACTCGGTCTCTAAAACTCTCTAATCCATTAACACTGAAGACCCCTCACACTTCATTGAACACCCAGGAAGGTCTGCCAATTCGATACAATTATCGCCAGATGAATAACTAGGTTTGGTATAGTTGTAACTAACGGTTCCGCCAAAGATGATATTACCATTGAATAGACGAAATTAAATAACATAGTCGTTTCATAAACATAGCATGTAACTTAATGTAAGCTAAAACATGATACAGCCAGAAAAACAGTTTCCATTCATTAGAAGTCATTATTAAAAATTATATTATCAAACTCATTCTGTATGAAGTCTTTAAAGATTGGTTACATTTTTTTCAAACTAAAACTTTGGACTCTAACAAGGAACTTACCTCTCTATAAGTGAGTTCTATGCTTTCCCGTTTATTTGCATAGCGTATATAGATACAAATCCTCAATGGGTTATTAGCTCAAAATGGTTTTTGGTTAATGCTTATTAGGATTATCGCCAAAATCATCGGAATTTCTACCGGGAATGCATCATTAGAGATGATTTTGGAAAATGATAGGCTCCTAATGATAGTTCTACTGAAAATATAGCTATCCTCTTAGTAACAAGATACTTTTAGTTTGAATGGGACTAATTGTGTAATTTGGAGTAAAAAGGGCATTCCTTAATTTTAAAGTATTCATAAATTTTACTGTAATGATCGAGGATTCATTCATAAATTTGAGTTTAATGATGTAGGAAAACAGAATCATTAACATTGTAGCAGTCTTTAATACCTAGCGCATTTCCTTAATTTTCTGTTTAATATCGATGAATGTAGAAATAATAAATGAATGGATATAGTAGTAGAAAAGCATACAAGAACTTGAGTATACTCCATAAATCCTGAATTATTGCACTATAAAGTAATAATGGGTATCCTACCGCACCCAAAAGTTTGTTAATTATTTTTCTAAAAAAAAAGGAAAAGCAATCTAACCAAACTTCGGTGGGTTTCAGTGGGTTACATAAATGTACATAAAAAAAAATAAGTGATTTAAATCTGTTTAAGAATAGTTGGAAAATTTGCTCATCCATTTTGGGCAGTCTGGGAAAATGTACCCCTCACACGGAGCACGTTTTTCAGCTTAACGTGCTTGCCTTTAACCACTTTTGCTGCTAAAACTTGTATGCACTCTATGTAACTAAATGTAACTTGTATGTACTCCATGTCTAAAACTTGTATGAAATGCTAGTTTGTAGAAATGCACGAAGAAGACATTGATATTTTGGGACTAAATAAATAAAATTAAACAAGAAATAATCAAAGAAAAATAGAGAATTGAAAACTACCCACGGTCTCTCCTAGAATATAATGTTTTTTGATATTTACATTGCATCAAAAAAATCAAGAAAACAGAATATGATCTTAAATCATAACCGTATCACAATCCGAATTCATATCACTCCTAACACCTGTCTATCTGAAACAACAATTTGTTCTTTGCTATTAATATGAATAGAATAGAAGAATCCAAATATACGCCTAAGTCTACTCTCTGAAAATATCTTTGAGATTTAAAATAAGGAAATATAAACTGAAAAAAAAACTTCTTATAATCTGATTATGAATCATCATTGTTCACCTCTCGACAGATGCTACGAGCCGATCATAGATAATGGTATGAGCTGATCATTGATAATGGTAACTGTATTTCCGTCTGTTTGACAATTGTGACACTCTTGGTGACATGTTGCCAGATAAACTTTTAAAAACAATTATAGAAAAGGTGACGAAGTGATACCGTTTCGCCAGATAGTTAGGAAGTGCGTGTAAAGTTGGATGTGTATGATGCAGATACTGACGAAGATACTAAATTTCCAGATTCCTCAATAGGTCAAATCAGTAACATTTCGTTTTGTCATTTATGTAAAGAAAATGAACAGTTACATTAGCCTATGGTTAAAGTTGTTGAATAATGATGCAAATTGTTAATATTCTTTTTCAATAAACATTTAAAATTATTCTGCTAGTAATAAATAAATTGTAAGAATATTAAGAATATATTTTTTCTAGTATAGTTTTATAGTCTAAAGGAAATTATTCGGATATTGATAACAGATAACATTTGTTTGTAAAAAAATCCTAATTTTTAATTTTAATATAATAGTATATTACAGTATATTATTATTGGTAATAAATGTTTTAATATCAAATTACATAAACTCTTTGAAGTTCGCATGCGTTTATTTGAGCATAAAATTTTTTGAAGAAGGATACTAAATGATAAAATAAATAATAAATCTATAGCAAATTGCAAAACATGCATAAGCTTTATTAGGTTGCGTTCTCTCAAATTTCAAGAAAATTGCTTGAATTTTCAGTAATTATTTTCTTTTAAAATTCATAAAAAGGCAATAACATTTTAAAAATGTATTCTAACTACGAAAGCTTTTTTCTTTATTCTTACCATAAAAAACGCAAACTAATAAAATAAATTTATGTTATATATTTTTTTTATTATCTTGTAAATGATGAAATATATCAGATTTTCAAAATTCATCAAAACCTTAATGTAATCAGCAACTGCTATGTGGAAATCAACAGTAAAAAGGTTTGGCGAGATCTTGGCTTGCAAAATTAGTTGTTAATTGCTGATTGCAACCCTCTGCAATTTGCGCGCCTTCCCCAATCAAGACACCAGTGGACCACTTTCACACATGAATAGAAGAAATTCGCCAGACAAAAGCACCCTAATCCTTAGCGTCGCTTTCTTCTCGCAACAACAAAAGCCAGATTTTTTTTTATAAACAAAACTTTCGGCTTGCCATTCCCATACAGATAGCCATCGAAATAATGTGACCAGTAGGGCAAGCGCTCTCACACCGCAGTTATTATTGCGGAAGGAGTAGGAATTGCAAAAGATACATTTTTTTTTATTGATTGGAAAGCCGACGATTGATGAAAAAATAAAGGCAACCGATAGAATAAATAGCGTCGAGTATGAAAACAAAATGGCGAAACTGATATATTGGCTAATGGCTGATGTTCCAAACGATATGTGAGGAAGTGAAGGGATGCTATATTCGAAAATGGTGCCGGAAGTTTGGTATCTGGAAGATTATTGTTCGGTTCTATATTTGCGCATTGAATTTCGGAAGTAGTTCTTTGCTCTCTTGTGTGGTAAGAATTCGAACAATGATCCTGGAGATTCTTTCAGCTTCCGAAAAGTTCTATTCCCTTGATCTTCTGCGGAAGAAGGCTATTGAAGGAAATAGACATGAATATTGTGAAAGGTAGAAAAATTATAGGAAAACATTTGAGCAAAACTATTCAATGGAATTAGTTGTGTCATTTGAAAACATTTCTATGCTATAATTTTTTTTTGTACCTGCAACACATTTGTGTGCTCTGTAACAAATATCTTAAAAATGTAGGCAAAACTAAATTCTAAAGAGTGGTTTTGGTCCTTCAAAAAAATTGGAATGAACTGCTTAAAAACCGCTGCTGAACAAGCGAGCTTGAAATCTTTAATATTGGCATAGTTTTAATTATGACGAAAAGGAAATTAGCTTTTAACATAATTTTTAATTATGACGGTATAGAAACCACTCGACTGAAGTTCATAAAAATTTGAACATAGATAGAATTACGTTAAGCAGATACCAAAGAATAGTTTTTAGAATTTTTAATTCTGTAATTATTTTTTTTAATTAAAAACATCGTTTTTCAAAGTTTTTAAATCTGAAAACACTTTATGTCAACAGCAACTTTTTTTTTGTTGTAGTCTTTATTTTCTATTGGTTTACAGGTGCTTAGTAGTTGATAATTGTTATGAATCAATAAAATTATCTTTAGGTTCTGTACTATACTAGCTTAATAAACTCGGCATTTCACGGATGACCATTTAAGAAAGAAAGGACGAAAAAAGTTTCTTGTATATAATGTAAACTTTTATTTTATTTATTACAATTGATTTCTCCCCACCCTCTATCACAGGTAAACAACCCACCTGGGTATTAAAAGCACCCTCCCTTTACTTAATCTGTTGTCTGCCTCATATTTTAATTTGGATGTCCATGCTGTTCCTGGGGGTTGGCGAGCGATAGCGAGCAGGGGGCATGCCCCTAGTCTACAATATAAAAAGAAAGATTCTGTCTGTCTGTGAGTATGTCTGTGGATCGCAAAAGACCTACTTAGACTGCTCTAAAAATTCAAAATTTTTAATATAGATTCCTTTTAATACCTACGTGTGCACCTGAGGGTTAATTTTTTTTTATATTTGATTGTGATTTTTAATTAATATAATTAGTTCTAAAAAAAAGCGTCATCCACGTGGGATTGCAGGACCATAACAGGGATTGAAAATACATGGACCGGGCCGAAACGGGGGCTTGACGCCATCCTCTATTACGGTTGGTTGGTAGACATATATTTTCAGGCTTGTGTGCTTGGTCGCAAAGACCCGCTTATAAACCATCGTCAAGTAGGACAACACAAGACACGCACAAACACATATGACAGATGTATTCTCTATTAGTTTGATTGATTGAGTTTTGTTGCGATATGCGCTCGCCCCAAGGCTGCTTCATCCTTCATAAGTGTTTGTGTTTTTAAGTGCGCATGCGCCAATACGAATTAAATTTTGTTTTGATTTTGAATGTATTTTCACAAGTAAGCATGCCTCTAAAAGGAAGCAATGCGAAGTTAAACTAGGCGAATACCCAAAATTCTAAAATTTTTACTATTACTTTAATCTTTTCCAAATTTGGCATAGTGATTTCAAATATAATAAACAAGGCTTTTTGGGCAACTTTTTTTTATTTTAATATAATTGATTTATTTTAAACGGTGTTTTTTACCTAAAAAAGGGGTTTACGCCAACAGTTCTAGTATAAAAAGTTTTACATGAATTTACCTGAAAATTTTTACAAGATGCTATTTCAATATATATCTGTGCCATGAACCTCTAATATCTGGTGTAAATATATAAGTTTTTTTTTTTTTTTAAATGTCCAAGTGTAAGTTGATTGAAAAAAATCCTTTTTTTGTGGTTAATTTATGACATTTTTCTTAATAACTTCTTTTCGTGTAATTTGCATGTAACTCTAGAGGGTCATTGCATGCATCAGTTCAAAACGAAGAATTTAACACATAATTAATGTTTATAGGATGAAAATCCAATGTGGTAGACTTGTTAGCGTAAACCTCTTTTTTTTAGTAGAAAAACACCGTTTAAAATAAATAAATTATATTTAAATTAAAAAAAATGCCTAAATAGTATTATTCATTATATTTGAAATCACTATACCAAATTTGGCAAAGATTAAAGTAATAGTAAAAATTTTAGAATTTGGGGGAATTTTGGGTATTCGCCTACCTTAACGGGTTCCCAGTAAGGCGGGACCATTCTGCTAGTAATTCATATTTCCCTATAATTTTAGAGAGTCCTCTATAGCTGTTATTCTAGAACTTTATGACTGGTTTCTGTGATAAGGGGTCGGACATGAAAACATTTAAATGGTGGGCTGACATAACCAAATATTTTGAATTTTTTTTCATGTGTATTAAATGCATTAAAATATAATTAAAAAAGTGCTTAGAATTAATTAGGATTTTTTATTGGATACATTAAAAAACGTTTAATTTTTAATAAATTCAAGTTTTTGCAAGAAATCTAATCGTGATCGAAGAAAGCTTTTTTCACTTTCGAAATCAGTGTTCAAAATAATGTATCGCATTTCAGTTCATCGACAAAAAAAGTGAAATTCACAGACTAGTGAAATTTACGCTTTGTGGTATTTAATTTAACACTTCTTAACACCTAAAATTATGTAATTTAAATGAAAATAACTTAGTATTGATTTTGCAACTGTTATTTCAAGTCGAATGGAGAAACGTGAATTATGAGGTACGAGTATGCAAGGTTTTGCTAAATTAGTGTTTGAATAATTCTCATATTGACTAACTGCTTTTCATATTTTTAGATATCTTTTAAAGATAATATCAACGTTAGTTCAAATGTAAATCACCAGTCTTTTATATAGTTAGCTAAGTAGGTGTTTTTATATGGTTTCCAGTTTATAGTTCCATGAAGGGAATATAAGTATATCTATCCAGACGATTATAAATTTTAGTGCTATCGACGATTTAAAAAATTTCCAAATATTATCAAAAAGTTCATTCAGGTTTGTGCAAAACTATTTAAACAGAAAAAATTGCAACATTTATATGATAAATAAGTTTTTAGAATTATAACCAGGTCATTTTATTACCAATTTCAGCGATAAAATGCTAACGACGGGACGTGCACTTGCATGGGGACCAAAAAAATTCGACCACCAATCGAACCTAAAATGTTTTTAAAATAAATAGTAGAAGAGTGAGTTTAGAAGTCGTCATTATGTGTATTTTGTTAGTCCGTTACACCCTTTATCTCTTTCTTTTCATATTTTGAAAAACAGTCTATATTCTTTTTTGAAAGATTCTTAAAAACTAAAAAAATACCTTACTAAAAAAAGACATATGGGGTTTTAATAATAATTTTTAAAAATTCCAAAATATTAACTTTTTACAAAATTTAAATTAAAAAATAGAATCAAGTTACCCGAGTTCTAACTTAAATGTGTTTAAAGTAATCCTTAAGCTTCAATTACTTTTATACATAAAACTTAATCTCTATACATTTGGCATGTGTTCATTTAATTATACAATCTATTTTGAAAATGGGAAATTAAAAGTGATGATCTTTAGTTCAGAGTTATTTTTAAGTATCCCCAATAAAAAAAATTAAAATTTAATCCTTTTATACGATATATCCTTTCAAGAAGAAGACACTTAGAAAGAATCAGTAAGTTATCATTGAAGTGTCATTCCTCTACATGAATATAACCTATTATCATTTTCCGAAATTTACAATAAATAGATCTTAAAATCCGAGATACTTTTTCATAATCTGCTTGATTTTTATAAAGTCAAGCGAGACTCTGTCTAAAGCTTGAGAACGAGTGTGAATATAACTGTCTTTCCTACATCAATGCTGTCTTTAATAAATTCAAACTACTACTGGAATGTTGCTCCATATACTATACAGGGTGGTTATAAAATAACGCTCGCTATTCGGAGTGGTCTCTGTAGCTTAAATGAATAATCCAAATGCGAAAAACTATGAGACACTTACTAATCAAGAAGGGGGGAAAAGAATGGAATCATAAAAAAACAAACTCGTCACTTGACCAGGGTTCTAAATTACGAGGCGTAATTGGATGTGTTTGCCGTAATTAGCCCTAATATGCCTCGTAATTTAGAAGATTGGTCAAGAGACGAGTTTCTTTTTTATGATTCCATTCTTTTTCGAAAAGAAAAAAAAAGAAACTTGTCTCTTGACCAGGGTTCTAAATTACGAGGCGTAATAAGCTGTGTTGGCCGTAATTGACGACGCCTCGTAATTTAGAACCCGGGTCAAGAGACGAGTTTGTTTTTTATGATTATTTTTTATGATTCTATCTTTTTTATGATTCCATTCATTTTCCCCTTTCTTGAATAGTAAGTGTCTCAATTTTTGATGCATTTAGATTATTCATTCAAGCTACAGACCACTCCGAATAGCGAGCGTCATTTTATAACCACCCTGTATTTTCAAAAAGTATTTTATTTTTTTTATTTAAAACAAATTCCGGATTTAAGTAAATTTTGACCTATTTTTTCTTCACAAGACGTGTTGGAAATGGTACAGATGAATATCAATCCAAACAAAATTATGCTTTCACATTTTCAGCAGAATTTTGCTTCTCGGTTTTTTTTCCTTGCTGCCCGCTTTCATTACTACTTAAGAACAATGAGCTTCTCAGGAAAAATTGACTTTTTGATGGTTACATTTTTTACTGGCGCCATCTACTGCAAAGAAATTATACTGTAAACTGTACTGGACCCAAATAGTACTGTACAAATTAGAAAAACCCCATACCAGTGACCCGTTTCTAATTAGATTAAGTAGGCTGAAAACTATTCAAGTTATACTTTCATCTAAGATAAATTAACTATAATAAGTATGAAAAGTAAAAACAGCAAATAAAATCCATCCTTTCGCGGAGTGAAACAAATTTATTAAGGCGGCAGCTATAAATGTTATATATTCAGCACACTCTTAAATTCTGCCCTTTACACACAAAAATAAAGTTAGATGTAAAGGCATAAAGTGTAATATACCTTTGTATTAAAATTTAAAACCTGATTTTTTGCTTGCGTAAGTTCGAGGGTAGAGAAATTTCAAACATTAGTTCCACAGTTTGCAGTATCGTCTAATTTAAATAGATGGAGCCACCACAATTGAGACTTAAACTCATTTCCCTTTTATATTATCATTGGATTAAATGAAACTCAATGTACAGTAAGATATTTTTTGGGTCAAATAATTTGTTTAAAAATTGTTTTGCTTCAACATTTTGCAATTTATAAAAGATAAATCATGGTTATAAATATATTCATCATATAAAAGCATCTTTCTTGAGGAGGACTTTAAAATTACATGGCTTTTCAGACAAAAGTATGTTTTTCTGTACAATTAAAGTTTTATAATTGCATCACGTTTTTCAACAGAGAACTTGCAATTTTAATAATACACATACGAAGACTTTTATAATTGTAAAAGCAATAATAATATTACAAATTTCATCTGTTTAAAATATTTTCATTTAAGTGTCGAAACAGTTTCCACCAAAATGTATGACAAACATTTTTATTAAAATATTTTTTAAATAAGGCAAAGCGCATAGTTAAACAAACTAAATGGAATACATTTTTTATTTGTTTTATATCATCAACTTTAATATGCTAATTGTATTATCTTGATTTAGTATTTAACTTCTTACTTTTAAACTTTTAGGGATATTGAAAGTTATTTAAAAATGTACTAATTTTATAAATGCTTAAAAAATACTGCTATACTTTTTTTAAGATATGTCCTCTGATTCACGCCCTCTCTGAATTAACTGGAAATGTAGGCTCAGTCACAGTCGATTCTGTAAGAAATTCCGGAACTTCAAGTGTATTTCTCTGACTTTCCAAATCACTTTCACTATGCCCATTATATATCAGTTCAGTGGGAGCATTAAAAAAACCACTATCCTTAGCCTCATTGATATCTGCGGCTTGAGAATGATGAACTTCATTAACCAAATACGGTCCTTGGTTCGAACCTTGCCAAGAATGTTCTTTTAAGCCATTTTGCGATGGATATGACTCAGTAGAACTGGTTTCTTTTCTGGAGTATTGATTCGATTCCATGTTACCAGATTTACTTGAATCTACGGATTCCTTGACAATATCTCTATTGTATGACATGTTATCTTCACGTATGATACTATGAGGTATGTCTGCTTGCGATTTGACAATATTTTTACTGTAAGCAGATCTTGGTTTATGGATTCTACCATCGTCATTAGGAGTGACAACTCCATCAAAGCCCTTACTTGTAGTAAATTGTGGATGACTTATCTCATGATTGGACAAGTCACCGACAGCGTTTTCATTATAATTAGATCTTGGTTCGTTACTTTTACCGTCAATGACTATTCCTGCAACTATGTCGCTGGAAGCGTCAGCTTGTTCGTTACCATCATATTTAGGATTGCCTTTAGTAAATACTACATGAGGTGCCTCAGCAGAGTTTCGAAATCCAGGAATGATTGCCCCTCGAAATCCTTTCTTGGTGATCTCAAAGTATCCATTAGAGTTGGTATTTGCTATTCCTGGCTCGTTGGTCAGAACATCGGCTCGGTATCCGTTGTGGTCAGCGACATAGTTGACGATTCGCATTCTTCCATCGGCTATTCTGAGGCCGTAGGAGCCGATCTTGTTTCCGAATCGGTCACCCGTCTCTCGTCTAAAGGAACCACCTGAAGTGTGGTCTTCGTTGTACCCGAATGCATATTGGCCGAGAGTCTAAAAATATCAGTAAAAATATGATTTTATAAACTGAACCATTCAAAAAGTATTTTCTTTAACAAATAAAGTAAAATATGTTTAATTAGACTACACCTTTAGTTAGTAGTCTACTTATTTAAGAGAATTTAAAAAATATATGAACCATTTTAACCATTAAAGTTTATTTTTAATTTATTTAAGATGTTTCATAATTATTATCTTTTTTCAATTTTAAGCTCTTACTAATAAAAAATAACTAAACACTCGATAAATGCAAATTAAATAAGTAATAAATTGAAGTTGTTACAAGTATAAATTAAGATCTATATGCGTAAAAAATAAATAAAAAACTATATTTTTTTTAAAAAAATTAGAAGATAATATACTTCAAAAACAAACATCTTAAATTTACTAAAAAAGATTATGAAAGACTAAAGTTTTATAATTTTTCAATTTTTATCGAGATCTTAACTCCTTATGGACAATTGGAAAGAAAATTTGCTATGAGAAAATAGAATTTCGGTTTTAGTTTATACAAATAAACAAATATAAGGCAAATGAAGACGATAGTCCTGACAAATTTATGTAGAAAAATTAAAGTTATACGAAAAAATTATTTTAAAAATTTAAAGTTAACTTTTTTATTCACTAAGTAAAAAGTTAATGGTATTCATAAATAGGTCGTTAATGGATCCTACTTCTGGAAAGAAAATTGAAATCACAGATCAAGGAATTTACAACTTAAATTTTATTTTTAAAAATAAACACAGAAGTAAACATTATGCAAACAAATTTAATCACTAAGCATATTCTAATAAATGCTTTAGAAAACTATAAAACTATCACTCTTCTAGACATCAATAAATATTTGGATTTAATTAAATTTGACCAGTATTATTGATTTACTTGCGGTATAACTACTAAAAAATTACGTACGGTTTCAGATTTGTATTGATCACTAAATCCTCTTTCAGAATTCCGGTGAAACTTTTGTGCATCTGCTTTTGTGCACATAAAGAGAACGACGCAGATAGATGACACTTGGAAAAACTGTAAAAACAAATAAAAAATAATAATAATTTATCATCTCACTCTTTTCACAAATTTTATTCATAGGTCTAAAAGTATACAATTTACGATTTTACCGGGTTTATTATCTTTTAAAATTATTTACAATCAAAAAGACCGTTGTTGACTACATGTCATCTATTTACGTTCATATAGACAGATATCATTAAACAGAAAAAAAGTAATTTTTACCAATTTTAAATTAAGTATGAATAAATTGTCTATAGAAATATTTCTTTCATTCGAACATAAATTCATCAGATTTGAGTAGCTGTTAAGTATAGAATAAATTGTAATAAAAAACATTTTTTTTATTTGTCAAATTTTTAAGTAAAAATAAATTAAAAATGGGTTTTAATTATTCGAAATAATATTTTCGTTTGAATATATATCAAAAATAGTATTTCAATTTTTGAGTTTAATTTAAGTTTGCCATAAAAATATTTAACTAAAAAGAAGCCCATCCCTTTTCAATCCAAACAATTTCCGTTACATCATTTTCGGCATTAAAGAATTATATTACATTAATTATACTTTGTTATTTCAAGTAAGTTGTAACAAATATGCCAAAACTAAAAATTCAACAGTAAATAAATACATTTAAGATGAATTTCAAAAACAGATTAAAAATGTGTGCACAAACCTTCATTTTCCTTTCTGTTGACAAAACAAACTTGTGACAAAATATAAAACAAAATGGTATTTATAGCCAATTTTGAAAGTCTGGTTATTTTTTTTTTACAAAAAGCCTTCGGTTTGACCTTCAAATCCTAAATTTTACCTACCTTATTTACTTCCATTGTTATAAGGAGAACGTTATACTACGATGAGAAGCTCAAATATCTCTTTCCAATATTTCAAGAAGCATTTTTTGTATAAAACTTAGGAGAGAAATCGAAAATTTAAAGTATTGAGATTTTAGAAACCGCTTACAAACCTAAAGCAATCTTTAAAAATATCACAAAAGTTAATTAACGTGTCATAGATTTTAATTTATATATAATGCCGTGAAAAAAAGTTATAATTTGCCCCCCCCCCCCCCCCAAAAAAAATAAAATGTATTAGAGATATGTATTCTTAAAATTTTCTTTTATGCTGTTAATTCTTTATATTCGAGTCTATCGTGTACTATCCTGTATTTATTTTATGAAAATGATATGTAAATATTTATCGTATTTAATATTTATAAAATGTATCGTTAATTTTAGGTTAATTGAATTCATTTGATAATATTCGTGAATAACTTTTGTTTAAAGAATAAAAATGTTATTAACTTTTTGACGATTTCTTATTTATTAAGTGTTCTTAAATATAAGTTTAGGTTACATTGCTTATATTAACATTGGTTATAAGCATAATTATATTAGGCAACATCGGAAAAAGTCTTAAGATTAAAGTATAAAACTCAGAAAAGATTTGGCGTAATGAACACGAATATCACACTAAACGAATTCTTAGACATAGTTTTTAATATATTAACGTTTTATTTGTGTCAAAGAAGTTCTTGAAATCAATCTGAGCTTAAAAATATAAAAAAAATTGTTTTGAAGTTTTTTTTTACGCTGTAATAAGTGTTTCTTAACTCTAACTCCATAACCCTATTACGTTACACCAAATTTTACAGTTCTCTTTATACACTCAACGTTTAAGTTAAATAATACATGAAAAATATTTAACGTATTATTGAATTAACTATCCCACTAAATAGTCATTGCAATATAAGATGCTACTATACTACCCCAATCTTACCGCAGTTGCTGAAAACTGAAAACTGCCCTTGACAAACGGATCATAGATTAAACTGTAATTTTATTCCGAAGATTCGACTCAGATATCTGATAGAGTTATCGAGTTACCATCCATCAAGAAAAATAAACAAAAACCTTGAAGGTAGCCTCGTGTGACATAACTGTGGCAAAAAATGACCACGCCTTGGTTAATGCGTTTTGAATGCTATATTTGAAACGGTGGAAACTTTTCTTGAGTTGACGAATTTTTGAACTAAACGAATTTTTTTCCCAAAAATTAAAAAATAGACATGCTTTATAAGACATGATGAGTTTTTTTTTTTTTTTTTTTTTTTTTCAAAATTGATCCTACTATATTTTTAACAGTATGTTTAAACGTGTTTTTCTTTTCTAAACTAAGAAATATATATAAGTTACCACATAAAATCATTTTGAATTTTTCCACAAATTTTATTTTTTTGTGTGTAAAATTTCAAAATTAATATGATTTAAAAGTGTGTGCACCTTTCTTGTGAAAAGGGTTTCTTTAATACAATAAGAGCGACATATTAATATTTGTAAGAGTATTTCACAAAACAAAGGTGATTCTTTTCAAAATGTGAAGATTTTGAAAATGTATTCTAAACTAAGAATTTTTTTAAATAAAAATTGGACAAACCTCGAAGTTTTATTAAAATAGAATATAGTTTGCTTAAAGTCAAACATTTTTATTGATTCCGCGACGAATTACTATCTAATATTGCTATCTAATTGCTAATACTAATTACTAATGGTGATTTAAATGTAATAAAAAAGCTTGAAGTACTTCCACTTCAAATTCTTTTCTGAAATTTTCAATGTATTATAATGTCGATGCGCTGAATTTTTTGACGTATCACACTTGTCTGTAGCATTTGTATTTTGGGCTATGAGAGTAGGTGATGGACGGACAGACAGACAGACGGACTGAACGATTATACTATTACCTTTCACTTTTTACGTTATGAACGTTGTGTGGAAGCTAAAATGGATATAATTATGCTACTATTAATAATTATTTTTGTTTATTAATTTTTCATTAGGAATTCATAGCCCGAATTTAAAACAAAGGATAGAAAGCATTCTCAAATGTAGGCCAATTATTTTTATTGTATTGAAGATTTTAAATAAGCCATTACGGTTTCTCTTCAACATTGATAGCTAAGTTTTTGTTGATGAAACGTTTTATAAAGGTGTGGTTATTTTGTGACAGTGTAGCCATTAAATGAATTTATGGTGTATAATCATTTGGGAAATGTTGATGATCCACAAAGGTATCGATTACTTTGTTGATCGTTATTTAGAAGTGGAACACATGACAAATCTGTAGTTTCAAGATCTCTGTTAAAACAATTTTCATCGGTAATTTTTAAAAAAGTAAATGTATAATGTGTAGGTTAGAATCCATTGAAAATAGTGTTTCTATTTTACATGGCATGAATCCAAATCGTTTTATTTCCATATTTGTAGATACATTTTGTCTAATATAATTCAAAAACTTTATTAATTGTAATAAGAAATATAAAGATTTTTTAGAAAATAAAAAATAGAGTATTTTTTTATTGGAAGCAATGCAATAAGTTAGACAGGTATTTACATTTATGACTTTTTTTGAACAGTTACTTAAAAATATTTAAATGCTATTTTCATCTTCTTGCTATTCATATCGTTTTAAAATGAAAATAATAGCTTGACGCTTTTTGATAAAAAATGTATTGAGAAAAATTTATTGAGAAAAATTGATAACAGGTATCTCTGAAAAACTGATTCCCTTGCCAAAAGGTCGCACTTACAAGATAACTGATTAGTTAATAGAGTTTATCGACTAACCAATAATTCTTATTGAAAATGCAAACCATTCGCTCCAAGCCGTGGAATCCAGACTTAAAGAATCCAAGAAACTATTTTTCTAACTAAAAATTTCTTATAACAATGGTAGCCAATATACATTAGAGCAAGCATAAATTCATAAGAGCAAGGTATGAATATCGAAAATCAAGCTTTATAAATGAAATATTAGCATTAAACAAGTCGACTATAGCTCAAAAAAGTATTCGACCGCAATCAATAATGAGAACAAATAGCTAACCAAATTGTAGATTAGAAATCGTATTATATTTTGTATACAGACCCTTACGTGTAACTTCCTCAAATGGACTATAATAATTGATTATATTTTCGGAATTTTAATACGATAACAATTAAGGCTGATTGTCGTTTTTGCATTTTATGTGAGTTATATAAAAAGGTGAAGTAAGCATTAGTTTTCTTTATATTGTTCTCAAGAAAACCCATCGAATTGTTTACATTATGGGAACAAAGGTATGTGTGTTATGTTATTAAAAAATTTATTCTGTGATTAATAATTTGAACTAAGTTTATCAATTCCATAGTATCGGTAATTTCAAAAAATATTTTCACTAATATATATTGCTATAAAGCTAAAGTTATTTTATTTTCCATTAGGTTAAAACTTTAATTTTTTAAACTAATTTTTGAATGTGTTTTTGATTAAAGAATATTTATGTATTGTGAGAAACCTTCTATGACATAGGTTAATCATTTTGCGACCTTAAACTTCATGCTCATCTAGTTTTTACTATCAAACGAATTAAAAAGTATTTCCAAACATAGTTATTGCAATTTTATTACAGATATATTTCTAAGTTTCCATACAATTATGAATACTTAAAGAGTAGAGGAGAGGAGGGTATTATGGAATAGTCGGGGAATATGGAATAATAGAGTTTTAGATTACTTGTTAAACGTGGAAATGCTATGAAAGACCAAAGAAATCCCCCATGATGCAGGGAACAAAGGAGACCCAGTTGCTTAGTAATAGTTCTACGCTTTGCCACGCCGCAGGTCCGGGGATTGAATCCCGAATTGGGTCAGGTTGACCCATCTTTTCATCCCTTGAGTCGATAAAATGGGTACCAAAAATGCTTGGGAACTAAACACTGGGGGTTCCGCGTGAGGCTGATCACCTTATCGGGACATATTCCTAGCACCTCATAGCCCTAGGTCCCAAAAACTGAAATAGGCCCATTACAGGCCTTGGCCCAGTAATGGGCTGCTGCCCCTTTGTGTTTAGTTTTTAAGCAATGAACTAAGAGTTAACTTCTTGTTGCTGTTGTTACAGTTGCTGCCAAACAAAATGTGTTTTCGTATTTTTGAAAGTTTTGGTCGGAAAAAGTGTTCAAACATTTTAATCTACCAGTAGAGCCATTTTAATGTACCAGTAAGACTTCAATTTTGTAGTGAATAATAATGAATATTAAACGAATAGTAATTTGTTATGCTGTAGTCGCTCTTTTAGACATCAATGTTTTTCCATCAGTAAAATGGCTCTTAATCCAAAATGGTATGTAAGGCCATATCGAATACAAATAATTTGAAATTGCATTCATGCGATCAACTAAAGAAATGGTAAATAAAGTTGATGAATGCATCTTTTGAAACTGAAAATTTTCCATAAGATAAATGAAATTTCGATCTAACGGTCATTTTGACTGTACGGGAAAATATATAAAGAAGAGGAAATATGTTTTGCATTTCAAATAAAACATTTTCCTTACCTCTTTTGGTCATCCCCTAACTATTGTTTGTTTTTTAATATGAATCCCACTACCAATAAATTTCTCTGAATTTTCTTGTAACATTTCACACATTTTCACAAACGATTTGTAATTGTCTTTTGTTAGGCGATTTTAATTTTTGGGCTGATAGCTGTGTCTCAAGCTCTTCCACTTTTACCGGAAGTAGGGCAAAGTGTGCAATACAAAAGAGAGGATGTAAGTATAATTTTTATATAGAAATGGTTTTGAATTAAAAAAAAACAGAAAAATAAGTACTAAGTAACACCCGAACAAAATAATTTAATATCACTTGGCATTTACTAATAAAAGTTCTCGGCAACTGAAACGTTATAAATCTGCCTATTTTGTTGCATATATTAAAATGTTTTTATTAATTTATACATCATATTTTGTTTTATTAATTTCTATGTTATATTTTGTTTATTATGTTATCTGAAACGTTTCTTTAACATTTCCATTAAGCATATCTAGACATATTAAGTTTAAAAGTTAAAATCTTCTCTAGCCTAATGACCCATGAGACAGTTGCCCAGCTCCAAAGCCTTTGGGCTGGATGCGCTAATACTAGCAATTGTTCGTGCTGGTTGTTGTTCAACGAACAATATTGCCTAATTTTATACTATACTTGTGATCCCCTTGCGCTATTTTAACATAAGTTTTTTTCTGAGTATATACACCATCGCGGTCACAGATAGACATACACCAATAAAAAGTTTATTGCTTTCTCACATTTAGAATCATGGCAACTACGCTTTCGGATACTCTGAAGACCACACCAGCGGCGGAAGTTTTCGCAAGGAATCTGGAGACTCTATGGGCAACATGGTCGGCTCCTACGGCCTCCACGACGCAGACGGTCGGGCAAGGGTGGTCAACTACGTTGCCGACAGCGCCGGATTCAGGGCTGATGTCCACACCAACGAACCCGGGGTCCGTACCGTATATGTTTTGTAATATTCATTATATTGGGTTGGTAAAAGATTGTAAACAGGTGTCCAGTGGCTTATTGGTAATGAAATTACACTATGACGAACTCAGTAGCTCTAAATTACGACACCCGTCACCAATATTCTTCGTGTAGTTCTAGTACGATGATAATTAAAACTAATCTAAACTAAGAACTCTAACTGAAGACGTTTTGCCAACATTAAGTAAAATTAAATGTTTATGAATGGCATTCATGATCTTTAGCCATTTGAATAGGTGTCTGATTGCGTATTGGAGCCATGTTCTTCACTGTTAAAAGTTTTGGCGCTAGATTGCACCGGAATTATGGAAATTGGAAATCTATATAGATTCCACCACTATTTAGAGCACTGTTTCGCCACGTTTGCGGTGCATCAAAGTTCTAGTTTTCCACGAAATTGGTAAATTTAGGCTCCAAATAGTGGTGGAGGCTATAAAAAGTTCTGATTATGTTAAAATCTAGCGTCAAAAACTTTAACAGTGTTGGTTTTATTATTTGACTTCGTTTTGCTTCTTCCCATGTAAAGAATTGACTTTCGTTTTTCGATTAAACATATTATTACTACTTCTGTTTTCTACATAGGCAAATTTTCTTTTATTATTGGTTATACAAGTTCTATTTTGTACATTAAAAGTTCTATTTTGTTTTAAAATCATTGTCTTACAGGTCGACCCGACACAGGACTCAGCAGATGTGACGGTCAACAAGCCTGTTGTAATGACTTCTGCAGCAACCGTAGTTGCACCAGCCATTGTTGCACCAACTGTTGCATTCCATGCCCCAGCGGTTGTTGCAAAACCTGTTGCTTACCACCATGGCGTGACGTACCTTCACTCAACCCTGTTTCATTCTCCTTTGATGTTCATCCCTCATCCTTCTCATGTCTTAGTTAAATGATTTAGCGATGAGTAGACCTTTTTTGGATGTGTTAGGGTAACAAAGACTCAATTCCAATCTTACTTGGTTATTTTTTTTATTTGAAAGATAAATCCAATTTGAAATTGTGGAAATCTACGAATCTCTCAGACCGAAATAGAGCCAAGTCAAATTATATTTGATTTATTGTTTCTTTGATGCAATTCATTTGTTGGTGGCATTGATTATGACAATTTTCGTTGGTTTCGGTGGTAGTGGAAAATGGTTTAAGGGCTTTATTTGTTTCTATGTCTGCTTTATCATAGATGCTTTTCTACATAACCAGTGTTAGCTTTAGTATTTTGCCTTGCAAGTGTACACTCTCGCTCATATAGGCTAAGAAACATACGAGTAATAATTAAGGAAACAGCTATAGAAATAGAATTTTATAGCCGCAAATAATATTGATCTTGCTTTGTAACTCCTTAATCTATTGAGATAAATTTTATGGTTTCATTCTTATCTTATATTATTTGTCAAGATTTAATACAAGACATAAGTACATTTAAGCATAAGTACAAATATAATAAAATGACTTTAACTGAGATATTTTTGGATACTTTCGTATACTAATTTAAGTTTTAGTCGAAGGCCAGTAATTGCTTTAACATAATTTAAATAATTAATGCTCATAAAAAAATAAGGTAAAAAATATTTTTTTATTTTATCAAAAACAGAATAGTTTTGAAACAAAATAATAAACAAAGGTCTGCTTTTAACTACTAATTTTTATTGTCAAATTTCTGTGTCATGTTGCTATATTCACAAAATTGTATTTTTAGGGTATTTTTAGCATTGTAAAGGTGTTGCTTATGCTTTGCATTAAAAAATTCATAATATATATGTATACATATTCATTTATGCTTTTTGTATAACTATTTCAGGATGTATACTTGCTATTAGTAAGCTGCATTGCAATAAAAAAACTTAACAAGGCATTGTTACATTTATTTTTATTATTTTTCCTAATTTCTAAATTGCTTGTTAAATATAATTATTTTGAGAAATTAAAGGTTGTCTTTACATAAACAACCGTATGCAGTTAATTTATCAGTTTAAAATTTGTTTAATATTTTCAAGTTATAAATTTTGTAAGAAATATAGTATAAATACTTTTAAAACACCGGAGTTGTGACAAATTGTAACATTTTGCACACTTTTTTACACAACATATATATAAGAGTTAATAAAGATATATTTTTGTAACAACAATTCTTTTTTAATTCTTGTATGTTTAAGTTTCTTACCTTGTATTCTCCAATATTAATGAAATATTTTAAATCAAAGAAATAGCCTTTGGATTTGAAAACCCAATTTTCATAGCAAGTTCTCTCATACTCTAAAATAACATGTAATTTATCATCAATGAACGTAAAAGTGCCCGATGATATTCTCACTGATGTAATAGCTTTATCAATGATAACAGCAATAAAATAATGTGTTATATATTTTTTGTTACCGATATCTTAAAGGTAATCCATATTCGATTAAAAACAAAAGTAATTTTATTAATTTTTTGCTTAGTTAAAATTTGCTGAATTTTTTAATTCAACTTTTGCCTGTGATAGTTTCACTAGCCATTAAGCACCTTTTGTTCGATTTCGAAACGTTTGGCTCTTATTTTATAGATGGAAACCCCTCAATAAAATAAAGATTTGTTATAAAGAAGAATTAACTTTCAGGATTAACCTTAATCAGACATCGGCATTTCCGAATGCAAGTGCAAGTTCCATCTGCGTAAATAAAGAAGACCATGCTGTTGCAATATTCTTCGAAGAAATAAAGCTGATAAGGATTAAGAAAAAGAACATTTAGTAATAAGGAAATAAATGCAAAAAAAAAGATTACAAATTAACGTAATAGCTTACCAAAGAATATTTTACGGAACCAGTTTTAAAAATTTTAGTTTTCTGTGTCCTCCTTATTTTTTAAGAGAAAGTATAAAACTAATGAATTTTTAGTCTTAACAGTATCAGTCACTTTTGAAAGCATAAAAAAAACATCCTATTTATTTGCATACTCAATTATGAAGGTAAGATATTCAATCGGTTTTTTCTTTAAAATTTTTATAGAATAATACAGGTTTGTTATTCTTAAAGTTGCATTTTAAACGTATATACTTGCTGACATTCCTAATACATCAGTTAAAAACTTTAAAATTAATTCATACAACTCTTAAAGCCAACAATCAACTTTTAATGAAAATGCCATGCTTTCAATTATTAGAGAAACCTTGTTTACAACCATCTAATACTTATGAACATAATGTGAACAATTTAAAATTTGTATTCTTAGAAAATCTCCTTTCTTTTTCTTCTCTTACACATTTTTCCTTTTAAATTCTAAAACTCAATACATATTATATTTTAAATTATGGTGCAAAACTATTTCGTTTCTCAATATTTTTTTATCAATCAAAAAGAAGTAGTGACATTTGACTTATTAACCAATTAAAACTAAACGAGCTTATAAGATTGTATTTTGGAAAACAAGAAGCTCTATTCATTTTAGATTATTGCTTTGCTGCTTGTGATAAGTTCCTGTTGCTATGCCCAACTCGGTGAGGTATTGGAAATCCCCCCTATGGCCACAACTAGACTTGGAGAAGATGGAACTTCATCTATTACTCAGTACAATACAAACGACGTGAGTATAACCCTATCATTCTTTGGAAAACCTATGTAACATAATTAAGTTAGTACAGTCGAGTCCTCGTTTATCCGAAAGGTACGGGACCAAAATTGAGCAGCAAAAATAAAAAATTACTGCATATTTTGAGAAATAATCCAACTTTATAAGTACGTATTTATTTTTTGCGTATTTATTTATGCGTATACATTTCTTACTTTAACCGAAAGGCTCGAGAATTTTTTTTGATAAACCGATTTTCGGATAACCGGGATTCGTATAAACGGAACTCTACTGTAGTTCACGTCTATTTCGCGTTTTTAGAATTCAAATATTATAAAAGAATGATTTTTTGAGTAAATTTTAAAAAGCATTAATTGTTTAACACTTTAACTCAGCTTTGTATTAAATACATTTTGAGTGAAGCCTGCATAATCTTACCTTTTTGCTCTTTTTATAGCTTTTTCCTTAATTAATAACTTTTTATCATCTTTATACATCGACTAAAACTAAAAATTTCAGTTAACAATAAATAAAGCACTAATAAAATTATTTTCCCTTAAACTCAATGAACACTGACACTCGAATTACTACTTGTGCTAAAAAAAATACTGTTGATGGTACCGCAACATCTTTAATCCCTTTTAACAGGATTAATAAATTCCATAATTTTTTTCACCCAACCTTGCCATTTCTTTTATTTGAAAGTATGTATAACTTATGATTCACCTAAAATTGTATGAATATGTTTTATGGGCGACATATGCAAGTAGGAAATAGTGTATTTTTCAAATGATAATTGTTAACGGTTGCGTTCACCTATTCAGGTGCAGGCTCGTCACTTGACTGTGGCTCTAAAATACGACATCCGTCGCCAATAGCCCTGGTGTAGCTCTAGTGCGACGATAATTCAAAACCTAACCTAATCAAGTGATAATTGTGAACCTGGAATTTCTTGGATGAATTCTCAATTAATGACATCATGATTGTAATTCATGGCTTACTGGTAGTATTTCGCATTGCCACGCCACAGGTCTGGTGATCGAATCCCGGATTGGGCAAGGTTGACTCATAATTTTATCCCATAAGTGGGTCGTTAAAATGAGGATCATGTATGCCTGGGAACCAACACTGGGGGTTCCGCGTGCGGCTGACTACCTAAACGAGCCATATGCCTAGCCCCCACGAACCCTTGATCAAGTAAGCTTGAATCGACTCTGTAGGCCTTGGACCACTCACGGGCTGTTGAGCCGAGAAGTTAAGCTTTTAGTTTCCATTGCAATTCGGCGAGTAGACAATGAATGCGAAATTTTACATTTCAGAACCAGGGCAACTACGACTTCGGGTACAACGAGGGCCACAACCAAGGCGGCACCTTCCGGCGCGAGAGGGGCGACGCGTTCGGCCGCAAGGTGGGCACGTACGGTTATACCAACAACGAGGGCCTGATCCGCATCGTCAACTACGTGGCCGACGAGAACGGGTTCCGGGCCGAGCTCAAGTCGACCGAGCCCGGCGTGGCCGAGCAGGAACCCGCCTCGGTCATCATCTTCAAGGAGGACACGCCCACGCTCATGACCTACCCGGGCCCGGAGGCGTCCTCGGTGCCCGACGCGAATGGGAACCTTCCCCCCGCACCCGCACTCCCCCCTGGTGTAGCCGAGGCGTACGCGGCACGCTTTTTACAGAACGCAGCCGCCTCGACACAGCAGCAGCAAGTCGCAGCTGCACCTCAGCAGCAGTACGCAGCTGCTCCTTCGACACAGTCCATGCAGTACGCCGCTTCAATGCCGTACCCAGTGTTCGCCCAGCAAAAGCAGGCTGGCAATGTGAGGGTCATGGTGTCAGGGCAGCACGGAACCTACTCTTATTCTTACTAGCGAAACCAATGAACTGATTTGTGATTTTTTTGTTCTTGTCCAATAAAATCTGTTTATATTAATAGCTGGTTTTCTAATATTTCTTCTTTAAAACTTTTCCTAGCAAAAGGATTAGATCCAGAGACATCATTGCTTCGAAATTTAATTTAAGAGGAAAATTTTGAATTTAAACTAATTTTATTTTTGTATCTAAAAACATTTCTCTTGTATGAAGTTTAGTCTTTTTTTGAGCGCTACAAAAATAAACATTGTTATTAATGATAGCTGATAAATTATTTAAATAACAAAGCAATTACTTTACATAAAATTTTGAAAATTTGAACTTGACATAAACATATCGTTGTTAGATTATTAGAAGATACACACATAAATATAAATGATAAGCACAAATTAAAAAATTTCATCAATTTAATGTGGGAAAAAAATGGAAATGATGGAATTTTTTTAAGGTTTCCAAGCATGTATGACATATTTTTCGACATTTTTAAATGTAATATTAACAAATATTGTATATCACATAGTAATGTTATTAAATCTTGAATGCACGGATTCATAACTTCATTCGGTTCTTCTTCTTCTTTATTGGCTCGACAACCCTTTGTGGGCCAGGGCCTTCTTTAGAATCTTCTTCCATTCTGATCTTGTTTTGGAAGCCGACCTCCAGTTTTGCACTTTAATCGTTCGGAAATCCTCGTCTACTAGGCCAGTCAATTCGTCCATAAAAGGGGTTGATTTGGGAAAGTTTTGGTGTAGTTTTTTTTAAAGTTTTACTTTATGTTTTCGAGGTCGCTGATCACGAATCTGAACTTTTCCACCTCGTATCTTTTCCGGAAATTGAGTTATAAGCAAAAAACATGAAAAAAATCGGACTTTTTTCAGTTTTTTCATTATAACGTAAAAACTGTCAATTTTAGAGAAAAAAAGTCAGTTATGAATTTAAAGACAATAAAATTTCCTATAATTTTTGTGCATACAAGATAGTTCTAAGATGAATAGTTTAGCAGCTAGAGAGCGTCGAAAACAGGTAAAATATCGCGCCCCCCTAGCTATCTGGACTTGACACCAAACATTGTCCTTTCCATTATTCCTTTAATCGTTTTTCACTTTAATGCCGCTTTATACTTATAATACCTATCGGTGTCAATGGTATACTTAATAACGGGCATTTGCTGTACATTTTACACTTAAATAAAGACATTTCTGTATTTCAGTCTTTAAAAGACCAATTTCGGTCAATGTATTCGGTTTTTCGACAGCGGAAATGAGGCGCGACGGTATTAGTAACACATGTTTTTCTCCGAAGGGCACCAAAATAAATCACACGCTTTAAAAATTAGTGTTACCCTAAGTACCTGTTTCAATTAACCAGTTAGTATAAAAGTAGTTTAGTTGACGCTACCCTTATCGGTTCTGAGCTGATAAGCGATAATAAGATATACTATTCCCACTTACAAACGGAAAGTGGTTAAAACTTAATGTTTTTTTTTTTTTTTTTTTTTGGAAACGGTTTACTTTGTTGGTCTTTTTGAAAAAATTACCGGAGGATGTTTTTCCTGGGGTTTGCGTCGCGTTAATTCTATTTGCAGCCATACGTCTACTTGTTCAGTTGCTTTCGGACACAGCTTACTTCTTAAGAGGACTCCCTTGGGATTTCACATCTTGAAATCGTAATGTTATTCCTATGGAGAATATTCGCAAGTCAATTACCGCCACAATTTTATTAAAAGGTTACTAGTTTCTTGTATCATTTTAAAGAACGAAAGGGACTAAAATGCTAAAATTAATTTGTTTTGTGAAAATCACGTATTTAGTATTTTTAATAATTTTTTAAAATTAGAACTTAATGCTTACTCCATTTTTTACTAACTTCAAAAAATTATTAAAAATACTAAATATGTGATTTTCACAAAACAAATTAATTTTAGCCTTTTAGTTCCTTTCGTTCTTTACAATGATACAAGAAACTAGTCACTTTTTATTGAAATTGTGGCGGTAATTGACTTGCGAATGTTTTCCATAGGAATAACATTACGATTTTCAAGATGTGGAATTTCAAGGGAGTCCTCAGTTAAGGTTTATTTGAGAAATGTGACAGCCTCAAAAATACGATGTCTGTGTGTTTTATTTGTGACAGTTTGTTGGACGATGGGAGTACTACATCGGTGGCTAAAACAAAAGGCATAGAATCATTCATTAAAGCAAGTAGAAAAAGAAAAGATGACAAAGGAGCTTTTTTGAAAGAAAAAAAATCGATCACTGTACACTTAAAGTGTAGGAAAAGTTATATTAATGAAAAATTAATTGCTGCTCATCTGAATAAGACTGAAAAGCAAAGAACGAATTCTTCGCAACAGTTACGGTCATCGGTTCCCGAGTTTGATTTCAAAACTCATTGTTTTTTGTGTGGGGTCCAGATAAATGAAGAATATTTCGCAGCCCAATATAAAATAAAAGCAATAGATAGCGATCGTGTTTATAGTGTTCGATAAATTGGAGTGAGAGACACTATTGTCAAAGCAGCAGAAGCTCGAAATGATAAATATGGGCGTTCCATAATTCATCGAATAGAATCAGTTATTGATTTACCAGCTGCAGATGCTCAATACCACAACATTTGCTTAAAGGTACTTTACAAACGGCCAAAAGTTCAAGAAAAGAAGAAAAGGGGGCCATTCACTGAGAAAATTGACAAAGCAATGGAGTGCATTTACGAATATCTTGAAAATAATGATGACGAGTGCCAGTTTTTTTAGAAGACGTAATGTAACAGAATTTAACCTCTTGTATATTTGTATTGTAATTGTAAAAAACTTATTTTTAAAAAAATAAATGTATTATTCCGCAGTTACTGATATTGTACTTGTTTCTAATTAAATTAAATTATAATTGGTGTAAAGTGCATCTTTTTGGTGAGAAAATCTGAAATAAAATAAACTTCCAGGTAGCAGAAATAGCTGTGAGGAGGTTAAGATCCATTCCTAGGGTGAATGATCAAGGTCGCATCGGGGTGCGTCTTTTTGCCTGCTTTTTGGCGCGTGCTAGCCATTTAACTATTACTCTTACAAAGATGTTGTAGATACAAAAGTTATAGAAAATTTTATGTTCTTCAAATTCATAATTAACTTTTTTTCTCTAAAATTGATAGTTTTTGCGTTACAATGAAAAAACTGAAAAAAGTCCGATTTTTTTCATGTTTTTTGCTTATAACTCAATTTCCGGAAAAGATACGAGGTGGAAAAGTTCAGATTCGTGATCAGCGACCTCGAAAACATATAATAAAACTTTAAAAAAAACTACACCAAAACTTTCCCCTATTTTTCCCCATTTGACTGGACTATACACAGTCAATCCATCGAAGTTTGGGCCTCCCTCTTGCCCTGGTGCCGATTGGCTTATAGTGGAAGACTCTTGATGTTGAAGAGTCTCGGTTCATTCTGCACAGATGTCCAGCAAATTGCATCCGGCTGACTTTTATGAAGTTGATGATATCTGCCTCCCTATATATCATACATAGTTCATTGTTGTATCTGTGCCTCTATATGCCATTGATGTTCAATGCACCCATAATTTTTCTCAAAACCTTTCTTTCAAAGACAGCCAGTCTATTTTCCTGCGATTTTATCATGGCCCAGGTTTCTGAGCCATAAGTAAGCACTGATGGTCTTATGATGGTTTTATAGAGTACAATCTTCGTTTTCCTTTTAACCAGTTTGGAGCTCAGGAAATTTCTCAACCCATGTAGGCATCGAATAGCAGCGACAGTGCGTTGCTTTATCTCAGTGTCTAGATTGCTTTGGCAGTTTATTTTTGAGCCTAAATAATTGAAGCCCTCTACACGCTCAAATTTATAATGATCAAATTCCACGAAATTCAAACTCTCTGTTGTCTTGCAGACAGGCATATATTTTGTTTTGCTTTCATTAACACTTAGGTGTATTTTTGCTGCAGAACTTTCGATGGCAGTAAATGCATCTGACAAAGCCTTCTTAGTTCTTGCAATAATAACAATGTCATCAGCATATGCAAGGAGTTGGGCTGACTTATTGAAAATGGTTCCTCGGGTATTAATACCAGAATCTCTAATGGACCACTCAAGGGCCAAATAAAAAAGAAGACAAGCAAGTGCGTCACCTTGCCTTACACCATTTTTTACTTCAAAATATTCTGTAACGTTTCCACCTAATCTGACACAAGAGAAAGGTTCAGTTATTTTATAAAATGTTTAATCTAAAGCTATATATCTATTGAACAATAAAACTAAAGCTGTAAGCAATTAATGCAGATAAATTTTTAAATATTTTAAATGAAAGTGAAAGCATTTAGAGTTTGCACAATTAACATGAAAGCCAAAAAGTGTGCAGGGGCATTTCTAAAACTGTCCTTTTAAAGATTGGAATTCTAAACAAGCCCATCAGAGTTTATAATAACATGCTATTAGATAATATTGCGTGAATATTTTAACCCACAAAATATCCTTGGACGTAACAAATTGCAAAAAATAACGTTTAAGATATTTATATTTTGTAAATACCACCTCGAAAGAAACAATTGAAACATTTAGAAACGCTTCATTCGAAATTGATTGTTTATATATGTGTAACATTAGTTCCGAAATATTATTTATCATATACAACCTTTAAAAGGCAAATATACACAAATGTCACTAGGTTCTATTTCGCGCAGTCAGGGGAACTGTCATTTTCTATTCTTTACATCTGTTACGGCTTTTTCTTCAAAAGTATATATTATTGGTATAAAAAAAAAGATTTTCACTTTAAACTATATAATATTTTTCTGGCTCACCTGCTGACAGGTTTTTTTTCTGTAAACACCAGCAACTTTTTTTTACAGAGTAGTTATATTGGTATCTAGGATTAGTTTGGGCTGGTTACATTAGTAAAAAGGTATTGCTTCAGGCAATGATGGCTGATTTACTGAACGTAGTTGAACTTTAATTAATAGATGACCAATTCCGTATTTTATATGTTTAAATATTCATTAATATCAAACTAATTTAACTATATTAAGAGCTATTCTTATGTATCTTGTAAAGTAGTGTTATGAAGAAAATTTTAAATCCTGATAATTTTATTCAACATTATTTTGAAATTTACAATTACTGTAATGCATTCTAAATAAAATTCTATAAATATATTTATTTAAAAGTGCTGAAGGCACGTTCAAATTTAAAACACTGCTAATTGTCAAATGACCCAGATAAACCAAATTCAATTTTTTAAATATTTTATTTTTTATATTACACAAACACAAATTAGTCCATATGCATTTCTAATAAGAATAAGAGTAGGCTCCGTTCTGCCCCGACACCATGACCCTCACATTAGCCGTCTGCTTTTGCTGGGCGAACACTGGATAAGGCATTGAAGCGGCGTACTGCATGGACTGAGTCGAAGGTGCAGCTGCGTACTGCTGCTGAGGTGCAGCTGCGACTTGCTGCTGCGGTGTCGAGGCGGCTGCGTTCTGTAGAAAGCGTGCCGCGTACGCCTCGGCTACACCAGGGGGGAGTGCGGGTGCGGGGGGCAGGTTCCCGTTCGCGTCGGGCACCGAGGACGCCTCCGGGCCCGGGTAGGTCATGAGCGTGGGCGTGTCCTCCTTGAAGATGATGACCGAGGCGGGCTCCTGCTCGGCCACGCCGGGCTCGGTCGACTTGAGCTCGGCCCGGAACCCGTTCTCGTCGGCCACGTAGTTGACGATGCGGATCAGGCCCTCGTTGTTGGTGTAGCCGTATGTTCCGAACTTGCGGCCGAAAGCGTCGCCTCTCTCGCGCCTGAAGGTGCCGCCTTGGTCGTGGCCCTCGTTGTAGCCATAGTCGTAATTGCCTTTGTTCTGAAAGGTAAACATGTTAATTAGAATAACCCTTTTGCTACGAAGGATTTTTGCTTCCTCGTAATATTTGACAGGAATAACATAATCGAATCCTTAGTTGTTCGGGCGTTTGGGGGCGTTTCAGTGAGGAATGGGTTAATAATGCATGGAAAATATCTTATGTATGTATTTTTCCCACGCAAATTCCATAGGCATGACATTACGTCCTATATGGGTAGTGACAAAATAAACTTGTTTATTTTATCGTAAAAAAGACTACTTATGGTAACAGATTAGTCGTTTTTAGCTAGCGGAACATTAAATTGCTGACTGATACTACTATATCCTTATATAAACCACAGTTACAGGGATGAGATGAATGAGTGTGACCCAGTCTCTAAAGCATTGAGGACTACATTTCCTAAAACGTTTTTACATTTATCTTCTATTGAAGAAACACAATTTTAAAATGCATATAATCTGATCTGGATGTTAACCTAATAACATTTTAAACCATTAAGGGTCGTCTATTCGAGAGTTCAATAGTTAATCAGTCCCATAAAGTAAATATAAGTTTTGAAATTGCAGATTCTGCGAAACTATTTCTTTGTTATGAGAAAAATTTATTACTAGGCATGAGTATCGTCATAACAGCAAAATAAAAAATAAATGAAAGGAAATTAGCTTTATCAATAGTTAACAAATTATTGATAAAGTATAAAAATAGTGTCGCATTCTGCTGTATATTTATGAGAAATTAGAATTTGAAAAAAAATTAGTTATTTACCCGATGATGTTATATTTTCAAACTCGTTTTATTTTTGCTGTTATGACTATTTTCATATAGTCGGTAGAAACGTGCTTTTACTAGGTAAAGCAATAGCTTCGTAGATGTAAAAACTAATGGATTAGCTCCAAGGGACTGACCATACCACTGAAGGGTAAAAGACTGACATTTTTTAATGTATAAAAAAATCCAATTAAGAATTTATACGAATTTAAAGTTTCCGTTTATTAGCTTGATCTAATAAGGTTTTTTTAATAACATTGTGCTTATACTATTCAATGATTCTATTCTACTTACGAAATGATGCTTTCACACATTTTTCTTTAGTACTTGATAAATTTTAAGTGACATAATTAAAAAAAAAAAGCCGTTATAATTATAAGTTGTTTTACAGATTGATGCAAAAACTACTCACATCATTATTATTGTACTGAGTAATGGATGAAGTTCCATCTTCTCCAAGTCTAGTTGTAGCCATGGGAGGGATTTCCAATATTTCTCCCAGTTGGGCATAGCAACAGGAAATCATCACAAAAAGTAAGACAAAGACCTAAAAGGAAACGGTGCATCATTCAGAATTTGTACACTAGAAATTAAATTCACGTATATCATTTGCTTTTCTTGCTAGACTTCAAAAGACAAAGCTTGGTGCCATTTGTCAATACGCTGCGGAGGAAAAAAACTTTTGCAAATGTTTTAGCATTACATTATATTTGTGAATTGCGGTAGTGAGGTGCGTAAAATTAAAATAAAATACTAATTGTTTTTCTTAATTAAAAGATTATTTGAATAAAAGTTTTATAAGTTTGTGTAAGGATTTTAATACATTGTAAAGTTCGATTGGTAGTAAACGAAAATGCAACTAGCGAATTTAAAAATCATATAATTTTTTTACAGGCAATTTAAAATAGCAAATAAAAATAATGCCAAAATATTTTTAAAATGTATTTTAGTATCGATTTTGTATTGAGTATCGAGTTTTTGAAAAGTTTGTTTTGTTATTTAGTAGTAAGTTTATTATAACTAAATCTATAATAAAATTAAATACATTAAAAAAAGCAAATAAAAATCACAAATTTGCATTAATAAGTATTAATTTCTAGTACTACAAAAAAAAATAATTAAAATATTTTAGTTTAACATGTGCAGCAAAATACAATAACTCCAAAACCTTTCACTTAAGAACACATTTCTGGTTACAATTTCAATTTTACTAAAATTCAATTTGTGAGGCCCAGTGGCTGAGCGGTAGTGCTTCGCATTGCCACTCAGGTCAGGGGATTGAATACCAGATTGGGCGAGGTTGACCCATCCTTTCATCCCTTGAGTGGGTCGATAAAATGGGTACCAAGCATACTTGGGAACTAAACACTGGGGATTCCCCATAAGGAGGACTACCTTACCGGGACACGCATGATTAGCATCCCAGAGACCTAGGTCACGAAAGCTGAAATGGGCACGTGAGGCCTTGGTCCAGTAACAGGCTGTTGCACCGATAAGTTTAGTTAGTTTTCAATTTAATGAGGAAGAATAAAATGAAACATAGATATTTCGATATTCCATTATGGTTTCACGCCAAAATAAAAAAACACTATAAATTAAAAATATATTTTCTACTGCCATTAAATATGAATGAAATAAACCCTTATATTTAACTAATTTTGTATACTTCATCCTATCCGTTTAAAATTTTAAATATCCAAACTTAATTAAAATAAAAATTTTATTTATTACTTATGCTGTTTAAGTTATTCTCAAATAACTGTCTTACCTTCATAGTTGTTTCTTAAAGATGTAATGTAAACAGAAAAATTTTAGGAAGTAAAGACTTCCACTGTGCTCCCATAGCCGAAAAGTTTCAGTTTTATATACTTTCTCTAAAACAGTGACCAGGAAATGCAATAATTCTAGAACCAGTTTACTTTTTATTAGGGCGCTTGTGTAAAATTGGTAATCCTAATCTGATTGTTACATCACCCATTTTTATCATTCATTTGGCTTAAAAGACCGTGATTATTTCATGAAGGATGTCAAACAAAGAATTTCCGTCACACTAATGCTCAAATTTAGCTATTGTGAAGCCTTATTAATTGTTCACTGAAATCGCGAAGAAATTTTTGAAACATACTCTTTGGTGAGATAACATTTAATCAATCTGCTATGTGAACATAAAAGGAGAAACTATTTCAATAATTTATTTTGTTTCGAAGCGAATGTCATTGATTAAAGAGATAGAAAGATCAAAATCATTACAATCAAATGCATATTACCCACTGTAATTACAATTTATATTTTAATTTGAGTTTTTCAAATGGCTGTTAAAACGTAATCAACAGTATAAGAAATTTTATTTTAAACTAATACTTTAAGAAATAGTTAATCGTGTATTTGATAATTAAATTGAAACTAAGAACTTGAAAAAATTATATATGGTAAAAAATACGGTACAGAATCATTTAATCAATTTCGGAACTAATTAACGTGTTAATTGTTTCTGGTAGTGTTTATGTTCTTTTGTAATAGCTAAGTCAAAAATTCAGCTTGGAAATATCGGAAGAACCTTTTAGGTTTATAAAATGGTCCTTGTTTGAAGCTGGCAAAGGATTTTAGTAGTGTTTTTAATTGTCGAATGCCCATTGTAGTAAACATTTGGTGAAACGTTACTCCATAAAACTGGTAGCCCTCTATTTAGCTTTTCTAGAAGCTTTGTAGTAGACCTCTTACAGGCTGACCCGGCAGCACAACGGTTTTGGAACTAGCCTTTGGAGCTTCTGGGTTCAGTCTCGAATCCCGGTAAGGCATGGATGTTTGTGTGTGTCAATAAATGTTGTTATTTGTCTATTTGTTTGTAGAGTCCTTTCTTTGTGTGTCTCTAGTGAATGTGTCATTTCAGGAGAGTAGGGTAACGGCTATAAAGCCTATGCTTCTCCCTTCTAGAGGACGCATTCATTGTCATTTTATCAGGCCTCTTACAGAGTAACCGAATATAGAGCCGAATTTATGAAGTATAAGCTACTCAAATTGGAGAAAGAATCTTTGAAAGATTACTTTTTGCACTAGAAAACCTGTATACAACCAACCATGTTTTTTTCGGGCAAGTTATTATTACACCAATTCTAGAGTAAGGTTAATAAATTCAAAATATGAGAGGGAATGTTTCACAAAAATCTGTGTAACCCAGTGTTACCTTCACAGACTCCATGCTCGTAAATGTTTTGAAAAAAAAAGTATAGCACACAAACAATTGCTTATATACTATCGGGTGGGCAATTGAGTGGTCCGTAAAGCGACGTTCTTTCATTCAAAAGATGCAAGGTCTTTCCGGAACTTAGTTATAAAATTATAGAAAGACTAGCCCCCAAATACCACTACAGAATTTCCCACTAGCATGTACATTGTTGCACAGTAAAAGACGATGAATTCCATCTTAAATTTGGACGCAGAGTTGGTACTGCTTGTGCTTTATTGCATTTGTATGGAATAACTTTACTCCACTTTTCGGAGTAAACGTGCATTTGGTGTAAAGTAGCTGAAATTTGTTGTAAGTTAACGCTGATTTTCGCTGCAACGTTAACGTTACTCCGTGAAGCGATACAACATTTGCTGCCACTTTTAAGTAGTAACTTCATACCAACGTTTTACAGTGTATTTTGTAGTGTAATATTACTCCCTAAAACGGATTCAGCTAGGCTGCCACTAGTTTTTTGAAATATAATTGCAAAAATTAATTTGTCTAAAAATATTTTTAAAAAAATTAGCTTGGCTTAATATTGAAGCAGACAAATAACCAGCCTTCTCTCAAATGAACTTCTGCACACAATCAAATTGAAAGTTCCTGAATGAGATTAAATGGTTCAATATTTAGCGATATATCTTCTAAAAATATATGGAAATAAAAATTGACTCTGTTTTATCCTTTTGCAAATGCAGACTTCAAAGTTTACACGCTTCTTAATTTATATTAGCATTAGTTGAAATGTACTACCCTCATGCCCATCTTTATATTTTAAAGTGTAGGAGGAAGTAAGTTTACAGTAATAGAGAGTTCTAAGATCATGAAAGGTTTATTGAGCAATTTACTTAAAAACCCACAACTTTGAAAAAAATTAGTACATGGTATTTTTTAACATTTTTTTACAACTTATGCAAATTTTCACCGCATTTTTCAATATGAAATATTTTTTAGTCTCTGATTCGTACTTGTCACATTTTTTAGCCTACTTTTTTTATTTCGAAAGAATTAAAAAAATGAAAAAGTAGGTATTGACATGCGGTCGATGTCCGTCCGTAACCCCTTCCAAAATCGATTTAATCCACCCGATCTTAAAAATTATTTTTTTGTTAGAAAGGTATGACTTCAGAGACCCAACTTTCATACTTTTTGTCCGTCTGTCTGTAGGATAAGACGAACATAAAACTACTATTTGCCGGTGAATTTCCCATTGGATTAACATTGAAGTTCAACTTCGAGTCATTTCAATCGCTGTTGAAAACTCACAAATGACATGAGAAACTTTATTCATTAAAAAAATATTATTTTAAGCAAAATTTATTTTGATCATAAATTTGTTTAGAATAACGTCAGGAAAGTGATTATTTGATTGTTTAATATTTGTTTACTAAGTAAATGGCAAGACGTTTTTTTTTTTACTTATAATCCCGAACAGTTTTTATTTACATTTCCTATTTTAAGTGCATTTTAGAGAAATTTTTATGTTTTTTTTTGGATACACAAAAATTTAACTGTTCATAGAATTACAAATAAATAAAGCAGACGATAAATAATATTAGTTTTATTTGTGAGAGAAAATAAATGAAAACTGTTGATTTTGGCTTTAAGAATTTTAAATTAAAGCAGGATGCTGTGTTTAGTTGAATTTATTCTAATTTGTTTAAATTTTATGTAGAAACGGTTGTATATGTCACTTACTGTTACGAACCTAGTTGTTTCCCGATAAGGATTTCAGTCAGTATTTAAGTAACAGGAAAGTAGGCTACTTTAGTTCTTTTAGAATTTCTTGTTTTATTTCTAAGTGAAGTTGATGGTGCTTGTTTCTTATTATGTCAGATAATCAGAGTCGTGGATCAAAAAGGGTTGTTAATAAAAAAATAATTGTAGTTTAGCTTTAAGTTTTAAAGCAAAAATCAATTCTTTTTCGTGATTAAATTTGTGCTATCTATTTAAAAGACAATATTATTTGATGACATAAAAATTTGTTGTTGTGTTAAATGGTTTATATCGGTATATTCATTTTCTCTATTACAGTTATTTTTATGTACAAACAAATGTATAATATGAAACAAGTTTATTTGAATTATTTTAGTCGTAGTACGATTACACTAATGAAGAAAAATGTTTACATGATTTTTTCGATTGCAATTATGTAAGCAATTATACGTAGTTTACGTACATTTTGGACTAGCTTGATCATAAAATATTTTAAGGATATCTACTTCCTTAATATATTAAGGAATTATATAAATATTAACAAAATTTAAATCAAATAACTAAAATATTTCTAGAATATCTATTTAAGGAATTGCAAATATTAAAAAATAGCAGTCCGTCCTTGCAGTTAATTTGATTTTAAAAACTTTGTGAAAAAAAAACTTTATCATTTTTTTTAGTATAAATTGATTGTATAAGTCAGTTATATATAAGTTGAGCAGATTATTTAAAATACAATTATATATAGAAAAAATTGAGAAATGCCTGACACATCTGCATAAAATGACAAATTACAAATAGCTCGTACTGTCTGAACTCTTTTTTAAATCACTTTTTTGCATTGACATTTGCATTAATATATTTTATTAATCATATATTAAATATCTTAATATTTATGTTTGTTTTATCTATAATTAGGAGTTTCAACCTCAAGAACTGTATATTCTCAAAATATTTTAGATAAAAATATTAACTCTTTCTACAGAAACTGTTTGATATATATTTCAATGATTCTTTTAAAGAACTAATATTTTTATTGGTTTTCAAGATCAGAGTGGTCCAAAACGTGTGTTCAATTTGATACCATTCTGTCCAATCGAGACGTTACTTGTGAGTTAAAAGATGTGTTGTACGTTACTAGTCGTCAAAAGCAAATCATACTATTCAAATTAGTTTTTTTTAAAAAATACCGAAAATTCAGAAAAAAATCCTACGTAGGTAACTTTGGACATGAATATATTTAAGGCAATTTATTGTGTTGGTTCGCATATCCATGTAAGCTCTTAATTTTTAATTAAACTATATTTCAAATAACACTCCTGCTTTTCACAATAAGGAATTAACTACCGTCGAATGGATTAACTCTTTAAAAATATGCTTTCCATCATCAATTAGTGGCGACTCTGTTTTGACCTATTAGTGAGTAAAAAATATTCAAGAATAAAATCAATACCAGGGTTTTACGCTTGAGCAAAAGTTACACCATTCAATGGTACGTTTAAAAGTTCTCCAAGCCAAATGCAACTAACTCAGATATTCATTTTTAGATGTTATTACAAATAAAAATAATTTTAACTTTTTCGAATATGGATTTAATTGCTTAATACTTGCCTGTTCATTGCTATGCTTCATATTACTAATTTCATCAATGAAGCTTATTTTGCACATCATTTTTTATTTTAAAAAGGTATATTATTATGTTTCTGAGACTTTTAAATCATGAGTGGAAGCAACTCTGAGTTATATATCTGAACCTACGTGTTCCAAGAGTAGAATAGTATTAAAAATCAAACTAAGTAAAAAAAAAAGCTGTGTCATTCATAGTATTATTATTATTTTATAAGCACGATATTTTCTTCAATAATCGTCGTCTTTTTAAAACCGTCGTTCTTTTTTTTTTTCGTCTTTAAAAAAGACGATAGTTGAGGTATTATGACATTTGAATCCTGATAAAAAAGGGTCACTCATGTATCAATAACAATTGTATAATATTACGTATTATTTATTCATTTTTGGATAGGCATGATTCAACACAAAAAATTCACTTCTTGTTAATTATATTCTTTTAATAAACACAAACAAGTAAAAAAAAATCATTAGAGATTTTTAGACGATTTATGCTTTATATTGATATTGTCCATGCGGAGAAAGTACGCTAACATGGGCTGATGACTTCAATGAGGGACTGGTTACATAATTCCTTACTACATTACTATCAGAAGCATAAAGAACCGAACTACCCTGAATATTTTGAATAGTCTGTTGCTGTGGATATCCTGAGGTTTGTTGAGGGACACCATAACTTTGCTGTGGAGCATCATATCTTTGTTGGGGAAAGTCTAGTGTTTGTGGGGAAGCACCAAGAATTGGCGGAGGATTTCCGTAACTCTGTGGAGATGCTCCATAGCTTTGCTGAGGATTTCCAGAACTCTGTTGAGGAACGCTGAAGCTTTGCTGAGGAACTTGAGAACTAGCACCAGTAGGACCTTGCGCCAAAGCATCTCGGTCAGGTTCAGTTTCTTTGGTGATTTTGACGCTAGCAGGATTTGGGGAGCCATCAACTCCAGGTTCGTTGGTTAGAACTTCAGCTCTGTAGCCGTTCTCATCAGCTACGTAGGTAACAATGCGGATGAGTCCATTGCGAGTGGTGTAACCGTAGGAACCTTCTCTGGTGCCGTTGGCGTAGCCTTTCTCTCGATAAAATGAAGCTCCGCCAGTTAGCTGATTCTCGTTGTATCCCACGTCGTAGTTTCCAGAGCCCTGGAACAAGGAAAATTTTATTGAAATGATAGTACCTGATATATACTTGTGATGATATACCTGATTTAATGATATACCTGTTAAATTTTCATGGAGTTGGAGCTGAAATAATTTGTATTAAAAATATTTTTAAAAAATCAAATCAAATAGTACATCTCAAAAAAAAAAAAAAATACCGCGAAAACAAGTATATGCTTCCTGCAATTTGTGATACAATAATTAAATAAAGAATCAAAAGCTAATGCTTAAATGTGTACATATTACATAGAAGACATTTAGTAACTTTCGGTCTTACAGAATTAAGTATTTTTTTCCTTTCAAACAAAAATCGGTCTAAGTATAGATTTATACAAGTAAAGCAAAAATTCTAATTTTAGTATTTTTCCTTTTTAAATTCAAAAAGTATTTAAAAAAAAAAGATAAATATGTATTATCGCCGATAGAGATCCATGTCTGCCCCCCTACCCCCTCCTTCCGACCTTTCTCCGAATTCGGCTCTATTAGTCGGTATATTTAGATCCAACAGCTCATTAAGAAACAAGAATTTTAAAGGTATGACATCAGATACCTAACTTGTTTTGGTGTGCATGTTGATTCGAACTTAAAAAAAAACTTCAGTAAGTATTAAAATAACAGGAAAGTATGCTATTCTTGTTCTTTTAGAACTTTTTGTTAGAAATACAATTCGATTTGTTTAATATAGACAAGTAAATATGAAGGAAGACTAAGAAAAAACTTGCTAGAAAGAAAATATGCGTTAAACGTAAAAAATATGTTCTCTAAATCTGTTAAACTAGGGTAGTACTTGAAATATATTTATTGAAAGATGATAATATAGTTCTTTAACCATATATTAAAAAAAAATGTTTTGAGTATAAAAATAAATAAAAAAAGTACAATAAATAATTCTTAAGTTTTTTATGCTAGAAAAAAATTAAACTATTAATGTGTGTGGAATTTACGTACATCGAAATTTCGTATTGTAGTCAAAGTATCTTGGCCACTTTCCCCAACAGGAATTGTTGTTTCTTGACTCCAGACCTCAGAAATGGCTGAAGCCAGGCATAAGATGCATATAAGGAACTGTAAAATACATTAACTATTTTTCTTATGATTGAACAACATAATATAAGACACTACATTCAATGTAACTGTTAGTGTTTTTCGTACCTTTTTTTATTACTGCATCGATTTAAATATTAGCAACATTGCTACAATTGTAGTAAGATATTAATATAATAAGCTTCAAATTACGAATTGAGAAAAGACCGACAGACTTATTAAAAAAAAACTAAAGATACACTGTGCATAATGAAATTACAGATTTATATAAAACAAATGTGAAAACGAAATACTTGTATGAAAATACAGTAGTGTATTTTACTTAAATTTTATATTACTAAATTTTTATTTTCGAAAATGCGTATTAATGCTGTTTAAATGCCATAAATAAATTTGAAAAGAAAATGTAAAGTACAATGGACACTATCAGAATATAAAAAGTAAAGTAAAACTTTTTATACATTAAATTTATGCAGCTAATAACTTTTAATTAGTTAAAGTCACATTTTAAAGTTTGGTGAAATGAGTAATTAATAAGTGATTTATAAATAAAATTACTTACCATCATGTTATTTTCGATCTAGACTATTCCAATGCCAAGAAGAATCGAAAGTCATTTTAAGCAGGATGTCTTACCAACCGGATATCCATTATCCCTCTAACATTGACATACTAGAATGGAGTATAACTCAGGATTAGTGCTACTGTGTAACATGTCCCCCTTTTTAAGTACTGGCATATTTATTGGTGTGTCTTTCTAATTTATTGTGACTTACGAACTTTCAATTTCTGTAACCTTCTAAAAACTTTAATTTAACTATTTTCCTTTGATAAATAAAAAGTTATTAGAAGGTAAAAAAAAATGTAGCTATCACAATTTAGAACATATGGAATGCAAACGGTATTCCTTAGAATACCTTGTTGGATAAATTTAAAATTGTTATCAAAATTATAGCATGTCTCTATCTTCAAGCACATTTTAAATAACATGTGATAATTTCTTGCTATCTTTTATTTAATGTGTTTATTTACTAATACATTTCCAAATAAAAGTCAATGAAACCTTTCTAAATAATGCCTCTATTAAATCATACACTTCGAACTTTTTTTTTCAAAATGGCAAAGACTTTATTTAGACTTCTAATTATTGACACATATTTTTATACTTGGTTTACTTGCTAGACATAAGTCCTAAAGTGGAAAACAATTAAAGACATAATTATTTTGCCCAGCACAAATATTTTTAAGTAATTCATGTCGTGTTCTCTCAAATTTTAAGTTTTTTGTCAATTTTTTGATGTACTGTGATGCCTTTTAACAAAGTTATATTTCATAGATATTTTATGCATGACAAACAATCACAGAAAAAACCGTTTTTTTTTGTGTGTTTTAAATTGGGTGTTAGATCATAGATATACCATAGGTTACCATTGTGAAATATGCATACGGAAACGAAAAGAATTAATAAAAAAATGGAAAAGCGTTTTCTATACAAACAAAATAATATTAGTACTTAAAAAAAGATTCATTATTTTAAAGGATTTTTTAAACGCAACCATTGATCATAGGTGAAATTTAGTGGATGCCATAACGAAAGATTTATTGTAATTTGCTCTCAATTTTCTATCAAAAGTATTTTTATTAAACGCATGTTTCTGAATCATCAATGCTTCCACGTATTTTCGGATAACGTTCTATATGATGCTTAGGCTTTGAAAATATTTCGTATACATTGTTGCACCACTCTAGTGTAAAATAATTCGTTTATTTGTCACCAAAAAATCTTCACCGCCGTTCATACGATATTTATGTCAAGATTATATTATTTGACAAAAAAAAAACTATATTACCCATATATGGAACACGTAAAAGTACGGCGTTCATAAAACCACATAAAATAATTGAGTCATAGTGGGTGCGAATGGCTGGTACCAAAAGTAAAAATTAAAAACATTATAATCTGCTTAACCTAATCAAAAATTAATGTTATATAAATTTTTTAAATTAGAAATATAACACCCTGAGAAAAAACATCTATGCAAAAAAATAGTAATAATTTAACAATTATAATTGTATTTAAAATTATTTTACAACGCTATGAAAAAACGAGTTCTTATACTTTTTCACGAATATTATTTTTGGAATAATTTATATATTTTCATATGATATAAACATCGTATTTTCATAATTTCCATTTTTATACCTGTTTAAAGCAAGGTATCGTTTACTTAAAATTTTACTTAGAGGTATAAAAGTAAAAACTTATTTTAACGTATTGCCACGTAAATGTACGACTTGGTCTATTTTGCCTAAATAACAAGACTTTTGTATGAAACAAAAATGAGGTCATTAAAAACGTCATTATTATTAATTTAAATTTTCTGCAAATTATATTTTAGAATGGAAACGGGAATAACAACTTTAATTAAACACATTAACACATGTTTATCCCCCAGAGTGATAAAAAAAACTACTTATAAAATTATTGGTGTTATTAAAAGTCAGTTTTAAATTTAAAATTAAAACTATCTCTCTTCTATGAAAAACATATCTTCGATAGAAACTAAACGACAACAAATTGAATTGCGTCTTTTAGCGAAATTTCCACACAAAAATAAATCTCGTAAGAGGATTCTATTGCCAAAACATTGCTGGCTCATTGAAAATATACATTAATTTGGATTAACAAACTTTCCAATGGTTGGGGAGCTAAAGAAATTGCGTCAGATACAAGAGGTTTTACGTGTGTCACACAGTCTTAATAGAAGTATATAAACTCAAGACATCTCAGTTGAGGATACTAAACATTTCAAAATTTCTTCTATTGTACCTTGAACAAAAAGTTCTTGTACCACTCTTCATCATGAAGGTAAGCAGTCCTAAGTACCTTCATTTCAAGTGTAGTGCTTAAACTAGATTGTAAATTTTAGTATTTGGTAACATTCACCAGTCCCATGTATATTACGAAGTGTTTAATGATCGATTTTTTTTCACTGACTTCTTCATTCGTTTATAATATCTCAAATATGGAATTCTTTCTTTTTATTTTGATTTCCGTTTTTGCAGTTTTAGTATGATTTTCATACTAAATAAAAGCTAATTGAAGAAATGTTAAGCAATTTTCTTTTAACTATTTAAAATTACTATTGTAAAAGCTCAATAATATTTCAATACAGTGAAAAAAAATTTCCTGATTCGTATTCAATACCTAAATTTAGTAACCACAACATTGAACTGGCAATTTTTACACTGAAATAATCATTCACTTAGCATACTTTCTTGTAAATTTTAAAGTTATTAAGTTCTTACAACAATGGTCCACGTCATTAGTCAAGATATTGCAGTTTACCTGCCAATTGCAATGTAGGTAGTAAATATTTCTGGATTTCAAATCCACTGAACATTGAAAGTATTTCATTGCAAAGTTTAAGTGCAATTTTCGTTTCCATCGCAGGTGAAAGATCCAATTTACCTAACAATGCTACCTTGCGAGCATCTGGCACATAATGTACGGCGAACATTATCCCAGGTAGCACAAAAATTTCGGCCAATGTCGCGTGAGTATCGGGCCAAGCTTGCGGAGTATTGTATGAAATCAACCATTTTCTACCGATTTTAACCAGATTTCCCCGTTCTTTGAGGCTTCTCACCGGAAATTAAGAAAAGTGCAATACTTAATTTTACTGCAATCTTATAGTATTTTAAAATTGTAATAGGCAACTCAAAGGTTTCTCAATATTTTTTAATCAAGAATTTTGGATTTTAAATTTTTTCGAATAATATTCAAACCAATATTGCACCCCGATATTGCCTAGCGTCGGTAAAACGTAGTCCATTATGCATTGGGCGATAGGTATGAGCCGTGGCCAATACTGTTGTGCTACCAGAGATCAGAGCCTTTGTATGTGGAACATGCCTAAATCTTTTTCAATTACCTCCAACCTACACTCTTAAAACAAAAGAGTGAATTCCACTCCAGTTGGAGAAGTGCATTTTCGACACTGGAAATGAGTGAATATTATCTCAGACTGGGTTAAAATCACTCGATTGGAGTGATCCTGTCGGAGGTTTAACACACAAAGGATCCACTTCAAAAGGAGAAGTGCATTTTCCAGACTGGAGGAGTAAAAATCAATCAGACTGAGTTAAAATCGCTCGTTCATTTTAAGAGTGTACTACACCAGTCTTACCGTATCAATCAACAATCCCAACCACTAATATCAATTTCCGTTTCCAGGTTCTAATCGTCCTCTGCGCCCTCGTCATCGCAGCCAACGCCAACCCAGCCTTCCGAGCCCTGCGAGCCCGCGCCTCAGGCCTAGGCGGAGGTGGAACCCCACCTCCCATGCCCGGCCTGGCCCCCCAACCCGCCTCGCCGCCCCAGCAACAACCCGCCTACCAACAACCAGCTGCAGCACCCCAACAGCCAGCTGCATTCCAGCCCCAAGCTGCACCCCAGCAACCAGCTCCATTCCCCCAGCAGTTCTTCGCGGGGAGGCCGTACCAGAACACATTCGGTAGGCCGCCAATGCAGGGTTACCAGCCCCAGTACCAGCCTTCTAACATGTACGGGCAGTACCAGCCGCAGCCACAGTTTGGAAGGTTCCCCCAGGCTTGAAAAGTTGAAAAAGGGTGGAGACTTTTTTGATAAATTATTTCAGGTTTATGATTGAATTGCAAGTTTTCTTATTTATCTGTAAAAAATGAGATTTGTAATAAAAATTTTATGCATTCGACGTAGTTTGAAGGTGCGTTGTTTTTCTAGTTACTTTAAGGTTTTGTTTTAGATTGCAGAAGTATGTCTTTAATCAGAAAAAGTTTTTAGCATTTAATTAGAAATATTTAAATGAATGCAAATAATATTTTACATTTAATATTTAAGTGTAAAAATATTTAGTAATAAATTAAGATAAGAAATAATTGCTGAGAAAAAGCATTTTTTAATCTTTGTTTTTGAACACAATTTTACAAAATCAAACAAAGTTATGTTGAAGTTACAGCTGAAAATAACTACATCTTAAAAAGAGTCAGAGCAATACGTTTATGGGGAATTTGTACTAACTGTAATTGATATTTACATTTTTAAAGAAAAAGGTGCATGTTTGATTACATTATTTTAAAATTAAAAGTTAGGAATAACTTCTCCTAAAATTTCTGAGCGATTTGTTTATCATTTTCATTCCATCTTATCGAAAGATTTTAATTTTAGCAACAGCTTTTTAAAAATTTTGAACACATTTATATTTTATAAAAGGCAATTTTTATGATTTTTACAAAAATTAATCAGTTTGAAATTACATTTTATGAAAAAAAAGTACGAAGATTTTAAAAAGAACTATTTTTTAAAATTGGTATCTTTCATTTTACAAAATGATAGTAGCAAATAACCTACAATAATTGAAATAAAAAAAATAATTATATGATAGTGTCGATACTTACAGAAAAAACTTAAAGAGTAGAAATATGATTTCAAAGCAAATAACATTTTTTAGTTTCCAAAATATATTTATTTAGCACTCACAAACATAAAGCACTTAATGCAACATTTACTAAAAGAAAGGTACAACTAATTAATATCGTTAAACAACACTGCAATAAATGGCAACAAGCAAAACTGGCACAGGAATATATTATATTATTTTAAAAAAAACTTTGATGTTCTTTTTTCTAAGTTCAGTTTTAACTTGCATTTATTCAAACAAATTGAAAATTTAAAAATTAATTTCAAGAATAATATTTCTATCTTTTAACTTTAATTATTTTTAAAATTTGTTATTACTTTTTATTATTATTATACAAATTATCAAAAATATTAAACTAATCAAACGATTCAATAAAAGCCAAAAAAGCTACACATAAACATATAATTTGTAAAATGCCATATTCCCAGAACTAATACATTTTAGCTTCCTTAATTAAACATTTGTAAAGTTTTTTTTATCTTAAGAAAAACTCCTAATCTTAAATGTCCGAAACTATTTTTAATATGATAGTTACATTATTTTCATCTAACCATTTAATTTTTGTACTAGATTCTAAAGCGATTGCCAACAATAAATTCTTTACCAATAAATCTTAATAATCCAACACCATCCCTTATCTTAACAAATATTTGTTGGCAATTTTTCGTGCCCGCAAATTACAAAATGTGGCTGTAGACGTATCGCACATAAGGGGTGCGCATTTGCTGGTTCAGATGAGCACTTCCTTTGTAGAGTCCATCCCGACCGTATGCAATAGCATGAGTAGCTGGCACGGGTCCTGAATTGTATACCATAGCAGGAAGCATGGGTAGGTGTTTCAATCCTGAAAGTAAATTTTTAAAAAAAGTTAATAATTTTAAATAGCACATATTAAACAGGAATTTTTTGTAAAAATTATAATTTGATAATCTTTTGCTGTAAATATAAAATAAAAAGTTTTATAAGCGCATACTTTAAAAAAATATTTTTTCAGGTTTGTTTATGTGTTTTAAATACATTCGAAAATTACAAATAGTTAAGAATATTAAAAAAAAGTTCGGAAATTGGCATGCACATTTTTTTTAAATATTTGAAATATTTTGAGAAAAAAAATCTACATTGCAAGTTTTTCCCATATTTACTACACCAGTACACAAATTTATAAAAAAAATACAAACACGCTTTTTAATAAAATCTAGTCGGTGAATAAAAGAATAATTAAGTCTAATAATATATCATTTACTTGGAACTGCTCATCGTACATTTGAAAAAATTAGAAAGTTTTTATTTGATTATAGAAGAGATTGAAATTTTTCGACATTAATATTGTTGGACATTTTGAAACCCACGAATTAACTTGTTTATTGAAGGATCTCTTAAGATTGATATTTTAAATTAAATTTTACTTTAAATTACTCTTGTTAAATCTATATACATAAAAGGCGACTTCTGTTTGTCTGTATAGGACGCAAAAACTTAAGAACCACGCAACAGATTGTCACGAAATTTGGCACAAAAATTCATCTCACCTCCAGAACAAACATAGGCTAAGAATTTTTCGAATCGGACCATTCCTATCGTTTTCGAACGTTTTAAGGGGAAAAAATGCACCACTTTCGCTCAAATCCGATCATTTTTTCTCTTTTGTGATGCCATCAGGCAGAAAAATTTAAATAAAACTTTTTAGAAAACAATTGAAATTGAAAATGTTTAATTTATTTAATATTTGTTCATTGCCTTCAGAAACAAAATTAATAATTTGAAAAAATAGTTGGATATGTTTCAAGTTACGTAATCCTACCAGTCTCCATTCTATTATTTTATTGTGTATATATGATATTAATTATGAATTTTTTAAAAGCATAGTTAAGCTTTTACTGAATTATGTTGTTTTTTGAAGACCATTGCACTACAGATGCATATTAGGGTTTCATGTCTTCCTTCTTTCGCCAATTATTTTGCCAAACTCGCCAAATTATTACAAAGAACGTGCAAAAGAGCATTTTTTTTAAATAGCTGGTTGGTTGTGCGATGGTCTTTGCGCTAGAGCTGAATGGGTGTAATGGTAGCTATATATTTTCCTCGCCAAATTTTTCAAACACGCCAAATGGGCTAAAATGTTTTTATTCGGGAAATTACTACGACATTATCTGTTATTTTATAGCATTTTTTAAATTTTGAATATTTAATGTAATATAAGTAGCGGGATTTTGTACTTCAGCAACATAAGCTTATTAAGAAGCAAATAAACTTATAAAAAAATGCTAATCGTTTGCTGTTTGCTGGAGTAGCTTATTTTTAATTCTTACTGATTATTTTTTTACTTAAATATGTATTCTCTTTAATTTGAGCTTCTTTTCAAAGGTATTTTTGAAATTAATATGAATTATTACTATATCCAAGATGGATAATTAAATGGAAAAAATTACTGGGTAATCTTCATATCTTATGTAACTCAAATGAAAGAAAAAAATAGTTAAATTGACTATAAAATTATTTTTTCACCTCTACCCGTGCAACGTCGGGTATAACAGCTAGTTTTAAATAAATGAATAATCGTTATTTGTTTTATGACAAATTATGCTTACCAGACACCACAACGGATGATGAATGCACAGAGGTTCCACGAGGCAGTACCAATCCATGTTCTCGATTGTCGTATGCTGATAGTTGAGCATCCTTTCTGACTCCTTTTGAATGCATTTGAGTTAAGATATTTTGACTCAAAATCAATGGCCTTTCGCTGCGAATCTGGCTTTGATGAATTGAAAGACCCTGGAGTCGGTTGTTGATGATCTGTCCATCGATGTCCATGTTGTTGTACATCCTTTGCTGCTGGCCAGCGTTGAAGAGCTGCTGTTGTTGCTCGAAGGATTGCTGACCGGCGTTGTTGAATTTTTGTTGTTGCTCAAAAGATTGTTGCCCAGCGTTGAAGAGTTGCTGCTGCACGTTGGATTGTGGACCAGCGTTGTTGAATTCTTGAGGTTGCTCGAAAGATTGCGGCCCAGCGTTGAAGTGTTGCTGCTGCGAGTTGGATTGCTGCCTGGGGTTAAAAAGCTCTTCTTGTTGATTTCTGGGATCTTTAAACTGTTGTTGCTGAGCCTGTTGTCTCATGTTATAAAATTGTTGTTCAGGAGAAGAACTCTGCCTGTCTGGAAAAATAGGCTGCTGGGATTGTTGACTACGCGAAAAAAGTTGCTGCCGCTCTGCAGGAGATTGCTCTCTTGAGTTGTAGAATTGCTGATCTTCGGAACTATGTTGATTGTTGTCAAAAATCCCTTGATGGTTTACAGATTGGTCATTAGAATTGAATCTCTCTCGACTGTTGGAGTGACCTTGCCCCTGTCTGTTCAGCTGTTGCTTTTGATGTGGGAGTTCACCGTTCATATAGATGTTTCCAGACCCGACGGATGAGGTGGTAGTAGATGGAAACGAATCTCGAGTAGTAGATTGGGACAGAAATTGATTTTGGCTACTGCCTTGATCTGAAAGTGTGCTTGTTTGAATATCTTGTGAGTGGTATTTTGGCTGTATTTGTACTTGGTCGTGAGTCGCAGATCCTGCTATTTGGTTGGATTTCAGACTATTATGAGCATCTCTCAGGTTTTCTTGCATTTTTTTCAAGGCAAGGTTGTCCCGAATAGTTGACCGAGTTATCTAAAATTCATATCAAAATACAAAGATTAATTGATTTGATGCAATCTAAAAAAGATTTTCTTACATTATATACTTAAACCTTATATTAACAAATCGTACAGTTAATATTAACGCAGCTAATAATTAACTAATATGTATTTTTGGGGTATAATAGTTATCCATAATAGTACACCCGTGAATGAATTGATGCAACATCAGTATTTTAAACAGTGTAGGTACAGTTATTATGAAGAGTAATAGAAAATCAATAATAACCACCTATTAAATTTACAATAATAATATGATACTATGATCATAAAGTTTTATTTTAAATGTTTAAATTCAAGGGAATATTTTCAATAACAATTTAAGTAGGTGTTGAGGATTTTTAAACAACAAACTCACCTGAACTGTCGAGTGCCTGCTTTCACCCTTTGAATCTCCAACTGCCTCAGCTTGCAACACGGCAAAGCAGCTAATAGCTATGAAAATCTGAAATGAAATTTGAAATATCTTTTTGTTTTCGATAAAAGAATTATAACAATAATTTTTATATAGTAGTCAAATGAACTTAATAATTTTTTATTGTTTTCAATTTGTATTTGCATTATAAAAACCAGAAATTTCATATCTAAAAAAATAAATTTAACGTTTGAATTGCAAATAGTTAGTGAGCAAATTAATTTATTACATTTGATATTTATAATTGTACATTACATTTATTGATTGAAAGTAATCAAATACAATATTTGATTTTTAACAATTGATACTTTTTAAAATTTGCTAGGTATATTTTTTTGTAATGTATGTAGTTGTTTTAAAAATGTATTTACCACAGAAAAGCCCATCTTTTGACTAAGTAAATCTTCTTCGATACTGAATAATCAATAGCAGATATCTGTTATTTATATACTTTATATTTATTAAGAAATATTGTGATTTTTTTTAAATAAAATTAAATAATCAAATCAATTATTTTATGCTTCATCGCGTCCATTGTTCATCATTTAATGGAAGCTAAAAGATACATCCAAAATCGAATTTAACATTCGAGCATCAGAAACCTTGAACTATTGGAAGCATTATAGATGACGCCCTTGATCAAACTTATCATTTACTATTTTACTTTTATTCTTTACGACAAAGCAAGTTACTTTGACGACATTAGTTGTTACAGTTTATCAAAAAAATACACATTTATATAACATCTTCGCTTTTTTTTAAAAATAATTTATTCACCAAAGTATCATATTATACTACACTTTATTCCGTTGCAAAGTATTTCCTAAAGTTTCCCAATGCACAAATATTTGGAAAACAAGACTAGCATAAAATCAGGATTTATCTGTACCTTAATCGTAAACTTTTTAAAAAAAAAAATATTATTTATTCTTCAATAAAGAATAATTTTATTTGATTACAATAATAAAAAGACTTCTAAGTTTTCGAATGTACAACTACGTATTTAGAAAATACTATTTATTTTTAAAATTATGATTCATCCATATCAGGAACTTATTTTCAAGGCACTTAACTTCGATGCATTCTCAATAAACCCAGTATTTCTATTATTACGCCGAAATTTTTTAAAAAAGACGAAATTTGTTTAGAGTTACGCATAAGAGAGACACGCATAATTACAAAAATACATGTATAATTGGAAATATCTATTGATGCACATGATTGATTTCATTTCATTAAGAATATTGATTTAATGATGTGTTTACATACATTTTTTCATTTATTAGTTTATGTTTGAGCGCATTTTTCAAATATATTAATATCCTTTTATTTATCTCTATATGAAAATTTGTTTGTTATTATACATTTTTACGTTGTTTCCTTTACCACACATAACTTACTTTTTCTCTTAATTTTAGCTTCCACACTACATTTACAACGTTAAAAGGGAAAGCTTTTATAAAGTCTATGCCCGTTTGTCTGTCCGCCACCCACTTTCATAACCAAAGATACAACTGCTACAGACAAGTGAGATTCATAAAAAAAAAGAAGACGCATTGAAAATAAATAAAAAAAATCGAATTGGAAGTACTTCAATTACGCTGCTCAAAACAATTAGGGGAGCACTTTTAGTACTTGTGTTTACCCTTTCATTTTCAACTTCTTATTTTTTGTTATAAAAATCTAAGATTTGTGAAATAGATTGATTATGCATCCAGAATGAAATGATAAAAAAACAAGAAAAAATATAAATTTTTTAACTAAAATTTAGGGGGGGGGGGATATAATAATATTAAATTTTGAATAAATTATAAAAATAATTTTTCCAAAATTTTATTTGCAAAAAAAGAGTTAAAATCAATTTTTAAACATCTAAGAATGCAAGAGTGAAGAATTTAGGGTCAATTTATTTCTTAAAAATTTTTGGGAGGGAATTTTATTTTACCATGTTTTTCGTATTTTCATTTAATTAAAAAAAATATTATTTAATTCTTCAAAAGACACTATTCTTCCATCTAATGATAAATAAGTGCGAACTCAACTTAGTGAGAAAAAAAATGAAAGCTGATGATACGAAATGGAATCATTGGGGGGTGAGAGAGTTTAAACTATGCGTTCCCCTAATTGTTGTGAGCAGTGTATAAGAGAAACTCCAAAATATAATATTTATTTAAAAGGCATGATTCAAATTTTAATGGAATTAATGCACCACTCAGATTCACAAAAATCGCACGAGAAACTTTATTGATATGAAATAGAGATTTAATAGAAATTTATTTTGTGAAATAAAATCAGTTGGGAATGGTGCCCAAAGTCACAATGAGATTCTTTGACTTTTATTTATTATTGTTATTTGTTTAAAAAGAAGCACAAAGCGTTTTTTTTTTTAATTATTATAGTAAAAAGCAGACGTAAGTTTTCATTTACATTTATCAACCACATTAAAGTCGCCCCCTTACCCTGATGATTATCATGATTCTTATTACGAAGTGCAGGATTATCCTATTGATGCTGCACCGGTGACGCAACCGTTAGGATGCTAGCCTTTGGAGCTGCTGGGGTCGTGTTCGAATCCCGGTAAGGCATGGATGTTTGTGATCGTCAATAAATGTTGTTATTTGTCTATGTGTTTGTGTTGTCTTTTCTTTGTGTGTCTCTTCTGCTTGCAAAAACTCTTTCTGTGTCTGTCCCACTTGACGAAAGCTCATAAGCGGTTCTCTGAACAAGTACACAAACTGGAATATATATGTACCTACCATACTATCTTATTGATTTTGGCTAAAAAAGGACCTATGCAGTACAAAGGACGACACCACATTTTCACCCATGTACAGGGTGTCCTAAAAGTTTCCGTACTCTTACTTTAAAAAAAAAATGTATGATACACTGTTCAAGCTGCAGGTGACAAATGGGCGTCATTTTTCACCCCGAGATGAAGAGGTACCATTTGGCACCCTGAGGCTTTGGTCCCGCTGGTGAGATAACGCCATTCACCCCTGGGGGTGCCCAGTGTCATCTTCAGTTTTAACAGTGCAACCAAACAACATGCAGCCAAACATATTTTAAGGTATCCTTAATCCTTCTCCTTAATTGCTAAAGTATCAAACTTCATGCCGGTGCATGGTTTGATGCTTTAGCAATTAAGGAAAAAGTAAAATTAATTAAAAGCTGAAACTGCGAATCGGTACATCTATACTTTAATGAATGTGTAAAACGTAATTAAAATGAGAAAAACATTTAAAATTACTTGTGTTTAACTTTGTTTTATATTTTAAAATGGCTCCACCAGGTTACTAAAAAACATATTTCAAACATATCTCCGCAATTTAAAGTGCTGCTTCGATTTATTAAGGTTTTTAGTGGTATTCTAAAATAGCTGTGGATAAATCGCAGAATTTTAAAGTTTGAAAGGGAAGATTGCTTATTGAAAAATACCGTATTGACTTTTCTGTGTGTTTAATTGAGAAATGTCAGATTGGGGCACATTTAAAACAAAAATGAATAGCTTGTGAACGGGTTTGAGAGGGAAATCAATATAAAAACAAAATTTTGAATTTACGTCATTGCCTTAATGAAATATTAAAAGATTTTATAAACACTTCTACACAAAAAACAGACATTGATTAAGGTTTATTGAATTAAAAAAAACAATTAAACAATCTGAAACAATTTTACATTGAAGTGCTAAAAAGTTTATTGTTGAAATTTAAATCCGATAGGAAAAGTAAAAATGACCTACAATATTCAATGTCCGATTCATCCTTGGATATTTCTTTCACAGATAGATTTCTGTCATTTTCATTTTTTTTACACTTTTTACCGCTCAGATATCAAAGTTTATGACTAATTTGAATTGAAAACTCACTTATTTTTAAATACTATAAAATGGAAGTTTTCAGACTAAAACAAGCACAGTCACTTATAACTTCTTCTAAGTATATCCATCAATTGGTTTTGAAAACTATCACTATGAAGGTAAGATTACGATATAAAATAAATCGGCGAAATTAAAAATTTTACTTACATTTAAAACTGTTAAAATATTTTTAAATTTTAATGAATAAAATATATATTCAGCTACGCAATTGTTGGATATTTTTAAAGAAACAGACATATAAACTACAAAATTTAAAATTATGCTTCACACTAAAATAAGATATACACAATTCCGTGACGTAAATTGAAATTGGTAATTCTTAAAATAATTGTTTCTTGGTAAATAAAATTTGTTTAAGTATTATCATTAAAAAACAGATTTTTTTGCTAAACATTAAAAATAAATTCAATTTTACTTTCAATATATTAAGAAACAAATATGAATAATAATAAGCCGAACATAAAAAAATACAGTTAAATATACTCTTACTTTGTTAAAATCAAATACTATCATACAGAAAAAAAATCTAACAATTAAATTTTAAAAAAGATTATACGCATTTTTATAATTTAAAATGTCCAAGAAAATTTTTAGGTTTTTGAATTTTAGTACAAGCTTTAATAAAAAAACCGTTAATTTTGGAGATTGAAAACAGACATGTAAATCATTCAGAAATAAAACATCTTATAATGAAGTTCATCAACGGTAAAATCCTTCTCTGTTAAAATCTTTTAATTTAAGTATCAATCAACTGTGCAGTTGGAAAAGTTACACTTGGAAAATTGTTATATTTAAGTATTCACAATTACCTACACAAAACAAAAAAGAACTTGAATTTTCCCGATGCTTTTTATTTTAGAATTTCACTGTATATTTTCCCTGAAAATGTGTTTTTTATGTTAAAGGGTTATCTACTCGTCGCTTTCACACTTACAATTCAAGCTGTCACGCATGCACTAAGTAATGCTCCTCTGAGTAATTACAGGAACTACAACCCACTACAGTACCAGGTATGAAAAAGATTTTTAGTTTTAAAAAAATACTTTATATATATATATATATATATATATATATATATATATATATATATATATATATATATATATATATATATATATATATAATATATATATATATATATATATATATATATATATATATATATTGAAAATATTGTAACGATAACACATTTGTGTTTAAGATTTGCTGCTTATACATAAAAGTATACGCAATCAGCATGTCATGTTGAATGTATATTTTTCGAAAATTCTCAACAATATAAACTTTTTTTCCTTCTATATTTTTGATACAACCTATTTTATATTATATTTTTAGTACATATCTCAGAACATAAGCACTAAAAAAACTTTGATAGTCGAGTATGGATGCATATGCCCTGCTATATCTTCATCGCTACTGGAAAAAGATATATGTTAACTTGTCTCCAATCATCAACAAATAAATATTTAAATTCAATAATTAACTCATTGTATCTCATAATATTTAACTCATTGCAACGAGTTATTTTTGTGGAAATTTCGAAACCAACCCCAAAGAATTTTATCTTTCAAAAGTGTCCAAAATAATTTGATGCTGCATCAAAATATGCTCACATTAAACTTATAATATCTCTATGTTAATCCAACGGAAAAAATTCTTTTCAAATCCAAATTACCCCAACTGTATTAAATATTTTTTGAAACAGCATTTTGTGTAGCTGGCTTTCAGGGCTCCATATAATACCGCTTTTTGAAATTGGTTTTAGTATTTTTTTAAATTTTCAATCAATAAATTTTACAACAAAATATTAAAACTTAAAACCAAATCCAGAAAGTGAAATTATATAGCTCTGTAAGCCGGCTACATTTATTATGAAAATAAAGTTTGTAAAAAAATAATCAATAAAGCTGGAATAATTTATCTTGGGGAATTATTTTTTCCTATTGGATTAGTACAAAGACAGTGGAGACCCTTTCCTTTACCCCTTAATAACTCCTCGTAAAAGATCTCATCTGATTGATGAGACATGTCATGTCAAAGGTACTCTAACAACGATGGAAATCTTTATTTACAGGGTCAGTTGGGTTCACCACGCCTGGCCATCTCAGGCCGAAGAGACACAGTCGAAACCCTACAGCATGAACAAGGCAACATATACAGAGGACAACGCGAGGGCCGATTCTTGACCAGGAACCAGGGAGACAACTACAGAGGCATCCAGTACGCAGTACAGCCCCAAGGCCAGTGGTCAGCCATCAGAGGGCAATCCCCAAGTGGCTATTCCCAGGGCATCAGAAGATACCAGGACGTAGATTCTTATGCCTATGGCGGAAGACAACCTACTCAGATCCGTTACAGTGCTCCTTTGGCTAACACTAGAGGGTTCAGTCCAAGATTTGATGCCTCAGGAAACCAGCAAAATGAGTATAGATATTATTGATGATATAAATGCAGGTTCTGATTGAAATAGATCACAGATGGGAAATAATTGTATGTAAATGTTTATGTGGTGTTGGGTTTTTGAATAAATAAATTGCATCATTATATTTTGTGGTTCTTGTATTCTATATCTTTTTTTTTTTTAAATTAAAGTCATAAACCTGTATCTCTAGTTCATTGACCTATTAATAATTTTCAATCCAAACTATTATATTTTTCAAACTCAAATAATCTTTTAAGTTTAGCAGTATTTTAGGTGCTTTTAAACATTTAATGTGGTTACTCATAATTAGTATTAAAATAGTTCTTTTCTAAGAAATAAAAATTATTTTTAGAATAACATCAGTCTGCTTCTAAACAACTCAATTCCTTTCTCTTTGAAAAATCACACTATATTACTTTCTTTGAAAGTAAAACTAACTTTTCACATGACTCTTTACTTTTCCTATAAATTAGCAAGCCTAAGATTTCAAAGAAACACTTTGTCTTCTTGTTAGCTCTAAGGATACTTTATTAATTTTATATTGGTTTTGCTGTAGAAATTCTGTGTTATGAGTACAAATTTAGTTTACCAATGACACAGAAAGTTCAACAATATGGTTTAAACTGAACTAAATCTCAGTTGATGTTCAAATGTTGTGTAAACTTATTCCCAGCTGATGAACTGCATATTTATAGACAGTAGGCAGATATTTTCAATTGTCAATTATCTCATTACAAACAGTGTTTATTTTTTACACACATTGAAAAGAAAAAAAAAACCATTCACTAGTAACACTATTTTATTGAAAACTTCAAAGCCTTACATACAAATAAAACATTATTTCAAGTTAAAGTCCAGATAATACTGAAATGTATGTAATTTAAAATGTTAAAACATTAAAATTAAATAAATTAAATGTACTTAAAAACTATTGAAATACAAGTCTAGTTTGTCCTGAGACGCCTTCATATCCTAATCTTCGTTTTACTCTAGGAGTTAAAGGAATACTTCCTAAACCTTGAGAATCTAGTGCAAAAAGTTAAATAATACTTAGACTTAATGGTTATAAGGAGGTAAATAAACATGTTAAAATTTACATTGTATAACTATGTACAAATACTATTTTAGATAGAAAAAATCTTGAGATTAAAATGTTAGGACATCTATTCGAAATATTTAACTTTAAAGCCAAATGGCTAATTAGTATTTTAAATAATACTAACAAAATTTTAGAATGGTAAAATACCTTAAATTTACATCAATTCTAAATGTGAGATTAGTTAAATAAAGCAAATTTAAGCTGTTTGTTAACCTTTAAATAGATAATTATGTATTTTACAAACCTGACCACTGAGAAAACTGTTGATTTTTGAAAACGCTGCTATTCTCAGCCATTGCTAATGTTTTACTTTTCCCATTTTGTGAAGACTCAAAACAATTTTTTCTTATCACGAAAGGAAATACCTTAGCTTCTTTTCTGTTTGAGGACTGACTGTGACACATCGTTTGGCTGTCAAATGGGGAATTATACGTGACATCCTGCTTTGAAACAGTTTTTGAGGCCATGCCTTTCTGAATTCTGCACACTTTTTGAGAAACCGGAGGAGAATTCTCATCACTGCTTGACAGTTTTCTTTTATTACTGTTATACTTAAACTTATTAAAATCCAGTGATGGTCTTCTAATCTTTTGTGGAGAGTTATCAATAGAACGATTTGACATGGAATGAAATTGGTTTACGGGAAGATGCACATTTCTATGTTCTATTTGGGGAAAAAAACCAGATTCAGATTTTGTGTTTGATAAATGGCTACGGGGATTTACATAGTTGGTTCTATGATCAGTATTTCTCTCAAAACTTCTATGGCTATTATTTGATATTTGGGATGAGAGAGTCTCAAACGTAAAGGGACAATGGTTGTCTTCTTGCTGGTTCTCTTTGGTAATAGAATTGTAAAGCATAATAGAGCTTGAAATTGAATCATCAGTAGGTATATCATCTTCATCGTCATATGAGTTCCGTAGCTGCTCATACTTGTTGCATATCTTTAATGACATGTAATCAAGGTCTAGTTCTTGAAGATCTTTTTCTTGGGAGGGCGACAGAATAAAGTTTTGGTTTCCAAAAGCATCTGTTGTATATTTTGTGAGTTTCTTGGGAATTTCTAAATCATCAATATCTTCCTCTTTTTCATAACAAATTGCTCTTGAACTGCCAATTTGTTGTGAATAATTTAATTTTTCTGGAAAGTTAGGTTTCAGAGTGAAACTAGAATCATAACTGGAATCTGAAGAAGATCCATGGGAGGAATTTTGGGAAAACTCAGGCTGTTTCTCATATACTTCAAGTGATGGTAAAGAATATACTTTGTGGTTGGTGGAATAAAAACACTAAATAAAACACAAAGGTACTGTGTTATTTACACAAAGTGTAGATTGAACAACAGATGTTATAAAAAAAATTCCAATGAAAATGTTTATATAGCGCTTGTACATTTTTAAATATATATAAAAATAATGGTGTAACAAGATTAAAAGAAAATAACTGACGTAATAAATAAGTTTAACCAGGCAATGGCAAATTTAAAATATTTTCAGACAAATGTACCAATTAAAGATAATTTTATAAGGTTTCATTAAACTCCAACAAAGAGCCTGTAAATCAGAAAATGGTTATGAACCTGTTACTGCCATGTTAAATCCGAAGAGTTGGCAGATCAAATATACATATAAAAAAAGGAATTTAAACTTACTAAGATTTAAATTCAACGAATATCAATTGTGTTATGATATTAATTATGCCAAAAAAGTTACATTTGTATATATTAAGCTTCCTACAAGATTTTTTTTAAAATAAGTAATCGCTTCCTTACTTGTAAAAACCGTTCAGGAACTGAATCAAACTTTCTACACATCTCCTCAGCAGTAAAATTCAAAATTTCATGTAAATTGTAGTCAGATAGCAATAAATTAGCCCTATAAACATTAAAAAGTAACAGTTACATGTAATCATATTAAATCAAAACACAGAGAACTAAAAATAAGTTTTCCAAGATTACTTGAAATTACCATTCCTAACAATTTTTCAACCTGATACTTACACATATGTAGTATCAATGCGCAGAAGGAAAAACTCTTTTAAAAGCTTTAATAAAATAATACAATAATCTGCTTAAAAATAATAGAAAAATTTAAATATTTAATTGAGTATATTAAAATGCAAGATAGGTTGTTATTTGATATATTATTGTCTTTTGATTGCTTCAAGTTGAGACAAAAATAATTTTAAAAAATAGAAATGCTGAGGTCTGGTTATTCATATTATTATCCGGTCATGATAAATTTATTATTAATAAAACCACTGTGCATATAAAATATTGCATGTGTCAAGAAGTTTCATACATACTGATACATTATATTCATACTGAAGATCACAAGGATCTTTACCCATGTTTATTACAACAATTTAAGTTAACAATAATTAAAATAATTTCCAAGATAAATACAAACTTAAAAAAAAAATCTTGTAAATGAAAACCAATTATAAACTACAAATATATTAAAGGTTAAAGCAATACTTAAATGGTTATTAGTATAATTTTTTACATTTTAATTATAATTAACTTACACAAATGGGTTAAGAGATGGGAAAGAGCACAAGAAAATTTCTTCCTAGTAACAAAAATAATTGAAAATATTAGTAAACTATCCAATTTAATAACATTAAGACAAAACAAGTATTTATAATATAGAAAACAAAGATCATACACATGACTATAATCTAACTTGCTACTCTTTTACGTTGTATTTGAATTTATTTAAAGGGACAGTTAAAGTTACAAACCTTTGTTACTTGACTTGGCACAGAAATCTGTGCTTTAACCCCTCCTTTGCTTAACAAGCTTGCACCGGAAATCTGTTTTATCAAGTCAGTTGTTTCCTCAACATTATTAGCGAAAAATATCTAAATAAACAAACATGTAAACTTAGTTTAAAAGAAATATATGCATTCTGTTAAAATAGTATGAACCTTAATTTTTCCGCAATGTTGTTGTCTGTAATTAGTAATTACATAAATGAAACTTAAAATTTGTAGTTTAAAGGAATGGATTGAATACGGCTTATTATATTTATGTCCAAAATTCCCCAAAATTACTTTGTTGAAACTGTTGTTGTTAGAACATTGGTTAAGATTACTTGTATGATAAGATAAAAAAATTGGTGGGGACAACTGGTAGTAGAAGCCGACACTTTTATAGTAACCAATTGACTATGAAAATCTTAACAGCAAAAGAAGAATTCATTACACATAAATACCCAAACCACTTTTCAATATATTTTAAAATTTTCCGTACAATACAACTATAGACTAAACATTATGCACCAATATCTCGATTGACACTAAAAATTAATTTTGTCTGATACAGTGATACACTTTCAAACTTAAAGAAATTTTTGAAATGAAATGTATACTAAATGGTTACAAACTTGACAACCACATTTCGTGGATTTAAAAAAAAAAAAAACACTGTCAAATATCAATCTTATTATAAGCTCACAAGATGGGAAAAGTTTTTTCCATTGTTACCTCCTAATACTATTTAGAGTAACAAAATTATTAACAAATAGATGAATTAAAACTATAAACCTTTATTTTATATGATTGATTTCTACAATCAAGATGAACCATTGATAAGTAAAACTTGTGGAAGTTATTTTGAGTTTTCATACATTTTAAAGCATCTGAACTTCTGTAATGAAGATAACTATTAAAGAATGTAGTTGCACATAAACATACATTACTAGTATGTCATATAAGTTATTATGTTTAATATATAAAATGCAACAGTTTAAAACCCACCAAATAACAATAAAGCACAGCAGTTAGTAAGTTAAGTGAATTGTATTATACTAGATTAAAATAATCTCGCGAATGTTCCGTAAATATAAATTATTAATTACATAACAATAAAGTAAGGGTTAAAAGAAAGCAAATATCCTGACTAACTTTTTATCAATGTAGCTTTGAATGATAATCCAACAAATTTCATATTTAAGATGCAAAAAAGATATTTTTCCATACAACTTCTCAGCCAACTCCTCAGCAGAAAAAAAAGTATTGTTGACCAAAATCAAAGCAGATTTCTCATCAACTACAATATCAGCAAAATGGAGGTGAGGAAGAACTTCTGCATAATGTCGAATGCATATTGTATATTGAAACCTGCAATGATTTTTATGTAAATTAAGTCCAATTAAATAAAAACTAAATATTTGAATAAAAGCTAAAAACTATACTGGCATAATTACTTAGATTCTAATAAATAAAGAAGCTGGTACTGAGGTGTAATTGAAGATGACACAATAAGCAATTTCGTGTCTTCTTTGGAAAGGTTGGTAGCTGCTTTGTCAGAAACTAATAATAAAAAGAAGTAAAGTTATTAAAACTTTATGCAATTAAAGAAAAAGCAACATCAAGGATTATAACAAAATCTCTATTATCAAAAAAGCTAACTTACTAACAAAACACTAGTTGCGTTTTAAAAGTCAACAAATAATGAAGACTAACTTTTTATTTAAATAATTTCAAGTCCCAAATGCAAAATATAGTTGATTTAAAATTTTTATTCTCAGAATATTACGAACCCTGATTTGAGAATATTGCACAGGGTACCATACTAAATAAATAAAAACTCAAAAATATTAAATTTTTAATTTTGCAGACTATTTCCTTTTAATGAAAATAATTTAAATCTTTTCGTTAACAAAATCTTTAAGCATAATAAGAATTAATAGCCAAAAACTATACCAGAAAACAACAGCTCTCTCTCTCTCTCTGTCATATTTAAACCAAGGTTACATACAGACTAAATAAAATCGATGTCCAAATGTCTCACTGCTAGTTTAACGTTTCACATGAGCTACACTTTAGTGATGTGAAATGCAGCACACTTATTTTTAACAGTTAACCTTCTAAGCCCTACTGGTACAACATATGTACCAGCAAGGGACATTCCTTTGACAACGGACCTGGTACAACGTATGTACCACTCGCTGCGACCCCCTTTTTCGCCAAGCTAGTTGTCAATTTTGACGATTTGTAGTAACGCCTTCGTGAATTCATGACAATACCGTCTTTGCGAAAGGTGAGTGTGTCCTGTTCTGGACAAGCCTTGGCGTTGAGTTCTATAAAATTTTGAAGAACTGTTGCCAACCTGTCGCCAATGCTAAGTTGTTAGTATAAATTGTAAGTGGGTAATGACTGGTTTGAGCTTATTTAAAAAATTATTAAGACTGATCATTTTAAAATAATATTTTAAAAATATATATTATAACATAACACACTAACAAAACCTTTCACAATTGGAAACAGTTTCCTTTTAGTTGGCATTATGTATGATGATCTTGAATTTTAAAACAAGTTTCAAAACATAGTTTCATTCGAGCAAATCATCTATTGGATGAATTTTTATATGTGATGGAAACTCAAGCAATTGTCTAACACTTAGTTTTAATTAACTATGGTAAGGAAATTAAAAATAAAAATGAATATTTTTTGATAAATCACTATTAGATAATTACTTGATTATTAATTACATTAGATTATTGATTGATTGTTATTTTATGTATTAAATGTAAAAATGATGTGTTTCAATTAGTATTTAATAGTCTATCGGAGTTTCTAAGGGACACGCGATGTTAAAATTTTGATTGAAAGAAAAAAAAACCTTTTCAATGCTTATCCTGCCCCATTTCATAACATTGAATGTATTTTTATTATTTGAATTAAATTATAATATATTTTTTAAGGTTTAAATGATAATTTCTTGTTAAGCAACAAGTATGCCGATTCTGAAGAAAATGCTAGATGCAACCAAAATACTTTGAAAATTAAAAATTGTGTAGTGTTCTATTTCATTGTTATAGAATTATTGAAAATAAGCCAGCTGAACTAAAAGAGAACCTCCTCTTGTAAATATTCCTTTATTCATTTCGGTCAAATATCAATCTAAAACTATACAACTGTAGTTTATGTTTGCAACTTTGAATTTCGAGTGTTTGGGGAAAGAGGGGATGACAAAGAAGGTATGGTCAATAGGGTTTATTCTGAAGCTCAATGCTCAAGCTAGGGGGAAGGAACCTCTTTTTGTTATAGGTGACAGGTTCAAATCATCAGTAATCCGTTTCAGTTGAAACTACTGTGGCCGTTTGTGAATTAGTCACGCACAATAATTCCTCACTAAGAATAGGCTTTGTATGTTGCTTGCACCTTTCGAGGACATCTTTTGGAAACTGTCATAACGCCTTCAATCCATCAATATAATTACTAAACAGTTTAAAATGAAGCAATACGCAAACTTAGTAAATAGTTTCCAAGGAATGCATATTTGTCGTGGTGTGGATGTTTTGTATAATTTGTAACATTTTCTTGTCATTTTCTTAAACATTCATTGAAGTTAAAATAACTTAGTATTTTTTTTAAACTTTGAATAAAATAATTTCGTAAGGTTGTTAACGCTTGTGTGCTCGTCTGATGAACAAGCTTTAAACAGTTGCATTAATTGCATGTAGGAATGAACGCATTAGAAAAGCGGAAATTATAAAGATTACGATACGAGCCGTTATTTTGATTTAACACCATGTTGTTTCATCTATGAAACCCAATTTAAATTAAAATTTACATTATTTCCCTGAAACTTTGAAATTGAGCAGATAATCAGCGATTTATTCATATAGGGTTTAAATTACGGAAGCTGTACTTGCCGTGGACTTTTTTAAATAGTTAAAGTAAATTAAATTTAGGCCGCAATAAATATTGCTCTCTTTCTTCACGAAATGTGCAATAACAGTTGCAGTATTGCAGCCTTACGAAGTCGAAACATCACTAGATAGTAAACCTAACGATCGCATGTCAAGGGGTTGAACAGGGCTTGGCAGTTGAAAGGGGTCTTTCTGTGGGGTCTACTATTGTGGCCAGAAAAAGAGAGGGGGGCGAATCCTGAAAATTCTTAGTAGCCAAGGGAAATTTTACTCAACCCAAGATAGCAGGCTAAAGGTTAAGTTATTTAACATTGTTTACCTGGAATGATACAGTTTTGTATCTCTCTCAAAGACTTAAAAGGCAAGTTGATGACTCTGACAAAAGCATGAGGAATGTTTTGTTCACTGCAAGTCTGTTTCCAAGGAGAACTATCGTCTGGCTCAAATTCAATTACAAAACTTAAATCTGACCAAGGGATATCATTAGAAATTGAAGATGAATTTATGAAATACACAGTTTCTTCTTGATCCCTAATTTTAAAAAGTATTAGTTATTCATTAAAGCCATAAAAATATGTATTTTTTAAAAATGCGATTTAAAACCTTATAAAAAAGGGTACATTAATAGAAATATTATAGCTCTTTTTTCACTAAATTAAAAATCATGTTAGAATATCATTGAATTTGATTTATATTTGAGCAAATAATAAACACTAATTAAACTTTAAAACATTTGTTACTAGAGCTGTCATCAACAAATATAATACTAATAATAATGAATACAAAACGAAAATAAACAAAATATAGAACACACAGAAATAAGGCTTCAAAGTAAATGGTATAAGAATTAAAAAAAAAAAAAACTTACTTAAAAATCAAGGTATCAAAACTAAGAATAACATTTTCAGGAACAAGGTGTATTCTAAAATTTATCTGGGTTTGCTTTATCACCCTATCAAATGCTGAGAAAATTACTTGCAAGTTCTTTTTCAAAATTATTATAACCTGCAGAAAAACAAATAATTTTTAAAATCAGTATACAAAAAATATTACAAGACTTAAAATCTCATTGAAATACTCTTTTGCTGAGTACTGCAAACTCTATAACTAAAAAAATAACTATTTAACTATAAGTATACCTAAGAAATACATTTTAGTTACTTAATTAAGTCAAATTTACAAATTGTATATGAAATAGAAAACAAATATTGAGGTTCAGAAATAATGTAACACGTATTTAGATTTCAAGTTGAATCAAAGAAAGCTATAATGAAGTTAATATGTTTTTATTAAATAAATATGAGTGAATGAATATCAGTTACAAATTTTATGATATTTTTTACAGTAGCAAGTCTCAATTAAAATAGACACTATGTAACATATTTTTTTTCATTATTACTTTATTTAGAAAACTATCTCAAAAGTAAGATGTACAATATAGAAATTACAAAAAAAAAAAAAAAAACTTGCATTAGCTTGTGCAAAGTTATTTAAATATAAAAATGTATAAATGTATACTTATAAAATTTAAAATTAAAATATACATTAGAAGTTAATAGTTATTGAGTAAGGAATTTTTAAGAAAATGTGTGACATAGAAGATACGTTAAAAATAGGATAAAGAATATTGGGTTATTTAGACATTGTTTTCGACATAAACAAGAGTAATAATATAAAAATAAATCGTTCTTGCTTGTCAAGAGAATAAAATATTTTATCTTTCAATATGGTAATATAAGAAAATCTTCAACTAATTTTTATTTCTTTAAAAGACAATAAACACCTACTTATATGTTACAGTTTTATACCTTAAATTTAAGATTATTTTCCTTGCAAAATTCATGCTTCTCACAAAGATATTGACACAACTGTTTCACTTTAGGATGTACAGAATTATTTTCAAAACATTCATCGATTTCATGCTCAAGATTTTCAATAAGTTTTTCATAAAATCCTAATTAATACATAAAATTAGATACATATAGAGACGTTTTTAATTCATTACTCTTTTAGGAATTCACTATTTTTAAGGATTAAATTTTTTTCAAAAAATTAAATTTTTTTACTGCATTTTAACTTAATATTTTTAAAGTAATCATATAAGCCTATTTAAAACTAATAAGACATATGTTGAATAAGCATATAAAAATTTAATTAAGAAAAGATCAAAATTGTATTGAGAAATATAAGAAGAGATTGAATAAGCCCATGAAGTACTTACTTTTAATAAGACCTTTATGAGTTTTATCAAATGCATGCAACACTAATAAAGCTTGATGAACATCGAAATGAATGAGGCACTCTATGGTTTTCAGTATACCATGACAAAGTAGAAGATGATAAAAATAGTTACTCATATTTTCTGTAAAAAAATAACGATCATTAAAATTGATTTTTTTATAAAGAATTTGAAATTTCTTGGCTGATCTTACATGAAATTACCGAAAATAAATTTTAAATTACTAAACCCTAAATATGAGTGTTTCAATAAATCACAATAAAAATATATCAAACAAAAAAGGAAAATATTACTTCGAATTAATTCCTATTAAGAAAAACTTAATTTTCAAAAATAAATATATTTGCCCCTTTGGTATTTTTACTTAACTTTCGAGGGCATTTATTTACCTTATCTAATACCACCAAAGCATGGAACACGCCAAAAATGAATTTTAAAATTTATACCTAAACAAAAACAAAAATTTTATGATTATTATTTATTTATTATTATTTTTTTAACTTCATTCTTTTCTATACTTTACTAAAAACCAACACATTTTAATTGGATAATATAACAAGCATATTAATTTATTAATATGGAATGGAATGGAATGCAAATGCGCCCTCTAGAAGGGAAGGGCGTAGGCTATGCAGCCCATTACCCCGCTCGCCAGAAGGGACAGTCACAGGAGACACACAAAGAAAGGACGACACAAACACATAGACAAATAACAACATTTATTGACAAGTACAAATATCCATGCCTGACCGGGATTCGAACCCGACCTCAGCAGCTCCAAAGGCCAGTACGCTAACCATTCAGCCACCGAGGCGGCAATTTATTAATAAATACTAATGAAGTTAAATTGAATAAGTAGTAATTACCTTTAAGGTTTTTATCTTTACAGGTCTTAACTTCTTGATTCAATAGAAAACATGTCTTATAAGGTGGAATATCCGCTAATGTTAAATTTGGCGAGAATGTGAAACTATCAGTAATCATAAGGGATTGAAGCACAGGAACAGCAGTTTCTTCAAGATTTAACAACATTCTTGTATAATTTTCTAAAAATAAAATGGACATCATTATTTTAAAAACAGTACATGAAATTGAGGATTTAATAAAATAAATTTCCAGTAAAGTTAAATACCAGGAAGTTCAACAAGCAAATCCTTGATTTCCAAATGAACTAACATAGGAATACTTTCTTCGTCAAATTCTTTGGATGATAATTTATCTTCAGTGGACCTCGATTCCTTTGCTTGTAACTTGGAAACTAGAATTAAAATAGTTTAGAGTTATATTGACCCTTTCCACTCCAGGAAACACATTACAATGCTTTTGTTGTTTAATATTAGATGCATTCCTGGTAAATAATCAAGCATTTAACTTATAGTTGTCCTATATATACATTTCTTTTGTTGTTAATTAAAGATTCATAAAAGGCACCTTCTTTTATCAAAGACAAAACATTTTATTTAAAAAAAATTTAAAAATCTAAAAAAAATTTAAAACTTTTCAAAGTGAGCATTTGTCATATTTTAAATTTCTTGGAAAAGCAATTTGAATGACAAACCGAATGGCAAAAAAATAAAAACCCAAGGGTTAAGAGTGTCAAAATCCATTTAAGCCCAGTACACTTATTAAATAACAAATATGTGTCTTAGTTATTAATATTATGTAATGAACACATTGTAAATCTTGTAGGAGCGTACAAAAACATTCTGCCAGATGTCCTAAAGTAGACATTTTAGAAAACATTGTACAAATCATTTTATTTAAATTAAAATTATTTTTACTATAGTTAATTTTTAAAAACAAATATATAGAATTTGTATCCAACAAAATACATGGATGTGAAAAAATACTATAACACTTACATAAATTATCATACTGCCTATAAAAAGCAGAGCCAGATGAGTCTTTCAAGGAATCATCAGTTTTTGAGTTTGAGGATTGAAAAGAAAACTTCCTTTGAATGAAACCTGATAAGAGGTCCACTGGTCGTGAACGATTTAAATTACAAGGCTCCATTTTATCCAAATTTCTTTTAATAATGTTATCAGTAGGTTCTGATGTTGAAGCCTTACTATTGAAAAAAGGAGAGGGATTTGGATTACTTTCTAACTGTGCCTTTCTTTCAGTCACACAGGTACTTTTCATATCAACATTAGTTTGATATTGTAAATTGGAAAGTTTTGCTTTATATGAATTGATTTCTTCACTATTTAAAGTTGGTGAATCCTCTATACTAGTTTCGGTTAATTCTTGATGGGAATATTGATGAAATTGTGAAAGTTCTTCCATTGGAAATACACAAGATTGGTTTTGATAATCAGGCATGTCCCCATTTGTTTCGAGCTCTTCGAAATTATTAGCGATTCTTGTGTTTGTAGATGGATCTGGATGCTCATCAAGCATATTGTCTAATTCATCATTCTTTGTATTCATAACATCACCAAAAGTTCCACATTGGATTGCTTTTAGTTGAGTTGAAAACTGATTTAAAGGTTGGGACTCACTAAGAATATTATTTGCTGAACAATGTATATTTTGAGAAAATTTGTTGATAGAAGTATGTTCCGGAACTAGTAATGCATTTGCACCAGGTTTATTAAAAATTTTGTTAGGCGAAAACAATTCTTCGGTTTTGCTTCTATCACCATTTATTGGTGAAACAAATTCATTAGATTTCTTTCCAATATTTACATAATCTTTTATGTGAATGTTACTGCTATCATCAAATATGTTCTTAATTCCAGATACTGTGTATTTGCAGTCTACCATTGAGGATCTTGGTAGTTCTAAAGAAGTATTTGTTTGTCCACATGCCTGAGATACATTTGTTATCTGTTTGTCATCATGAGGTTTTGTAAAAAGTTCCTCAGAGTATTCTTCAAATGTTAACTATAAATAAATAAGTAATAGGTTGGTAAGCAATCGAAACTATGTAAGGTAGAAATAAAACTTACCACGTAAATATAATATAAGTTTAAAAGTCTAGATTAATTTAAATTCTCAGACCTGAAGCCTTTGCATTTAATCCAATTTTTAAGATTAAATTTGTATAATGAAACATATTAATAGAAAAAATAGAAAAGAATATGGAATAAATCCACTAAAAAATATATGTCTAGTTGACATATAGAACTGAGATAATGTAACTATGAATAAGCATTAGTGAATGCATTGCAAGGATAATATAACATTTTAGCTATGTTTCATTTGCACAAACAATGCATATTTAATTAACCCTTTCAGTCCCAATGACAATTTTGCACCTTCATTTTAGAAAAAAAAAATTCTGATCATATATAGCCATTTATTATACCAAAAGCGTGTCATTCAATTCTTCAAACTTTTTTCTATTAGAAAATATTTTTTTATTAATCCCAATAAATGTCATTGATATTATTTTTAAAAAATTATGATCAAAAACATAATGAGGTCAAATGGCTTCATTGGAACTGAAAGGGTTAACTGTAATTTATTTATAATTTTGTGTAGTAAACATATTGCACTCTGTACATAAAGGGGACAGATCTTTCATTGGGTAAACATGGCAAATATGTCAGTCTACCGAGCACACCAAACACACACATGTACCTCAAAGCTGAAAGGGTACATTTATATCCAATTTTATGTATACAATTTGCTGATAAAATGTTTCGGTAAAAAGTAATAAAATTAAGGGTACAGTTTCAAAACTCAAAGTTTAAATAATTAAAGTAAAACTCTAAAGTAAAAAATATGACACAGGGAAATCCACAATAAGTTATACTATGTTCATTTAAAGGGTTACTTTTGCAACTTAACCCTTAAAATGAACTGTGTACCAAAATACATTTATTAACTTTTTAAAAAATATATAATTTTTGCTTTAATAAATAAGGCTACTTTAACACCCAAAAATGAAAAGACCAAATACAGTTATTAGTTCCTATTCCAGTTAGATATTAACAACAACAAAAATTACCTCAGGTAACTCCAACTCTTCAAAAGTGATTTGCTGATTAATACAACCAAATTTATGTGCTTCCTGTTCTGGTTTAACATTACTGAAAAATAAAAGTTTTTGATAAACTTAACATAAATATTATTGTTGGTGTTAATTTGTGAAACAAATAAATTAATGAGAAAAAAACCTCAATATCATGTCTAGAAACTATAAGAACCTGGGAACAACAGCAATAAAAAAAAAAGAAACACAAATATAATGTTTGAATACTAATAGTGTTAAGACTCCATTGGATTAATACAAAATAACAACCAATATTTAAAAACAATATATTTATTTAATGCATTAAGGTAATTTATAATTTACTCACAAAAATTCATGATCTTCAAAAGTTGAATCTTCAAAGTCAAATGGATCTTCAATATCCATAATAGGAAATACTTTTAGCAAATTTTCAAGAGAGGGACAATAGTTTCTAGCCCTCAGTAAAGAAAAAGGAACTTGTGGCAAATCCAAAAGTGGAAGTTTTCCTGTAATTACAATATAACAATAGATATATAACTATCAACTATTGAATATTTAGCTTAACATTTACCTATTGTCACCTTATACTACATCAAGAAAATTTAGATGAAAAAAGATGCTGATATTTAAAAAATATTTTATAAAAATTAAAAACATATTAAGAAAATACGTTACGTTTGTTTAAATTATTTCAAGAATGAAAATAGGAAACTCCATTTTACACTCAAGATAGTTACAATGTCAATTTTTATATTTCCTATGTTTAGCCATTGAATAACCCACACATATTGTAGAAATTCTAATTTTACAATAAACCAGTTACTCCTGGAATTTCTTACAAAAATTTCTTTTCAAAAAAACTTCTCTTAAAGAAAGCTTGATGGGAGTTCATTTGAAATAAGTATATTGATAAGTAACACAGCATGGGAGTTCAGTTCGTTTTAAATAAGTATATTGATATGAGTAACACGGCATGTAAAGAATGCTTAAGAAGGAAAACGTTCTTGCACTGTCCACATTCAAAATAGAATACTCCTAGCTCAGATTAAACGAAACAAAATCTGGTCCTTGTTAAGGCATCTCGTCACAACTCATATTGTCACACAAAGATGTCTAGGTTTCTCAAGAACCATGGTGCAAACACATCACAAGCATGTGTGTGAATGCTGATTTAAAGCTAATTTTTTCAGGGAAAATAAAATTTTCTCTTCTAATGAATTGCTACATTCTTAAATTTGAGGTTTAATTATCAAACCAGGTAACAAAGTTACATACTAAATCAATTTTTATGATGAAAATTATTTATTATATCATTTCAATACTTGAGAAACTCATAGAAAATATTCATAAAAAAAAATAGTAATAGTTAACACATAACATTTAATTTGATTGTGTAAAATTTTGAAAAAAAAAATTATAAAAACATGCAATTTAAGGAAATAATTTTATTAGTTTTAAAGAATGCGTTTACAGTGGAGAAACTCGGTTGAAATCACAGGCCAAATTCCTATTTTACTCGTCTTAAATAGAGCTCTGCTGTTTGTTTATATGTTTATTGTGATTGTTTATATGTATTACATAAATTTTGTGATAAAAAAATCTTGTAACCCCCAATCAATAGCTAAATTTCCTTAAAAAAGGCAGCATACCCTTTAAAATAAATTTTTTATTAAAATCTAATACTGGTACATTTTTTTCAGTGAATCAAAAGCTTTTTGATTAAACATGAAATAAGTCTTAACATACATTGTTCAAGAAATTACAACTTAATTAACCTGGGATAGTACTAGCAGAAATCTAGAAACAACAAAAAAGCTATTAACTGTCATAATTTTGAGCCATTAAGCAAACAACAAAATAGAGTTTTGAGTTGATAAATTGGGTTTGTTTGAATTATCATTACATTAGAGCAACACAAGGGCTATTATTGAAGATGTGTCTTCACACACACATTTATAGGTCGGCAGAAATTTTGCCATTTTTGAAACCCACACCTGGGACTTCTTGCATGCAAGGCCAGTTGCTAAATTAAGAATGTGTCAATCTTAAAACTAAAACAGTCAATATTGTATGCATAGTGCAACCATACTATCGAGTTAATGGTGTGCATTTGGCACAAATTCTACTTTCTAGTAAAAATGTATACAAGGAATTCTCACCTATCTTACTTAGAGATATTAAAAAACTTTACATACTGTCAGTGCGGGTAACTTTGGTCCAAAATCATAGTGTTTTATACAAAAGAAAAATTAAATTACAAAAAATATTTAAACAACTTAATAATAATTACTCATTCTGAGTATTGTACTTCCAGGAATAATTTCCAAACATTTTTGTCAACATTTTATAAATAAAAAAAAAATAAAATGGTGTTAGTTTGGAATACATAACAAACATCCTTCTGGCTGTCTTACTGAATAAAATAGGAATGTTAATATATTTAAACCTAAAAATAACAAAGTTATAAAGATACATAGTCATAACAAATGGTATCTAACTTAACATTTAAAAACTACAATGCATCGTAGAATGACATTACTCTATAAATACCAGCATTGATTGCAACTTAAAAGAAAAGGAAACTTTAATTTTAAAGAGGGAAAACACTTATTTTTGGAAGCAAGATTTAATAGCAAATATTTTCATCCAAAGCAAACGATTTAATTATATATAATCAATTCCAAACACCTAAAATCCAATTAGACATTATTTAGGATAAAAACTTTTCAAATTTAAACATTTAAATTCAATACATAAATAAGTAAAATTTTTCTGTTTAATTTAGGCACATACCAGGCAAAACTTTTCCTCGGTAGATGCTTAGTTCTTTTTCATGAAATATTTCTTCTTTATTGAAACTTTCACAAGAATATTTATTTTGACATGCAGGGTTCCTACCAAATGCAATAAAAAATTTAACACATAAAAAACAGTGATATTATGTATTACATATTTAAAATTGAAATTTCTTATGAGTAGGCAACCTTTAAGGGCAATATTGTACACAGCGTAAGGGCTTTGAAGCATATTTAATGTGCACTTCCTCTACGTGGGGTAATATTCGTTGTATATTTTTGGCTGCAAGTGCCGTTTATAAGTCGGCAGTTATTTTGGCAATGCCCGAACCTGAGACCATTCGCATGCTATAGGCAAACTCCTAACCAACTGGGCTCAGCAGCTCCCAATTTGAGTTATAGGTTTCATCAAAACCTTGTACCTTTTTAAGTGCACTTAGCAATTTATCAGCCATAAATAACATTTCAGCTACTTTTATATCTAAAAAAAATCATTGATAATAGAAATATGTAAACAACCCAGTTCAATAATTAAAACTTACCAATTGAAATCGTTAGGGAATGGCTCGGTATTTTCAGTAATAAGTGCTATAGATTCTTCAACTTTTTTAGCTTCGCCAGAAATAAAGGTTGCATCATATTGTACTAAAAAGAAATGCAAATACAGATTAAACAGTTTCTGTCAAAAGATAATAAAAGTTTCATCAGCATAGGATAATACAATGAAATAAAATACATAAAAGTATTAGGTACTTTTCCATTTTGCTGGTACAAGTGATAATGCTACCAAAGAGGTAGAACGGCTGCCAAATAGAATATTTCCAATGATAACCTTTAACTATGTATTGTGAAGTGAGACCAATGAATTGTAGCAACGATACTAATCTTGGACACAAATACTTTATTTACAAAAAGTTCCACAGCTCAACATTACAAAATAAAGCATAAATTAAGGCACAACATATGGGTTAAACACCAAATTAGAGAACATGGAACAAGACGAGAATACATATTTACTGTTTACAGTCCAAATATATCTTCCTCACTGATGTCAGTTTTTGCATATGCAAATGAACAGCACGCTTGGGGGGATAGGTCTACCATAACAGGATAATTATGGCCCTGATAGGGAATGTCCGTGTTACAGTATACTGTATTTCGTAGCAAAAAAAATTCTGTTTGACATCAAAGATTAAGGTTAGGAAAAATATTGAACATTATAACTAAACTAACTGAACTTAACTAAAGTACTACAAAAACAAATAAAGCAAACTAATTTCACCATTTTACATTTGTTTGAATTATTAAAACTTCTAAAACTGGTAATCTTAATTAAATGGTTAATTTTTTTTCTTTTAAATACTAAAATTTCAAAAATTCATCTCTGAGAAACCAAACCATCCTCGATATAAAAGTGGTTCTAAAATAAATTTGAAGTACATTTTCTTGTGTTTCGAACAATAGGTGAAAAATGTCACATCATGCAAGAAGTTTTATTCAATTTACTATGGATTCATTAAATATATTTCAATGTGCTTAAGGAAGGTAAAATTTTTAATGTGGCTAGTAATTAATACACTGGTAGACAATTGCTAAGGACGATATGGTTATTTCAATATAAATTTGTACAAAAGCTTTCCAAATCAACACATTTAATACTGTAAGATTCCCAATACCTTACGTATTGGGAATCTTACAGTAGTAAATGGGTTCTTTGACATGAGTAATAAAAACAACACTCACTAAAAGAGAAATCAGAGGGATAAAAAAAAAGCTTTATTGAAGGAGAAATGGAATTCCATTCCATGCATCTCAGAGGTGGAAATGAAATTCACACGACAATTTTACGAGTGCGCCAAGAATATTGATAATCCAGTAAAACATCAAATCTACGACATAGTTTTAACCTTAAAAGCCGGGTCCATTGACAACTGATCATTAAATGTGATAAACGTCTATGTCATACAAGTGTCGTCTTGTTAACCAGTTAATGAATATTCACCGATGTGTGCTTCTGGAGCCGTATGTATCACGTATCCGCAATATATCATGTTTAATGAATTTCCTATGTCGTTGTCCGTTGATGATCCGTTTCTGCATGGTCATTTTTAGGCCACAGCTGTGTTGTAGTTTTAATGTTTTACTGGATTATCGATATTCATGACACACTCATGAAATTATAATAAGTGAAAGTCCAAAATTCATCTCCACTACGGAGATGCATGGAATGGAATTCCATTTCTCTTTTACTTTAATTAAAGCTTCTTTTATCCCGCCCATTTCTCTTTTAGTAAGAGTTGCTTACATTACTCATGTCCTTACGTATTGGGGATCTTACAGTATTAAATGTGTTGATTTGGAAAGCTTTTGTACAAGGTAATAATGAAAAAACCCTTTCGTCCTTAGCAATTGTCCACCAGTGTAAATGCACACTACCTCAAAAGTAGCAACAACATATTTAAAAATATATGTATAGATATTTGTATGCTAGTTTTACTTACTATTATCCCAAGGTGTTCTGTAAGCTTTGTCGGTTTTCAGTATACCAGCACCATTTTCGTGTAGTAGAAAAGTACTTTCAGGAATAAGTGTTTCTAATAAACATTCTTCAAAAGTATTAGAAATCTAAACAAAGAAATTACTAACTTTTAGATAGTAAGCTTTTACAACTTCATTGGAAGTACAGCTCTAGTATGCAGTTTGTAGCAGTAAGAAAATAAGATTGTCAAATAGCAAAAACTTTTGATATGGCAACTATTTATTTTCTCAACGCATGTTTATTTTTATAAATTATTTTTAGCAATCCTTCATTTAAAAGTTGACCAAAATGTATTCAAGTCATGATTCAAGTCAACACCAAGCTGTGTATAATATATGAGAGCCGTCTCAAAATCGTCTTCTGAATTTGTACATTTAAATGACACATATATTTTACTTTTAGGAAAGTTAAGAAAATTGCCAGGTTCTACTAAAATATTAATTAATTTTTTTTAAAGATTACTAAAGAGTGCCTAATCCTAATTGTATCTTTTGCTATTATAAAAACTTAACTATTGCAATAAAATTGTGTAGTTTAGTTTAATTAATTGACATCAAACAATGGGTAAGGGCAAACACTTTTTAATTCGATTTGTTTTAAGGCAGGTTTCGTTCGATTTTAAAGTTAATAATAAAATTTCAGCTTAGATGTTTGATTTTAAAATGTATATTTTTATTTGAATTTAAGTAATAAGTTAATAATAAGCCAATTAATTGAAATACATACCTCTTCATAATAGTCAATAGCTAGAAAACTACAGGATTTACAAATAGGAAATTGGGTCATTTTGTACTGGCGATCGCTTTGAGAACGAAATTATGAGCACTATTTTAAAATGTCGTAAAATCAAAACATTCAAAATCACTAAAGCTAGAGCAATATTCACAAACATTATTTAAACAATGAAAATATCGTGTAATGAAGAACAAAAGTTAAAATTTTTGCTGCAAAACTTAAACAAAAAATGCATCTAACTTGCATTAAATTAAATATGATTCAATGCTACATAGCATTTGTTTTTAAATAATACTTTCTCATTTATTTCTGCAGAATTTTCCTTCCTTTCCAAAACAAAATATTATGGAAAATCGTCTGCTGGATAAATCATGTTGCCAAGCACAACTACAAAAAATAATAATAAAACAAATTGAATAGAAAGTAGCAGATATGACCATTAGTTGCGCAATCCTGTACAGTGCAATACAGATTGTGCGATGAAGCCTTTTTTGCCGTTTTTGCAATGCATCACGGGATATTGGTTCCAAAAAAGACCGAAGAGTTACATGCTATGAAAAATGCAGTTTCAATATGATATTTTTTTTTAATAATTACCTCATATCTGACAGAAATTATCAATATATATCCAGCTATGTGGACTACTTATGCTAGTGTTTTTAATTAGTTAATATTAAATATATATTTTTTATAAGTCAAATTTATCTAATGGTGCCATCTGGTGGCTTAAGGCACGCGGTATGTTTAGGCATGCGAACTGCCTTATGGGATTAAAAGTACAAAAGTGGCTTCACCTTTTTCCCTAGGGGCAGTGAAAGAGTTAATTTCTAATGTACAAACAATATTTTAAAACGAAATCGGCATTGTTTCAGGTGACGCTTTTCCAGCTTTCACTAAAACGCTTCTTTCGATCGGAACTCCTATTGCAATTGGTGTTCTTTTTCCACGAGATATTATGATTTTTTTTATGGCTGAGAAGAGGTTATTGTTTTTTTTTTCGATTGAAGAGTAATCAAACAAATTATCCAGTGAATTTAATTTTAATAGCTTAATTATTAGATTAAGAGGGACTGTCAGTCCTATACACGTAATGCTTTATTTTTCAAATCACAGTTTCTTGAAAAGTATTTTTTAAACGTATGATCTGTTTGCACCAGATACGCAAATAGGGATGAAAGACAATTTAAAAAAGATTTGAAGGAACAATATCAATCAGTTTTTTAATTATTAATTTTTTTTTAAAGCTTCATTTTGAGAATCGTGGCGACATCTGTAGGACAACTTGGCTTAATTGATTAAAAAGATTTATTATTAATTTAAATAATTCACTCATGCATTATCTTTGTATGTAAATACAGAATTTAAATGATGCTTTTACATTTCAAGTACTTTTTATGACAAAAACGTTCATAACAAACGAGAATCTATGATTTTAAAATTTGATGACACACAAAAATAAATGTCGCCAAATCGTAGAAGGAAAAAAACGCCAATATCTAAATCGTTCAAACTGTAAACCTAAACCACATGGAAAAGTGGGCGGAGCTCATTATAAATCCAGCCAAAGAATTTCGTGCGACTTTTAAACTTGACTACTTTAGTTGTAGTATAGGTTGGATACTTTTAGATTAGATTTGGTTTAAATTATCGTCGCACTAGAGCTACACGAGGGCTATTGGCGCTTGGATACTTTTAGCTATTTTGATGTGTACAGCTGTGGAAAAAGTTCCCACTAGTGATTATTTCGAAAGTTAGTCATCCTATAGAAAACTTTTGACTTTGTGTTTATACATAACATCATGAGTTAATTACAGGGCAAAAAAATTGCATAAGGAGCCGTCTTCATATTAAAAATGCTATTAACTTTAAAATTTCCAATGGCAGCACCCAATTTTATAATTTAGAAATATTAAGAATCCTCATAAACCCTAAATCTTATTTTAAGTTACATTTGGCTGAATATTTGACGAGTTATTCAATCGAATCACTTGGTGACCTTTGGTTTACCATTTCTAAAATGACGGCCGTAGTCTGTGGGTTTATTGAAGGGAGAAATATAAACGTTTATTTAAAAATGTTTAGGGAGGGGTCCTGCGATGTATAGTCAATGAGGATGAAGCCCTGACGTTATTTTTAGAATATTTTATAATCTTTTTTTAAATTCGAAACATTTTTTTAATAGAAAAGAAGGTATTGACATGGTAGTCTTCCCAAAGTGTCCCGTCTGTCTGTCCTTACTTCGGTGACGAAATCTGTTCTATCCATCAGATCTTAAGAATCATTTTTGTCATCGAAAGATAGGACAGCAGGGACGTAACTTCATACTTTTTGTTCTTCTGTTTGTACGTCCATACGGACATCTGTCATCTTGTCATGTCTCGACGAACGATTCATTAAAGTAGCATTGGAATTTAATTTTTAGTCATTTAAATTACTGTTGCCACATCAGCAATGTCACGAAAAACCTTATTTGAAATGTTAAAGATTATTAATTTTTTCTTTGTAAATCGATTTGGATTGGAGTTATAAAAAATATACCATAATAATAATATACCATAATACCATAATACCAATATAATGTGATTTTTTTTAATGTTTATTATATTTGTTTACTAAGAAAGTGGTTCACAGTGTTACTTTTTTTTGCTTAAAGAGCTAATTGGTATTAATTTACAATTAAATTCCTTTAATTATCAGTGCAATTTGGAGTTATTTCATGTTTATCATTGCCAAATGTTCTGGATATATCAGGTTTTTTCAAATATTATAGTTATTGATAGTTATTTAATTACAAGAATCTCGTGTAATTTAAGGTGAGATTTTCAAAGCATTGCCAAAGATCACGGAAATGATGCTACAGGATGTGACTCGTTCAATTTTACATAATTATTCTTCAAACTTCAAATAAATTTAGCAAACTATAAAGATCATTTATTTAATTTGCGGAAGAAAAATCACGCAGTCCGACGCTATTTTAAAGGCCTTGAAAAGTTGCAAAAAACACGTCAAGATTTCCCGGCTCCAAAGGTGTGCAATGTAGAAAGCTTCTTTCAGAACGAATGTACAGATTAGTGGCGGGAGTAAGGCTTGTGATAAAGAGACCAGTGTCTAATTTACAAGAGCAACCGAATGAACAAATTGACAAACTGCCACTAGCAATACAAAAGGTTCCTGTGCATGTTTTTGAAGACCATAAACCCGCGTTTGTCTGCATCTTGCTGACCTTATTATTGCCTTTAAAACTGCTAATACGACAGATTCATTATACATTGGGGATTCTACTTTTGCATTAGTATGCCATTAGTTTTAACAAACATAAAGATTGCTACGCCAACAATTAAAAGTACGGAACTAGATTTAAGGGGTCATAGTCTTAAAAATGTGCAAAGAAGGTACTACAAAGCATAGTTTGATCTTTCATGCAATTTTTAACTACTCAATATAAAAGTATAATTTTTTTATATGCAATTCTATAAGATTTACTTATTATATAACAAATTTTAAAATTTATGAAACTTCAGCCAAAACTAAAATGAATGATAACAAACATAAGACTATTGGAACACATTGGGATTAGGCTTGCGCGCGAAATTTTGAGGTCAAAATTGAAGAAATGACAAAGAAAATGATTTTATATTGTACAAATATGTACAAACAAAGACTTATACCTAATTTCTAAACTCAATTTTAATAAGTAATTATTTTCAGAGCTTTTTTCTTAATTTCTTTTTCTTTAGAAAAAAGCTCTTTACATAAATTCTAATTAAAATTGAGCTCAGAATTTAGGTACAAGTCTTTGTTTGTACATATTTGTACAATATAAAGTCATTTTCTTGCTCATTTCTTCAATTTTGACCTCAAAATTTGGCACGCAAGCCTAATCCCAATGTGTTCAAATAGTTTTATGTTTGTTATCATTTATTTTAGTTTTGGCTGAAGTTTCATAAATTTTAAAATTTGTTATATAATAAATAAATTTTATAAAATTACATATAAAAAATATACTTATATGTTGAGTAGTTAAAAAGTTACATTAAAGATCACCTTCTTTGCACATTTTTAAGACTTCTATGACCCCTTAAGTGTTTAAAAAACTAAAAAAAAAACTAATTCTAAATCTAAATTAGTTCTAAACCCCTTATACTGTTTATGTGCCGAAGCTAAACTAGTATTCCGAAGTTTACAGGGATGACTTTAGAGCAGTTCATAGCGGTATCAAATCTCGGTAATTATAAATAGAAATATAATGTATTAGTACGAGCAAACCAGAAAAGAAAACAAACCAGAAAGAAATATTTCCTGAAAGATCGTAATATTTACAAAATAAATATAATTTATTAAACAAATAAAAAAATTAAATGAAAGAGAAATAACCAAACAACACAATTTTTTTTCCTCCAGAACATCGTCCGGGCTCGCAAAAGAGTACCGGAACCAGTTTTCGTTAGTCTAAACCTGATTACAATCGAATAATCTTTATCTTGTGATTGAGAAATCTTGCCGTGCTCCACTCTCCAGAAAGAGAAACGTATCCCCTTTTTTAAATTGCCAGACGTATCATTTGGCGAAAATTTGTAACGCCACCTGGCGAGTCAGAATCAAAATAAAGTTGCCTGATAAATCCTCTTAACGATGAAATATTGAATATATTTAATTTGTGAGTCGTTGTGGGCATGCATTTCAATATAAAAAAATAAGCATTCTATTGGTTTTGGGTGTTGAATGGGATATGACCCTGAAAGCAATTAACTTATTGATATTTTCGCTATTTAATTAATATAATTTGATGCTGAAATGTTTTATTTTAACTACAAATATGACAATGATATCGGTTCTTGAGAAAGGGAATTACCGTTAAAGTTTAATTATTATTATCGATGTTGTTAGTGTAATTAATTTACGCAATTATTTTTTCCAATTTCATACCTTTTACTTGTTTTAACCATACAAAATAGCCATAATCGTTTTTTTTATATCAAATTTCCAATAATGCAAAAAAAAGTTTTCGTATATGATTATCAGAATGCGTGCAAAATGTTATGAATCTGAACATCTTTGTTATAGTAACATCTTCTTGCAAGATTCGATGATTTATCGTTTTTTTTTTTTCAGAATTGTAAAAAAAATAACGATTGGATTCCTTACTTCCCATGTTATTGTTAGAATGTATACAATATTTGTTGAAATCTTCAAGTAACCAGAAATCCACGAATTTTGCAAAGTAAACGGCCCCATATCAGCAAATGAAGAAAATTATTTATTTAAGTTTAATTCATTTGGTTAACTTAATAAATTTCTAATACCTTGGCTATGAAGATAAATATGTAATTGCTCTTTTGTGTCAAAAACATTCTAAAATTCACTAAAATACATCAAATTTACACTTTTTTTTCTGTAAGTCGTGCAACACTAGAAATAAAACCGGCAATTTCCCTTTATTACTCAAATAGAAGGCAAGGACATGGCTTTTGCACCCGGCCAATATCGTCGATTTTCCTTTCTTCACTAAAAGATTTCAATAAATTATTTTAAGATTTAATAAATTTTCAGTTGATAGAACATTTAGTTTTCTCCTCAATGAAGCTATTTCAACACTCATCGAAAAAAAAAAACCTTGCTAGAGAAGTTAGCAAATGAAACGCACTAATAAGTTGCATTAAAATATAAAAATTCCAAATGTTTACAAGTTAGATATTAAATAAAAAAATTTAAAAAAAATATTTTCTAATCAAGTGATCTATATTACATAATTCTCTTATTTTTTCCCATAACGAGAGCTCTGAAACCCCTCGGATGATGTTTATTTGAAGTTAACCAAGTACTCTAACACTTTCATTAAAAAATTTTTTTATCTGCAGTTCATGCTTGGTCACCCGAATTGCAAAAAAAAAAAAAAAACCTTAATTGATAATCGAGGTAATAGTAGTGGTCGTAACCTTGCACTTATTACTGAATACCTTGTAGTAATAAAATAAAACATATAACTTAAATTTAAAATAATAAAAACAATGATATATCTATTTTTTAAATCATCTGTAATTTTTAAAAAAGGGATATGGACTTCTTGTAATTAATTGCCGCAGACATAATTGAACACAACTTCCGTTTATTCGCTCTCCTCCATCCCCCGTCACTTAACGGGTATTCCTCTTATAGTAATGAATAGTATCTTACTGCAATTTATCATCTTTAACTACCAATTTTTAATTTTTCGGACAGCCTATAGATCGAATTTACACTTTTTCATCTTTTCAATATGTTCAAATACCTTCCTGAATACTTCCGGACAACTTTTAAAAAGACGTCTTGAATCAAGTCACGCTTAAGAAATCCTGAAAAACGATATTTTATTCGCTCACGGCATCGAACCGTGCATAAAGTGTGAGAGTTCAAAACAACTCTCTTTGTCGATTTATATTAATATCTCAACCGATCAGAAGTAAAGAATATTTAATGAGAGGTCAGTAGTGGGTGCATTTCCGAGCGATTATTATTTTTATCCACTATCGGAAGATATTATTATTATTTATTTTTCCAATTTATTCTGACTTGGAGGTCTGTAATGATTTTAGAATAAAAGAATAAAGTTGATTTTGAAAATGTTTGTTAAGATGTTATGAAATGCGTCTACTCTTGTTTTCATAGTCTACATATATGGAGTTCATTTGATTCTTAAAGAATGCCACCAGCTGTCCATTAAGTTTAAATCATAATTTTTCATATATATGCTAATATAATAAACTAAGTATGTGACCCTCTTGTTTATTTAAAAAAAACTATTCGTTTTAGCGATTTATGAGTTTCATAATGATGATTTTCAATCCTTTTTATTTTCTGTTAAGATAATAAGAGGATTGTTATTAGTATTCCGAATGCATGTTTTGTTTTAATTAACTACCTTATTTGGAATATCTGGTAATCCATTTACCTTTTGTATTTTGAAATGTTCAAAGCTATGTGCTTATCAAACTCGAAACTTTGTTTTAAAAATGATTGTGAATACGAAATATTAAAAATTAATATGAAAACAAATTATTATTGCTCTTTGATGTAAGAATGTAGAACGATGATCAATTCAGATTCGAATTAAATAAAAATTGTAAACTTATTATCATCTTAATCTAAAATCTAAGTATTAAGAAATAAATTTATGTGGGAACTTCAAATTTTTTGCAAACATTGAGTTTTGCTACGTAATTAAGGGGACTGGGGAGGCAAAAAATGTCAAAAATATCGATTTTGGTATTTTAATAAAAAGTTATAGCTTGAACTTTTACATTTAAGAACATATATCTTACTTTTAACGATCCGAAACGAATTCGAAATACAGTTGGAGTTTTCGTAAACATCGAAATCCGAAAATCGTTAAGTGGAAGTTATTTCTTTCTTTACTTGCCTTTTTCTCCATGAGTGTTTTTAGTGGTTTGTCGTACATTCGAATTGTTCCTTGCGATTCAAAAATTTGTGTATTGCTTTGAAATTGTGGAAAATTGTTATTGATAATCTTTCAAACATAACTGTGCATGGATTTTGAAATCTGATAACATTTTTTAATATTTTACTCAGTTTTACTTTTAGCATATCACGAAAAAAATCAAAAATTTCCAAGTAACATAAATTTTTAATTCTAATTAATTAACCAATAGAACAAATGAAAAATCCATGCACAGTTTTGTTAACATATATTTAAATATCTTATATAAAAAAAATTTGACATTTTAGAAAAAAATTGAATAGCAAGGAGCATTTTTAAAAACAGTTAAGAAAAAGTAATTTTTTTTATTAAAAAAATATTGCATATTTTTCTTTTATTATTTTGTATTTTCTTTAAATTTTATGTCCCTGAACAAAAAAATTTCATCCATTTCGGTCTGTAACTTAAAAAAAAATTAATTTGCCTCCCCAGTCCCCTTAAATTCGATCAGAAAATGGCGTCATATTCCTTTTGCATCAACACATAAAATAAATTTTTAAAAATTATATTGTCCTTGATTTGTAAAATGTCATCATACGAATTATGTTCGATAAAGATCTCAGCCCAATTTCCCTCTGAATTATTAAATATTTTAATAAAAGGTAAAAATCTCCCCATAATATTTTTTATACATAATTTTTACTTGCCTTCTGAGATGCAATATATGATTCACCGACCTTGTGTATTTATCATCTCTTTTCACCAAACTCTACTTTCGATTTCTCAACGCTCCATTAGAACCTTTAATTTATAAAGAATGAAAACCAGAAAAAGAACTCTGTTTCTTTTGTTCGGGACTTTCTCCGAAATAATGTGAAGATGTGGGTCACTTTTCGGGCGTCCAAATCGAGACTCCTAGCCTTGACTTTTTTCCCATAACGAGAGCGCATAAACCACCCGGATGATGTTTATCTGAAGGGACCCAAGTACTAACACTTTCATTTAAAGAATATTAATCTGCAGTCCATGCTTGCTCACCCAAAATATTATTGCAAAAAAAACCTTATTAGATAATCGAGGTGGGTAGGCTTTGACTAATTTTTATTGTAGTAGTAGTCATAATCTTGCACTTACAGAAGACCTTGTAGTAATAGAATAGAATATAAATCAAGAACTTCGATGTACTAAAAGAGCCTTCGAATTAGCAAGCGTTGACTGTATAAAAGTTAAGTTTTCCTCAGGGAATACATCATGATCAACCTAGACTTTATTAATAGAGTACTTTTACGCAGAGCTATCAGATCATTGGAGGGGTAATAGGTCTCACTAGAAAAAGATGATGAGAACTTCCAATAACACCAATTTTATTTTTAAAAAATAGATTTTTTAAAAATTAATGTTATTAATTTGATTCGAAAAAAATGTCGATTAAAAACCATGGACGCAGAATCCAACCTTGATGACAATGACACATGGTAGCCAAACCTACCCTTAAAAACGTATATATCAAAAGAGCACTTTGATTCATGTTGTATTACCAGAGAATTAATATTGAAGTCGTTTTACTATCATACTTTTTATAGTTTTAAATTATCTAATATTCTTACTAAACTCTTTTTTTATTTTATGTGAATCAAATAAGTTGAATTATACTTTAAAGTTTCAATTGATTTGGTAATGAAGTATTAATTCATCATTTTGACTATTTTTAAAGAACCTATATGTATTGATAACAAGACTGCAGATAAAAGTCATATTTGCATTTAAAACTATAGGACGTCTAGAGATTTAAGCTAAGTAAATAATTTTTAGTTTACTTAAAATAGCACCATTAACTCAGATTTAAAATATGTACTCTTTTCAGTTCCTTTCGGATTAACTTATACTATTGCTGCTATATTCTTCTCTTCATATCGCTTTCGGACATCGCTAACGAAGCTCGGTACAAAAGGCTCAAACCATCACACTGTGTACAATTAAAGGGCAGACTGGAGATGAAGTAGGAGGATTAAACAATGCTTCAGATCCAAGTTTGCTTTGTCCACCTCTTTGTTACGCAAATATTTCGTAACGGTCGCTCTTTCGGCAGTTCAATTTTGTTTGGAGTTGAAGAACACGATTCCCGCTTTTGAGAAGAAAGTAGACGAGTGTCTTTTCTAGTTTATTTTTTAGTTCGGTGTAATTTGCAGTTAATGATATGGCAGCGGTGATTCAAATTTTGAATTTGAATGGAACTCGAAATTTCTATTAGAAATCAACAATGAAACCTTTTAATGGAATGATATGCATTTTTATAGGTTACCAAAACTAGATTTCAGCATTCACTGCAACACTTTTAATGTTTCACAATTTCTTAACCGTCAAAAAAAAATGCGTAGAGTTTCCCAAGCCTTTTAAATTATCGACACTTTTGATGAATGTAGACATATTGATGGCACGTGATGCAAGAACCTTATACAAATACTGTTTCCAAAATAATCATCATTTTAAAAAATACAGCTGCAAAGTCATTATAAAATCTCCCAGGGCTCTAATCAATAAGACAAGGTGCATCTACAACCGTGTTGCATAAAGTTTTGAGCCTCTACTTTGACGCTTTAATATAATATTATGTGAAAGGTCTATTTAAAAATCTCACATTCTTCACAACACAGTATAATAAGATGTAGGGAACATTCAATCCATTTTTGACTTTTGACAAACGTAAATTCAATAGGACAGAGTCGCCGATGAACGGTCAAGACCATATAACTTAGTTGTACCTTTTTTGTGTGAGAAAAGTTTGAGTTTTGCAATAAGATCCTTCACTTGCTCTGAACATAAAATAATTATTAGAAATGGCTATTTATATAAAACTTGGGCATTCAAAATTACCTTAACATCTGCACAACCCTTTTAGGTTTCTACTTGTCAACAAATAAATGAAGAATAGGACACTATTTTAAGATATTAAAAATTCAAATTGTTCATTTTTGCAAGTAGTTGCTTGTTTTGTTCTTATTTAAAAAAAAACACTTTTTTTTGTTTATTGATTTAAAAGTGATTAACTTGTGATGAATGTTTTTACGAATTAATATGTAATTAATTCTAAAACTCATTGCACCAACAGAACTTTCAATTAAAAAGGCATTCACAAAGGAACCTTTTCAATTGCCGAGCAGCGTTTCAAATACAAAAACTCCATCACACTATTTTCACTTCATAAATCTTGGGTGCCAAGTGTATTAATCTTTTAACACCTGGCAACAATTTGCTACATTGATGTTCCACTTGCAACACAATTCTGAAACTAATGGTCAAATGAATAATCCACTTATTCCTTTCGCACTTCCAACTACACCTCTTTTAATACGACCATAATCCCAAAGAAAGACCTGGTTTAAATTAACCATTAACCCGGCAATCACACTCTTATGGGGCATTTATCACTTTTAGAGCCATTCCGTGTGAAATGGCTAAGACTTCGCAGTTTGGTTTTGACAAGAATGTAAGTTGTAAAAAACATTTTTTAAAAAAAATTCCTAACATAAGAATGAAGATAAAGAGACAAGGGATATTTTTCTAACGGGATAAGTTTTCCACCTGACCTTACATTGGAAATGAGCCGTAACGGGACGCCAACTGGCCGCTTGGTTTGTGAGCCAACACGACTAATGTGAGCCGCCAGTATCTTTTTCCAGTTGGTTTTATATTATTGTCTTTAGAGCTTAAAAAAAAACAGTGAGTGACTTCCATGCTAATATTCAAATCTAAACTAAAGTACTCTTATTAAACTTGCAGTTCTATCATTGCTACTGCTAATAGGTTCTTCTTCTATTGACGTAACTGTGCCTTTCTTTTCAAAATAATTCAAACCTCTACCCCTCAGGGTACTATTAAAGTCAAAATATGAAGTCGTGGTAGGTTTTCCAAAAAATTTTTGGCCGAAGATTTCCGACAATGACTTGAAGAAAAGCGCTGCTCTTTACTTTTATAAAGTAAACTTATATCAAAAATGTAATTATCATCAATACATATATGACCAACTAATATAACCATACATTAAGTTCTAATTGCTAAAAAGTTTTTTTCTAGATAATTAAAAAATGTCGACATAGGAAAAAAATAGAAATCTCGCTGAGCTCGTACTATTCTGAAGCAATGCTCTCTAAGGAATGTCAGTAGAAGGAGAACAGCATGCAAGAACTTTAATATTCCCCACAGAATCGTGAACATTATTTCATAGTAAAATTTTATTTTGTCATGCTGCACACTAAGTTTGGAGTCAACAGGCTGTAAAAAAATGGTAAGCAATCCCACCATTTATTGCATGTGATAACTCCAATTATTATTATTATTTTTTCAAACTTAAGTGATACGTTAGACAACGTCTAGAAATTGTAAAAAACTTCAGTACCACAAAAGAGGTCGTTACTCAATTTGCTTGACTTTAAAGTGATCCAAATGACAAGGATCTTTATTGAATATGATTTAAAATTAATTTATGGTATAATTAATTGTGTTTTTTTTAGCTACTTTCTGGATTTCTCTTTTGGGCTGTTTTAATTTACAAGCAAATGTTCATAAAAAATAAGAATATGTTTTCAAGTGTGTACATCTTTTAAAGAATTGTTTGAAAATTTGCCCCATCTCCATTTTTGTCAGTATGAGAAAATGTATCCAACGTGCAGGGAACGTTTTCCAGCTCAACGTTCTTTCATTTTACCACATGCTGACAAAAATGTACTTATTTTTTGGAGAAGTAGTAATGCTAGTTTCTAGATAAACATGTGTGAAGGCATTGGCAACATTACTTTTTTTACAATATACATATAAAGAAAATACAATCAAATAGAAAAAATCATGGAAAAAAACTCAGTTCTCCCCAGACATAAACTTTCGAATTTGATTGATGACTTTATATAGAGAAGACATTGGAACAAAAAAAAAGAATGAATTTCTTATTATAAAATAAAACTTTAAGACTACGTTGTAAATATAAAGTCCAGACTTATGCTGCTATGGGTGGTGCTGAAGTCTACACTTCCACTGGGTGGACGTTTGTGTTCACTCAACGAAACTGTTTGAAAAGAATGAGGAGAATACAATTCATTTTGTAAACACATATGGTAGGGAACACTAATAAATATCCAAAATTTGTCAACTAAATAAATCCTTCATATCTATTATTTCTAAGATACGTTAATTAAAGGACCATACACAATCGGTACATTAATTTCGTTTTAATTTTTTATTGCAAGTCTAACATAAAAATTAAATAGGATGTGTCGACAAAGAAAAATTCAAAAACAGCCGACTCAGTAAAAGATTAGTCGACACATCAACTGAGTTATCTGACATACCAAAATAATAGTTTTTGACATGTTTTAAAAAGGAAACAAAACTTTGGTCACGGATAATTAAATATCATTCAGAAAGCGAGTAAGCTTTACTCTATCTGAAAGGATAATAGTCTGACGCCAATCAAATTGCTTAAATGACTCAGTTTGGAAATTTGAAACTTACTGAAATATTTTGATAATTCGGACGTTACATAGTCACATGTTTCGGATACTGAGAAAAAGCGATCAAAGTGTTTAAGTAATACAAATCCACTTTAAATCAGCATCTCATGGTCTAAAGCGATTTCATAATAAATATGTACTGTAGAGTTTAATTATATGTATGTTTAGTAATAAGAAAAAACCCGACATAACTTATGATATCAAAATAACATTTGAAGAGCTTAGTGGAAGAACGTGCTAAGTGACATTTTAGGGTAAAATTGAGATTTTTGTATCAACGAACTTGTTATTCTCTCCTTTTAAGATAATAAGGTTGCCCATCTTTATAAACATTTAAGTTAAGTAATTTTTTTCCTTTTGTAAGCATAATTTTTAACTCATCTAATAACAAATGAAAAACTTAACTCATTTTCTCGTTTTCACCTTTTTTGTCACTTATCACGTACTTCCACTAATCTCTTCATTTTCATATACAAAAAAGGGATGTTTCAATTATTTAGTTTTCGAATACAAAAATTGTAATCGTAATTTCTATTTTAGTTTGCCAAAGAAATTCGAATTTGTTACAATAGTTTTATTAAGGTTTCCACCATTATTTATTTATTTCAGATGCACATAACAGAAAAAAAATCCAATTACAATGCACATTATAAAGGACAATGCAAAACAACAAGAACACACAAAAAGAAAACATTAAAATGGCGGACATGTTAAAAAGACAGTGTTACAAAGAGAATAGCCTCCGACAATTTTTAAAAACATTAAAAGGCATGTCCCATATAGTTTAAATATTTGTTAAATAATTAAAATTTTCTCCGTAAATTGATAGGAACTTCATACGCTACAGGCAGGCTCTCAAGGCTGTGCAGAATTGCTACTAATGAGCGATTCTGGATGTACACAAATTTTGCTGGATGGGGCTACAGTTGAAAATTGTAGAATTTCGCTTTTAAGATTTCTACTTTTGACATTTATTCACTAACGTTACCAATTTCTATTGTAAACACTTCCATGGAATACCGTGGGTTTTTTTTTTTTGCAGTAACACAAATTGTCCCTTAACTATTATTTTGATGTATTTTTTATCGACATTACAATGAGAAAGTGTTCTTGATAAAAATTTTCAGTTTGCTTTTATACTATGTCGGATAGGACCTAGTGTGATTATTTAGGTTAAATTCAGTCAAGGTTTTTTTTTTACATGCTCCCCGATAGCTTTCATTTGCAGACTCAAAATATGTAAAAGTGTTTGTTGCAATTTTGTAATACCAAGAACAACAGTTTTCGTTTGGATTCATTGCTATTCATCCAACATGGCGAAGAGTTCATAGTTCGCGCAAACAAAAGAATGGTTTAGGCCGATATCCTGCTGTTCGAAATATAGCCGGAATGGATCACACTCTAGATATTAATTCATTGGAATTTGAATGAGATTAGTTTTCTTCCGCTCACGTGTTTTGTATTAATTAGGCAACAAAACTAGTTGAACCTAGGGGCAAATCGATTTAAATTATTTTGAATTTATAAATATAAACAAGATATTGGTTTAAGATGAGACATGCAGATTTTATGTGATATTTGAACTCTATAAGGAAAATATAGCTGTAAGACACATAATTTTTAATTTTAGTGGGTTGTGTATAAGTTTGGTACAATGGAGGTTTGGTATTTTTCACTTTATCAGACTTTTTTCTAAAACCACTTTTAGAAATTGTGTTAAAGTGATCAGATTGAATATTTTACTATTCTATAAATCTACATATTTTTCCTAATATAAATCTACATATTTTTCCTAATATTTCCTATCTTTCCTATCTTTTCCTATCTTTTTCTGATATTAACCTATATTTTTTTTCTAAAAACTGCACACATTCCTATGCAATGTAAGGTTAAATGAAAACTAGAAAAATAGTCATTTTAATTATTTAACTGGTCAGAAAGTCATTAAAATTTTTTAAAACGTATAAAACTAATTATTTCCTTTACTTAATATTAAAAAATCACGTAAAAAATGCCAGTATTCTTCAAATAAATACCTATTAATTAGAGGTTTTCAAGTTATCCTTTAATAAGACCAGAATTTGATATACCGGAATTGACATGTTTTACAGTTTTTTTTAAATATTTTATTAAACTAATATAATTTATAAATTCGACTGCTAATTATGACATTTACACGAAATTAAACATGTATGCTTTTATGCTTAAAAGTTCAATAACGATAAAATGTCTAGATCGTTAAGACTTTGTAATTAGTAGATGAATATAAAACAATTGGCATGAATATTAAACATAAATTTTACAACTAATACACACATTTCACTTATACTAATGTTGATTTATAAGAATACATCATTGTCTTATAATATGAAATTTCTTCCGACTTTTAAAAAACGATTAAGACTATCTAAGTGGACTCTCTCTTTCTTTGAGACACTATTGATTTAAATTGCACCCTTATGCATTGAGAGTTCTTTTCCCACAAGAACAAGCGTCACTTATACCGCCTTACAATTACTACCCTATAACGTGATAAACGTCTCCCCAACACACGAAATCAGTCTCAGCCGTTTCCGTATTTACAGGGGTCTCCAAACTACGATTCTCGACAGTGTTTTATGTGTAATAGATGTTGTTGTGTAGTGGATTTTGTTGTTGTGTAGTAGATGTTGTTGTTTCCTATCCCCACAAGTCTAGCGGAGCTAGACCACGTAAATGAGTCCGTTCCCCTTCCAAGAAATCAAAAAACAAGATCGGGTTCGCGCAGAAAATTCTCCTTTTTAAAATCCACACAACCAAGGAGGTGTCCCGGGCTGGCCGCACTGGAGAAATATTTGTTGCAGGTTGGGTAGACCTTTCTCTACTGGTGGTGTAGATAGAATACATATTTAAAACACACATACAATTAATAATAACTCTATTACAGAAACTCGTTGACTATAGTACAAGGATTTTTTTATATAGTTACTTTTGAAATTCGTTTGATATTTAGTCGTGGGATCGTAAATTAATCAAATAAAAATTTTAAAAAATTAACTATTCAACAATATTTTACATAGAAATATGGTTAAATCTTAATTTGGTGTAACTTTAAGCATAACAAAATTATAATTTTCAGAAGTATGCTAATTTCAACGTAACTATACTCGCCATTGCTTTTTAATCCTTTTCAATTGATTTGAAGTCTATTTAACTATTATGAAAATTTTCAATACGGCTCTTAAGTAAAAAAGTCTGTATTCCCTTGCCATATTCGGTAAAGAGTGTTAAAATAGGTAAAAAATAACAAAAAAGGGCACCCTTCTTTCGATCAAGAAATGCTTGGCGAGATATCTTCAGCTTAAATCGTGTTTCTTCCGACCTGGAAAAATTGATTATGACAAAAAAGATGATAGAGATGTGATGCGCTTAGGTTGTTTTCTGAGAAGAGTTATTTTTCATATCAATACAACATTTGTATTCAGAAACTTTTTTTGTTAAGGCATACAACATTCAAAAATTCCTCATTTTGGCATAGTGATGAAGAATTTTCTCGATAAGGTTTGTTGTATTAAAACTCCTTTATTTAAATTGAAAGATCAAAGGAATAAAGGTGATGAGTTACTTTTGGAAAACTAGCTCTCTTCACTACTTAAATACTTTGAAATTAACTCCTGGTAATTGATATGAATGAAGAGTCAGATATCTTTGAAAAATTTTGGAAATACCTACAATTTTCCCAAATTCAATTATCAAAGGTGATCCATTTCATAAAAAGTTATATTTGAAAAACTTGGTTGAGTTGCTCGCAAATTATAAAAGTTTTCACATATTATCCACATCTCTTTCTCGTATAATGTGAATAATTAGAAACATCTGATGACAAGAATTATCTTTTTAGTGGCTATTAATTTGTGAGATTAAAAATTGTTCAAGTGAAAGTAGTAAAAATAGCACTAAAATATTTAAATTAGGTCTTGCCGATTTCGATTAAAAGATAATAGTATGCACTGCAAAACTACAATTGACAGAAAAGGCTCTTTTTATGGCAGTGAAAAGGAAACTGACACTCAATGAATTGCAAAAGGATCATTTTTTTCTGTAAATAAAGAATTATAATTTTTACATTTTATGCACGGGTCAGCAGTGGTGAAAATGGGAAAAAAGTAAGTGGGGGGATGCCTTAAATTAGAATGCCATGCCCATCCCCCCTCAATGGATTATGGATTTGAGAGATATAAGAAGTGGGAGGGAGGGATAGCCAATTTCTGGAAAAGTTCGGTGACGCGTCCCCCTTCGTCGTCCCCCACTTGCAACACTGCGGGTCAGCCATTTTCCACAAAAAATTATTACAATAGTACCACTTATCTTGAAAAATGTTTTTTAGATAGTGCTCTTTTTTTCTAATGAATACTTATGAATTTTTGAAATTTTTTGATTTAGAATAAAATAAATAATTTTTTACTTATTTATTCATTCATTTTTTTAAAAAAAATATACCATTTCTAAAGTACTTTTTCTCAGTTAACTCTAACCCCTTTTTGCAGAAATATTCAAATATTATTTTCTTACATTTACCACGCACATAATCATATATCCGGGAGGAGTAGACGTGCATGCCTCAACAACCTCACGGTGTTTTTTTTTTAAAACAAAATCACGAAAAATAAAAGGTGATTTTGAGATAGCGGTAGTCTTTATCGCAAATGTGCCCCTAGACCAACTATTGGCATCTTGGTTATGGGAATCTCAATAGAAATGTGTGATAGTGGGAAGATGCTTGACACCTCCAGGTGTTCTTTAGCTTAGACCAAAGATTTCTATTGTTTCAAGATGTGTGGGTTATTGGGTATTGTTTCGAAAAGTAAAAATTTGTTGCGTAATTTCAAGATGTTTTAGAAAATTGGTTTTTGTAAGAATTTTTCTTTTGATGTGTTTTGTAAGTAGGGTTTGTATAGTATGTATCAGCTACTTTTGGACTCTCTCTATTCAAGATTTAATGATCAAAGGCAAATGTTGAACATGATAATTCTTTTCAAACTTTAACCTGGTACATTTGCAGCTTTCATTACCCTTAAGCAGAAGTTTCTGTTTTTTTTTTAATATGATAGCACAGAAAATCTAGTGTACTTACCAGAACAATTAAAATTTAAAAACATATTTGTTCGTGCTATCAATAAATTTATTATTTGCATCGATGTGCTTGCATGCCTTGGGAAAATTAATACTTTGGCCTTGGAAAAATTAATAAGCTTTGGAAAGTTAATGAGGTACTTTGATACACTTTGAAAAAGCACATAAAAATAATAGGCATTATGCAAGTTTTGAAAGAAACGAATTTAGTTAATCATTTTGTATGATTGTAAAAATTCCACGAAATCTTTTTTAGTTACATTTTTAAGAACATTAAAACTATTAAAAGATCAAAAGCGAAATTCTTCTGATGTTCTTGCTGTTCTCTTTCAGAATCATAGTGTAAAACATGGAAAAAAATCACTCTTAGAAAAAATTCTATTAAATTTTCTAGTGTACAATAAAGGAGCTCTTTTTGAGATGGGAAGTGTTTGGATTAGAAAAAGGACAATAAAACTAATAATTAAAAGACTAAACAATTTGCTGAAAAATGATCTGGAGAGTTTTAAACTATCATGGATACCCAACAATGTGACTCTAGCTGCATTTTTGCGTTACTTGAATAGCAGATAACTATTTTGAGTAAAAAAAAATGGAGGAACTGAAAAAAAGAGTAGTTTTTGTTACCCGGAAGGGTCTGTGACAGTTGTATAATTCAACTGCAATTACTAAAATTTACTTTTGACCAAGATAATACATAATTCCCTGCATCATTTCAACAAACTACTGCATCACGCCAAAATGTGTTGTAGTTGGCTGTTTATACTTGTGTTATAATTTCAAGCTGCTGTGAAGCTTTCTATAATAACCTAGAGTGGAGATAAAATCCAATTCTGCTTGGCCGATTTGTCTGTGGTCGAACAAACTCACATGGTTGTGGTTAAAAAAATCTTTTGGAAAATGCATTTCCTTATTTTACAACGTTGTTCTTCATTCATTACTTGCAATCTATATACATAAAAGGCGACTTCTGTTTGTTTGTTTGTCTGTATAGGACGCAAAAACTTAAGAACCACGCAACAGATTGTCACGAAATTTGGCACAAAAATTCATCTCATCTCCAGAACAAGCATAGGCTAAGAATTTTTTTAATCGGACTATTCCTTCGATCGTTTTCGAACGTTTTAAGGGAAAAAATACACCACTTTCGCTCAAATACGATCATTTTTTCTCTTTCGTGATGCCATCAGGCAGAAAAATTTAAATAAAACTTTTTAGAAAACAATTGAAATTGAAAATGTTTAACTTATTTAATATTTGTTCATTGCCTTCAGAAACAAAATTAATAATTTGAAAAAATAGTTGGATATGTTTCAAGTTACGTAATCCTACCAGTCTCCATTCTATTATTTTATTGTGTATATATGATTTTAATTATGAACTTTTTAAAAGTATAGTTAAGCTTTTACTGAATTATGTTTTTTTTTTTTTTTTTTTTTTTTTTTTTTTTTTTTGAAGACCGTTGCACTACAGATGCATATTAGGGTTTCATGTCTTCCTTCTTTCGCCAATTACTTTGCCAAACTCGCCAAATTATTACAAAGAACGTGCAAAAGAGCATTTTTTTTAAATAGCTGGTTGGTTGTGCGATGGTCTTTGCGCTAGAGCTGAATGGGTGTAATGGTAGCTATATATTTTCCTCGCCAAATTTTTCAAACGCGCCAAATGAGCTAAAATGTGTTTATTCGGGAAATTACTACGACATTATCTGTTAATTTTATAGCATTTTTTAAATTTTGAATTTTTAATGTAATATAAGTAGCGGGATTTTGTACTTTAATAACGAACGGTATCAGAGCAACATAAGCTTATTAAAAAGCAAATAAACTTATTAAAAAATGCAAATCGTTTGCTGTTTGTTGGAGTAGCTTATTTTTAATTCTTACTCATTATTTTTTTTACTTAAATATGTATTCTCTTTAATTTGAGCTTCTTATCAAACGTATTTTTGAAATTAATATTAATTATTACTATATCCAAGATGGGTAATTAAATGGAAAAAATTACTGGGTAATCTTCATATCTTATGTAACTCAAATGAAAGAAAAAATAGTTAAATTGACAATAAAATTATTTTTTCACCTCTACCCGTGCAACGTCGGGTATAACAGCTAGTTATTTAATATAAGGCAATATAAGTATTGAGAACATCCGAAATGAAGATTTTGAGTTTTCTACGGAGTTTCGGAGTGTGCTGATTCCAAAAATATCAGCTTAAAAAAACTATGTCTTATTCGGCACCAAAATGTCATGATTTTTTTTAAAAAATACAATTACTTAATTACAATATTGTAATAAAGGGTTACTTTTCATCCCAGTCACTGCTCTACAGACTTAAATTAAAAAACTAAATACTTTATGCGAATGTTTCATAATTATACAAATACATTATATCTTTAATGATAATGTCACTAGACAGCGTGCGCTTATAAAACGTAATTCGGAAACATCCATTTGATATCGATTTTGACGCGTTATTAACCATCTGTGATGTATGGTTGTTGAATACAATCTCCGTTAATTAAAACCACCCGAGAATGCTAATTAAAACGCTTCACGCTTCTAGTCAATTACTTAATCAATTTCCCCGATCTTTTCCCCATTCACCGCCTTTATTTGACATTTCCCCTTTTGAAGAATATTTCAGACAGCGGAGTTCAGGTCACACCGAAAAATGAAGCAACAAGTGGGAGACCCACTGACGGTCTAATTGCATATCAAGCCAGGTTTTGCTATTAGCGAACCAGACTTCAATTTACTTTCGAAAAATGATGAGCAGCTTCTGTTTGAGTGATGCTTCTTCTTACAAAAAGAAAGAAAGTCAAATCAACTCCATGAATTGGCATCGGGGTTTTTTTGTAAAAGAACCGAACATGCTGAGAAGTTGAATTGTGAAATATTCTCATTGTGAATAGAGCTTAGTACACTCTTAAAACAAAGGAGTGAAATCCACTCAAATAGGAGAAGTGCATTTTCGACACTGGAGAGGAATGAAAATTAACTCAGACTGAGTTAAAACCACTCCTTGGAGGGATCCTGTCGGAGTTTTAACTAAACAAAAGAGTGAAATCCACTCCAATATGATAAGTGCATTTTCGACACTGAAAAGAGTGAAAATTAACTCAGACTGAGTTAAATTCACTCGTTTGTTTTAAGAGTGCATCTGCTTAAGCGCATTTGTTAAGAATCTCAAGTACAGCAAACGTCAATCGTCTTTGATACTTTCACCATTAAAATAAAAATAATTTATTTATTACATACGTACAATATAGTTTTGGAATTTAAAATTAATTTTAGTGCATATAAGCACAATACTAATGTACTAATGAAATACTACACTACATAAAATATTTTGTGAAATTAATTGAAATAATAGATATTTTTTGCTTCAGAATTAAGGCAACTTTTATTTTACATATACAATATAAATTCTGGTAGCATTATGAAAATCATTAAAATAATTAAAAAAAACAGTCCTTTATGTTTTGTTCCATCATTTATTGTAAAATTAATCCCTTTTCAGACCAGTTTTTTTTTTAAATTTTATTAATGCTGTCAATTCCGCAACAAATTGCTAGCTTTCTACGAAGAGTTACATTTCATTAAAAAATCAAATTTTACAAAATATTGCTTAGTTCCTTTTGGGAAAACAAGGTCCAATGGATGAAAGAGAAAGTCTTCAAAAGTTGTCGTAACTCGTGTTTCACTTTTTGAAATTGTGCTTCAAGCGTTTGATAACATTGTAAGCTGAAGTGTTTGGTATTAATTAAATGGGATGAATAAAAGTTTTAAAAAAAAGTCATATAAAATTGACATCATCAACTGTGTGGTCCTTTTCAAGGTAATTCTATGATGTTCACTTGCTAAATGTGTGAAAATAAAGTAAGTTAAGGCAGTTGGTCTAAGGCCAAGCTTGCACCATCTCCCCAGAATATTACAATGTGCTTCAACTAAAATATATTTATTTTTCAAAACAAATTCCCATTTCATCCAAAAATTTTAATTAAATATACTTGTTTTTACAAAATGGGGATAATTAATTACTTTCTCACGATCGCACAACTTCGGTATGAAGCAACAGGTGATTTTTTTCCAAAACAGATTATCTATTCATTGATTACCTATTGTCTACATCTTAAAATCATATAATTTGTAAAATTATGCTATAAATAATTATTTGGTTGGTGAACATATATTTTTAGGCTTGTGTGCTTGGTCAGGGACCCACATACAAACCTTCGTCAAGTAAGACGGACACAACACACACACATAAGTGTATCCATCTAATTTTTAGAGACAGAAGGCCAACTAGGATCCCCAGAATTGACTTGTCCCCTCCAGAGCTATTGATTTGGTATTAATAATTATTATTAATCTACTTTCTACATTTCATTTAAGTTTAAGGCGCACCCTGTAATACACCCCTAAAATATTTTTGAAAATAATATATTTGTAAAGCAGAAGATTTTTGGTTAACAGAAGCTTTTCCAGAGCTTTATCCTAAGCTTGTCATACGGGTTGAAAAGAATAAAGTTTGCAGATTTTTCACGATTCTTAAAAAAAATAATAGCGAAAAATCTTTTAGTGAGTTGTAACACGTACTAAAGACCACATTTTCCCCATCTAGGCCCACATCTAGTTCGAATATAATTCTACTGTATGCAGAATGAATCTAAAGATAGAAAAAAAAATTAGTTTAATATTCTGAGCTTAACTAACCATAAAAAGGGTTAGTCCTGTAGCGGAATAGCAGCCTATTTTTATTTAGCGAATTTTAACATCTTTCTTAAATATACGTTGCGTGGTGCAGAGGGAGATAGATTTAAGACAGTCATATATTAATGGTGTAAATAGCATTTAAAATTATATATTTAGTTTCTAAAAAAATGCAAATATACCCATCGTCAATTTTTTTTAAAAAGCAGGTTGAATATCAATATTTTTTCTACATTGGTGCGACCTTGCATTTGTTTTTCTGTTCTTAATGACAAAATGCACATGCAAATAATGTCTGATAGGTAAATTAATCTGAAGATTTCTGACAAAGCAAATTAGCTTTTTACTTATGGGAATCCCAGACTAAGAGTTGGATTTCACGGTAATTACCTCTTCACCAAAACAAAGGGAAAATAGGCTCACCCACAAAAACGTTATTTATTTACCGTAATATATGAAGCTATATGGCACTGTACAAGGAAAAAGGGGCTTATCGCTTGTTAAATTGCATTAACAGAAGGTCACTTTTCTACTTGCGGTGCTGGATATGTTGCAGACGAAGAAGATCGCCCTGATGACCTTGAAATGAAGAAAGATTATTATCTTTTATACCTGTTCAGAAACTGGTTTGAAGGTATTTTTTATGTGAGAGAGTTTCGGTAAAGTTTGTATTTTTTCTTTTGCATATTAGCAACGAATTGCAATGATTAAACTTAAAAATTTGAACATTAAAATTTTGGAAATTTAAAAGGTTTGTATGGCAAAGGGAGTATGATGCATTTACAATAAATTTTTGTTTTTGTCTCAAACTTTAATTTTGACAGGCTTTCAAATCTGGGTTACAGTTCATACATCTTACAGTCTCTTTTCAAGAAATAGTAAACGAATAAGGTATAATTAAACTAACTAAGGCAGAAGTTTAGAAAGGAATATAAAGATATTTGTGCTACATATGATCTCTTCCGGGTTGAATTTATTTTTAATTCGTTTCGGATCCTCTCTTATATAACAAAGATCAACGTTAGTAACAATACTTGTGTGATAATTGCATATGAATACATGAAATATAAAAACTCATAAATGCTGTATTTTTTCCTTTTTGTGGTATACATATTTAGGAAGTTATTTTATTTTTGATAGTTCAAGAAAACTCAAAAGAATATTTTCTCGTTTTTAAAGAAATTTAAAAAAATTAAGATATTGATAGCTCTTCAATATAATTAAAATTTAGGTGTATTATTGTACAAAATTGTAAAAAAAATATGTATGCAGCTATAGCTGATAATTTATGTTTCGTTAAAGACAGTAAAATGTCCTCTTAACGGACTCAGTTTAATCTTATCTTTGCTTTAACCGGCCAATTTTTTTAAACATTAAAATATAAAAATTAGCTAAAAAGATGTTTCGTTATCGATATCCCACCCATATGATGCAGAAAAAGGTAATTGCAAAACTATGTGGTTTCCGATTTTCTATTCTTCAACAGCAACAATAAAGTTAGGGATTATTTTAATGGTAAATGATTCTCGAATACATTGAACAAAATTGAACCTTATTTTAGTTGCGTATTAAAATTTAAGGCAAATATCCCCAATCTATAAACATGGAATCAAATGCATATCAAAACCTATATTAGTTTCATTTCTCCAGTTTAAACAGATTTTCACTTAACCGGCCGGCTATTTAAGCCGGTTAAAAGGTATTCTACTATATTTTGCCTACTAGATCATATTGTAAATTTTGTCACGTGACAAAATAGTCCAAATAACATAGTGTAACTGCTATATTTTTTATGAATAAAAATGAATTTTGTACGATTATTAACAAATACTTATTTGAGGCAATTCAATTACCTATAACAATTTTTCTAAAACTTTACCCTCGAATAAACAGATTTTTGTTATTCTGACTTTGAACTCACAAAATAACAGTAAATAAATTACAAACAACGGTGCATTAATCTCTATTTGAATAGAAAGTAAAGTATAACGCGCAGTCATAAATATCATTAAAGTATTACCTAAGCGGCGATTCTTTGCTATCTGTACAGTTTAACACTCAAGAAAAATGCATTTTAATAACATGCTTATATAAAATCTGAGAGTTTCAGAACAACAACGGCACAATTCTATAATGACTTGGAAAATTTCTTTTCTGAAACTTTTAGAAAATGTACAGAAGAATGATATTTTCAGAACAAAAGTGGCCCGAGTCAAAAGTGGACATAGGTCCATCTTGTTCCGACTCTTTCGTATCACATGTGCCCGCCCACACTTCATCTTAAGCTGGCATCTGCTGTTTGCTCGTAAGTAAAAACAAGGAATTGTTTTATCCGGGATCATTAAAATGATGGTTTGTATCTATAACATCTTTCCGTTATTATAAATTATGGGTGAAGCTTTATACTTCATACATAATTGAAATAAAGTGCGTTAAGATTTTAGTGGTTTAGATGTAAATTAAGAATGATTTGTTGCTTATTTAACGTTTTCGCAATTCGATGGTCGTTAAGGTAAAACCTCTTCTAGATTAAGTATGCATAGCATAAAAAATTGAAAGTTATCCATTGCATGTTAGGTAATAAGTATAGCTGTAGTTTGTATTGAATTCGTCATAGGAGAAAGTTCTGCGGGAAATTCATTATTTAACATTTTAGATTAATTTTAACAGCTTTGTAGAAAATTGCAATTATTTTATTTATTATGATCATGGGTATACACAATAGGAATATACAATTCTATGTTGAAATTTTCTAGGCATTTCAACCTCTGGCGCTGAAAGCAAAATATCTGTAAACTCTTCGTAAAAATACAAAGAGATAAACATTTACAAATTAATTGTGTGTATTAAAGTATATTTGTAATTTATTAATTTGTAAATGTTTTTTCCTCAATATTTGAGGGAGATAAGATATTACGGATGAAATAGGCTAATTTAGCTTTTTTTAAAATTCTTTTCAAATAAAACCAATTAAAATCTTTGTTTAAATGTAGGGAAGACCAGGGCTAGTTTTCCCACGAGGCAAGTTTTCCACCAGGTCTTATACAAGACATGAAGCGTTGTGATAGATGAATGAGATGCCAAATGACTGCTTGGTTTATGAAGCAACCCGTTATATGTCTCCCACAAAGATTTTTGTTATTTTTCACCTCGATATAAGCCAACCTGATTTTAAATTTTATCTTACCTATGGCAACTTTGTTACTGAGAGTGTAACGGTTACTGTTTTCTTAAATTCTAGGAATCCAATTAAATGTGAATAAAGATTTATGAAAACTATTGTGTTAACCTCTTTATGGCCATCTGAAACAAAATGAAAAATACTTTCAACAGAATTTAATTACAATTGAACTTTTGTTTGCCGAAGAAAGCCTATCCCATTACAATTATCATATAAAACTAATAAACTAAAACTAATTCTAATTTAATTCTCTAATGGAAATAGTCGTGATCCAGGATACAATGTCGTACAAACCAATTGAATAATCACACCCAATTTCCCACAACCTTTGCCGTTCACTATACCAACAACCCACTCTATACAACGATATTGCTCAATATTAAAACATCAAATGTATTTCAAAATGCATCAATCAATCGCTTGGAGATGTATATATTCTACAAGTCATACTTTATTATACTATTGCGGCAGAAATCGTTGCTAGTGAATATTCATTTGATGAATGCAAATAATAGTGACCTGAAGTCTGATGAATTTGATGTTGCCGTTGAATTTGGAACGATTGTGACATCTTTATAAATGGGTGGGTGTTTATATTGACTATTTTAGGTTCAGAAGGGGATAGGGAATCAGATTATTTTAAAGATGTTAAAGAACTGTCTACCGGTGATTTAAATGTTATTTTTATTAAAAAATAAAAACAAGTTCGTGAATTAGTATTTATGATAATAAATAAATTTATTCCTTTTTATTCAGATATTTTTTTTTTACCTTTGTATTGTTTGCAACACTTAAAAAATATTATTTATTGACTTTTTCAAATCTAAATAACGAAAATTTCACCAAAATTCGAAAATTGATGCAAAACAACATCTTAAAAATAGCTGGCTAGATATTTGCTATCAAATAAAGTTAAATTAAGATTTTATTTAAATGTTTTTTGTTATTTATATCTAGTTTACAAATGTTTGACTGTTGACAGTCCCGTTTACAAAAGGTACGCTTTTGTAAAGCAGAAAATCAACTGTTTGAAAAAGAGTAGTAGCGACGAAAAACAGTTTTTTAAAAATAAATATTTACACATTATGTCCCAATTCAACGTGATCTGTCGCATATCAAAGGAAAAATAGAATATTTTATATTTGAGTGTGAATATAGATTTAGTTAAGGATATTTTATATTTGACAAGAATATTTGTTATTGCATTTTTTTTTGCTTTAATTACTTATATATAGAATTTACCTCTTTTGCGTTCTGAATTATCCATGTTTGGTTTTCTGTTGAAATGAAATAGATATGCGTCTTTTAATAAAAGCAGAATACAATAACTTATATCTGACATAAAAATAAATAAATGATGTATTTTACTTGCCTATATATAATTCCTGTCATTGCAGTATAAGCAATAAAGGACGGAAGATTTAAACGAAAAAATTCAGAATCATAATTGAAATAAAAGAATACATTTTTTAAATGAAGAAGAAATAAAAGAAAAATAAATATAAAGAAGAAAAGTATAAATTCAAAAGAGAAAAAAATAAATAAAAGGTATAAATTCAAAAGAAAAGTATAAATAAAGTAATAAATTCAAAAGAACAGAAATAAGATCAAAATTATTTTAAAAATACTTTTATAACCATCAGATCTAATACAAAGTATTAGTCAATCGAAATGCATGAAACATATCATATTGGGACATTATGGCATTATCATATGTATTACAGTAGATTTTCAAATGTCTTCTTAGAAGATTTTCTCGTTGTTTATGATAAAATGATTAAAAAAAACCCAGTTGTTTCGAAAATGTACACATCCAATCAATAGGCATAATAGTTGAACACCATCATATTAATTGTAATTTTCGAAAGCGAGTATTTACATTCTAAAGTATTTTTTTTTCCACAACAATGATTGATAAATGTTTTTACTAGCTTCATTCATGTAATAGCAAGTTGCAGCTTGATGTATAATTATTTTGATTTATCTGTCGAATATTTTGGTATTTATTCATCGCTAAACAACTGTAATGTAGATTTTCGAAAATACTTATTTGAAAATAAACCTTCTTAGAAGCTAACCATTTATTCCGAACTAAATGTCTATAGAAATATACTTACCGTATGCATAATGAAGATAATTTGAAGAGATATTCAGTTGTTGGTCAGTCCCATAAAGCTAATGCATTAGTTTTTATCTTTATACGGCGGGGCCCGGATGGCCGAGTGGTAAGCATCGCAGGCCAGCAGTCTGCGTGCTGTAACGGGCGCGGGTTCGATTCCCACCTTCGCCCTGGGTGTATTTTCCTCTCTTTGTGACAGTAAAAAATCTTTCTGTGTCTGTCTTACTTGACGAAGACTTATAAGCGGCTCACTGAGCAAGCACACAAGTCGGAATATATATGTAAAATACCCTACCCTACCTACCTTTATACGTGCATACCTTTTCCATATAACCTTTTTTTTTCACGAGAAATGAAAATTCTCATAACAGCAAAATAAAACAAATTTGAAGAGAAAATATCTTCTGGATATAGCACCATTAATATGTAAGTTTTAATTCCTCAAAATATTTTGGAAACGGTGACAGTAATGACAAACATTATCAAATTTATTATTAAATAACAAGATTACATTTTTGTTAAATATATTTTATTTTTACTGTTGTGATAATTATAGTATCCAGTGAATAGATGCTTACATAACAAGGTAATAGTATGGCAAATATGGTCATTTCAAAATTAATGTAATAGCTCTTTTGAATGACATATTTTTAAACATCTTAATTAAGAATGAGTAGATTGTGTGAAACAGTAAGACTTTTTGCCATAGTTATTCCTTTTCCTTTCTCTAATGGGGCTGCAACATTGGTGTCAAACCTTTGCAGACTCGGCAGATTCCCCAGAACTCAGAGCCCTTTTTTTGTGGCACCATCTAGGCGACTCTCGCTATTAATTTTGACGCACAGATTACGTGAATCTGAGCTTTCGTTGGATGTTAAAGTATGTCGAGATTTAATTTTGCCTCCAGGAATCTTTTACATGCCACATAATTATATGACATGCGTGTCAAGAATTTTCCCATCCAGAAAATCCGACGACTCAACCGGGGCTCGAACCCGTGACCTTGGGTTTACGAGGCGGACACGTTTAACCTCTCAGCCACTGAGCCGCGAGGTATTCCTTTTACTTTCGATAAAACTATACTTAAATGATAAAAAACTAAAAATATATTCATTTTAAAATGATGAATCCCAATAAACCACTTAAAAATTCTTTTGATTTTTCCTCCTTGGTAGAATAAATTGAATAATTCCATTTGAATTATGTAAAGCATAAGGAATTTAGAGTATTTTTAAATTACTTCAAGATTGTTTTAGGTATATATTTTTTGTTTTTCTCTAATACCTATGCCATCAAAATACAATAATTAACAAGTAATTTTAAATTAACAGCAGAATTTATCTAGAACATCATGGTAAATGTTGCCCTTATTCTTAAAGGACATTAACCACGAATTGGACGATTTCAATTCAGAACAGGTTTAATTTAATGGAAATACCATTAAACCAGGCTACAATGCATATCAAGCATTCTACAGCATAATCAAAATACCAAAAGCAACTTAAATAACGTCTAAAACATGGCAAATCGTTCTTTTTCGTCCAAATAAAGGCACTTTAAGCTATGGAACGTGTCCCCAATTAAAATACTTCAGGAAAATTCAAAACTTTTGTAATGGTAACACATTATACAATACAAATACGACACCGGTCTCACTTTCCGTAATAGTAACTCTTGTTTTCCATTACAATTAAAGAAACTTTAACCTGGATTTTTCTACAAGTTGCTGTAAGGGTTTGACAAAGCGGACACTGAAACTCGATTTTCTTACTGAATGGGAAGTTTGTGTAATGACACTATATTCAAAATGCAATAGAGTCATTTGACAAAAAAAAATATTATCTTGCAGTTACAATTTCTTGTATAATTGCCTTGTGTGATGTGGCATCAAAGTAGTCATTAAATTCAAAAAGATCATGCATCACATTTGAGACTATGGTTATAATATTTTTTTATTGAATAAGCATGTGTTTTTAAAATTAAAAGAATATTCTCCTAGAAGGTAATTTCTAAACCAATACTTTTGGCGGATATCAGTCTATACTATTATTTTTTTCTGCAAAAAACTCGTTAAACTTCACATATGAAAAAATCTGAAAAAAATTGTCAGACCACCGAAAATTCCTCAATGCTCGAACGTTGTGTTATGTCTTTTATAAGCAAATAAACGACTTATACCAGAAATAGAGGGCTAAAAAGAGATTTCTTGATCCTCTCTTATCGAATCATTTCAGTTCTTGCAGTTTAAAATAGATTGTGTTGAAACGAAACGTAAATCAAAAACATCAATTAAATGAATACCTATTCTCAGGAGTTTAAATAGGTGAAAAAGCCATTAATCTTTGTTTTCTCAAAAATGTCAATTACATCTTTGTAAAAAGTCGTATGAGACGCAAGAAGAAAATATTGACATTTTTAAAGTTGAATTACCGATATTAAATGCGGGAAGGAATACACGCATTATATTTATTTACATTTCCAACTAATTTCTATGGTGTGATATTCTCTGATATTTTCTTTAATCAAAGCGAGCGTGTGTGATTACTGCTTAGATTAAAGTATTGTTATTCAAAAGTAGGGTTGGTTTACTTGTGCATTGCATTCGATATGGAAAAAGCAGGTCACACTAGGAATGCCAAACAAATAATATACCAAACAAGAAAATACCTAACAAAATGTTATGTATTTCTTTAAACTAAAGAAAATAATAATGATTGAGGATTTAGAGATGATAGTTGTGATAACATATTTTGAGTTTCAAAATAGGAATGCGTAACTACACTCAAGAATTTCATTAAAAAAACATTACAGAAATGCCATTATTTAAATTATTTGAAAAATTGGCTTGTTTCAGGTGACGTATCTCTTTCCAACTTTTTTAAATCCTACCTTTCTTTCGAGGCTCCTACCTTTCCTTCGATTGAGGCTCCGATTAGTGCTCTGTACCCAAGTGATATTGATACTCGAATCGACGCTCGAAAAATAATTCATTTTCATTCAGTGTTTCAGTTGCCACTCAAGATCGGAAACAAACTCATTGCACCATAAAATGATACAATTGCTCTTTCATTTCTTTTGTTATATTCATCGGAATTTTCCCCCTTGCTTTGAAAGTATTTTTGCTCGACAACCATTGTTTTTCAATTTTTAGTGTGTTTTTTCTAAGATTTTTTTTATTTAGAGGCTTAACAATATTTAAGGTAACTTTACGTACTTAGATTTGTCCATTGCAATGGAAGAAAGATATTTCAAAGGTTAAACTAACGATTGTAATTGTTGTTACATTATCAGATCCAAAATTCGAGTTTTAGAATGACTGAACAAACAATGCAAAGGGCGGAAAGCATGGAAAAAAAATTGCGAAACCACTGCTAGAGAAGAGTGGGTTTTCCTGGCACCTATCTCTTGTCCTTCTCCGAACAATAATTTGCTAGAATTACTTTCCGTCAATCGCTTCATTCAAGTCTAAATTTTCTTTTTTACCCCTAAAAGATTAAAGTCTACGAAATACAAAGTATTTTTTCTACAATGGGAAGATCAGCCATCGCTTAATTTTTTTTAAAGGGCCTGAATAGAAGAAAGAGTATTTATATCTCGATGTCTTTATTTCGTTCATTTTATTTCAGGAATTCAGAAGGTTTTCCCCATTTAAATTGTCTTATTGAAAAATCATAGATTTCTTAAACGTTGTACTTTTTGGTTAATTTTATTGTGATATTTTTTGGTTTGATAATTTGGAAAGTTTTGAATGGATTCAGAAATGTTATGGATTCAGAAATGTTTTTAAAAATAGGTTTTAATAAAGAAAATTTTTTGTCCTTCTCCTTGCTAAATTGAATATGAGAAATTGTACCAGTTTAGGTAAAAAATGTAATTCCTTGTAAATATCAACATTACCCGCATTATCATTCTTAAGAATAATCTCCTGACCCATCATACAATTTGTGGTACTTAGGATATAATGCTACTATGGTAATTTGTTAATTAATACAATTATATTATATAGGCCAAACCATTATGGAACCAAAAATTCACCGTTTTAATAAAAATGACTGTATTTAGATAATCCAACATATAAAAATCACATTAACCTTATATCCCTTGATAAAGTGCTTCTTTGCAATAAATTACATAATAACTTTATATACTTAACTACATCTAAATATACCCAAAAATATATTTTTAAAAAATTATTTGAGAAAATTTGTTACGAATTTGAAATATATTAAGCAGCTCACAATAAATCAAACTACAACTATTACGCACTTACTTCATCCTCAACAATGGTTTTCTCTTTGACCTAATAGTTGGATTTTGTTTTCATAAGAAGTGGATCGCCAGTTCACAAAGAAATGCCCAATTGGTCATTTAAGTGGGCAGAAGGGTCAAAAGTCAAGTTTACAGCACTCTATCTGGTATATTTACTTTAATTGACAAATATATTCAAAAATGAGTCTTTTTTTTTAAATTAAGTACTTGTAAAGTTTTGTTTACAAACGCATAAGATCATCTATTTTTTATCATCGGTGCATATTGTTTCGTTTGCAAGTGACACTTTTAAGGTTAAGTAACTAAAGAAATTTTCTTTCTAATATACCTAATATACTTACAGTTATCATTAAAGATGGCCTTTTTTTACAAATCTTTTCCAAATTGAATTTTTTTAAATATTAAATATAGATTAAGTATCATTTTCTGGTTCCCAAATTCAACCAAAATATTTTTTCATCAGTTCACAGTGTTGTAAAGACGTACATTATTTCTTGTATATAATTATTTTTCGTAATGACTGTTTTTTTTATAAGCTGAAGTGAAAAGGATGTGTGAAATTCGGGCGTTCGCTCTGGCGACGCTTTTTTTTTGCCAGAACTTGAAAAAAAATGTGACTGCTTAACATCTTTGTTCTAAAGCTACAGAATTCTACGTGTAAATTGTCTGATACTTTTGTGTTGTCCTAAAATAAAAAAAAAAAACGTCTCATCCAAAAGAGAATTTTCAATGCAAATAGTACAGTGTTTCGCTTACGAGAGGTACTTTTAAGATTAAGTAACCAGTTTCACCTTCGGTAAAGAGCAGATGCTCTTGATTTACTCCAAGCGTCATATGATATTCTATATTAATTAAAAAACAACTATAGCAAAGAATCAGTAAGTTTAACTTTAAGCATGCATAATATTGGTGACGTTTAATGGGTCATTTAACATAAAATCAACCCAAAAAGTATTAAAAACTACACATTTAAAAATGTTTTTCACTAAATACTTATTTATTAATGTATTCAATTAAAAATCTATCAAGTTAAAACTATTCAATAAAATAACATCATCATTAATTACTAGAATAGGTCCCATTTTACGGCAATTCGAAAAGTTCGAGTTCTTCAATAAACATAACAACAAAAAACTGCTGACAATAAAATTCAATACTCATGCCTCTTTGTCGGGTAGGCTTCAAAGGCTGAAACTGTCAAGATTAATTAAATAGTTCAAATAGAGATTGGAAACTATCTAAGGGAAGTTAATTTTGCAGCCTGAGGGTATGTCTTCTTTCCATGTGAATTGCTCATTAATTCAACTTGACTTAGATTCTTATTGACAGTAGTATTTTACAACTTTTCGGTCACCATGGAAGTATGAAGAATAAGAATATGTCGATGGTTGTAAACCAAATCAAGTGCCGGTTTGTCAACTGAAGCTGTTGATCGCTTCTTGGCGAACTTTGTGGCTCTTAGTTTCGTAACGCCGCACGTGTTTTGATATAAAAAATACATTAACGATAATTGTTTATAGCCTGTGCAAGGAAATATTAGCTTTCATGATATTTATTTCGATACAGTTCGCCAACTCATTTTTTGCAGTTTTAATAACTGTTTAAAAAAGTGTAAAATTCTGTTTTTCTGATAGAAACTTCAATAAAATGTTATTTGTTTGGGCCTATGTCATAGATTTGGCGAACTTCGCATAGCTTCACCTTCAAGCCAAAGAATTCGATCTATTTTCTTACCCCTATATCGGACATCTTCACTTGTGTGCTACATAATCAAATTGCATCTGCTTAATATTTTTTTTCCGTGTTAAGTTGACATACCCGAATATGTTTCATTTTATGAAAGAAGGCCATCTACAAATTTAATTAAACTAAAAAACATATTTTGCAATAAACTAATTTATAATGTGAAGTAGAAAATGTTGTATTATAATGTCATGTGGAAGTTTTAGTGAAAGTATGTTGTGAAATCTAAAATATTATGAATAAGTTACGATTAAGCTATTGAGTCATTAAACAACTATTGGGTCCTTAACCAAATACAGTAGCTATTGAATTAAAAAAAATGATTGATTTTTAATTGAAATCAAGTTGTTTACGAATTGATTATTTTTTTTATTTCAAATCTAAAGCCCTTTTATTGTGATTTATAGGCATTGGAAACTTATGAATAATCTAATTATTCACCAAAATATTTTTTTCCAAAATAATAAAATAATATTTAATATTCATATATTAAAGTATAAATGTTTAATAATGCAGTTTTCAATGAAAAATGCAAAAAATGACCTCTTTTATAAGACCATTTGGAAACACAAAGTTGTTTTAATTTGTATAAGCTTTTGCTGTCAAGATTTATGTCAAAATAATATTTTTGTTTAAAGTTTTTATTTTCTTTATCAATATGATTTATATGTGAAAAGTTACAATAATTTAATACATTTAACAAATTTTACTTTTATTTTATTTTTAAAAACTTATTTATTATGCAGTTGTGATACAATATTGAATGTGTAGTGTTCTAGATTAATGTTTTCTACATTTTCATAATTTCTTCAAAAGCATCTTAGAAAAATCATCTATTGCCTAACTTTTCAAAGGTAATGTAATACTAAAACAGAATGACCATTAATATCCTATTCTTTTTTAAAGCATCAAAATGTTTTAAGACATTTTTAAAAAAATAAATAAATCTAAATACTAATTATGAAATTATATTACATTCAAAGTAATTAAGTTCAAAGTAAATATAATGCAAATATTATCATTTGTTAGTATTTTTAACTAAAAACAAAGTGTTTTTTTGTAAATTATCAAATTTTATAATGGCATTTATAATGACATAAGGACTTACCTCCTGACGAATAAGCCAATTGTAAAAGGTGTGCAGTTTCACGTCAATTTTCAATTCATGAGTAAGAACCTAAATTTGTAATTAATTTTAAATGTATTTAATTATAAATTTTAATTTTACATGAAAGGGTTATTAAAGGACTCATCAGTACTGATTTACTTAATATAATCAATACAGTTACTATTTAACAAAATCATAAACTTGTAAATGACAATAGATGTGTATTAATGGCGATTGGCAATATCACTCATCAATCTTATGACAAATTTTGCAATATATTGTATGATTGCAAAAAAAATTGTATAGAGTAGTTGAAATTGTTCTTAGATTGGTTCTATAATTCCAAAAAAGTATTGATTTCGTAACAAATTATAACTTTCCGCTTGTAGAAAAATTTACACTTTTTTTAAAAGACATTGCAACGCTAATTTTCCAAATCAAATGTAATTGTATCCCAATAATATTATCAATAATTCGAATACGTGGATTGGGATTGGTTTGGACACACTGAGTGGCCAAGTGTACTTGTATTTGTATAATCATAACGAACGCTGACAAAGAAATCTTTCCACCTGGCAGAAGACGAAAACTAATAATTAACATTGTATTTGGGGATGTAGATTTTCATCCCATTCCAATACTTCTCTCATTATCAGCGATTCGGATAATCAGCTATAAGTATAGTAGGAGTTTAGATTATGGTATTTTTACAAGCTTTTAACTTCTATGCTGTTTCTACTGAGAAACGAATGTTGAGTAATTGAATTAGTGACAATGGTATAATTACCATATACTATTGCACTATATTCGGCAATCAACATTTTAAGAAATAAATAGGCCCATAAAGTACGGAGAGAAAAAGCGATAGAACAGTGTTAGTCTTGTCGATATTTAATTTTGTTGTGCGTGAAGCTTAAGACTCTGCAAATACATTGATTTCAATCCAACAAAATTGCCGATCTTTTCCTAACACATTTCTCGCCTTTCTCAGGCATCACACTTCTATCAAGCAGATGAATATTCAAACCAGATGACCGTCAGAAATTCAGACAATTGCACAAATAAAGTGCCCATAAAGTACGGAGATAAAAACGATAGCAGTGTTAGTCATGTCTCTTTTCAATTTTGTTGTGTGTGTTGTGTTACTTAAAAAGCTGCAAATGCATTGATTTCAACCCAACGAAATTTCCAATCTTTTCATAACCCATTTCCATCCCCCATCACACTTCAATCAAGCGGATAAATATTTAAACTAGATGACAGTCAGGAATTCAGACTGTTGCAGAAATAAAGTGCCCATAATGTACGGAGGGAAAAAAACGATAGCAGACCATGTCTCTATTTAATTTTGTTGTGTGTGTAACTTAAAACACTGCAAATACATTGATTTCAACCCAACAAAATTGCCGATCTCTTCCTAACACATTTCTCGCCTTTATCAGGCATCACACTTCTATCAAGCAGATGAACATTCAAACAAGATGACAGTCAGAAATTCAGACAGTTGCAGAAATAAAGTGCCCATAAAGTACGGAGATAAAAACGATAGCAGTGTTAGTCATGTCTCTTTTTAATTTTGTTGTGTGCGTTGTGTTACTTAAAAAGCTGCAAATGCATTGACTTCAACCCAACAAAATTTCCAATCTTTTCATAACCCATTTCTCGCCTTTCTCTAGGGACTGGGGAGCCCAGTCGGTTAAGCACTCGCTTAGCATGCGGAAGGTCCCTGGTTCGGGTCCGGGCATCGCCAAAATAGCTGCCGACCTATAAACGGCCCGTGCAGCCAAAAATGTCCAACGAATAATACCCCGTGTAAGGGAGTGCACGTTAAATATCCTTCAAAGTCCTAACGCTGCGTACGATGTCGCCCTTAACGGTTGCGTTGGGTGCCTATTCAGGTGTTGGCTCGTCACCTGACTGTGGTTCTAAAATACGACGCCCGTCGCTAATAGCCCTCGTGTAGCTCTAGTGCGACGATAATTAAAACCTAACCTAACCTAACCTCGCCTTTCTCAAGCATCACACTTCAATCAAGCGGATAAATATTCAAACCAGATGACAGTCAGAAACACTGTTAAAAATAATAGTTCAAGGTTGAACCAAAATACGGTTCGAATTTGCTGCAACCATGATTTGGTAGACTGTTTAACCATAAAACGGTATTTTCAAATTGCGTAACTATGGTGAGAGGTTGAACCATAAAAAGGTTCTCCCAATGCATAGTACAAGTGAAAGGTGGGGAAAAAACAGTATTTCGTAAGCTAACGCCGTCGGGTCTTAAAACCCCACAGATTTAACGAGGACGTCTGTCCGAGTAAAGAGATCCGATTTATAGGATGACTGGCCGTAGGTGGGATTCGAACCCCCGCTTTCCTGAGATGCTTGAAACTCTAGGCTGATGTCATAACCACTCGTCCAAGGACTGGTCAATTCTCAAGCAGAAACAGTACTACTCAGTCATGGCGCTGCGTTTGAGTAAACAGTTAAATTGTCGGATGCGGTTAGTAGAAGTTGAACCGAACTATCGCGCTATTGGACTAGAAGTCGAACCAATTTTTCGTGAAAGCAGGTCTATTTCCAGAATGTTATAATTGGTTGAACCATTTAATGGTGTATCTGCTAGAAGTTCTCTTCATTTTTCACCAATATTTGGTTCAACGTTGAACTGAAATTTTTTAACAGTGAATTCAGACTGTTGCAGAAATAAAGTGCCCATAAAATACGGAGAAAAAAAACAGTAGGGGAAGGTGCTGAGGTTTGGGACAGATTTAGATTTTTAATTTTAATATTTTTTTATAAACCGATTATTTAAAAGTTTTTGTGTATTCTCCTTTAACAAAATCTTGCCTATCTAAGGTATTTTTTAAAGATTTTTTTCCTTAATATTTAACCCCACAGGTACGATGCCTCGAGGTACATCCACTGTCCACAAGTACAGCTTCAGTGATGTACCTGGGGACAAGGCACGATGTACCTGAGGACATTGTTCTAAATTGGCTAGAACACAATTCTGTCGTACAAATAAGAAGTCAAATACATTTTTGGACTTCGTATAGAATGATATCTTTACATTTCTCTAAAAAAATATCGAACTGTTCCTTTTTCTTAATTTAAAATGTATTTCTAAATACGTTTTATATACAATTAACGAATACGCTTCCCAAATGCTTTTTTATTTATAAAAACCTAATAAATGTATTCCCCAAGACTTGGAAATAGAGTAAGTTTGTTGAATTTTAAATAGTAGCTTTATTTTTCAATAACATAATTTGCAAATTTGCAAGATAGCTTATAAGCGAAACAAAAATAATAATTAAATCTACCCAAGATTATAACCATCAAAAAGACGTAAGAAAAGAACTGCTGTCCTCTTCTTGTGGCTTGGCTAACAACATTTGGTGCTGGAAGTTTTGGAATTGTATCACTTCTATCGAGTTCAAATTTTTCAGTATATTTTTCAGTTTTAGTTAATTTATTCGAATTTTCAATATTTTCAAAGCATTCTTTATTAAATTCATTACCCTGTACTTCAATAATATTGGCCAAGTTATATTTGACAGTTGTTTTCCCCAGAACCTCACTAAAACAAAGTCCCCTACTTGAAGTTCATCATAATTTGTTGATTAATTATGCAAATTTAGTGTCAAATCATTTTCAAATATTTATGTTTGAATTAAGAGTTGAGTTCCATCCTTCCATTCAACATCCTTCAAACGTATATTTGTTTTATTTTTACTTGGAGCAGACTTTTTGCTTTTGGTCGTTTTCTGTTAAACGTCTGTATTATCGGTTAAAATTAGATTTTCCTTTCTGCCTCTCTTGGTTTGTTTTCGTAGAAGATGTTTTGAAAGTGGTCAAATTTCTTCGAGATATACGGAAGAGCAGGTCTGTGGCCTCTGATTGGAACTTAAGGACACATGAAAAATCACGCACACACACACACACACACATACACACACACACACACACACAGAAACAGTAATAGGCACAGTTCACAATAATTTACAGTACAGCAGAAAAATTGGTTGTACCTAGGGACGTCCGTAGGTACAACCTAAATACTGTCCCAAGGAACAGCACATCGGGTAATTTTTTAAAACGCATTTTAATAAGAAAGTGTTTAGTTTTGAAAAACACAAATAGGATTAAAAATTGCTTCAAACATGGCTTATTAAGCAGTACTAAGAACAGCCGACAGGAAGATTAAACCGACACGTAATACAAAATATAAAATGATAGTAAAAGTTACTTGATATGTGTGAAATCAATAAATCCCGTTTATTATGCCCCCATTAGCTTTCGGCGACCCTTCTTTAACAAGAGAAGATAAAATTTTGTTAGTTGTGTTGCCACTTAAAATACAGGATTTTTTCGATTTCCCTAAAACGAGTTATTCCCCATGTCCCCAGGTACAACTGTCTCAAAGCTGAGCACATTACCCTAGCAGTGTTAATCATGTCTCTATTTAATGTTGTTGTGTGTGCAACTTAAAACACTGCAAATACATTGATTTCAACCCAACAAAATCTCCTATCTTTTCATAACCCATTTCTCGCCTTTCTCAAGCATCACACTTCAATCAAGCAGATAAATATTCAAACCAGATGACTGAGCAGACATAATGAGTGACAGACACTCGTGACGATCCCAAGCGATAACCGGCAACAATGTGCAAACCTCAAGCAAACACACCCACGCTAAGCACAGACCCCACTTACGTAACCCCGTCTCATAAACGTCCAATTTCCGTCAACAACGCCAATTTTTTCCGGTTGCAAAACAAATTCCCGAGCAGAAAACAACGGAATGAATGGAATTGCCCTTTTAGACCTAATCTTTTGTGTTTCGTCTCGAAGGCTGTCTTCAAGTGTCAGATTTCGGCTGACAAACTAGCCACTGCAGTTCCACCTAAAAGGCCGTCAAAAGGGCTGCATAGCATTCGAAGTCAGTGGGTTACGGCAATTACTGCTGGTAAAGACACCTTAAAACTTCATTTCAAAGGCTTGATTTCAAAAACAGAGAATTTCTTAACTATTATTTAAAATTTGAATTGCATCTGTAATTAGTAAAGAAGACGTGTGTATTTATTTTGAAACATTTTTTGTGGTTATTGCGGTAAAATCTGTGCTCTGTTATTCCATTATCAACTACAAAAGAAATATGTTTCTTTCTAAACTGACTTGTGGAAAATTCTAATGTTTTTTTTTAAAGTATGCTTTTGAAAAGTTTTGAAACAAGTTAATTATCTTTTCATTTTTAATTAATTTAAAGCTAATGTCAAAATTTTAGGTAAGCAAACAGACTGATTTTTGGAGAGAAGGGAAAATTCTTCAGTCTCAAAAAATCTAAACGGGTTACAAATTATGTAGATTTTTTTATTTGTCGAAGAAGTCATTACACTCACAAATTTAAGTTAATATCAATCAATAGAAAATATTAAAATGCGAACAATCATAAAGATTTAAGATTTTTTTTTTGGTTTTTTTAGGTTGATTCACTTACGAAAGCAAAGGATATACTACATTTATGCAATTAACGTTTTTCCTCAAATTTGTTCGTTAATAGTTGGCTTCACTAGTGCTTCTGAAGCGGAAGTAGTTATAAAAAGTAACTTAATACTTATTTGTTGCAATTGTATCTTACTATTACTTTTACAGGAATTAATTACTTTTAAACTTCCGTCAGCAGATTACGTAACCAAAACCATTCGCTGTCTGGATTTCACAAAATCGTAAAAGACTATTTTCTAATTTTCTGTGAAACAATTTTGTAAAATTAAAACTAAATTAGAGCATAAAGTGATAGAAAATTGCACTTTTCTCTAGACGTTACGCAATTAGTTTTTTTTTCAATAAGATTTTTTTTCCAATTCAAAATAGATTTTTAATGTAGTTGAGCGAAATATAAACTCATTAGTGGCAAAATGAGGTACAGTTTTGTAAAACTACAGCACTCGCAGTGAATTTATAACCAATCCCGTTTTTCCAAATAGGCGATTCCACCATTAGTTTTCAGTTGTGATTGTAGTATGGGTGTGGATACCATAATTTTTCTCTCTCTTTTCTTTCATTGTTTTGACCCCACATGGGTCTGACCACAAAGGAAAAATCCCTTTCTCCCTTTTGCCACTATCACGTGACGGGCGTTAACCAACCATACAACACAATTCCAAGATTGATTTTAAACTGTAACGAATCAAAACATCTTTTGTGTTGCTATTTCCTTTCTTCGACTTCTTTCTGCAAAAAAAGCAGACTCGTAAATCGTTTTTATGTTATTGAAAACAATATATATTTTCCTTCGATGATAAATTTGTGGTGTTCTTTCGCTTTAGCCATTTGTAAAATAGCATTCGGGTCATATTAGGAAATATGTTCCAGCAATGAAGTAACCCCCAATTGCTTAAGCTGCTCTTTTAGTGAATCATTTTATACTTTTAGTGCTAAATGTCTTCTCCGAAGTAACAGGAATTTTGTTTAGTAAATGGAAAATTAATGGTTTTCTAAGATGATACTTGATGCGTATGTGAAATGACATGCGTCTTTGAAGTTAGAAACACCCATGTATTAAATTCCACACGATTCACCTTTGCTTATGATTAAAATGAAATAACCTTTTATGGTTTCGTAAGGTTAGGTTTATTAATGTTCGATCTGTCCATAAAAATTCTTTTTGTTTCTTTTAAATGATTAGCCTTATTGTGGTATTATATACAGACAAAGTATTCATTTTGTTGTCTGACTTCGGTTATATCATGATATTTCAAAGGGTTTATTTTAATTTTGACATTTTATTAGGATAGTTTAACAAATAGTTTATAAAATTTCATTTAGGTATGTATGATTGATTATATTTGTAAGTGCGATAAACATAATATAAGAAATAATTTTAATGCAAATTTATGTTGTTAATGATCAATGACAAAAACTTTAATTCCTTTGGATTGAAATATATTATACCACACATGATGTGCATAAATTATGCAATTATAAGATTAATTCAAAATTGAGCAAAAAATTTAAATATTTTTTTTTCTAAACAGTGTTAACAGTGCATTTGGAACTAAATTTTATGCATTTTTTTTAAAAAACTTACAGACCTAGAATTTTTTTTAAAAATTAAAACACGTATTTTATCAACTAAACTTTAGCTTAACAACTGAGACTACTAACACAAGAAATTAATAGTATTTCATAAAAACGTAATGAAAGAACGATGAAACTTAAAAATAAAGTTTAGCGTGTCTTTAAACGTTAATTAGTAGTAGTTATTCAAATTTTTCAACAATCAAACGAACTTGATACATTCTTGTAAAAAATATAACCACACCCCCTTAAAAAATTGTGCGAAATACTTCCATTATATGGATTTAGTAATAACATTTAACCATTACTGTTCTAATTGCTTTTGAAACTATTACCTGGTTTTTATTCTTGAAAATCAACTAATTCCCATTGTCCTAAATGCAATTCAGAACAAAATATCATAAGATATTTAGAAACAAAAATCAATGAGACAATCTTCCAAAACAAAACAAATCCGATATTGATGAGCGAATTCCGACACACATTATTGACTGTCAATCAACAGGAAACCAGAGCATCTGCCGAGGACCCGTTCCCAAGAAGACCCGACTCGTTCCCAGTCGGTCACGAAGCGAAAGTGTCAAGCAATTCATTATGGTTGCCCGGGAATATAAGTGGACGCCCGTCAAATACAAATCGAAATCGTGCAGTTAAGAAGTCCATTTGGAACCCTGGAACTTTTTTCTTCATTTCCCCCCGGAGACGTATTTATCAATAACCATTCTTGTCAGGTCTGGGACGAGTCAAAAGTCGGTAGATTTGTATTGAAATGAGGTCTCGGGATACATTGATGGGGAATATATTTTTATAATGTGTTTGTGTTACTTGTTCTTTTACTTGGGTAGGGGTGCTGAATGGTATAAATAATCTGTTATATATTTTTTTCAAATATTTTTTCAGATTTATTTTTTTAAAGGCTTTTTGAAGTCTATATGCATAATAACAAAAAAAGTTAAAAATATAAATAAAATTATAAAAATATTTCAATAAAAAAGTAAATGATTTAGTTGGCAAAGCAGCCCTGTAAAAAAATGTCCAAATGAGTCTGGCCAATTTTAACAAGTTATGTTCCTAAAATGTATCAGTAACTCCTCAGAAGGTAAAAATATGCCCATTTTGGATGTAAAATTGAGAACGTTGCCACTTTCATATTTAATTTTTTTCTCAACTACGAGCTTCTAGGATTAATATCTGCCCGGATTCGAACTACCAAACTTGGGGTTAATTCGGTTAACAACTTTATAAATACGAGCCCAGCCCATCGCCAATAGTTGCTTGTTGACAACGACGTATTATACTGAATTGCCCAAAAGGATGCATGTTAAATAATTTTACTTATGTTTCTGATAAAAACTTCAGAATCCAAAAAAAGTGGTGTAAACTTGAAGATACGATAGATATATTTTTGTTATATATGACAAAGTTGCGAAATTTTCTTACTGTAAACTTATCCAATTAAAAATGGACAGCTCTCTTGTCCCAATGCAAGGTGGTAAAAATTTGGTCGTTTTCACTTGGATTGATGACGGAATTGAACAGCTAGACAAACATTACTTCAGTTAATAACATAAACACCAAGCAACGGTTTTGAAAATAAATTGAAAGCGATAAATATCTTTTTTGCTTAATGTAACTACTGAAAGGTTGAATTTTTGCTCTTTAAAATTAACACATATTAGTTCTTTGTTTGAAGGAGAACATCAGCATGTTGAAACGATTTTAAAAGGATTTGGTCTTTTTGTCTAATTAATGATCATCTTAATTGTTATATGCCTTGTGCAAGAAATTTGAATATGGAAATTGCAACACTAGGTGTGACAAACACAGGTCAATAACAAGTTCAAGTCATTAGAATAAAAAACTCGTTCACCTCGTTGTTAAATCGCAATATTGTTTCCATTAGATAAAACATTTTTTAATTGAATCGTAATGTTTGTTTTAATAGAATTCAATGGGTGTTCATGATGAATTTAATTTATAAAGTTTTAAGACTTTTTTTTTATCAATTTTACTATCTTAGTTTATGTTACGTATGGATTCAAATTTGCCAAACTAAACCCCAAATCTGATATGAGAATAATTGCAATACAAAAAACATATAAATTTCATACTTATGTAGAAGGATATTTCTAAGCAAAATATGCAAAGAAACCTTTTCAAATTATTCGTAAAGTAAGAAAGCAAAATAGAGACATTCAAATAAGTGTTATGCGTTTTTTGTAAAAAGTTTTACATTTACAAGAACCAAATTTCATAGGGTGTTTCATACCTTGTCTACCAGATGTAATGTAGATACCAAAGTAAACTAACTATAAAACTATTGATTGACATTAAGCAAAGAGGTATTCAAATGAAAGTTATTTTTAGAAAGCAAAATAATTAATCAAAGTTACCATATTCATCATCATTGCATTAGGTTTTAATTTTAAAATTAATTCTACGTTTAATTACATTACACGCATGTAAATCTATGTTTCTATTTCCTAAAGTACACTTGGATAATAAATTAAAATTGAAGTAAATAAAAACTCCATTTGTTGAGTAACAAGTAATCTTAAAGGTTTTTTTATTTCAAATTATTCGCGTTGTCTACAAGGAAAAGAATATTGAACTTGACCTTAAAAAGCAAGCTAAAAATAGGTTATTAAAAACACTCTCGCTTTTAGTATAGTTTTAAACTAGTTTGTTCTTTTTCATGTTTTTTCCCTTTAAATTCACTATGCACTAGCTAAAAGCTACTTCTTTATATTGGGGTATTTATTTCTGATGAACTCAGTTATTATGTATTAGATTAACGATTTTTCTATGCTCTTTCAACCCAACGAACTATGAACATAACCGGATATATCCCTTGAGTAATAAAAAAGTGAGCCAATAAAAAATCATCCAATTACATAGTGTTGGGATGCCTGTTAATGTAATAATCCGTAGTGTTACGAACATTTTCAAGCAACTTTGATGCCAACAATTTGCAATGATATTAAAGATTTTTTATTTATTATTTCACAGTGATTTTTTGGCAGTTTTATTATGGAGTTTCCAAATTGGTGACCAACATCGTCCCCTATAAACATCTCATGAACGCAAATAGGAATTCAAATAATTCTCAATAAAAATATTTGGTTTTTATAACAAAAAATAAGTGTTCTCTTTTTTTTTAAACAGTTTAGTGTTACATTTAAATAAAATAAACAATTCCAGTTTTGAAAATGAAGACACATTTTCACTTTCTACTGATATTGTCTGCGTGTAACATATAATTAGGATTGATCTTTAATCATATATTTAAAGAGGTCTTCGCGCATATTTGCTTTTGTCTTGTGTTAGAAAGTCACGAAACGTTTCCAACGTGACTAGATTCGAATTATTGCAAGTTCAATTTATGAATCTGAAAAGTTCTCTTTTGTTGCGCCTTTTTGTAAATCTTTTATCTAGTTTTGAATTGAAATAGTTTCATTCAAGAAATAATGGAATTCCTTGTTACCGGAATTTAATATAGGTTTGTTTCATCAAAATTTGGTCCATTTGGTTTGAAAAAATAGTACCCTGATATTTTTTTATAATTATTTGTTTGCATCTGAGTATTGTATTTGGAAAGAACTTTGGTAATTTAATGCATAATATTTTTTTTGGATTTTAAGATAACGCATAGTACGCAAATATTTTCAAAATTGTAAATTGTTTGGTTATAAGTGAATTTAGTAGAGTAATAATTGTAAACATTGATGCAAAGTTGTATGAGTGTACCTCAAGTTGATGCGAAGTTGTATGGTTGTACCCCAAGTACAAAGGTTCTGAAGCATTTTCTAGGTTATTTCCTGGTTTTTGCAATAGATTAATGACAAATTGCTCAGTCATTACATTAATTTCCATTTTTAAGTTTGTGTTGTACTGCAATGAAATCCCTGGGACTTTTGTGAAAAAGTAGTCAGTGAACTGAAATTTGTCGAAGAATTAGGGTTTGAAAACACTTAACCCCTCCAAAAAATTATATTAAAAAATACTGTTTCTAATATTGGGCACAATGCTGGATGGCGCACTCGGAAAAGTATTGGAGAATGGACATATTTCACTCGGTATCTTTAATTTATTGTATATTATACATTATTTATTATTTTATAACTTTCTTAAATTGTGTGAATTATTATTTCATGTTATCTAACTTATACGCAATATATTTAGTTCTCACAATTCCTCACACTGTATATAAGCGATTTGCTTATCCCTAGTAGGGTTGTACTTGTACGGGAATTAAAAAAGCTTCGCCTCCTAATATCTCGTGGGCTTCTTACAACTACGTGACAATATCTATTTTCCTTACAGAAGTTTAATTGTGATCAACTTAATTCAAATGACTCTATGCAGTTGAAAATAGCAGTTTAAATAGTCTTGCAATTCCATAGTTCAAATTTCAGAAATAATTTTAAATAAACCGTACTGAAAATATGCATATTTAAAATTTTGAAAATATAACTAGTAGAAATAATCTTAAGAGCATATAATTTATTTTAAATTTATCAACCATAAAGTCTTAATATTTAGATTTTAAAATCCATTTAGTTTAGGTTACAATATTATCAATTGACGTAGAGATAGGTAGGAAGATTCAATTGCTGTGTTCGAATAGTGGTCGGAAATAATTACACTGCAAAATTGCTTTTTCTCAATAAATATCCCCACATAATAATTTATTAAAAATGCGTAAATGGCCAGATGGGACAATGGGCATTGCAACGACATTGTGAATATTTTTATGCAAATTAAGCTATCACTGGATGTGATTTTTAACGCTATATAATTAATTTAACTAAGTATATTTTTTCGTTTTAAATACAGATAGTTTTCAAACTTCCGGCTGCTGTTGAAATTTATAAATGAAAAAAAATAGTAAAATTAAATATATAAATTAATGTAGCTCCGTTTTGTTTGTAGACAACCAATTTTAGTGACATCAAATCTTTTCCTTGAATATATCGATTAACTTTGGAAGACACAACCATGAAAGGTTTTCCATGAAATTTTTCTCCCAACTTACGCAAATTTTATGAATAACTAATGAGAATAATTTGTATGTTGCATGGCTTTTTGTAATATTTGGATGAATATGTAATTTTGCTTCCTTGTTAAATGTAGTGAACTATACTATCACTATAAACAAACATTTAATATAAACTACTGTTTTTATTTTCATAAATTTTTGCTATAGAACTCCCAACATTTTTATACTATTAGAATTTTAATTCTTAAGTCACTCTCTACAGCATACAAGGTTTTAACATGCAATATTCAATTTCAATAGTAAATTTTATACATTATGCCATCGTAAATGCATAAAACACAGTAAAAGGTTACTTACTTTGCGGATCGCTTAATAATGCGATTGAAAAAGTTATAGTGATTTTTTAATTTTCAGTAATAAGTAATAAGTTAAGTAAAGTAAGTAAAAATTTCAATGTCATTGAAAGGAAAAAAAATATAAGTTTTTACAAATATTAATATTTTTTGTATTTTTGGAACAATTTCTATTAGAACTTTCACGTTTCTCTGATTATGTAATTGGTTTTAAATTTAATGTTGTTATTTATAGTTCCTATTCTTTCAAATAGATTTTTATATTTTACTTGATTTAATCGGAATTTTCTGAAGTTCTATGTGTTGCTTATTGATAAGGATAGATTTTTTGTATCGTACAAGATATGTTTTACGTGATTTATAAATAAGGTTTCAATAAAAGAAGAAAATATTTAGTAATCATGTAATAAATATCTTAAATTCACACGTCTTTCGTACTTCTACGTTACCTTCTTCTACGTAAAACTTTCACGTTTCTCTGATTATGTAATTGGTTTTAAATTTAATGTTGTTATTTATAGTTCCTATTCTTTCAAATAGATTTTTATATTTTACTTGATTTAATCGGAATTTTCTGAAGTTCTATGTGTTGCTTATTGATAAGGATAGATTTTTTGTATCGTACAAGATATGTTTTACGTGATTTATAAATAAGGTTTCAATAAAAGAAGAAAATATTTAGTAATCATGTAATAAATATCTTAAATTGTGTTACTATACCTGATACCTGACGTCCATTTAAATGGACGTTTTATTTTACTTTCCTGTAACTAAATACTTTATTTTTAACTTGAAGAACTGAAATTACTTGATGGCGAAAAGCCAATTTTGGAAAATCAAACGATAATTTTACAAAGTGAGTACAACACGTCCATTTTACCCCATCCTAACTAATAAACAATAACTCATTTTGATTATTGGAATTTCTTATTTTATCATAGTTAATAATTTAATATGAGAAAATAGATAGGGAATTATCTTAATGTTCATTTGTAAGAGTTAAGAAAAATGTAGCAATATTTTTGTTTGGTTTAGTTTTGAACTAGAATTGTATAAAATTTAGTTGAAAGGGCATAAGTCACACATTTGACTTGGCTGACAATGAGAGACTCAATTCGTCAAATGGAATTAATTTCAATAAAAATTAAACTTATAATTTTATTATGCCTATAACGAATGTTAGTAATTGTGAAATATCTTGTGTAAAATGTTTCCTCTAGAAATGTTATAATTTTTAAAAGATTAAATATAAAATGAGATTTTTTAAAATGTTATGCCAAATAATGTCAACTTTAAAATAAAAACCTTTTGAACAATTCTTAATAAATAGTAGCAGTGAGCATTACTGAAAATATTATAGAAAGCCGACAAGATTTAGTCTTTACGGTTAGAGGATAAGCTTTTTCTCAAAAACATGTTTACTTTAAAAATACTTCTACTTTTAATAAGTGTTTTAGCAAAACATTAACCTATTTGTACTATTTATTTTTCAAAACATTCGATTTCATAATGTAAGATTACAATTATTTTAGTATTGTTATGAGTAATCTATGATCAAAATGTTCTTAACCAAAAACGTCAGCTTAATAGTTTAAAAGGATTTTGAAAAATAAATGTCAATAGATTAAAGAAAAGCAGTTTATAATTTGTTTTGAATGGATTATCTGTCAATAACTAATTACTTGCACAAATTCAATATAAATAATGTTTATACAAATCTACTCATAGACAAATAATCTAAGAAGACAAGTTTCCCCTCATTCTAATAAAACATCTAAAATGCCTCCCATCAAGTTTGGTCAACTTTTTCTTCTTCTTCTTCGCCGCGATGTCATCTCGTTCTCAAGAAGATGAAGGAGAAAAAGAATTCAAAATAAATAAAAACCCCGAAAATCACTATCGTCTGCTCGAGTTCACCTACTTTCACTTTCTTCTCGATATAAACGACGCCCACAAAAATAACACAACAAAAGAAGGGAGATCGCTTTTAGTGGAATAAACAAAAAAAAGAACAAAATTCTAAACAACCAAACGACTTTCTAATAGTGAAGAAGAAAATGAAGAGCGTTACATTGTGTGACGTGATGTCCCCGTGACGTCAGGAAGGTGATGAGGTATATAAGAGGACAGCTTGGACGATGGTCAGACATCCATTCATCTCCAACTCATCCTCTGGTCATCTCTCTTGGGCTTCTCTTGTGATTTATAACTTGAAAGAGTTAACATGTACTTCACTCAGGTAATATGCCACCTTTTGATGTTTTGTTAACTAAGCCTTCCCTAACTATTTTTGGCTAGGTAAATATTCAGTTAGATTTATAACTACTTTCTTTAGTATTTTTTAGCAACTTTTATGCAAGATAACCATAGTTTTCTATCACCATAAACCTTATATAAAAATCTGAATTTAAAGTAGTTTCTGAAAAAGTACTCATCGGTGTGTAGTTAAGTACTATATAAGCTTCTTTTTTCAAATTAAAGCCTTCTAGAAAGAGTTGTATTATGTATTGCTAAAATATTATGTTAACTTAAATATATTTAAATGTATACTGAGAAGATATTTTATAAGATATTAAGTCGAAAGTAACTATTGAATGCTTTGCATTTCGGAATAACTTTTGCAAGTAGTTTTTAGGCAGAAGTTCATTTTATAAAGTTATATCAAGATTTAGAAAGTTTAGTCACATCACAATTTATATCTTGGAATTTTAAAATAATTCAAATCCTTCTAGTTAACGAACTTTAAGTTGTACAGCATTAATTTTAATTTTATTTTTATAAATCTATTTTTTAAAATAAAATAAAATAAATAATGTTATAATATGATTCCAATAGTAGTTTTTATATAAGTAAAATTTCTAAATTTCTGCAAGTCTACCTTACTCTAATGCATATTTAAATATTATTCGTATTGGTCATTTACAAACCCTGACTTTTTTTTTAGTTAAATGATGTCTAAAACTGAAAGGATCAGGAAATTTAGTTTCAATGTTCCAAACTTTCTTAGTATCATAATTTTAATCTGTAACTTGCTTCCAAATCTGAACAAAAATCTTAAATGGCATTCCAATTATATTAATAAATCCGCTCTATCTAGCGCCTTCCCGCGCCTTTGGAAGAGATACGATAATCAGTTACAATAGATGAATTTTTTCTCCCCGGCTTACAGTGGACTAACATAATTCTTATAGCTATTTGACTGTTTCGACACAATATGGGAAATATCAGTTAAAAATAAAGGTATTTATACTTTTTCACGAAAATTTCTAACAATGTACAGTACGACAGATATTCTGTTGTACATTATGTTAAAATGTAACTATATCCTTTAAATTTATTTATATCCTCACGAAAATTTATAAATGTGTAGGTACGACAGATATTCTATTGCGCATTATGTTAAAATGTAGTTATATCCTTTAAATTTTGATTTTCAGTACAAAAAAAAGCCTTTTGGAATCATAATTCTAAAACAAAATTTATTTTGTGTTTCTGTAATTTGTAAAATATTAGCTCTTCGCAAAGATGTATCACATGCAAAACAATATTTCGCTTCCTATTAAAGCAAGATAAAAAAAATAGCATGGATAAAATTAAAAAAATTTGAATTATAAAATGTCATATTATTTTCAAATTTTTTAAAACTTTATTTTTAATAATTTTTATTCAATTTTTTACTCATCAACAAGATTTTTCGAAAACTTAATTCTGTAAAAAGTGCGTTCTTTCTTATCTCGAGGTAAGACAATGCAGTTTAATAATTGATGGTCATTTTTTCATTATTCAAAGAGATTATATCGAACACGGATCATCCCTGGATTTTACAATGCCGCTCAAAGTGCATCCTTTTGGGATATCTGATGGCATTCAACAATTATACACTAGGGATATTTATCATGCGTGAATGGATGTGATATTTATGGTAATCTTGACTTCTAAATTCGGGATGGAAGCTAGTTAATAAAGTGTTAATATAAACCAAAACCGGTTTCTAAAACTTGAAAAAAAATTGCACCTCAGTACTAAATTATACCTTTTATAACGTCTTATTAAATTGCTTTGATATGTTTTTTTAAAAAATTCTCAAGATTTCTTTGAAAATGACGAAAAGAAATCGTAGTTTTTTTTTGTAGTTTAAAAAACCAATGCTTAACGGGAAATTCCAATCTCCAAACAATGCTTTTGCAATCTTGCTTTGATGTTTCTTAAACAAATTCTCAAGATTTCTTACCAATGACGAAAATAAACTTTAGTTATTTAGTTTAGGCAAAGTAACCGGATTTTAAGTAATCTCAAACACACCAATGTCTAAAATTTAGAATGGCCAGGTTAAAGATATTAAATGGTGTGGATTTATGTTCTTCAAATTTGTAATGCAAAATATGGATATTCTTGGAAATACTTAACCAGTTTAGTTATTTAAATTAATATTTTAGGTTGTTCCTTTTTCTGTATAGAAAAACTTTCAATTGGTCGTTCTAGACTTTTGTACTTTAAAATTGCTACTTAAAATTTAAATTGGGACGCATTTCCCAAAATAAAGTTAAACTTTTTATGAATCCTTTACTTCTTAATGCGATTCTTATTTATTTTAATTTTATAAACTTATATATGTAAATTTATTAACGGTAAACGTTTTATACCTACACCTTTAATCGGCTTAAAACACGACTTGTGTGTAGTACGTTATTATAAATCAAAGTATTAGCACTTGTACATTTAAAATATCTTCGAAAAATTAATTTAACTTATGATTTAGTTAACATACAATGTTTTTATTAGCCATTTTGTTAATTTTATTGTGCACTAGTCGACGTAATATCCTTGTTAGTAACGAGAAATAAATACATTTCATAGGAAATCGTAAAAATTACGTAACCTTTCAAGTACATTTGAAAAAAAAAAGTAAAGTCAAAGCTTCATTGATCGTCAAAAGTTTTCATTGACAACAACCAAATGCTTTTGTTCAATTTAACCAAGAACAATAGTGGTTATCATTGAAAATTGAATGATTTGATCATCTAATAGCAGCCTACAGTAAATGTTCTTAATTTAAGTGTTTCTACTATTTGCATGGAGGAATGAGTAGTAGGGAGGGGACATAGCCTATTCCCCGCCATTGAGCGGGGTGAAGTAACTGTAAGGTATAGCAGAGAAGCTAAATACAGGGAATGATTGGCAACGCGCGCGTTTGACGCCATAGGAAGTAATAGGAATTTTCCGGAAAAGTGACTTTTGGAGGATTTAAAAAAATATACTGCAGCTATAATTTTAGATATACATTCATGTACTATCAGACACTTGGAAACACAAGCCAAATAATATTGTTTTATTTTTATTTTAGAGAAAATTAGTTTGTTTAAAACTATCTTTAAACTTCCGCATCAAAAATATATAATCAAAGCCACTTGTAGTTTTTTTTTCTTTCCTAGAATGCGTTCAACATGTTCAATTAATAAAATAGGTTTTCCATTAAGAATCGAAGCATATATTATAAGCTGTACATTATGTTGAATAAAACTTTGGTATTTGGTACATCGTACTAAATGTAGGGAAAATATCTTATTTCTATTTTACAGAGACAATTTCAACTTTTTATACGAAGGAAAAATGTATAGAATTTAAGAAGCATTAAACACACAAACAAAACAACCTTTTCTTTAAAAAAAATAAATTTTGTTTCATGAAAATAAGTTCAATTTGGAGAGTAAGAAAAGTACATTTTGGTGAGTTTATCCAAATCAGTTAAAATTTAGGATTTCATTGTCCTTCAAATAGAATGGCTTTTGTGTAAAACTGTCTAATAGATTGCTTTGTGTTTAAATTTTTATAATAATTTACATTTGCTTTTGTACCTAGTCAATTAAGAAAGCACGACTCAAACGGCCGTAAAAATACGAAGGCAATTTACCACCATGGGTTTCCACCTTCCATTTCCGATAACTTAAACCGGTAGATAAAAACGAAGGCCTAAATGACACAAAAAGATACTGAGATTCGACAATTTCAGGAAAATGACCATGGTCTTTTGTCCAAGATTATCCCCCCTCTTGACTACCACTGTGGACCTTAATCTTTTAAAGCAATAAATTTTCGGAACAGCGGGGACCTTCACCGGAACACGTCCAGATTGACCATGGGTGGGAAAATTATTTTGTGGTTTACTCAGGGGGGGGAACCCCCTTGTATACTTGGTTCAAACAATGCCGTAATAACTGAGCATTATCTGATAAACAACTATTGGAAACAATTTGCAAATTTTCTATTCGAAACGGTTTTTATTTTTTCAAAATACTGAATATATAATGGACGGGTTTTTGAGAAATTGCCTTTTTTCTTTATTGTCGCCCAGTGATTTGACAATTACTTGGCAGCAATTTTTTCCCTGGGTGACACAAATGTCAAACAGCCATTACGTTAAAAAAATACTCTGGTATAGGGAACACTTGTACTGAATTTGATGGCTGCATTTCTTTCCGCTTTCAGCATACCTTTCAACCAATATACCTTTCTTCATACCTTTAAACCAAAAAGTGCTACAGCGGCCACCACTCGCAATTTTTCGTCGAAAACTTTATTATGACGAGTAACAACTACTAGACATTTAACGGCAGTTAAATTATTGTGTTCATATTTTACACATAAGTTTCTTTTTAACAATAAAATTGATAAAAAATTTCATTAAATGTTTAATTAATGTTAATTATTATAATGCAAATAATTTTTTGATAATAACTAATGAAAACTTATTTATGCTATTAAAATATGGAAAGAATAAATGAGAGTTATTTGGAAACAAATAGTAGTTAATAAAGATTCGGTAGCAGTTTTATTTTTTGATTTACTGATTAATTAAGTTAAAATTTTACATAAAATTTACATAAAAGTCGTCTAAAATAGTGAAATAAAATTTATTCAATTCGGAAAACAGAATTACATTTTAAAGTGATGCAAAATACTGAAATCTAACTTCGTGCAAATTTTAGTTAAAATAAAGGCAAATTAAAATATTATTCACCCAGAAGGAATTGAGAATGAACAATTTCGTTGATACATTAAAATTGTTTCAGAATCTTTCTTAAAATATGTAATTAAAACGCTATTATATAGACATAAAATCGCATTCGACTACGCACTCCCTTCGATTTTTTGCCAATCACAAGGTGGCGTCGCGGTTACAGTGACGGCTTCACTCATGTCTACTCCCCTTTAGTCCTTCCTCCATGACTATTTGTTTTAGAAATTTTTGTTACAAAGAAACGTAATCTTAATGATATCTGAGTGGTGGCCTTTTAAAAAGCCAATGCTTAACGGGATAATTCCAATCTCCAAACAATGCTTTTGCAATCATGTCGCTTTAAATTGAATTATCTGCACAATTGTAGGAAACTGTTTCTTAGCAAGGATAAAAAGTAAAGTTAGTGAAGGTTAGTTGGAGTCTTTTGTGTTATATAATTCAGGAAACTAAATGATCATTAACTGTTCAAAGATATCATTGTTAGAAACTAATAATTCTTAAGTAATTTTTGACATAAAAGTAGAATTTTGAAGCCTGTATATTTTGTTGTCTTTTTTCAATTTTCTTTTACTAATTCAATATTGCATTGAGGAAAGCGTCTTTTTCATTGCTTTTTTCTTAATTTTTAGCAGGCTATCACTAAGTGGTTGAAATAAACAAATTATAATGATTATTATTTTTGAAAAAAATATTTTTAAAATTCTTGAAATAATAACCAATTTAGAATTATTTCCAAATCAACCTCAAATCACATAATTGTTCTTATAAAAAATTTCATGTTACAGTTTTCAATGTTACACATTTCTAATAATTTTGGTTGTTAATGGATGTATTGTTTGAAAAAACATAAACTAAATTCAATCATTGAATACGCAGGTACACACATTCTGCCGTAGATGATAAGTGCCACAGAAAATTCAACAACAATTAAATTGAGAAAATTCAAGTAGGAAAACAAAGTACAATAATGGCGAAAATAGTTTATACCTATGCAAATTTTCCTGCTCCGGTGTGAACTCCAGAGAACCCAATTTTTCTTCAGAACGGTACACAACTCTATGTAACGTATGAGTATGTAATTTGATCTAAACTATTTGCGGCAATAGTATACGTTTCTTTCTTCGTGAATCTTCTCATGTTTCATGCGCAGTTCTAAATTACGTTTTCCTTCTCATGTTTCATGCACAAAGTTGAAGATATTTTCTGAATAACATTTTTCTTCTCACGTTGCATCCGTAAAGTTTAAGATATTTTCTGAATAACGTTTTCCTTCGCATGTTTCATGTGTCAAGTTGAAGATATTTTCCGAATAACGTTTTCCCTTTTTCTTCACAGGTTTCCGTTGTGGTGGTCGCCCTCGTCGGCTTCGTGTGTGCCACCGGTGGAGGATACGGTGGCGGATCTGGCGGATACGGTGGCGGAGGATTCGGAGGAGGAAACCGTGGGGCTGGAGCTGGAGGATTCGGTGGAGGATATGGTGGTGGAGCCGGTGGCGGATACGGTGGAGGAAACAATGTAAGAGTTGTTTGGTGTATTTTAGTGTTGGGAGTTGCGTTGTTTATTACTTTTGGTTATGTGCATTGGTGCATGCAATAGATTGGACATTTGAGAAAGTCATTGATAACTTATGTAGTTTGAAGGGGATGATGTGGGATAGGTATTATTAATTTTAAAATATCGGAAGTTTTCAAACTTAAAACTGCACTTAAACTTTAATAAACTGTAGTTTCACATGAAAAAAATGCTTAATTTTAAAATTTAATAAATTAAATTAATTAATTAAATTATTTTTAAGAACGGTAGTTGTTTTAATATATAATATTTTTTTTTCTGAATATTTAATGAAACAGTAGTTGAAACTTTCAAAGGAATTATTTTTGGATTACAATCTCTTAGAAAATTAATTGTTTACTAATCAGGTCGATAAAATTGAGTTATTTTGAGTTATTTAAACTGTTAAGGAAATATGTTTTCCAATTTAAATTTTATAATAATAATAATTGTCTTTCATTACAAAAGTTGGTTTTAGTCGTTATTAAGGTAATGCGTACAGCTTGCACATTAAAACGTTTGACACTACCTTTAACACTTCAGCCTTTGAATAATACTTTTAATTACTAATTAATATCATTGCCGACAAACCGTTGACCTCTTAGTTGGAATATTTATAAAATTAAGTTTTTTCCTACACTCATCCCTTTAATATAGCTATGGTCGTTAATCACATTAATTTTCAAATAAAAAAATATTTAAAATAAAGTATCCATTAATCACCACAAATTAATTCCTATTTAATTCCTCACAGCAACCCAAACCCTACAACTTCGACTACCAAGCCAGAGACGACTTCGGCAACGTCCACTACCGCAACGAACAGGGAGACGCCAGTGGTGCAGTCAAGGGCTCCTACGGATACACCGACAGCCAGGGCCTGTACCGAGTCGTCGACTACGTAGCCGATGCTAATGGATACAGGGCCAGCATCCGAACTAATGAGCCAGGAACTGATGGAAAGGAATCTCCTGCTGATGTGCAGCTGACCGCTGAGCAGCCCCCAGCTGGTATTCAGGACAAGTACACTCGAGTTGGCGGAGGATATGGTGGTGGAGCAGGTGTGTAGTGTTTCTTTAGTAAAGCAGCTTCTTGGTTGAATGCATTTGTAAAATAAATATTTATATCGTTAATACAGGATATATGCTGAAGTGTTTGAATTGTCGAAGATCCTGTTGAAAATAATTAGTTTTCTGTATGTTATGACAGTGAAGGGAACTGGGAACTTTTTTTTTTTTTAAGTTTGGGGCTATTCCTTCCACTTAATCTAAAAACTTTTCAAAAGTGCGTTCGAATAAATCTAGCAATGGTATTTTGTGCAAACTAAAGGTAAACTTCAGAAATCAGAGGACTCCTAAGTTTTTCATGAAAGGTTTCCTTTAAAACATATAAAACTGCTGCAATTCTGTTGCTATAAAGAAATATTAATGTAATGTAATTTATATTAATCTACCGCACAGAAATACGTGTTGGATTATTTTTTAAGTTGACAATGAAAATAAAATATTGAGCTGATTAACCCAGAATCATAACAGCCATTATTGAGTTAACACAGTCCGAATAATCATACTCAAATTTGAAAAAGCTTAAAAAAATACTTATGAAACATAGCTGAGTAGCACCGTTTTTTAATCCATACAAATTCAACAAATTATTACATTTAAGATAACTTTAACATTTTAAGGAGCCGGATACGGTGGTGGAGCTGGAGCCGGTTACGGAGGTGGCGCCAGCAGGGGCGGACACGGAGGTAGCGGAGCCAGCGGATTCGGAGGAGCTGGAGGTTTCGGAGGAGCTGGAGGAGCCGGCGGATTCGGTGGCGCTTTCAAACCCGGACGAAGCGGAAAGTCCGGATACTAAACTGCAGCATAACTAGCTTGATATTTCAACTGTCTATTTATACTCTGAATGCTTTTCGGTAGGCTTCTGGAGCTAATGGTGTTCACTCTACTTCATTGTATATCATTTAGTGCAACTTGGAAAGAGAAAAATATGTGCTCTTTTGGTTGCATCTGAGTGTTTCTACAAGTTTGAGAAGCATTGTTTTCGGACTACGGACTTGGTATATAGCTTTTAAAGTATATTGGGATACGAAGGACTGAGTTAGTGTTTCTTCGTTGTTTTTAGTATGGTAAAGATATTTTTCTTTTTCTTGAAGCGAATTTTGTTGTTATCGAGCAGTTTAAAAACATGCCACATGCTATTCAAAATTCAAAAGTGTAAATAATATAAAGTAAGCGATTTAATTTTATGAGCAATATTTTTGTTTAAATGCTCGCAAATTTTGACTTTGATCATTGAAATATTCGAAGACAATTATACGCTGTTCTTGTTAAATAAAAATTGTCTTTGGCTATTTCAATCTTTAAATATCAATACAAATTATCAAAATTTTGGCACTATTATTTTTAAACAGATAACTTAAAAAAAGATAGATGCTAGCTTATATCATTAGTAATGTTTTAAAATCTGTAACATAAATAACAAAATTGGCTCGGGCATTACATGTTGAAATACTATTCACTCTATAGTATTCCTATATTGTGATTATTTTATGTGCTGTGTACTTATTTCTTTATGTACCAGAAAAAAAAATCATTTGTGTTCACGCATTTGTTATTCATTGGGTATAAGTGTCTGTGTACTTTTTGGTTAGGATGTAATATACATTTGGGTATATGATGTTATTTTAAATAAATTGCATTAAAAAAAATATATGTCTATCTTTGATGGGTTTTTTTATATTTCTACTTCCGAACATATATCAAGTGTTTTAAAGCAACACTTTTTTATTTCAAAAGTATTAAGAAATCTTTCTGAGTAAAATAGGAAATTCTACATAAATTTAAGATTTTGGAAGCATTACACATTTTTTTGAAATTTACAAAACTTAATTCATAACTAAATGGTATTACTACAAATTTACTACACTATTTATTAAAAATATTAAGTAAAGTATACATTAAGGCTCTGTATAGAATACTAATAACGTCTTGAACAAAACAATTTGCTTAAGTAAAAAAAAATCATAATATATTTTCAAGAAAATTAATGTAAAATTTCGAATGCTCCACATTAAAAAAAATTAACTACTCATTCTTTTTCGAAACTGCAAAATTTTTACATTTAAATTTTTAAAAATATCATTTCACTTCCATTCGTCTGTTTTACCTAATCCAGAAACGTATATAAAGACATGCAAAAATTACTAGCAAATTTTTTAGTTCATTTACAACAATTTATGTTTCATTTCATTACATTATGGAGATTAAAAATGAAAATCCACTTAAATAAAACAGGCTTAAAAGTGTAAACTATCTAGAGTTTCTTGTTGGAACGCATAGTTTCACAACAATATTCACTCTTAAAACAAACACTCCTAATTTAACTCAGTCTGAGTGGATTTCACTCCTCCAGACTGGAAAATGCACTTCTCCTTTTGGAGTGGATCCTTTGTGTGTTAAACCTCCGACAGGATCACTCCAAACGAGTGATTTTAACTCAGTCTGAGTAAATATGCATGCCTTTACGGTGTCGAAAATGCACTTCTCCAACTGGAGTGGATTTCACTCTTTTGTTTTAAGAGTGTTGTTTATCCTTATAATATTGTTTAGTTTTTGCCATTGAGAATACTTGAAATTTAAGACTTGAAATCACTGTCCTGTCTAAAAGTTTTGCTTTTATTTAAATTAAAGAACTAATTTAATTATTTTTTCATTTAAACTAATTTTTATCTATGCTACTATTCAGTTTGGCATTTAATGCCTTTAATACATTTTGATTTTTTTTAAAAAAGGTATAATATAGTTAAGGAGTATTTTGCCAATGTTCAAAAATATAAGCTGACTTATTCAAGAACGTAAATTTAGTAGACAGACTCATAATGATAGATAGTTTTGAAGAGAATTTCACCATCGAAGTCATTTTCATAAAGTATTATTCTAAAACCATTTTTAAAAAATGTCGTTTTAAGCTCAACTATATGTTACGTACACTCTCGGAAATTATCTCTTTAATTTGCGGGAATAGAAGTGGCTGTTATGCCACTTGCATTCCCGCATTTGTTCCTTGACACCATTTTCATTTATTCTTTTATTTTTTTCCCGTTTCAGAAAGGAAAATTTCCGTAAACTAACAAGATTACCGTTTATTTGCCGTTTGTATAGGGGGTGAAATCATTTAGTCAGATTTCGAACTTAAATATCATCAACTATAAATTATTTTCTAAATTATTTAATATTAATTTTTATTTTTCAGAAGACTAAGTTAAGTTTTCATTAATTAACCTTATGATAACCTCACCTGTGCTTTCAAATTGGTTAGAATGTTATTAAGACACCTTCAATATAGCTAAAAAGAAAGTATACCCTTTAACTCTCATCTTACTATATTGCAGAATACAAAATAATTATTGAGAAAAAAAGGTTGAAAATATTAAAAAAAATTGCTTTATTAAAATCTCCACGTGACATTGTCAAAAATATAAATAAGAATATCATGTATCGGGGAAAGTTTTTATGAAATTATTTAATAGTATGATTGCCTAAAATTACAATCGCAATTAGATTTTTAAAAAAATATTTTTTGTATAAATATTTAAAAATGGGCTTTCTTTCCATAGCCTTAAACTGGTTTTCTTCTATTTTCCTGTGAAAAGTAAATCGTTATTAAAATTTCTATGAAAATTTAAAAAATATTATCTGCTTCTAGTATGATATTGTCATTATCTTTACTTGCTTATTTTCTTAAAACCATTGCATTAAAATATGCACCGTTCAAATTCAATTATCATTGATTTACTGACCTGTTGCCTTATTCAGTAAAGAAATGACTTGCGCAGTTCGTAGAAATAATTATTAAAGATTACAGACGAATAATTCTGAAACAATGAATGATGAACACAATTTATAGTTCTCACTAAACAATGGTATTAAGAGTTAACATAATGATAGTATTTACTTGGTAATATCTTTAATAAATGGTAGATTTATGCATACTATGCATTAAAATCGTTACATTTAAAAAGTGGTCAAGTTCATTGTATAATTACCCCTTACGCTTCTTCCTGTCCATATTTAAGTGCTTAAAAGAAATCTGTAAGGAAACTTTTCAGTTAATTTCAATCTAAGTGATTCATATAATTCATTAATATTTAGAGATTCATATAATTCAGTGAAATTACAAAAAAATCGCATCATTGAAAAAAAATTACATGCATTTCTTTTCACAGATTTTTTCAATACCTGCTAAATTTTATTTATTAAATAATGATTCTTTTTAAGAATCTTGCAATGCTAATTGCCACAAAGCCCGTTTTGAAATGCGTAAAAAAATTGATAAAATTGACTCAACAAAATCTTATCAGTTTTTGAACCGGTATATGCCAACGAGCGATGCTGAACTATTCCCTTTTATTGTGTTTGATTCTTGACGGAGTATCAAAGTAGAGTTCTCGTAGTTTGGCTTTAATCTAATATGTCGCCCTTAACGGTTGCGTTGAATGCCTACTCAGGTGTCGGCTCGTCACTTGCCTGTGAATCCAAAATACGACGCCCGTCGCCAATAGCCCTCTTGTAGCTCTAGTGCGACGATATACAAACTAAACCTAAACCTAAATATGAAAGTAGTTATCATAAACACTTTTTTTACTGATGAATTTAACATATGTTATAATATGTAATGTGTACAAAATTTAAAGTTTTATATGGGATTTTATTAACAAACACGCATATCGTTTATATTTCGAAACTATAAAAATTCTTTATTTTGTAAGACTAGTAAAAAATTACAGACTACATTCACTCTTTTATAGTATTTTTTCTGATGATATTCTACCATCGTTGAACTAAATCAGCAATAGTAAATATGTTGCTAAAAATAAGAATTTTAAGACCAATCTTAATCCAAACAAACCTTCAAAGAATATTAACTATTTATTGATGTCTTAACTAACACATTAAAAAATTTATTCGTTTCCTTTATAACCCAGGAAGGAAGCTTACAAAGTAAACAAAATTCCACGACTTTTCCCGTTAAGTCTACTAAACTCTAAAAAGTTCACAAATGACACAGAGCATGCATATTCAATCGAATTCCCACCTTCCTGCCAACTCGTTCGAAAATCGAGAGTGAAATTAAAACCGTCTTCTGTCCTCAGGCAGATGATCTACCTACTTTCAAGCTACGTTCATGCCATTAGATATATAAAATTGGTTCTTTTTAAGAGATTCGTAATGATTATTATAGATCATTCTCGTTTTAGAGTTCACTTTATCTTGTTTGAATACAATGAATTGTCACTGTATCAGTGTAATGTTTAAAGCATATAATTTAATAAATAACTTATTAAACAACAAATAAATTAAAATCGTTAATCAATATTTTGCCATAAAACTGGATCTGAAGATAAAAAAAAAGTTTGTACCTTATGAGAGTATTGTGAAAAGTAATTTATTCATATGATTTAATAAACTTAAAATCGCACACAGTTCTATTTTCTTTAAATAATTTTTTTTTCTGAAAAAAAAAACTTTCATCTAGTAATCTCAAACTATTTTCCTTTTTCTTTTCCTGAAAACTAATTCTTAAAACATCAAAATTTAAAAAATAATACAAAGATTCTGCCACATAAATTCAAAGAATTAACTTTTATTAATGAGATGAAATTGATTGACAGTTTTTAACCATCCTTCATAAAAATATATTTTCAAGAGCATGATTTTTGGAAAATTAGTAATTACCCCGTAACTAAACACGCATTACACAATGTTACTATTAATCCTACAATGGTGTTTTTCAACACAAACCACCTTCATTAAAAATTTGTAAGACTGGACATTACAAAATCAAAATCATGTAAACGAAAACAAAATTATACACATTTTGGCATCTACTGAATAAAAGTTTAAACCATTTTTTCAAGCGCATTGGGTTATTAATATTTTTTGAGAAAAATAGTTATCTGAGCCCAATAACTAGCATTTCTTGTTATTTTAAAAATTGTGGCTTTACACGCATTAAATTATGATACATTATTGTTGTTAGGCCATGACAAATAATTATAATTAACCCTGGTCAGTCTATGCAAATAATGAATTAATTGAACTTTTAACAGAAAATATTACATATATTTTTTAATATTTTTAATCACGATAATCACAAGAGGATATGTGCCCAAAATAGCTCGTACAAGAAAAAAATGCGTATTTAACCCATTAAACACCCATTTGAGAATGGAATTTTTAACTTTCTTTTGCAAAAAGAATAGATTTTAAAATTTGTTTTTAATGCGATTTAATTTGTCAGATACTGATTGTTCTGCACTGTGGTCTTCATTTGTCTTAAAATTTGTATTTAGTTAAACTAATGTGTCCCTTGAACATTTCCTCTTTGGCATTGACATTTGCTTGATTAATTCAGAAATTTGCTCCTGACAATCCGGCAGTAGAGTCGAACAATCTGGAGTCTGGAGTAAGTTTTTGAATTAGAATTAATCGTGAAACATAGTATTTTGGGCTTAGTATAGTTGATGACAAACAAAAACAGTCGAATTAAAAGAAGAAATTTTATTTTCTCTAGGCAAGTTTTCTGTCCAAATGTCTCTAATGAAGTAATACAACAAATACAAATGTAAAACTATTTAGCCCAAAACTGTTTGGCTCGTTTTCCGTGCAAAGATTTCGGTACTTATACGGTTGGGATGATCGTCATTAAGTCAATTATATCTTTCACATGTAACTGAAAACTGTACTTCCGGTTCTACTTGTGGATTGCAATCAAGAAGTAAGAATGTGAAACCCTGTTACAGTAGAAAACATTTTCGCACACACATCAAATTCGATTAATATTGCCAGTACTCGATAAAAATGAGCAGGTAAATACATTGCAAGTACATTGTTAAAAATTCTGACGCAAGATTGCACCAGTATTCTGGAACGTTTTAGCTGCCACCACTAGCGTGAATTTACTAGTTTTGTGGTATCATTTTTTAACTTAAACTTTTAAAAAACTTAACACTTTTTATGCACCGCAAAGTGGTGAATCTACGCTCCAAATAGTGGTGGCAGCTACAAAATTCCACAATTCCGGTGCAATCTTGCGCCAAAATTTTTAACAGTGTACGGTTGCATGTGAAGAATTAAATTGACTTGGCATTGCCACTGTGATCTTCTGGCACCGTAAGTAAAGGAAAAATTACCATAACATTTGCATGTTAAACAGGCCTTTGTTTAAGCATTGTCAAATCAACAATCCGAACCATCTTTCAAGTAGCCTAGTGAAGTGGGGGCTAGGAAGATGAAGCGAATAATGATAATAAATGGAATGAAATGAGCATGCAATAAAGAAGGGAAAATTCGAGCAAAAGTTTAAAACTGCAAATTAATGAGCCCAGGGGAACTGATGGGAGGTCAGGAGGAGAGGTTGCAACTAACCATCTTAGGAAGTGGGATGGGAAGGAATATAAAAAGGGATGTTATCGCTTGGGGTGCATCAATTGGAGAAAATATTTTACTTATGTTGGCACAGGATTTTTGAAAGAATATTATTACAATTGTGGTTGTAGGAGAGAAGAAAAGATGCAAATTGTGAAGGTAAGTATACTTCAGGTGTTTTGTTTAATTTTTCTGAAGTTTTCCGTTTTAAGGATAACGATTTTTAGAATAAGAAATTGAATGAGTTTTGAATTAAAAAAAGGACATAAAAACAACTACCTCTTCTAAATCAAGTAAAATTTACGTCATTTGCCGATTTACTCAAGAAATCATATTAAATTTAATAATGAATTTCTATGTCCTCTGTTAAGGAAATATAAGTTTATTATTAAATTTAATTTGAATGAAATATGACTTCGATTTTGCTACTTGCTTTTTAAATTGAATATTCTGTAGCCTAATTTAAAATAATTCTACATTTTATTCAGGTATTTGACAAAAAAATATAATTTTCTTAAATGGCAATTTTGAATAAATTGTAACATAAACGTATTTTGCTCGTAAGAACTTATCGCAATGTAAAATATTCAATTAAAGAGTGTACAGTCATTACCTCTTAAACGTTTCTGACAGATCTTACCTATAAAGTAATAAACATAATTTGAGTAAAAAAATCATTATGTAGTATCAAAAAGGATAGTGTTTAGCATTTAACAAAAATTTAAACATAAAAATGTATCAATAGGGAAGTTCAGCATTTTTAAAAAATCAAATGATAATTTTGAGAAGCTACTGAATGCAAAGTGCTTGAATTTTGCCCAATTTATGCTAAATTTCAGTAACTCAAAGCCAGAGATCTAAAAAGAACGCGAAAAACGACGCAGATGGGGAATAGCATTTGATGACCGCGTGTGTAAATTGTACAGCTAGACCTAAGGTCGCAGTGTTTGGCGAACTTGCCCCCAGCAAGAAAGTCGTAAGTCATTAATTGTACAGCGGGCATGTGGCTTTCAATTTGAACACTACGAATGTACAAATACAGCATTTAACAGTTTTTAAATACACTAATTAACACTAATGGATATTTTCTGAAACGCACCTTTAATAAAAAAAACGGATACAATTAATACAGATTTAGTAAAAAAAAATATTTTTGCTGTAATAATAACGTCGATGCTACAAAGAGGAACTTGGTTGGCTTACATAAATCGCTCTGAACGGCTCTGCTCGAGAAAAATTTAATGACTATAACAACTGATTCGCGGAATAAGTTTTTCTTGCTAATTTTCTTTGTGAATTTCATTATAGATGAACTTTTCGTATTAAATATAAGTAAAAAAGGGAACTCTTAAAAATTTGAATTACCCCATTGGTCTAGAATTCTTCGGTAAATGCTCTATACTATATGTATATTTGTGGTCAAAAGTCTCGCACGATAAGTTCCTTCTTGCAAGCTGTGTTTGCTGAAATTCAAGCTTATTTCAAAGCTCCATTGCTTTACGATTATTATTATTTACTTATAAAATCCTCTATCTAAAAATACTTGCATATAGGAAGCACATCAGAATATTGCTGGGAAGGACCGAACAAATGGAAACTGGTACCAATTAAGATAAGTTACACTTGTAAGAGTTATGCCAGAAGAAATTCCGATTTACAGTTAATATTGCAACTTCCTAGAAGACGATCTTTTTTTTTTTTCTTCTTTAACTGAGTTATTGTAAATTTATGAATGAAGATCGAAGGATAATTATTTTACCTTAATTTTATATTAGATTTCACTGCTTGTAATGGCAGTGATAGGCTACAGCCGAGCAGCCGGCAACTACAAAGGCAGCTCCGGCGGTTACGGCCAAGGCGGTACGGGCGGAACCGGTGGATATGGCAGTGGAGGATCCGGAGGCGGAGGTGGTTACGGCCAGGGAGGAACAGGCGGAACTGGAGGATACGGATCCGGAGGAACAGGCGGAACTGGAGGATACGGATCCGGCGGAAGTGGTGGAACCGGCGGATATGGCAGTGGAGGAACGGGCGGAAGCGGCGGATTCGGAAGCGGAGGCGGAACCAGCGGATCCGGAAGAAACACTGGCGGTGGATTTGGCGATGGTGGACGAAACACCGGAACGGGAGGTGGATACGGAGGCGCTAGCAGCGGAACAGGGAGAAATACAGGAATGGGAGGTGGTGGATACGGAGGAAGAAACACCGGCGGAGGTTTCGGCAGTGGTGGAACTGGTGGTGGAGGCGGATTAGGAAGTGGCGAACCAGGTGGAAGAGGCGGATTGGGAAGTGGAGGTGGAGGTGGAGGCGGTGGTGCCGGAGGATTAGGGAGGGGAGGTGGTGGCGGAGGTGGCGGGGGCGGAGGAGGTACAATTGGAGGAAGAGGTGGAAGTGGAGGGACTGGGAGGATAGGTGGAAACGGAGGAACTGGAAGGATCGGAGGAATAGGTGGAAACGGAGGAACTGGAAGGATCGGCGGAATTGGTGGAAATGGAGGAATCGGAAATAGTGGAGGAGTTGGTTCAGGCGGATATGGAGGTGGAAGGACTGGTGGAGGAGGAGGTGATGGTGGATCTCGAGGTTCCGGTGGTGGATCGAATGGTTATGATCAAAATCAAAATGTAAGTGCTGCATTATCTCACTTTTTTATTCAAAAAATTATCTAAAGGTTTTAATTTTTTTTTAATAATAAGGAATTTTGTTTGTATTGTTTCATATTAATCCGCTTATGGTGGCTCAATGTTTTTTTTTTAACTCTAGCAAAAATTCTATAAATTGCTAACAACAAGAAGTTTAGCTAGGGAATTTCCTTCGATATAATTGTAGATTAATATTTCGTCACGTACAATGAATCATCTCTAACTACATGCCATAATAATGCCTAGCTTTTGTCATAATTTTAGGTAATTTTTAACCGTAGGATGTACTTTGCAGAAACAGTATAGATTTTGTAATAAATTGAAATTCAAACTTATCTTTTCACAATAGCATAATCACAACCATAACAGATGCAAAAGCAATTTTTTGAATTTTATAATAAACAAAATTCTAGTGAGGTGTGGATGAATAATAAAAAAGATCTTACAATCAATTTAGCTTTCTTTCTTATTTTATCAATTTAGCAATTAGAATCAGCTATGTTTTAGTTTTTGTTTAACTATTGCGCATATTGCAATTTAATGTACCATCCGCCCCTAAACCCCCTAACTAAAAAACTGCCTCTTTTCAAGCATTAATTTACTTACAATAAGCCTAAAACTAAAGTTAATACCTAGATACTCAGATGAAACTTGCCATTTTTAATGCATAGAAAGTAATTTTGTTTGAAACTGTAATATCTGGTTCTGCAGAATTGTAACATTAGGTCGTCGTATTTGTACATAACCTTTCAACTCAAAACGAAACAGATTTGCTCAGATTCGAAAGTATCATGTCTCCGGGTGCGATAACGATTATTCTTTCATTCCACAGAACGGACCATCAGAGCCTTACAAATTCGACTACCAGGTCACAGACGACGACGGCAACACCAACTACCGCAACGAAGAAAGCGACGGACAAGGAAGTGTCCGCGGATCCTACGGGTACACCGACAACCAAGGTCTCTACAGAGTAGTCGACTACATAGCCGATGCTAACGGATTCCGAGCCAACGTGCGAACCAACGAGCCAGGAACAGACGCCAAGAACCCGGCCGATGTGCAGATGGCTGTTGAGGACCCGCCACCGGGAATCCAAGACAGATATTCTGGTGGTGGCGATGGTTTTGGCGGCGGAATTCGACGAGGTGGAGGTGTGAGATCTGGTGGATCAGGATTTGGTAGTGGATCTGGTAAGGAAAAAATGACTTTATGCTCAAAAACTCTTTAAATAAGTGTAAAAATGTCATATTTAAATGTACCGCAGTCTTAAATTAATCACAGAAAATCTTGCGATCAAAACATTTTCGAACGGCCGTCAACTAAGGTTCTGATTTTGTTCAGAAAAAGTTGCTAAATCCAATGCTCTAATGGTGCAGTGCTAGCCAATTTCAATTATATCCCATTTATTCTGATATACCAGGTTTTATATATCATTCGGTGTGGGATAATCATATAGTTTATATCAGTTAACTAGTAACACACATTTTCCTTCTATTAAAAAGAATTTTGCAGAATAATTTCATAACTCTTTGAAATTAAACTGTGTTTCCTTTTTTATGTTTAGGACCACTGATTCTCTATGTACCTCCAGAAAGATCTGATGAAAATTAACTAAAAAATTTCGTAGTCAATATAGTATTGGTCATGAAATGGTTACTACTATTATTTATTCACAGGGAAGGAATAACGCCTTACAAGTATCACCTCTCCTTGACAAAAATGCTCTATAAAAATTGTAAAAGTTAAAAAAGAAACCTTTAAAAATTGCTATAATGTCTAATGACAATTTTTCAATTTTCTTTTAATTTCACTTAAAAACACACAATTTTCATTTTACACGTGGTACATCTGACTCTAGTAATTTTACAGATATAATTCATTTTGCATCATGTTTTTGAAACTGCATGATTTACTTGTAGGTGGAAATCAAGGAGGCAGTGGTAACAGCGGATTCGGAAACCAAGGAGGAGGTAACAGCGGATTCGGAAACCAAAGAGGAGGTAACAACGGATTCGGAAACCAAGGATTAGGTAACAGCGGATTCGGAAACCAAGGAGGAGGTAACAGTGGATTCGGAAATCAAGGAGGCGGTGGTAACAGCGGATTCGGAAACCAAGGAGGAGGTAACAGTGGATTCGGAAATCAAGGTGGTGGAGGAACATCTAACTTTGGTAACAGAGGTGGTTTTACTGCGGCAGCTTCTAATAATAAATTTAGTAGAAGAAGGGCTGGTCAACAGTCTGGAAAAAGCTGGTACTGATGGACACAAATTGACTTTAGTGTTAAATGGTTATAATTAAATACTTATCTAATACACATGTGCAAACATTATTTGGAATAACTCACTTATGACGACTGTTAGAACTAGCATGTGTAATGCTTGAGATTCTGAATATAAAGTACACTATAATGCCACACAAGTAAAACAGGTGTAGCAATTTCAAGGATGGGTGTTATTGTCCTTTTGAATGGGTGTTATTGTCCTGTTTGTTGGTTATTGGATATTGGTGAATTATATACACTGCATTTTTGTTTGGGATTGTGTAAGTGTGATTTAGATCAAATTTCTTGTGTACAAAGTCTTCATTCTTCATGTATCAGATTTACTTTCAATTTCTGCTAACAAATTGCTTTGTTGCTTCAGTGTTAATAAATAGTTTTTTATCCCCAAGTTGTACAAAAAATCTTTTTGTTTTTGATGAGCTTGTCTTATTTTAATAAGGCAAGCGTTATGTGCTATGTGTCTTGCAAATCAAATTATTTTAAGTGCTTAATCCTATGTTTTAGATGGCCATATTTCAATGCTTAAAATAAAATGAGCCTTTTGAAATTATGTATGGCTTTTTATTCTAACTTGTTTCACTTTTATTTTGGTACATAACAGAGTGTTTTCCCTTAAGATATAAGCTCTCTTTTAAATTAAAAATGTGCTTTACGTTTTCGAAAACAAAATTCAAAAAGATTAGCAGTCTCAAAACATTTTATATAATTTTAAAATGTTAAAATATAATTTAATTCTGAATATTTTCTAATCTAACTATCACAAACGTCTGGTGCTTTCTCATTAGTAATAAGTACATTTTTAGACCAGAAGTGATACACACTTAAAAATTATAATTATCAGACAACATAAAAGATTTTAATATACTCTTTTAAAAAATAAAAATATATATTCTTTGTGACTAATAGCCTTAAATTTAAAATTAAAGTTAAGAAACCCTAATGAAAACAGCTTTTCCAAAGCACATACATCAGTAGGAAAATCATCAAAATCAAAGGCAAATTTTCTGCTAAGTTGAAGAAATTGAAAATCCCAATTGAATTTTAATAATCTAAATATTAAATTGCCGAACTTTCCACCCATTCTGAATTCTCAAACTGTAGCACTTCTAAACCAAAATGATGGGCATTTAAAATTCATAAATACATATTCAAAAACAAACATCTTTATAATAAATGTAGAACTTCCTTGTCAAATGGATTAAAAAAAATTCTAAAATTTTACACACACACAAATTAATTACTTCTTCTTATTTATTTCAGTTTTTAGTTCAGTCTTTTACCGACCTTTTAAAGAATTGAAGTGCTTAGTGGAAGAATGTTTAAGTGACATTTTTGAAAAAAATTTCTATGTTGCGTCAATGAACATCTTGATAACTTCTTAAACGATAACAAGTTTCTCCTTTTTCATAAACTTTACATTTGTTATATTTGTTGCGCTTCACAAGTACCGTTTTCAACGGATCTGAGTGCAAACCAAAATTTCAAAGCTCATTTTCTCGTTTTCATCTTTTTATCATTTAGCAGGTTCTTCCACTAATAAGCTCTTCAATTGAAATATATAATATATAAAAATATATTCATCCAAACATAATTGTTTGTATAGAGTTTCTGCAAAAGTTCAAAAAGAGGTTTTTCACAATAGCCTTATTTTTAGTAACGCATGAATATTGCTATTTTCCGAATGAAACCTTATTTTTTAAAGAAAACTTTTATGGCTAAGAGTTAGTATTTTAAAAATACATTATTTCTAAGTCCATTCGTTTTTTTTTTAACAAAAATTCACTTGGTAAGGTAGAGAATGGTTCTTTTTTATATTTAATTTAAAAGTAAGTAGGTAAAGTAAGTTCTTTGTCTTCTTTTTGTTAAGTATTGTTTAAAGATACTTTTGAAAAAAATAACGCCGGAATTATAATAATAAATTTTAAAATTATGTTCATGACTCACAAAATATAAATCCCCATTCAATAATTGCTTGAATATTTACACTGGAATTTATCAAAAAGGAAGAGTGTTGGCTTTTTTTAATGTTCGATGCACATAAATAAACAATGCAAAACATGAATCCAAACTAAGCACACTAGCACGTTGGTACACGGTAGAAAAACAAAAGTTCACAAAATCGATAACAGATGGAGTCACGTCTTTTACTCAAAACACACCAGTTGAAATACTTCAAATAATAAACTTTTCTCATTCGCCATATGCAGAAAATTATGTAATACATTAAAGTTAAAAGTAGTTAATATTAAAAAGTCGTACAAGGGTCTTGTGTACATTAAGATGCATATTATTATTCTTTATTGATTGGGTAAATCTGAAATTCTGTATTAGTTTAAATTATGTATTAGAAAAAAAATGTGGTTAACTGGATTTCAAGTCCATGACATACATTTGCCAAATCAACAAAGTTGTACAAGAAAAGTTTTTTGTGGTTATTTTTAATATTAAAATTTTTGTTTAGTGTTTTTTTCTTTTATTTTAGCAACTTATAAGTAAAAAAACGGCGACTATTATATTATATTAAGAAATAATAATTTAATCCAATACGATCACCATATTTATGCTTGGTGCATGCAAAAAACAACTTCATAAACTAATAAAAACTTTTAGTAATATCTTCATGTACAAAAACAGGATACATTTATTAAAATACAAATATGTTTTTGAAGCTTGACAGTAGAGACTTTGTAGTGACAAGAAAATGCTATAGTCAGAATATAAAACTATTTTTTTTAATTATGAAAAATAAATGATATCATTAAAAACATCTCATCATGCCTAGAAATTATAAAAGAATAAAGGATACTGTATTAGTTATTTAAGAAAAAGTTTGATAAAGAACTTTTCAAAATTGAAGAAGGCAAAATGAGTATCAGAGCAGCAGCCAAAGAAGTTGTTATTCAATTTTCAACTCTTCTTCAGTTGCAAAAAAAATTCTCCTTAAAAGATGCTGCAGGGAATTCATTCTGTAATTGAAGAACAGAAATATTATGCTGTATATTAGGAGAATAACCCCTTCTATATTGGTAAAATAACCACAATTTTGGCCACAGAAAATGCAGAAATGAAATTTGTGGAGCAAGGAGCCGGTAATTTTCACTTGGCCAAAAAGAGACATTTTGGAAATAATTCCAAACAAATACATTTTCTATGGACCTGTTAATTTGCATGGAAATAATCCCTTTACTGTAGATAATATTAAAATAAACATAGCACACAAATGTTATGAGAAATTCTGCTCGAAATTGTGGGCTTAGAGTAGAGACAAAGTATAACATGCTCCAAGAATAAATCTTACTATATAAATAAATGTTTTTTAAAAAAAACTATGCAGTAGATTATTAAAAAATCTTTATATGTGCTAAAAATGATAATTTTAATATTAATTTACTTTTGACATGCATTACTATAAAAAAGGGGGACCCATATTTACCCCATGTGTGACCCATAATTGCCCAAATCCGGGGTACATACGGGTCATTCAATTATTGAAATAAAATTAATTATCATGAAATTCTAGGTAAAGTTATTATTTTAACAAATTCTAAATTATTTAAACTTACTACATACCAAATTAAAACTTTTAATATTTCATACTTTAAAAAAATAGAATGTTGTTGTTTGTTAACCCATAATTCCCCCATTTGACCTTATTAAGTTTGGAAATATTTAGTAAAAAACTATTCAAAACTACATGGAATAAATCCATTGATGAATTAGCATGTGAGAAATAGGCTAAAGACAAAAATAACATGATAAACAATTAAAAGTTAAAATAATGGTCGCAATTAAAATATAATTTAAAGTTAAAGTAAATACAAATATTATTTACACAGAAAAAAATATAAAAAGCACCTGAAAAATAAAAAAATATATCACTGACCTAGAATTACCCTAGTAATCAGGGGGATAAATGACTACTTTTAAAATTATTTAAAAAGCAGTTATTTAAAAAGCAGACCATTTCCTATTGAAAAATAGCACCAACAAAATAGTTAGTTCAGATATGTTTCTCCAGTATGGATCTTTAAAAAAATCATATTTTTCAAAGATATGAAAATAGAATGTATAAGATTGACTAAGCATAATTTATTTGTTTTGTAAAAATCATTTTTAATTCTTAAAACTCAGTGACCATTATTTACTACGGAAAGAGAGTGACCCATAATTCCCCCGTGTGACCCTACTACGTTGATAAATATCATCAATCACATTTATGTTGTAATATTTTAATTTCATAAATTAAAATAATTAATGTGACACAAATAGGCTGTAAGAGAAACAATCAAAATTGACGATATGAAAACGTCTAATAAGAACCAGAGAGGAATTTTCTTTACAAGTCAAGCCAAACATATCGCAAATTCTCTCATAAGTTAGCTGTGCAAAACTTAAATTACAATCCATCCATTTCGGTAGTAGAGCAAGTGGGTTTATTGTAAGAAATCAATATATGGTCATAAACATTTATGTTGTGCTAAAAAAATAAATACAGGACTTATTACCTAAATTGTAAAGTCAAATTTAGTTCAATGTTACATTATAAATTATAGTTTGAGCATGCGTTTCTGTGACTCAATAACTGCTTTAAGAATGTATTCACATTTTGATTCTTTTTTTGAAGAATTCTACTAATTAAGTATCGAATTCTTGATAATGGGGAAAATGTAACCTTCACTTGCTAATGATATACTTTTAGTCTTAGTTCACACCATTCAAGAACCACTTAATGCAATGTATCATTTGGAATTCTACAAGAATCAAAATCTGAATTGATAATTCAAAAGTATCCCAACCAGTATTATTGTGAGTATCCCAAATTCCTAATCGTAATTTAAATTGATGTTTTCGTGTGCAATTCCCACCATCGAAGCTAAATCCATTAATTGCAGAAATTCTTCTACTGAAACAGGAATTTATTTTAAGAATAACTTAAAAATTACTTAAAGTTTGATGAATATGTGTTTAAATTGTTTTAGATTTAGATGTAAAGTTTATTATTTTTTTAAAAGTTAGAAATCTGACCTCATTTCTCAGTTTCCTTGGGAATTCGATTTAATATAAATACTGCTACATTTTTAGTGAACTTTCACAGGGATTTTCTGTCAAGTGTCTTTTAGAAACAGATTGACAGAAACTTGGAACCAGAATGTATGTTTTAACGGTAAGATAAAGTTCTTAATCTCTCTCTCTTAAATTCGTAATTAAAAGTGTTTAAATATTTTATTGGTTTCAAAAATACCTTTTTTTTACAGTATAAATTCATTTTGGCATCTATATATTGGATTTAAAATGTTCACTTAAAAAGCTATACGATTTATGAGAGATAATTATATTTAATGCAATTGCAACTAAGAATTCCAGTGTTTCTAGCTGCGGCCACCCTTTTAATTAAATTGCCTTAAAACATTATTTCGAAAGTTTTAACGCAATTATACCTAAATGTGTATATCTATGATTTTAAAGATTTTTTTATACATAAATGAATATCTTTATTTTTTCAGATTTTAGGAGCTTCGATGTTGATGGCTGTCTGCGTCAATGCTTATGGAGGAGGTTTCGGAGGTGGAAATTTTGGAGGCATGGGCGAAATGGTAAATTTGTAGAGTTAAACATTTTCATTTATGAAATCGACTCGATAAAACACAACTTAAGTAAATAAAAAAGGGTTTAACTTTGTCAATTTGAAAAATTTAAATATATATACAACTAGTTCAAATAAATATAAGGTCAAAAACGATAAATGTTGACTCGTTAAACAAAACTTAAATAAATAAAAAAGTTTGAAACCGTCATTTGTAAAATTGAATCGATAGGGGGTAGGGGGATGAGGTTAAAATCAAGCATTTTTTTTTAAATAATCTAATTAAAAACATACTTCATTACTAATTCTCATTAATTTTTTTGTGTATATAACATAAAATTGAAGAACTGTTTAGATTTCGAATGTATAGGTATTTGTTAATTTTTTCCCACTATATGCTTTGTTATCTGCCAATTTAGGGAACTTAATTTCTTACCCCCATTTTCCCCCGAGGCTGAAACAAAATTTGCTTATAAACAAGAATCTGGAATTAATGGTTTTGCCAGATTCTAAAAAATAATTAGAGATAATCTAAAAATAATAATTTAAAGAAAAAAAGCATAAAAACATTTAAATGCATAGTGGAAAATGTATATTTTTAGCATACCGCCTATTTCCCCCTACCCCCCCCCCCCCCCCCCCCCAACTGTTTTAAATGTCAAAAACGATAAATGCAATTCTTTATTGAAATAAATGTATCCCGAATTACCTTTGAAAAACAAATCTGAAGTCACATTTGTAACCTTTATAGGTATAACTTGTAACATTCATTTTGCATTTTTTTTTGTTTTGTAAGACTGTGTAAAAAATACCAATCCGTAATGCAAGTAGTTGAATAAAAACCTTATTATTAGCTTACATATTACATCTCATGAAACAAACTATCAAGAATTTGGACCAACAAAAAATACTAAGCAGTTGATATAATGCCTAACAAAAAGTATTTACATAAAGTTGTTAATTAAAAGTCCCATTTACTGTTTAAAATTTAGCCCTTCAGTCGAAATTTAGAGAAAATTCTCAATTTCTTTACTTTAATCAGGCATTACTAACGAAAGTAACCCAAAAAGGAAGTATTGTTAAATAATCTGCCATTTTATTACTTTTATTAAATAAAACACCAAACAAATTAGCAGGTAATATTCTGCATCAAAAACTTTATTTTTTAATTTTCTTTTGAGTCATTTTGAAAACTAGTAACACAAATGAGAGTACAGGGAAGAACTGCTTGATTTATTAGGAGTCTTCCAGTAATTGTGTCTGCTTGGCTAACATTGACGACAGGAAACCGGTTTTTCTTTCGATTCTTCAATCGTGGTTCAAACGTGTGACTCGTGTCCTGATCTCTGGCGTGAATAAGGGTTGCTGCGACAGAAAAAACAAGGCGATAACCAGTTTCTTTGCACCAGTTTAGGCGATTTCTTGCCATCATCGCCAAAGAGGCTTATCGAGGAGAATCTTCTAAGAAATCAAGCGGTTTTTCCCCCGTAATCTTCTAATTTAATTTGCACTTTGTTAATGGGATAATGTGTCTTTCAGGGACCAGCAAAACCATATTCCTTCGGATACAATGCCGCCGACAACATGGGTAACAACCACTTCAGAAAAGAGCAGGGCGACGGTAGTGGAGGCGTAATAGGATCCTACGGTTACACCGACAGTAAGGGCCTGCACAGAGTTGTCGACTATGTCGCCAACGCTGGAGGATACCAGGCCAAAGTCAGAACGAACGAGCCTGGTACTGATGGAAAGGAAAATCCTGCTGATGTTTACATGCAGGTTGCATATTCGCCTGTTGGCATGCAAGGTGTGTGGTAGTAGTTTTGGTACTTTTTTTTGGTAGTTCAGAAGAGACTTTTATTTTTAAATTAACATACTGCAAGGTAAGGAAACTCTCTTATTGGGCTTTTTAAATCATCACATTCTTGCAAAAAAATAATTTTAATTTATATTACAGTTAAACGAATTAAAGGCCCTATTGCAGCCACCCAAACATATTTTATGGCATAATTAAAATGAGATTTATATTGAAACGCGATGGACAACTCACTTTATGAACTTGCATTAATTGAAGCCAAATACACTTATAGTAGGTAAATCTTTCAAACGCAATCCTAAATGATGTTTGTTTGTTTTTAAAATGAGAAATTCACGTGGATAAACCATGAATGAGGTATCCAAGCAAATTCAACTTTGAACATCACCACATATCAGCTTCAACTGAATTTATTGTTATTTACTTTTGATCGCTTATGTTACGAACACTTGGCTACTGACACATCATACTATTCAAGAATTTCTATCAGAAAATTTAACACCTGCTTAAAATAATACAAAAGTTACTATCGGTAATTACATTTTCCAAACAGTTGTTGTACAATACGTATCCCACATTCTTTTCTTGTTTTCCCCTATGTTAGCCTAGTAATTCAAAAGAATTTTTTTAAAAAATATAATGTAGGTATATACAATAGACATATTGGATATTTCCGTCCATCCTTCCTTTAGTCTGCCTCGCATATTACATTTCATTTAACCATACAATTTTAAAAACTCCTTTTATGAAATTTATGACATCAGAAACCTATTTATATATTTTCTGCCGTTCTGTAATGTAAGAACTTCTTGTTAAGTATCAGAAATCATAAATATAGTAAATGAAATAATACTATCGTATTTCTTTTAATGACAGTCAGAATACCTGATAAACCTTTGTTGTTATATCGGTTTGTTTTGAACTAATTTATCCTTATTATTTATGGCTCTATTGAACAAAAAAAAAATTAAGTGTTTAAGAGTGCTTATACTCTCTGAGAAGTTTCAATATTTTTTGTAAGTAAATAAAGAATACTTTTTGCCGATTATAGTAAAAAAGTACAACTTTGTTTAAAACAAAAAATACTGGGGCTACATTAATTTTTGGTTGAAATGTTAATTTATGTCAGCGAAATAGAAATTTAAAGAATATAAGATAATTAGAAATGTATTCGTAATATTTAAAATATATTGTATTATTAGGTTATGGAAACATCTTTGGCCAAGGAGGTATGGGACTTAATAAAATGATGTTTTTTTGAAGATAGCCTAAAACAGACCTGAAAAGTTTACCTTACTAGAAATTTGATGCCATGACTGAAAATAACTGTTTTATTGCTATTATGTCTAGAGCTGCTTTTGTTACAATAACGCAAGATGAATATGTAAAAAATTGTTTATTTCAAACGTACAAACAACCTTATTTTTCAAAAAAAAAAAAAAACTAAATGCTTGTTTATTTGCCTGATCGTTTTATTGATGTAATTTGTTATTGTTAAGTTGAATAGTAGGATAATTGACAGGTATTAAAAAACAGAAAAACCTTGTATGTTTTAAAAAAAAAACTTTGTACGCATAATAATTATGTAAGTTTCTTTTGTTTTATTGATCACAGGTAAACTAAAATTTATTGATAATTTGGAGAAAGAAATTAAAAATTTTTTAGAAAATCAATCATTTAAATAATTTAAAATAAGAAATTATAATCATTTTATAAATCTAATTAATGTTTTAAAAACACATAATGCATACATATAAAAACTTAGAATGACATGTCTTGCGTACTATGTGGAAATTGCATATACAATATAACTTTATAACATGATTCTTTTATAAATTTTTTAATGAATATTGAAAAAAATACTTAAAATATTTTTGAATAATGAGAGCTTTTTTTTATATTTGTTTATGCTGAAGAGCATTGTTCAAACTTTTTCAGTATTAAGCGAAAGTGTTTTCAAATGTAATAATTGCGTTTAGTGACAATGTGCCTTTTGCAATTATTTCTGCAAAACTTGAAAATAGTTTGTTTTCAAATTCATACAAATCTGTTAATTTAATATCGAATGCTTATTTTCGTGTTGATTATGTGTGTGCTTTGGTTTAGGTTAATACTTTATATATAATGCTATTTCTTAATTTTTCGCTGCATAATGTTATCTATATTTTGTCCTGTGTGCCTATAAGAATGGAATTTTGTACTTTGATCCAAAAAATAAAGCTATGTTATCTAACTTTTGTTATGTACTTTTTTAAATAAGTTTCGAAGTTATTTGGTAAAGTAAAGCTATTTCAATTTAATATATTTATTTGTATATAAAACACTCAATGTATAGTTATATTAGCTTCCACACAACGTTTGTAACGTAAAAAGAGGAAGGTTTTATAATCGTTCAGTCCGTCTGTCCGTCCGTCTGTCTGTCTGTCCGTCCGTCTGTCACCCACTTTCACAGAACGAACCGCAAGTCTCACAAACAAGTGGGATACGTCATTTTGAAGCAAACAATCAGTTTAGGCTACATTCCAAATTTCATTAAAAAATTTAAATTAGAAGTTTTTTAAAAATTAAATAACTAAAAATTTAATCTACATTGAAATAACATGCAAATTCCTTTTATATTTTCACTGTTGCCATTACATCAAACATAAGAGAAACTTTATTAAAAATAAAATAAAATTCTTGAAAAAAAATATATATTTGCGATATAATTCAATTTGGATTGTTGTAATAGCACAATAAAGTTATTTTGATGGTACATTATATATGTATGAATAAAGATGCATGCAAAATTCTAAATTCGCATAAAAAATATGCAAATTTTAGCTTTTATTTTTAAAGCAACAATTTTACTAATTTATTTTTCGAAATGTAAGCTTGTGACTGCAAAAAGATATTTATTGAAAAAAATCCATCATTATTCTTCGAAGTTTAAAAAAATTAGCAAACGATAAAGATTAATTATCAAATCTGCAAAAGAAGATTAAAGAAAATTATTAATTTTTGCTTATAAAACTTTAATTAAAACTAGCCGAAGGCCCTGTTTGGCGAATTTCTTTCTGAGGTGTTAGTGTGTTTCTTGTTGAGCGTAAAATGTTGTGTGGAAGCGGTGTAAATGACAGATTCTGTAACAAACCAACTAGTTTTAATTACAAGTAAACTATCAACAAATAAGGAATCAGCTCTTGCATTATTTGCCTCTTTAAAACTTGTGTTTCTATTTAGTTATATTTCATAAAAAGATTATTTTTAAAAAATAAATAGTTTCCACTATATTTTGACTTTAAAAATATAACGTATTATTGTTGATGATTAAATAAGTATTTCCAAAAATGATAATAAATATAAAAAAATCATATATAGTTAGTGAATCACAAAATTTTGAAATTAAGCTTTTGTTTGAAATTTAAAAAAATGTTTTGAATTTAAAAGAAATCTTCTTGTTTTATTTTGAACTAGTTTCTGCTTTATTTAAATATTACATTTACACATTCTAAACACTATCAATTTAAACTATCTTTCAGAAAGTCCTTTAGAAACCGTGACAGTCTTTCCAGGTCATACTTTATTTCATGCTTCACTACTCTTGATGATAACCAATTAAACTGGTTGCATTCCAAATGACACAATAGCGAAATAATTTAAAATCGAAAGTTTAAATACTATAAAACTCGTCCAGACAAAACATCCTGCGGTTTTTTTATTACTAGATTTCATCTGGTGTTGTATTTTGTATAATTATGGATCACGTGTTGGTCTTGTTTGGGAAATTGAAGGATTTCATCAGAAGGTACAACAAGAGATGGGCCAGAGTATATAAGCAACACTTGTTTCGGAGAGGGACATCATCAATCGAATCTTCACTGTGCTCACACCGAAGCAAGACCAAGAGTAAAGATGCGTTTTTTCGTGGTAAGATATTATGATTGTTTGTTAACCCCTTCAGACCTGTTGGTTATCATAGAATCGGTTATATTAGCGTTTTTGCGATTTACACATACAAAATATAAATTAATCTCAAAATGTAACCTTTAAAAGGTCCATTAGGTTATTCATATTTAGTTTTTGTACTGGCTTTCATCTGATGAAAGAAAAATAAATTCTTTTAGATTTTAGTTACTGAAATGTCATGGCGTTCTCGCTTGGGCGGCCAATATGTACTACCTACCTCAGGTTGATAGTGAATTGAATGTATTTTTTTGCTATTCATCAGCAAGTTTTTTTTTACAGATAAATGTACAAAATAACTATTATGCTCAACTTTTTTTTAATTACGTTTAAAAAGAAAACTATTTCAGACAAAAAAATATTTTTAAGTGTAATTTTCTGTTTCAATACTTTTAATAAAACTTTATTTTATTAATTTTGTGATGTTAATGCTCTAATTTTTAATTCGTTTTAGATACCTACGTGTGTTGCTGTTCTAGTGGCGTGTGCCTCTGCCTTTGGATATGGTGGCAGTGGAGGAATGAATGCCGGAAGGCAAGGTAATGCTGGAATAGGATCTGGATACGGCAGCGGTTCTGGAATGAAATCTGGATTTGGTGGAGTAGCTGGAATAGGATCTGGATACGGCAGCGGTTCCGGAATGAAATCTGGACTTGGTGGTGGAGCTGGAATAGGATCTGGATACGGCAGTGGTTCCGGAATGAAATCTGGATTTGGTGGAGGAGCTGGAATAGGATCTGGATACGGCAGCGGTTCTGGAATCAAATCTGGATTTGGTGGAGGAGCTGGAGTAGGATCCGGATATGGCAGCGGATCAGGAATCGGATCAGGATCCGGAAGTGGATCTGGATTTGGTGGTGGAGCTGGAGGATATGCAAATGTAAGCCAATTAAAAGCATTAAAAAAAACCGATTGTTTTCTACATTTATAAAAAGTTCTGTATTTTGTTAAAAAAATAATCATAATACTCAAATTAATAATTTACCTATTTAGGCAACTATTTCTTACATTAAAATTTACTCGTTCGATTCTAGTTCTTTACACGTAACATGTACAGGCCTGTACATGTACAAATATGTACAGTTTGCCCGTACAAAAAAAGTAGGCCTATCAAACAAAGTAAAATAATCAATCTATTTTGTTCTATACAATCCAAATGTATAAAAGCTAGTTAGATACACACATAATGATGAGACTAGTCAGAATTGAAATTATAATGAAAATAACTAGCTGCTACCATTCTGTAATTCAAATAACTACCCACTCAAACAATTTTCTTCTCTTCCAGTCTAAGCCTACCCCTTTCAACATGGGATACCAAGCCACCGACGAACAAGGCAACGCCCACTACAGGAGAGAAGAGGGCGACGGTAACGGCAAAGTCCAGGGCAGCTACGGGTACATGGACAACCAGGGTCTGTACAGGTCTGTCGAGTACATGGCAGGACCGGAGGGTTTCACTGCCAAAGTCAAGACCAACGAGCCAGGAACAGACGGAAAGGAGAACCCGGCCGACGTTGTCATGAACGTCCAGGAAACTCCTGCTGGCATCGTGGAGAAGTACAACAGGAGGTCACAAAGCAACGCTGGATATGGTCAAGGTATAATTAAAATTATTTAAAATAATTAAATTATTTAAAATTAATTGATTGAAATAATTAAATTATTTTAAATTAATTAATTGAAATAATTAAATTATTTAAAATTAATTAATTGAAATAATTACATTATTTAAAATTAATTAATTGAAATAATTAAATTATTTAAAATTAATTAATTGAATAAATAATTAAATTATTTAAAATTAATTAATTGAAATAATTAAATTATTTAAAATTAATTAATTAAAATTACAAATATTTTTTATTTAAGAAATAACCCTTTATTTTTGCAAAATTTAAGATTAGTTTTTGAAATAAATTTTCTTATAATTTCAGTCATCAATAGAAAGTTTGAGTACATGTATTCAAATCTTGTATGATGTTATTACTTATAGAACCTTGTTTTAGTTATAGTTTTTTATAAAAAAACATCTCATTTTAAAGGGATTCTGCAGCTTTATGAAAAGTGATTTGTATAATGAACTTACTAGTGCTAAATAACTTTAATCTATTGTTTGGGGAGTACTGTACACTTCTAAAAATTTTGTGCTTGCCTTCACGATAATAATGATTAATAGTAGCTGCAACGGCTGTGTGGTGAAGTGTTTCACTATATTTTTGGCATTAGGTTGAACCGTTTCTCAGATTTCTGCTTCCAAAACTTGAAAAATGGTCCGGCTGAATACCAGAAATATGGTGAAACATTTCAAAACACATCCGTTGCAGCTTCTAGGAACCCTTATTATGGTGAAAGCAAGCACAAAATTTTTAACAGTGTAATAAATTAATAAATATGTCAAAGCAGCCATTAAAAACATTATTTCAGTTAATATTTGGTATAACGTAAAAGCATATTAACAATTGAAGTTTATATCATTTTTCAGGATACTCTTCAATGGGAAGTGGAAGTTCTGGAATGTTCATGGGCGGTTACTCCCAGAGCGGACAAGGCGTCAAAAGCGGAAAAAGCGGATACTAAAGTGAATCACAGCTAACCAAAAGCTTAGCCAATGACTTCAAAAAACGGAAATATATACTACATGGGCTAAGACACTCTTCTTTGGTGTACGGTACACATGCATTGGGATAGTGGAAGCATTAATGGTGATGGAAAATATTTCGAATAGGTTAACAGTTTTAAATACGAGAACTTGAACACTAGTTTGCAGTAAGTTTTTTGGTAAAAAATCAATAGAAATTTGCTACAACATATATAGTGTGCAAAAAATGAATTGTACGTATTATCACGTACGTTTCGTCATATTTCTTATAATTATTTAAGCTTTATATCTACCTCCTGTTAATATCATGTCTTATCGTTCTCGGAAAAGCCATCATTGCATACACTGTCCTATTATCTGAATTCTTATTCGCAAATATTGAATGTAATTGTTACATATAATTGCATATGTGTTATTTTAAATTTTTAAGCTTGGTATGTTAAAAGTCTGGAAGACTATTTTGTGTATGTATTGTTTGTTAGCTCAATAAAAATGTTTTGGTACATGATAGTCATTCATTAACAAAGCAACTATCCAATAGTTTAAATTTATTCTTCAACTTTCAGAAAGAAAAGGTCTGATGTGCCGAATTTCGTTTAATATATCAGTGCTGTACCGGTTAACGGTAGCATGTGCTGCGCCCAGCTTTATGGATTAAGATACTTTTACACTACAAAATAAGAAAAACTTAAAGATTACTCCTTTTTTGTACTGAAAAATCACGGACCTTATGTCTCAGAACAAATGAAGAGTACAGAGGAAGAACAGCTTGATTTCTTTAAGGTCTTTCCGCAATTGTGTCAGCTTGGTGGACATTGGCAACCGGAAACCGGTTTTTCTTTCGGTTCTTCATTCGCGGTACAAACGTGTGACTCCTATCTACTGATCTTTGGTGTGAATCAGGGTTGCCGCGCAAGATAAACAAAGCGGGTAACCGGTATCTTTACACCAGTTTATGCGATTTCTGGCCATCATCCCTAAAGAGGCTAGCCTTCTGCGAAATAAAGCGGCTCTTCCCCTGTACTCTTAAAAGGTATCAGTCTTGTCAGACAAACACAGCCTTCCGATATGTCGGGATTAAAACGCGGCATTTTCTGATTTCCATAAATTCTTTCAATACACTCTTAAAACAAAAGAGTGAAATCTACTCCAGTTGGAGAAGTGCATTTTCGACACTGGAAGGGAGTGAATATTCAGACTGAGTTAAAATCACTCGTTTGGAGTGATCCTGTCGAAAGTTTAACACACAAAGGATGCACTCCTTTCGGGGAAGTGCATTTTCTAGACTGGAGGAGTGAAAATTAACTCAGACTGAGTTAAAATCGCTCGTCCGTTTTAAGAGTGTAAAGTCAGAAGCATCTCATGCTGCCACCAGCTTTACGAAATAAACTTTACACTAAACTTTTTAGTGTACACAAGTTACCTTAAAATAAAATGATATGTTAAGTAGTTATTTTTGTTGGATGTCTATTTTAAATTATTTGAAACTTCATTATCGTATTAACAGACACCTCAAAAGATTTTGAAATTCATAAAAAAATCAGATGCATTTGCAAAGGTCTATTTCAGCTCAAAGACCTTATCAAATTATATTCACTACTCGTTTTTAAAATTCTACTCGGTCAAGGCACTATTAAAGTCAAAATATATGATGGGGCATGTGCTTTCCAAAATTTCACGGGGCAAGATTTCCGAAAATGCCCTGTAGAAAAGCGTGCTCCAATCTTTGTAAATTAAGATATATATTTAAAAAAAAAATTAGATTATGAACACGTAATAAAAAAAGTTAAGCTTTAGATTCAAAATTGTTTGCATAATCAAAGAGGAAACTAAATGAAATTGTACCATTCTGAAACAATTTATGTCACTCTAAAAACTATCAGGAATGGATGTAGTAGCCGATAAGACTCCAGAAACTTTTAATGTTCCCCACAGATCGTATTTAATTATACTGTAAAGTAGTATTGTGTCATGTTGCATTAAAAGTTTTGAGTCAATTGGCTTGTTAAAAAAAGGGGGGAAGGGGAAGCAATCACACCAACCTTTAGTCAACTTTAGTCCTTTAGTTCCTTTTTCCAATTTCTAACAATACGTAAAAAACTTTCTAGAAAAGAGCACCAAAGAAAAATAAAGCAAATGGGAAAGTTTCATATAAATTTAAAAGGATCCAGATGAAAATAATCTTTAACAAAATTGGTCATAACAGTTTTATATAACAAACTTGATTATAAAAAAAAATACCTATATTCTGGCTATACACCATAGAGCTATTTTAGTTTACAATAAATATACTTAAAAAACCGCAGAATGTTTTTCAAATATTTTTAAAATATTTTTAAAAAATACTTGGAAAATTTGTCACATCCCGATTTGGAAGTCTGTGAAAAATTACCCCTCATATACGGGGCTCGTTATCCAGCTCAACGAGCTTACATTTAACCACTTGCTGCCAAAAAGTATATTTTGTTATTGGGAATTAAAAGTAGTGATTCTAATTTGTAGACATTCTAATATGTATACAAGCATGTGAGGAAGAAAATGACATCTTGTGAACTTCAAAATAAATAAAAATAGAAAATATACAAACAAAAAGAAGAAAACATGGAAAACTAGCCCCGGTCTCCCCCACTTGTTTCACTTCAATTGCATTTGTCTCAGAATAAAAGTAAAATTTCCCATTATGTTCTTCATTCAAAATAGAAATTTCACTTTTTTATTGCATTTTTTTTCTAGTATTTTAATTACATAATTTATTACTTCATCGATCCTATCCACAGGATCACCAGCAATGTTTTCAATTTTTCGACAATACATTAGACTCACTAACAACACAAGGACGACAGCAGCTTCTTTTTCTGATACGTTTAAAGATTCATCATACGAAGAAACTTCTGCTAACAATTTTCGCATCTCCTCATGGTAGGAAAAGTAGCGCGACAATTTGAACTAGAATGAAGAGACGCGGCACTCGCTTGGGGTCCTTCACACCCAAAACCACAATTTTACTAAAACCGCTTTCGGAATGTGAAAGATAATCATTCCTTTCTTTAGTGGGAGACCTTGAAGGCAAGCTACTCTCGGTTTGACAAATTTTAAAAAGTGAAAAGTTGGGTTATTCAAAACATGAATGTGCGTGGGTCTGATAGACCCCCTTGTGAATGCTGACTGAGGAATGGTGCTATTTGTTATTCTATTCATAAAATTCAGGAACACAGTAATAATAAGACAAAATATTCCTTACAATAACTCGAAGGTTTACCAAGAACAACTGCACTTTGCTTGAATAATTATAAAATTGTCATCAATTTGTCGTTAATCAATATTTAAAAAAAAAATTGTTTTCGATTTCGTTAACAAACTTAAACATTCCTAATATTTTCCCAACAAAATATTTGAATAATTATTAAGGTATCTGGGCTTAATAATAATTTTATAGGTATGGTTATTAAAAATGATCCTTTTATTTGTTGACTTTCCGTACTCTGCTTTAAAAAATTATATTTTGAAGAATAAATATATTTGCATGTTATGTTTTAGTAAGAGTTTTTTAAAAATGGAAGAGTCCATTTTCACAAGTCCATAAAAAAAGACCAAGATTTATTTTATAATTATAATTAAGTATTTCACTATTATTATTCAAAATAATTTAACTAAATTTTAAAATAAAGTTGTATGGAATTTAATTATCGTAAAATTATCTAAAAATATAATTTTTAACAACGTATTATGTATATATCAAATATTGTAAATTTGTAATAGTAAACAAACTATGAATACATACATTGGTTTCCTTCCTATTTCTATTTTAAAACATAAGCTTTTAAGATTATATATTTCGTCTAGGGTGCACCATAAACTGGCATTTAATTTTGTAATAACACTCATAGAAGGTCGTTTCAAACTTGTCTAGTTTCTTTTTTAAATATTGTGGCAATATTGCATTTGATATTTTACCGTACTTTAGATGTTTAGAAGGTTTTTCAACAACCAAAATGTTCCTTTATTAAAAAACCTAAATACTTTTATCTGAATTTCTTAATAATATACTTATACTAATAATATACAGATTTGTTCTGAATATATTTATCAAAATTATTGTAAAATGTTTTCCAGTGAATAATATTTGCAGTTAAAAAAAATAGTTCCAAAGTTTTCTTAAATGAGTATTAAATGAGTACACACATATTCTAGGAAATTTTTGCCAATACAATCCCAAAGCAAATTAAAAATACATTTCAGATTGGTATTAAAATATTTTTTAGTATGCACCTACGTTTTACTTTATCACATTTCATTAATGTTGGTGCTAAATAATAAAAAAAAACGTCTAGAAAGTTCCTATTTATTTTATACCAAATTCAGTATGAATTTTTTTGTCAATTTTTTTGACAATTTTTAAATCCCTAGTCATTAATTATTTTTAGACTTTTAATCATTAATTTTTTATATAAGCTCCCTAATAATATATTAACAAAACAATGCATCCAGGTTTTAATCAAGATTCAAATTTTAAAAGAAAAATACTTTTTGAAATTTTATCAAAACATTTTACGAAAAAAGTCAAATTTAAAGTTTGAAATTTTTTTCAAAAATACTGACAACATAAACGACATTTTTATTGCATAGTTTTGTTACTTATACTTTTGGCGAAAAATTAGAAATTTACTTATAGAAATATCTATCTATCCTAAAATTGAAGAAAAAACAGAGATGCGAGCATCAAAAAATTGATATAAGTGTTTTGTGGTAGGATACTTGGAGATTTCGTCTCATTCAAAAATTAATAACTTTAAAAACTAAATGCATGCAATTTTAAGTGGTTTTTTGCAAAATGTTAAGAGATTTTCAAATAATATGTTTTAAAATAATAAAAAAATGAATTTTTCATGATTTTTGGGTATTGGACCACCTTAAATCATAAAAAACAAAATAGGTGATTACACGGAGCAGCAGCTCTTTTGCGCATATGATTTTATAAATGATTTCAATTATATTTGGATAGCGGATTTTAAATATAAAATCATTCTTTTTACTTTAACTCAGCTTTTTGAGAAGTTCAAGATTTTTTTTGTATCAAAGGACTTGATATTAAAAAAACAAAACGTTAGCTTGAACGTTTAAATATATAGTAATAGGTGTTTTTTTCTACCGTAAATGTTTTTGTTACAATGTAACTTTTTATCTGAGAAAGATATAATATCAAATCTTTTTTAAGTTAAAAAAAAAACGTCATATGGTGACAAAAAACGTGGGCCTTCTTAGACAGAGACTCTATCATCAGTGACCCAACTATAGTTAAAGTTATTTCTTCCTATACACCAAAATATATATATATATAACCACTATTATAATCAAACGGAATACGTATGTATTTCAGAAAAAGTAAGAGTAATGAAGTGGTTCTATAATAGTTAAGAAATATGAAAAATTCGGAAATGTGGCTAAATAAAAGGATTTTCTCTTTTTTAAATTCACATTTTGCTTTGCATATAAAATATAATTATTTCATATTATATCTTTTTCGGATAGTACATGTGCAACCATTTATTTACTATTGGGAAAGAAAACGAATCTTTCAAAAAGCGATTGTCGTGTTTTGGGTCATACATTCTATATCATTCTTCACTTTTTCTACGGATATCCAATTATAAACTAGTTGCATTTTAACGTAGTGAAAATATTCAAAACTGTATATTTCAACAACAAAAGCCCGTTCATACAAAGCATTCTTAGGCATTTTCAAGATTTATTCTTCTTGGAAATATCTTGTATAATCACTAATCACGCGTTGGTCTCGTTTCGGCAATTACAGAATTCCATCTCGAAGACACAAAAGTATAAAAGCCATGCGAGCATCCGGAAGAACTATCAATCGAAATAAAATCTTCTCTCTCTCTCTCTCTCTCTCTCTCTCTTCACATCTAAACCAGACCAAACTAAAGATGCGTTTCTTTGCGGTAAGACACTTCACATATTTATCTTTCATATTAGTTGTTCAAAGTCGAACTAAAGCTGAGATGTTGTTTATTTCAATGGATGATGTATCTTCGAACTGATAGTTCGAGTTTAAATCAGCATCCCTTTAAGTTTCTTAGCAAATTTACAATGTTCCGCCAATCTTTTAGTAGTAGTAAGTATAATTGGTTGCATAAACTTTTATAAACAGTTATGACGTGATTTCCATAGTTTGGTGCATTTTGTAGACTGTCAAACTATAAATACTACTCTAAAACAAGATTATTATTCATGTTACAAATACAACAATTTCAAAAAAAGAATAATCTTAACTAAAACAATTAACTTGTCAAACTAGTTTCTGTGCTCCAAAATAACGCTCAGATTTAGTGATAAACTTTAAAACAACTTATGGTATAGGTACATTGAATGCCAAATATAAACCTTTGCCATATAGAAAAATAACAACGTTTGTCAATAGTATATGAGTATTTATGTTATGGTAGTTCATTGATTTCTCATTCATCGTAGTTCTTTTTATTGATATAAACTTGACAAGGTTTATTTTAAAGATTTTTCATTTATGTATAGTTTTGGCATGATATGAACAATGTCTCCAAATTTGATATGTGATACATTTCAAGAATACAACTTACAGTTTTGGCTAAAATAAGTATTTTATCATCATCAGTTTATCTGAACACATGATTTTAGTATTTATTGATGTAAATTTAATTTTATAATTTTTTAATAACTTTTTTTTTGGTAGGGTAATAACTTTTTTAAAATGTCATCGCTTTTGTAAATCTATAAAATTTTCTGTATAATACTGATAAAACTTTGTTGTATTGATATTCTTGTTTCAGTTCTCTAATATTTTATTCGTTTTAGGTGGCTGCTTGTGTAAGTCTGCTAGTGGTGTGTACCTCCGCTCTAGGATATGGTGGTGATATTGGAATGGATAGTGGAAATGCAGGACTGGAATCTGGATACGAGAGTAGAAATGCAATGCAATCTGGATATGGCAACGGATTTGGAACGGGATCTGGATTCGGTGGTGAAGCCGGAATGAGTTTTGGTGGACTCGGAGGATATGCAAATGTAGGCCAATTAAAAGCATTAAAACTGTTTTTCGTGGAAATTGAAATTGCTTCCGTCATTAAAGTGTTATCTTGTTAAAAACTAATCTTCAATTCCATAATACAACCAATATAACTATGCAACCATTTCTTACGTTAATAACTAATCGTTCGAGTTAAGTTCTAGACATGTAAGTCTACCAGTACTAAGAAAAGTTAGCATGCGGTAGAAATGACAAGAAGTGGACAAAAAGTAGAAATGTAATGCAATCTGGATATGACAGAGGATCCGGAACGAGATGTGGATATATTGGTAGAGCTGTTAGACAAAATGGAATCGTTAGATAGTAGAATCAGCTCAAATACTGTTTAGTAATACTACCAAGAACAGAACAAATTGTATAAACGGTATGAGTTGTATGTTTCCAAAAGTGCGCGATTACTTAGTATTTCCACAAAGAATAAAGTAGCCTCGAAATCAGACATCATCGGTGCTAGAAGGTGAGATTGGTACTAATCGGTATACCATTAAAGCTGCTAAGAAGGCTGCCATAGATAACTCAAAAATTGACTGTCTAGTGTTATTGGTGACTAAGTCAAGCGCGATACATTCTTTGTTGTAATATTGCCGAGAAATTACGCCATTTTGGAACAAAAATTTCAGATAATAGAATCTAATAATATGGCAATTTATTTTTTATGCTCATAATTAAAGAAAAAATTTAAGTGCACTTTTATCCATTATATTGTATGATGGTTAAGTTCTACCTAATAAAACAAGGATTAAAGTCAACAATATTTTCTACAGTTTTCAATTATGTGCAAGCAATTGAACATAACTTACTACTAATATTTGCCTAATAATATTGTCCACTACGACATCAAATTATGTTTTTTCATTCACATAATTTGTATTTGCAAACTTTACAATTTGACTAAAGGTTTTTATAAATAATTAGCATATTCTAAAAATATAATATAAATCACAAAATAAATAAGACTTAAAAATGTATTTCGTCTCCAGTCCAAGCCAACCCCGTTTAACATGGGATACCAAGCCACCGACGAACAAGGCAACGCCCACTACAGGAGAGAAGAGGGCGACGGTATCGGCAAAGTCCAGGGCAGCTACGGGTACATGGACAACCAGGGTCTGTACAGGTCTGTCGAGTACATGGCAGGACCGGAGGGTTTCACTGCCAAAGTCAAGACCAACGAGCCAGGAACTGACGGAAAGGAAAACCCGGCCGACGTTGTCATGAACGTCCAGAAAACACCCGCTGGCATAGTGGAGAAGTACAACAGAAGGTCACAGAACAATGGATATGGACAGGGTATAGTGAAACTATAATTTTCTTTTAATTTAACATACACTCTTAAAACAAAAGAGTGAAATACACTCCAGTAGGAGAAGTGCATTTTCGACACTGGGAAAGAGTGAATATTAACTCAGACTGAGTTAAAATCACTCGTTCAGAGTGATCCTGTCGGAGGTTGAACACACAAATGATCCACTCCTCTAGGAGAAGTGCATTTTCTAGGCTGGAGGAGTGAAAATTAACTCAGACCGAGTTAAAATCGCTCGTTCGTTTTAAGAGTGCACTCTTAAAACAAACACTCCTAATTTAACTCAGTCTGAGTGGATTTCACTCCTCCAGACTGGAAAATGCACTTCTCCTTTTGGAGCGAATTCCTTTGTGTGTTAAACCTCCGACAGGATCACTCCAAACGAGTGATTTTAACTCAGTCTGAGAAAATATGCATGTCTTTTAGGGTGTCGAAAATGCACTTCTCCAACTGGAGTGGATTTCACTCTTTTGTTTTAAGAGTGTGTAGAGAACTGAAGTCGCCATATATATTAAAAGGTTTCGATGTAGGAGAAGTAAGAGAAGGAAACCATTTTTTTAATTCGAAAATGTGAATTACTTCATTAAAATAAGGGAAAACTAATGCAGTACATTCTGATAGGTCCGCTCTAACCTCTCGATTAAAATTGTTTCTTTATATAAATTATGTGTTGGTAAAAAACATATCTTTTGCAGCCACATTCTCAACATAACCGTCACATATTTCGGTTAAATGAGAAGTATCTATTTTTTTTTTTTTTTTTTTTGAAAAGATAATAACATACATTAGGCGATTAACAACAAATAACAAGAAATATTGTTCACGAAAACTAGATTTCTGCTTAAGTTAATTTAAATAAACGAAACATAAGAAAATTAAGATAAAAGTTCTGAAATATTTTATGTAGGACAAATTTAGGTAAAATAATTTTTTTAATAGATTTAAAGTTTGCTTTTTTATTCGGCAATGAAGAAGTAAATGTATTCAAAAAGCCTTCTTAAATGAGTTTATATAAGTTATATGCTTTTGTTTCTGAACTCATATTAGACACCAACACTTTACTTTTGATTGACAACAAAATATAATTAATGCAAACTACACTATAATTAATTTTTTTACAGGAGTCACTTCTATGGGATATGGAGGATCAGGAATGCCTATGGGTAGATATTCTCAAATTGGACAAGGAGCTAATAGTGGAAAGAGTGGATATTAATACTGTGCCCACAGCTAATCAAAGTTTAGAAAAGGAATCTAAGTTTGATTTAAGAAAATTATAGCGACATTTTTTTCTTATTCTATGTATAATGTGAATGCTTTAGGATAATGCAAGCATGGAAATGCATAAAATTCCAAAAATAGAAACTTGTTTACTTTTGTGTATGTGTGTGGTGTTTATGAATTGCTTCCAATGATGACGTAATTGGATTTTTACAAAAGATTTTTTATATAAAAAAGCGAAATATTAATTTGATTTGTGAATTACGAGATTTATTTTAGATTTAGAATTCTACCTCAAGTTTCGCTTATGTGCCGTTAATCTCTGAAACATAACTACAATACCTTTTTTATGTTACTTTTTGCTTGTCACTTTTATACTCTTCTTCATAAATAGTGCAAATTATTTTTTTTCCAATTAATTTTAAGTTTTAGATCCTGAACTTTATATTTATTTCTATTGTGTTGCTTCTAATGCTGTGCACGTTTCTCAATTTGTGAAATATTATTATAAATAAATGTATGTGTAGTTTTTCCCCAATAAATGTTTTTAAACAGCATTATTGTTGCAATGTCCATGTGAATTCATTTTTTAGAAATGGCATACAAGTTATTACCATGAATGGCACATTTTTATATATTAACTAACTGGCTGTTACCAAAAATTGAATGAAATACTTTGCAATTTAACAATGGATATTTAAATGCATTTCTAGCATAAAACAATTACTACGCGTTGCACGACCCCCGACGAAAATTCGAGAAGAATTTCTCAAAGTAAAATCACTTTTCCTCCTTTTTTTGAATTTGAAAGAATTTAAAAAAAAACGGAACATTTATTGGAAGATCTGGATTTTGCCGATGATATTGTACTGTTTGAAAGCAAATTAGAAGATCTACAGCAAAAAACACTTATTTTTGAAAAATATTCCAAGAATGTTAGCTTAAATATTAACAGAATGAAAACCAAAACAATGAGAATAAATGAAAATAATAAACTTGATATACAGCTGGAAAGTGGCCATGTTGGAGATGTAAATAGATTCACATACCTTGGTGCAACTATCGATAAAGAACTTGGAACTGACGTAGAGATAAAAATTAGAAAAGCAAAGGCACAAAATTGTTTTAAAAAATTGAATAAAATTTGGCAATCAAATAATCTAATGTTAAAAACAAAAATTGTTCTGTTTAACTCTTTGGTGAAAAGTATACTTTTGTATGGAACAGAAACGTGGAAAATTACTAAAGCACAAAGTAAAAGAATTAATAGCTGGCAAAACAGATGTTTACGGAAAATCATGGGAGTTTTCTGGCCACAAACAATATCGAACATCGAGCTTTACAATAAGACCAAACACGAACCGCTGACAATTAATATTAAAAAAAAGAAGGTGGAAATGGATTGGTCACGTGCTACGTATGCCAACAAGTCAAATCCCAGCGGTAGCACTGACATGGGCCCCCGACGGAAAAAGAAAAAGAGGACGGCCCAAACTAACATTTAGAGAAATGGTGGAAGACGAGAGGAACCAGGCTGGATGGGCGAGCTGGTCAGAAGCAAGAGCTGCTGCACAAAATCGCAGGAGTTGGCGTAAAAAGCTTAAGACCTTATGTGCCACAGGACACGAAGAGGACTAAGTCTAAAGTCTAATATGTTTATCTGTCTGTGTCCTTCTTACAGGTTCCATTCATTATTTAAAAAAAAATATTTTTGTTAAAAGGTATCTGAATAGGTCTTATTCTACCAGTATGTAGACGATCTCCCCATTTAAAAAGCATTCAATTTAAATTTTTATTCATTGAAATCGCCGTTGCCGCAACTACAATAGCGTGAAACAAATATTTATTTGATTGAATATTGGATAAAATAATGATACTCAAATAACATTCCTAGAAATTAAACTCACGTGCCTGCGATTTCGCTCACGCTGAACGAGCTCAAATTTCTTTCAAATTAGAAAACGAAAAGTATTAATTAACAGTTCATAACAATGCTATTCCTATGGAGAAATCGGCTCACGTTTTGCCTTCCTTCTCCCGTTTGGGTTAGAATTTTGAAAAATCGCTTCTTAAATGACGGCTTCGTATGGTATGGTATGGTATAATGATAACATATATTCCAGCTTGTGTGCTTGTTCAGAGAACCGCTTATAAGCTTTCGTCAAGTGGGATAGACACAGAAAGAAATTTTTACAGTCACAAAGAAATGAATAACACATAGAAAAATAACAACATTTATTGACAGTCACAAACATCCATGCCTGACCGGGATTCGAACCCGACCTCAGCAGCTCCAAAGGCTAGTACACTAACCATTCAGCCACCGAGGCGGCATGACGGCTTCAGAACAAAGGAAATAATATCTTGAAATGTGGAAGCTGTACCTCTAGTAGTTTGGTCTGGCGTTGATACGTTAGTCAGTGAGTGAGTCGGGGATTCGAACTTTGTCTTTTATATAGATAAAATTTTCTAATTTTCTGCGCAATTTTCTTAAATTTTTTCTTTCATAAGAACCTTCTCCTGACAGTAAAAGACACAAAGAACAAATAAATAGTGAAATCGGGCCAGCCGTTCAGACGTGATGCCGTCACAACGAAAAAAAATGATAATTTAAATTATATATATAAGAGATTTACAAGCTAAATTTGGCCAGTTTCATTTATTTTATTTCGAAAATGCAGTAATTGTTACTTATAGTTTGGAAAGATTAATTTATAATTTAAAGAATGAATATGTGACCTTCCCATACAGATCAAAGTTTAAAGTATTAGAGCGGCAGATCAGGTAACCTCCAATGGTAATGATGGGACGCGCATGGAATCCTCAGAGACACAAATAGAATAGACTGCGCATTGCCATACCTAAAGTGTCCTCATCATCTAAATGTCGCAGTCACATGACTTCGACCTGACCATGGCGAGTGTACCATTTGGTTAGTTTTTCCACAACGGCCTGAACATATGAAGAGTACAGGGAAGAACCGCTTGATTTCTTATGAGTCTTCCCGTGATTGTGTCAGCTTGGCGGACATTGGCGACAGGATACCGGTTTTTCTTTCAGTTCTTCATTCGCTGTAGAAACGTGTGACTCGTGTCTGCTGATGATCTCTGGCGTGAATAAGGTTTGCCGGGAAAGAAAACAAAGCGCGTAGCAGGTTTTTTTACACCACTTAGGCAATTTTTCGCTATCATCGAAAAAGAGGCCTTTTGAGGAAAGTCTTCTCAAGAGAAAGCAGTTTTTCTCCTGTACTCTTCATATGACACCGACACTCTAATGGTATGATAAAGAAGTTTGGAAAGGGACAAGGGATGAATCGCTAGTTTTTTAAGATATTCTTACTATATATCAGATTATATATTCCTTTGCTTTTATATGTCGATTTAAGTTTACTTAAACAGCTGCCAGCTGATATTCAGGTCTGGCCACAATTTGTAATACTTCGTAACGAAACGGTAGCGATAAGTTGCCATATGTAGCAATCTTTCTCCTCTTGGTGATTTGTGATGTTGAGGACATAATGGTAAACTGTTTTACTATTGAATATGCGCAGTCTATTCTATTTAATGTCTCTGTTAGACCCCAGAGGAGACCCAATTAGGCCAGTGTTGCCATTATTTTACGGAAAAAAATGCAACGAAAAAATAATATTTAATTAAACAAATTCAAGAAAATACCATAAAAATGCAAGTTGCATTTTGGAACATTTTAGTGACTTTAAAAAACGTGAAACGCATTTCTAGTATTTTTATAACATTTTTTCGTAATTTTTGAATTAAATAGTATTTTTTCTTGTTTTTTTAATTAAAGATATGGCAACACTGGCCCCTTACAAATAAATTCAGAAGAAGAATACTACGAAAAAATTCCATTTAGTTCTAGAATTACAAAAAGTATAATAAAAATACTAGAAAAGCGTTTCAAGTTGTTTTTTAAAGTCACTAGAAATATGTCAAAATGCAGCTAGTATTTTTATGGTATTTTTTGTAATTTATGAATTAAATTTTATTTTTCGTAGCACTTTTTCCTAAAGAAATGGCAACACTGGCATCATTGGGGCTCCTCGGGGGGTCTCCACGCGCGTCCCATCCGTCGTCAGCATCGGAAACTTGTTCTGCCACTCTAATACTTTAACTATGATCTCTATGGTTATTCCTCGCTTTTAAGTAGAATTAAAACATTTCATATCAGCGTACAAAGAATCTCGTAGTGAAATATATTTGACGTAATTTCAAACTGATCGATGTCTCAAAAATAAAATCATTTTAATTTAGTGTCTAAAAGAATATAAGTTTGTCGAGCGAATATTGCGATGGCAATGGTGATTTAGTTCTTTAAAAAAATGGTTTCCTATGCTTTTCAATGAGCATTAAATTCTGCTGTTTATCAAGCAATTGAATTACTTCGATATAAATTTCTTTTCCGAAACTTTCAATGTATTCTTATTTCGATGCTCTGAATTTTTTTTGACGTATCACACTTATCCGTAGCATTTGTAGTGTATGCTTTGAAAGTGGGTGACAGACATACAGACGGACTGAATGATTATAATACCTTCCACTTTTTACGTTATAAATGTAGTGTGGAAGCTAAAAATGAAGTTGAGCGAGGGTCATTACGATATTAGAGTTAAAAGGGCTTTGAGCTGACACTGAAATGCATCGAGAGGCGAAAGGAAGCAATCGACAAAACTACATGACAGTGGTCGTGACTCTGCACCGTATGAGAACAAGTCGATATTGAGGCACACTGTAGTTGATTTTTGAGACTTTGAAACGCTTTTATGAAACTCTACTAAATGTGTGTAAAATAATAATAATCAATAACGTTTCTAACTTACATCCAGGGCCTGTTCTTCCATAAGGCCCGTTAAGCCCAGGCTTAGGGCCCACATATTTGGGGCCCCTAAATTTCAGTTTCTAATGTGCTAAAAGCTGTAAATCTCCTAAATATCAGTAATTTTAAAAATTCTGATACTCCACTTTGTTTTCTGCTCGACTTTAACTGAGAAACTGACCAAATGTCATTGTTTTGCAAAATTGATCATTGTTTATAAGGAAGCCTATAAAATTGTAGCAAAAATTTGATGCATAGGTTATAGTACAGCACCATTATTACTGGAAATCATACATAACATTTTCCGTAAATGGGATAATAATCGTTTGTGTCTGCAGTCTGAGATTTCCTAGAACAGGCCCTGCTTATATCCATTTAAAAAAAAGTCTTTATCTAAAGCATAGACATTGGACAATTTATTGAAATCAGTATTTTTACATATACCTTCTGACAATTTAGTAAAATGACAAAGAGCCACGAGGGATTCATTTTTAAAAGATCAGTATGAATTTGGAAGTAATATTGACACCTGGGATTAGCAACAACAACACAAAATTTTGACGTTTATGACTTGTTTCGACAACATCAATTAACCCTTCGCGTACTACTTAGTATACCTCCTAGCATTGGCATCATACAAAGCGCGGTTCTTTCTGTACTGATATGCCGCGTCGAAGTTCATGGGATTTCGTGGGTTTGAGTCGGTCAGCAAGGAACAGATGGATAGCAGCAGGGAGGAAACTGTCATGGCTGGACTCCAACCATCATCTAGGAGATCCATACAGATTGGGCCATCCTCATCTATATTGCAGTGGTAGATCTTGGTCACGAATGTCACCTGTTTAATAAGGAATATACAGGGTGGTTATAAAATAACGCTCGCTATTCGGAGAAGTCTGTAGCTTGAATGAATAATCCGAATGCAACAAAAATTGAGGCACTTGCTAATCAAGAAAGGTGGAAATAATGGAATCATAAAAAATCTTCGAAATTCTAATTAAAAAAATCTAAATTACCCTTCCGGGGTTCTAAATTACGAGGCGAAGCCAATTATGGCTAATTACGGCCAACACAGCCGATTACGATTCGTAATTTTGAACCCTGGTCAAGGGACGAGTTTATTTTTTATGATTCTATTATTTTCCTCCTTTCTTTATAAGAAAGTGTCTTAATTTTTGCTGGGGGGGGGGGGGCATTCGGATTATTCATTCAAGCTACAGGTCACTCAGAATAGCGAGCGTTATTTTATAACACCCTGTAAATACATGCTATGGCACTCGATATAAATGTGCATTGGTTATAAAATAAATGCAAGCTGTTTTTATATAAATAGTTTATACTGTCGGTATTAGCAGTGTATTTCTCATGAAAGCGGAATTACATGATTTTATTGTGTTCTTATTACTTTGTCACGTATGAGATATTTACGAGATCTACGTTTGTATTTGACATTATTAACAACTGAAAAAGCTATATTTTCCCGTTTTTTCTCTCGTTATAGCTGCAAGCTCTTAGCTAAACAAAATACCAGTACTTCTCAAGTGTTTCTATTAAGGTAGGCGAATACCCAAAATTCTAAAATTTTTACTATTACTTTAATCTTTTCCAAATTTGGCATAGTGATTTCAAATATAATGAAAATGCGTTTTGGGAATTTTTTTTATTTAAATATAATTCATTTATTTTAAACGGTATTTTTCACCTAAAAAAGGGGTTTACGCCAACAGTTCAAGTATAAAAAGTTTTACATTAATTTACCTGAAAATTTTTACAGATGCTATTTCAATATATATCTGTGCCATGAACCTCTAACATTTGGTGTAAATATATAAGTTTTTTTTAGAAAAAAGTGTCCAAGTGCCAAGTGTAAGTTAATCGAAAAAAATCCTCTTTTTTTGTGTGGTTAATTTATGACATTTTTCTTAATAACTTCTTTTCTTGTAATTTGTATGTAACTCTAGAGGGTCATTGCATGCATCACTTCAAAACGAAGAATTTAACACATAATTAATGTTTATAGGATGAAAATTCAATGTGGTAGACTTGTAAGCGTAAACCTCTTTTTTTAGTAGAAAAACACAGTTTAAAACAAATAAACTACATTTAAATTAAAAAAAATGCCTAAATAGTATTATTAATTATATTTGAAATCACTATACCAAATTTGGAAAAGATTAAAGTAATAGAAAAAATTTTAGAATTTGGAGGAATTTTGGGTTTTCGCCTACCTTAATGCATTATCATTATGAAAACATCAGTCATTTTAAAACGCAGTTTTAAGTATTACTGTCCTGTTTTTATGATAGGAAATCAAATTAAAGTTAAAGCCAAACATATGGCCAAATATTCATTAAAAAGTTTATATAGCATCACATCAGTATCAATTATATACTACAAAATTATTAGTTTTTCCTAGGTTCATGATCCTGATGATATTTCGTAACAAGTACAATTACCGAGCTCAAGTACACTTTAAAAAAAAACTGTCAATTTACGATTATTTGTCCTTCAATTTTTAAGGGCAACAGCTTAAACTAAATAAAAGTCCTTATCCCTTAGACTAGTAGAACATTAGGGCCATTCCCGTATGTTTACAGTTTTAGCTCATCTATTAGCTATATGATGTTCATGAGTGTTTTTTATTTTGGGTTTTCGCCTCCCTTAATGCATTATCATTATGAAAACATCAGTCATTTTAAAACGCAGTTTTAAGTATTACTGTCCTGTTTTTATGATAGGAAATCAAATTAAAGTTAGCCAAACATATGGCCAAATATTCATTAAAAAGTTTATATAGCATCACATCAGTATCAATTATATACTACAAAATTATTAGTTTTTCCTAGGTTCATGATCCTGATGATATTTCGTAACAAGTAGCTATATGATGTTCATGAGTGTTTTTTAGCGAGGTATGACTCGAATCTCTGCTGCCGTTCCCTGCCCATTTTTACCTTGCAGAGATCTTTCAATAGTGTGCCGTGAATATTGGAAAATCCTTCTTACCTCCGGCGGCTCGAATGGGTAGTTATTCGGAAACCAAAGTTTCAGTTCGAATTTCCCCCCCTCGTACACAGACTGCGGCGGGCCCTCAATGGTTGCTGTCCACAAGTGCAGGTCGTCGTCTTTTAAGTTGGCGCTGCACAAGGGGGGAGGATTGGTGAGCATCTCCGCCAACTCGGCTCTCAATCTCTTGTCGCTTCCGACTGGTCCTCCATTTCTGTTACCTGGTCTTGATGTCATATTTTTTATACGATGTGTCTGTTGGAAAATAGAAAGGTTTTTGTGGGATTGTCAGTCCAACATAGAGATAGTGCATTTGGGAACTGTTAATTCTTAAAGACTTTTTGCCTACCAATTTGTTTAAATTTTATACGTCACCAGTTCTGAGTTTATGTGTTTAAAACTAAAATCTAATTTATGTTTATGCAAATTTATGTTAAAGTATGTGTATAAATAGGACAGATTGTGTAGCCAAGATGGGCAGGCGAGCTGTTTATGGTTGTTAATAAATTGATGTTGATTAGAATAGTTGTGTGTTATTAGGGGAGTTTGTGAACCCGGTAGCTGAGTTCTATAGGAACACCTAGCGTATTCGGGCCAGAATGCTATTTGGCGACTTTTGGCGTCAGTTCGTCTAATACGATTTTGCTACTTGGCTGCAAAAGTTAAGCCGCCAAATCAAGACCGGCCCGAATACGCTACGTACCTGCATTTGTTTTGGAATCACAACTTCCGCAAAATTATGGCATTGCCCTGTTAGCCCCTTTTCCCCAGGTATGGGAACAACATAATATCGAAGTGAAGCTGTTAGAAGAGGGAGGACGGGGTAAAATTTACCCTAGACAAATCCAATTGAGATCAGCAACATAGCGGCCAGTCGACATAAGGAGATCTCCGTTTTGCTGAAAAGAAGAACTACATAATCGGGTTGACAGAGTTCGACTTTAATCATTAATTATCTGTGCAACTTGATAGTTAAAGCCACATCAAAATCTTTCATAATTTTCCAAATGCAATATGAACCTTAATATTTAATTATCTCCAAAAGTCGAAAATATATATATTGACCCTATGAAATAAGTTTCCTGAAAAAAATTTGGAAAAATTGGAAAAATCGGATTGTCTCCTAACTACTATATGATAAATATGCTTGTTTTATGTTTTGGCGAATTTCGTAAATTCTGAAAATATAACAAGAATTTCAGTTTTTTAAAGTTTAGACAAATTTAATATTCGTTCTAAATGCTGTTTTTCTAAAAGAATTAATATTTAAACCAAAATTAAAAAACAAGTATGTTACCTTTTTTGTGAATTCAATTTAAAATTATTTTGAAGTCAATTAGGAAGAATAGAAAATGTAATTAAATTTGAAGTTTGAAATGTACTGTTTGGTTTGCAGCCAAAATTTTGTTTACTCACGTTACTTTTTCCCGTTAAAATTAGAGCGTGTTTAATATAAAATATCATTTGATAATATTTATTCAGCTTTTTCGCTGGATATTAGCCATCAAAAGCTCCTGTTGAAAGAAATTATTTCTTTAAATGACTTTAGAAATATGCATATTTAATCAGAAAACATAAAAGGCAACTTCAGTTTGCATGTTTGTTTGTTTAAGACACGAGATCTAAAGAATGCACCCGACAGATTGCCACGAAATTTAGCACAAAAATTTATCTTATCTTCGGAACAAACATAGGCTAAGAATTTTTTTAATCAGACCATTCCTTCTATCGTTTTCGAAAGTTTTATGTTTCTTATTCAATGCATTGAAGACCTTAGAGGTTTATTGCTCCTTCAACTGCACGTTTTCACGGATTGTTTATTTAGTTTTATGTTACACACATTTTTAAAAAACGATTTTTAAGTATATTTTGCTTATTGAACTTTAAAGAAATGTTCAAAAAGATTAATTTTCATTTTCACCAGCATTAATCATCAGCTTTATCACTAGGGATTTGATTTTAAATTTTACTCCGGTATTGAATTATGGTAGTAATTTTTACTGCTTATTGTATTTATTTCTACAAAGTGTCCAAAAAAGAAACTTAATTAAAAATAGAACTCGCTTGAATTGAGTTAAAATAGATGTTTGAGACCCTTTTAAGATTTATCTGTTTTTCGATTTTTAGTTCTTTCTGTTTTTTTTTTCTTAAATATGTAGTCTTTTTAATTTGAGCTTCTCATCAAAGGGTTTTTGAAATTAATATCAATCCTTACTATATCCAAGTTGGGTAATTAAATGGAAAATTACTGGGTAACCTTTCATTTTCAAATGTTCTATTTATATTTTAATTTATTGTATTATTACTTCATGAATTTCAATAAAATTAAAAATTTCTTTAAATTAACTTTAAAACATTTAAATTATGAAGTTTGTGTTTTGTGTTTGTTACATAGGCCTTAATGAGGCCAAGTGAAACAAAATTCAATAAAAATATGAAGCTTTTTTAAAGGGAAAATTGAATTTCGCAAAATTTTTTTGAAGGAATTACATATTTAATATTTGATGTTGCAAACTAGTTTTTACTTTTGACAACCTGTAGTGTAAAATTATTTTATAGATTATCTCTATTACTTTTAGTAAGAAATATAGCCAACAATATTTATACTTCATTAAAAAAACTCAAAAGCCTGTATTTATAATGAAGACTTGCCGGCATATTTAAAGCCCAAATTTGAAGTTAGTTTATGGTTTAAAACAACCTTTTACTAACTAACTGAAATATTTAACAAATTTCTAGAAAACTTTCAATTTAAGCATGTAGGTTCCATGCTTGCCCCCGAATCTTTTTTTTTGTCTCTAACCCTGCCTCACAAAATACATAGAAGCGCATTTATATTAGATATATTTAATGAATTTCTTGAACAACCACAAGGTTTTTAAAGTTTATTGACATTCTAATAATTGAAACTTTTCATACTTTTCCTTTGTGAAAAAGAAATTTTCGTTTAAATTATTGTTAAATGAAGTGTTACAATGATCAATCGCGTAAGGTAAATTGTATTTCTCTTTTTTCAATTTCTGTTTTTTATACGAATTGAATAGTAAGTAAAACATATTTTCTATTGTTAAAATTCCTTCTGCAAAATACAATACTTCACCGCAAATATTTCTTTTAAAAATTCAGCAAAAGAAATAATCTTAAAAGATTTATAGAGAATTATATCTCTTTCTGAACCTAACTTAATTGTAACTTAACCTTTTCCAAACATTAATTAACGGTTCTATGAAAAGGAAACGATTAAATTTCTAGTTTTCGATAAAACAGATTCTTTGAGAATTTTGATGCATACATGACCTGGATATTTTTATAAACCACATCCAATTAAACAATTTTCTTAGATTAGTTTTTGCCGAAACAAATCATCGTTTACTTTTCAACACGTTTCTTTTGGGATAATGGCTTAATTATCTCGTAGTTCAGAACACAAAGCGATTATACGACGTAAATTAGCCAAACGAAATTTTAACCGGAAAAGAACTTTGTAATTTTTATTTATACTATTTCCCTTTTTGAAATCTTTGTTTTTTTACATTTTTGTGGTATTCTTTTAAATATTTATTAATATATAAGGGCCAGACATCACGATACTTGTCACTCATTACCTAAGAAAATTTTTCTGACAGTTAACTCTTAAACTTTCGAGCTGTTTAACATATAAAGATGCGTTCATTTATGGTAAGATTCTTAAGTTTTGTGCAAAATTTTAAATGACAAAATAAGAGATATTTTTTTATTTTAAAATATGTTTTAATTCTTGGGATATTTTTGAAATTTTTATTTCTATTTGGTGTTGTGAATGTCATGAAATTTATAAAAAAAAACTTGTGTCGCAACACGTAAGACAAATTAACAAAATCTTGTTTTCATGTCAAGGAAGGATGTAATAACAAATCAATAATGCCTGTAATTAAAGTCTAGTTTTAAATGAGCAGTTAAACCTTTTAATCTCTAAAAACGTAAAAGCAGTTCAATAAAAAAGTACAATACAAAAAAAAATATTTATAAATAATTCTCTTTTAGGTTTTCAAAATAAAACTATGATAAGTAAAGCAGGTTTTCATTCGTACTAATTTCCTCAAATAAAAATATTAATATAAGTCCTCTAATGTTTCAGCAATACTTTCGTTACTTATCATGTGTCAAAAAAATATTAATATAAGTCCTCCTATGTTTCAGCAATAGTTTCGTTACTTATCATGTGTCAAACAATAATTATATAAGTCCTCTATGTTTCAGCAATAGTTTCGTTACTTATCATGTGTCATTTTCAACAAGCATAAAGAAATTAATAAGTTTATTTGCAGCGCTAAGCTTAAATAGTGTAATGATTCAATTTTTAGATCCTCGTGTCTGCCGTTGTACTGATGGTTGAGTACTCTTCAGCGTTTGGATATGGAACAGGAGGCGGCGACTCCGTTACTCAGTATGACTATGGAATGGACTCCAATAGTAGAGGCTCTCAGATTGGAAAACTGGGAAATGGAGCCTATGGAAATGTAAGTTATTACAAAGTGAAATTGAAGAGCTTAGTGGAAGAACGTGCTAAGTGACATAAAAGTGAAAACGAGAAAATGAACGTTAAAGTTTCGCCTTTGCACTTAGATACGTTAAAAACGTCACTTACAAAATGTAAAATATTTTCTTAACTTAAAGTTTATGAAAAGGGGATATCTTGTTTTAAATGAAAGAATTACATGAAAATTGACTCAAAAGTCTCAATTTTTATTTTCAAAAATTTCACTAAGCACGTTTTGCCGCTAAGCTCTTCAGTTGTTAAACTTATCTATGCATTTCAAAGCATTTTCTTGAATTATTATTATTTTGTTTGCTTAAATAGGAAATTCGGTTTAACTTATGCACTCAAATTTTCCATCGTCAACGAAGTAATTTTTTTACCACAATGCATAGAAAACCTCAATACCTGAGCTTAAAATCTGAAATTTAAATTTTCAAGAGAATTAAAAATGCCTCGTAATTATGATTTCAGATGCTAGACTTCGTTTTCTCAATTTCGACACATATATGGTTCAAATCATCTAGTATCGTTGGAAAGAACTTATTGAAGATGACAGGAAAAACATGATTTTATAATAAGTGCTATGCTTGGTGTTTATCGAAATAAACAAAACATACTACAAACGCAGACCACAGTATTAATCAATTTATGCGAGGCAAAAAAAAATTAAATTAAAAAAAAATAGGAACGTTTTTTCCCCGGTTAGATGGTAAAATTTATTCTCAAATATGGGTGTTTATTGAGTTAAAATAATAAGGACTTATTAGCATTCAACTGCACCACTTCCCAACTTTTATTGTTTACTCGTACAGGCAAGCGAAATGCCACTTTGAGCATGCAAAATTCTAAAAACGAATTGGTGATTTAAAGTTACCATAAAATACTGCATTTCCACCCTCTTACCTAATTCTTTCCCATTAATGTGGATAAATAATTTATTCCTACTTTTAAGATCCAATTGCGCTCGACGTACACTCTTAAAACGAACGAGCGATTTTAACTGAGTCGGATTAATTTTCCCTACTCCAGTCTGGAAAATGCACTTCTCCTTTTGGAGTGAATCCTTTGCGTGTTAAAGTTGCGACAGGATCACTCCAAACGAGTGATTTTAACTCCGTCTGAGTTAATATTCATTCCTTTCCAGTGTCGAAAATGCACTTCTCCAACTGGAGTGGATTTCACTTTTTTGTTTTAAGAGTGCTTGTATTACCAAAGTCTAAAAATTAAAATTATCAAATTCTCAGGTCAAACCCGTACCGTATAACGCGGAATACAGCACAGCTGATGACCAGGGCAACACCCAATTCCGACAAGAACAAGGAGACGGCAACGGAAACGTGCGGGGCAGCTACGGGTACAGGGACATCCAGGGACTGTACAGGACTGTCCAGTACGTTGCCGGACGGGACGGATTCAAGGCCAATGTGCTGACCAACGAGCCAGGAACAGACGGCAAGGAAAATCCGGCCGATGTTGTGATGAATGTGCAGAAAACTCCGGCTGGGATTGTGGAGAAATACAACACCAGACGAAACAGGGGATTTGGTAAGTGTTATTGTTTGCATTATTATATAATTGTCGTTGTTATAAAAAAAAACCTCTCAAAAGTGGCTGCTTGGATATTCTCATTTTATTGAGAATAAATAATTCCTAAAATGATTATTTAAAGGCTGAATCCTAAAATGGTTTTCAATGCTGTCATCTACTGCTATTCACCGCTACTGCATATATGATTGTCATCAACACTATGAAACTTCAGCTTTTATCAATCATAGCTGATATCAAATTTTAAAAAAACGCATGTTTTCAAATTGGAAATCAATGTGTCTAGAGATATTATGAACCAATTATATTATCAAATAGGGGATCATTATTCTAAAACTCAAAAGCTATTTTTAGCATTGTTGAATTCAAAAAACTGTATCGTCAATATTTTGCAACCTGGGCCCTGATTTGGTATAAGTATGCCGAGTTATATGATTAAATGTCAATTGTATTATTTATATAAATGTCTATAGCGTATTTCTGGGTATATTTCTATAAGAAACACTCCGCGTCTTGAAACTAAACTATTTATTAATTGACAGAGTTTTAACATTGTAATTAAACTATTTGTCAATTACAATTTGATTTTATACCGGGACCCAAGAGTTACTTTAATGTCATTTATTTTAAATTAAAATAGATTATGAGGTTATAAAAGCATTTTATCTGTTTATTTTGTTTATTGAAATTTCTAAAAATATTTCCTTATAATTTAAAGAAGTTAATTTTATTGAATAACGGCTAAATGGTTTTTAAATTTGGTTTTGTTATTTGTTATATAAGGACATTTATAAAATCATTCACTCATAAAAACAAACATAAATCTCTTATTCCAACAGAAAACCTTTTATCTAAAAATTAAACTTAAATCGAATTACAATGTTTATTTAAATGTGTACAGATATTTAAATGTAAACAACATTTTCTTCCGTCCATTTAAATAATCATTATTTTTTTTTTTACAGTTGGCATTGGAGGATACAGTGGTGCCGAAGCTTCCACTCAAGAAAAATATTAAACATATTTTCTGAATCGATCGTTATATTCATAGAGTAGAGCCTTATATTTTTATTCTAAAGTATGTTTTTAAGCTGTTGATTTTGTGCAATAATTTAGCAGTTATTAAAGGTTATTAGTTTGAACTCTTAACATTTAGAAATTTGAAAAAAATGTTTGAGTTTTTGAGTAAGTTTCTTATTTTCAAAAAGTTAAAAACTGAACAATTTTTTTTCAAAAAAGTCTTTAAATTTTCTGTTTAATAATAGTGAAGAAACAGGTTTTTTTTTGTCTCTAAAAATTCTGCACACATTTTTAAAGGAAATATTTTTAAAATCTTAATCTACACTAATTGTTCGGCATAAAACTTATCTTTATCTTTTAGACATCTCTAAAAAAAGTTATCTGCAGGTCTTCTGCAGATTTTTTTAGCTGGGTAGATTCTTGATAATTGTATAACTCGCTTTGGAATTCAGTGTTATAAAGTGGCATTCGAAAAAAAATTGCTTCATAATTTATGTTTTAAAACAAACTAATTTGTTGGTCAGAAAAAAGGTTTGCTTAGTTATGGTGTGTCTGTATATGTTACAATTTTTTGTATATATTACATGAAAACATATGTATAAGCTATATTTTGTTTTGCTTTCTTATTGGTCACTATTATACTAAAACTGTGTATTTTGATTGTATTTGTGTTCAATAAAAATAATAATTCCAATTTTATTCCAATTTAACGATTTACATTTTTTTAAAAAAAAAATTACTGAAAAGCGGTTCATTGCAATTTTTTTAACACTAAACAGAAACCTTTTATTAACAGCCAAACAAAAAAATAGTTGGTTATTAGCTATTAAAGACATTTGATTATTATTTCTTCTGAAAACTTCTTGAACCTAAAAAGTGCAATAATGGGTTATATTATTGACTATGTTCCACTACATTTTGCTTTTAAATATATCTATATTTATTTATTGGAAATTGATTTTTTTTACCAGTCCTTCGCGGGACGCTTGAAATAAACTAAACATATACAATTCAGATCACTCATTACCTTTACACCCATATTAAAAAGAAGTTCTAAAATATCTAAAATATACTATTTTCTAGTTACTTAAATGCTAGTTAATTAAATATATCTATATTTATTTATTGGAAATTGATTTTTTTTACCAGTCCTTCGCGGGACGCTTGAAATAAACTAAACATATACAATTCAGATCACTCATTACCTTTACACCCATATTAAAAAGAAGTTCTAAAATATCTAAAATATACTATTTTCTAGTTACTTAAATGCTTACTGAAAGTAAGTTACTATACTTACTGTTACTTAATACTTACTGTTACTTAAATCCTTACTCCAGTTACTTAAATACTTACTTATTAGGAAACAACTAGATTCATAACAGTAAATTTCATCTACAACCGTTTCCCTACAAAGATTATTCTCTTTAAAAAAAATTCGTTAATCACAGCATCTAAAAATCCAAATCCAACTATTTTCATTGATTAACTTGCTTAAATTGATTGATATATTTATAATTCGAAGAATAATAAAATGTCTATAATTAACAAAAGACGTGAAACTAATAAATAAGAAATGTTTTTTTTAAAAAAAATAAGAAATGTATATGAAATCAATCAAACTTTTATGCAAAATATATAATTCCTTGCCGCGTTCTGAGATCATCGATTTCATTCAAACAAAGATTCACAATCAAAGAATCACAATTTGCTAGATTTAATGATTCATGCTAAACTAATTAATAATAAAATTAAATTTTTGCGTCAAATATTTTTAAATAAAGTTTCTCGTGTCATTCTCTATTTGGAAACAGCGATTTAAATGTCTCAAAATTGAATTTCAATGCTAAATGATGCTAATTCATTTGGAAATTCACAACCAGATAGCAGATTTATGTCCATCTTGTCGTACAGACTGGTGGATAAAAAGTATGAATCTCTGATGTCATACCTTTCTAACAAAATGACAATTTTTTACGATCCGACAGATAGAATAATTTATGGAAAAGGGTTAAGAATGGACAGACGGACTTCATAGATACCTATTTTTTCATTTCCTTTTAAAAAAATTCATTAGAATTAAAAAAAGAAAAGTTTGAATTTTTTTATTGAAATGATAGCCAAATGTACTTTTTGATCTGTACTCCAAAATAGTTTTTTACAATGCTATACATCAAATTTCGCTCATTAAATTTAAAATTAACATAGAATTATTTTTTGATAAATTTCAAATTTTCGAGAAAAAAAATATTTTTGAATTTTAAAAAAATATTTAGCGGTAAGTGTGGTGACGTTAAAAAGGAACACGATTCAAATGCATAAATTTCAATACTGTATGAAATTGCTTTTTATTATGTTGAATGTAGATGGCAGCACTAAACAACAAACTACTCCGGTTTCAATGGTGATTGGCGATATATAGCATAACACAGTAACATTCTCCCAAGTAATCAATCGAGACCTTATTTTCATTCCTGTGGTATGCTACCACATAAGATGTGATAGATCTCCATTGTAAATATAGGGGTTTAAACCCTTTCACCTAATGATTCCATTTGGAATCTTCAGCTTGCGATTCTTTTCTCACTAAGATCGCACTTATCTGATTAAGTTTTATCAAATTCTCTATACATTTTTCTATAATAGTTGTATTTTCTGTTTGCTTTGTTAGATGGAAGAATCACGTACTTTGAAGAATTAAATATTTTTTTAACTAAATTAAAATATGAAAAACATGGTAAAATAAAATTCACTCTGAAACAATTTGATTAAATAAATTGACCTTAAATTCTTCATGGTTGCTTTTATAGATGCTTAAAAATTGATTTTCAACTGTTTTTAACAAATAAAGCTTTGAAAAATATTGTTACATTACAAACTTATTCAAAAGTTATGTTTACATTTTTTCTTCCTGTTTCTGACCATTTCATTCTGGATGCATATTGCATAAGGAATCTATTTCAAAAATTTTAAATTTTCAGAATAAAAAATAAAAAATTTGGACTAAGAGGGTAACAAAAGTACTCAAAGTGCTCCAGTAATTGTTTTGTGCAGTGTACATCGATACGAGTTAAAACACGTTCATTTTGACTATAGTCCTTTCAAACTAATCTTTATTGCATCTTTCTTATGTGTCATCGTCTAAGACTTATAAAAATGTTTGAAACATAATACTATAACTTTTTTAACTAACCAAACACGTTTGTTCTAAAATATTAACAGGTTTACTTTAACACATTATTATGTGCATTTGTATTTCTTATAAGGAAAAAATACAATTATCCTAGATATTTCTTTTGCCGAAGAACTTGAATTGTGTAACCTATCATGTTTATGCTTTAGAATCTTATATTTATGTTATTTTTAATTAAATACAAACTGCGTGAACAAACATTTCGTGAAACACATTTATAAAACACATGCATAAAATTTCGTGAAATACATTTATAACGTGACGTAAAGTTTCTTTTAAAAAATTTATGGTGATTTAACGTAAATAATGAATCCGTCATGTACATTTTAAAATATTTATTTAATAAAATTAAATATTATTATTAATATTATAATAAAATAGTATTTAATAATAAAATTAAAAAAAAAACTCAAATTCCATCCTGAATTGTGAGGGATTTCATTTAAATTTTGCTCCAATTTCAAAATAATTTACATTTAATAACTTCACCATATCTTGATATTGTTGTTTGGAAAATGAAATGCATTTCGTTCATTGTGTACAACACAAATAACTTCAAAGCCTTTTGTACAAATAAATTAGAATCTTTCCGGAACACACATCCCTAAGTTAGTTCGTCAAGCATGTAACTATTTTTGTCAAACATATTTCTAATTTTTCAGTTGAAATTTGTTATTTTATTTTAACAAGAAATTTTTTTCAGAAAGGGGGGTGATAAAATAATTTACCGAAGCGTATTAACGTATAACAAACAGAAAAATTATGTGATTTTAGACAGCAAATTCGCTGTTCTTAAATTATTTTTAATTAATGTATTTTTTATTATTGATTACGTTTCAAACTTAACCAATACCTACTATAAAATGTGCATAATTTTTAAATGCTTGTGTAAAAACACGCCTTACAGAGAGTTAATTCTTGATTTTTAAACAAGTTATTGAAATTTAATTTGAAAGGAAATCCACCAATTATATCTGAATTTTTACAAGTGAAAAGAGAAAAATCTATTATTTAAAATCTGTCGGACTAAAACCCTCTTCCACATGATTAGACATATGAGTAAAAACAGTAAGAAACATATTATTTTATTTAAGCATTAGTAGTTATTTATCGATGCACGTGTATTAGGATAAAAATAATTTTTTGTCCATAAAATTCTATTCAAAATTACGCACGTGTTCGCTACAATATTGTTAAACTAAAGCAGATAAACACTTTCTTTGGAACCTCAGGGTAAAAAGACAAACTTTTCAAGTTTTGTTTATTTTGACTGCGGTTAAGATTTCGTGAGTCTGAATTCTGAAGTAAATAAAAGATTAACACAACTTTCATCATATCATTTTTTGAAGAGCTACTTATTTTATAATTGTATTTTTGAATCTTTGAAAAACATTAAAGGAATTTAAATGACAAGTTCAATAGGTTTCTATTGACCGAAATTCACGTCACACCACCAAACTTCATATATAAAGGCACAGACGAACTCCGGATGATTATCTATTAGGAGTTACCGTCTCAAGCAGAAAGAACCTAAAATGAACCCGTTGACAGTAAGGCAATTTTGTCAGCTGTGCATTTTTTAAATTTCTTACTTTATAAAATTTGAATTACTATTTTATAAAATTTGAATGACTATTTCATAAATTTTTAATTACCATAAAAATTTAATTTGAATTAGTTGAATATCATTTTATATGTTTATGTTTCATGAGATAGCTAATAAACTGTTCCTTAACAAACCAACAATATTGTTTTGTTTTAAATTTCAATATCAATTCACATAGACGCTTTTTGAAAAATAATCTCAACTATAAGTAATAAGGTCCCCATCTGTTTACTTACAGTGTACCATTTATTTCGATCTCTGATTTATTTCAAACATTATCAAGTCATCTAGATAAGACAGTTATAACATTGGTAATTTGATATAATTACTAATATTCGATTTTAAAATTTCTTTTCAGAGTGTAGCTCAAAGTTCAAAGTTTCATTGCTCAAATTTTTTTTTAAAATTTTACAAGTAAAAATCAGTGTTTTCTACTTATAAAATTCCATACAAATTGATCTAATAAACTTTAACTCATAAAGTATAATAGTATTTTACTAATAAAAATACAGTTTTCTGTCTTCTATTTAAAATACAAATTCAATTCTATTTAAAATACAAATTCAATTTCAGTTAGTATTGTGTGCTGTGGCAGTTATGGGCCAATTTATTTCAACCAAATCCTACAAACTTGGTGGAAGCGGCGAGTACAATGCCGGAGGAATGGGACAAGTAGGTTATGTAAGTATAATTTTTAATAATATCATTTCTAATAGTATTCATATAAACATGAGTGTACGTTTGTAGAAGGGGACACATAACCAAAAATTTAAATCCAGTATTTTTATCGCTAGCGTTCAAATTAAACTATTTTTATAAAGAACTAACATTCAATAAGCATATACAAAAAAATTATTAATATTGAAACGTTAATTTTTTCAAAATAATAAAAATAATAACGATTTTTCAAACTACTCCTCCTCCTACAATTTAAAGAATTTTTTAATGGATTTTTTTTTCAAAATGTTCCAGCAACATCTGTTATTAAAAGTTGGTATGGATATTGAGCTACCAGTTAAACAAAAATAGGTATGCAGATCTATGTATAGAAATAGCCAATATATTTATTTTCAAAATTTTCAACTTCATCACTATTTAAAAAAATTCTAATCACACTTGACCTTATCCCATACCAACTTTTGTTTATGGTATACGCCTTAATACAGGAAAAAAAATTGGAGCTCTACATTTATTAACTTAAAAGCCATAGGCTTTTAACCATTCATAAGCTAAAAAAAATAATATTTAAAAAATCAACATAAAATTTCAATTTTTGTTTGTAAAACCACCATATTATTTTCAATAAACCTCAACATTATAAATGATACCTTCTTTTTTTTTCAATATATTTATATCACAGAGTTCTAGCATGTTTAATCATTTTCTGGGCAGCCCTAAATTTTAGGTAATGCGTCCCCTTAAATGGTTAATAAAACTTAGATTTCAACTTCTTAATCCAATATAAAAATATGTTTGAAAGTATTGCCAAAATCGTCTTCAGGAAGATTTACAAAACAATTCTGGAAAATTGTTTCCATAATCCTTTCTATTTTCTTAACTTTGAACTCTTACACTTTTTGGTACTTTTATTTTACCGAAATCTATGGTAATTAATTTTTTTAAAAAAAGAAAAGTTTACAAAAAAGTGCGTTTTTAATTAACTTTTTAATTGTTGTTCCATTACTAAACATTACAGCATTGTATCTCATATTTTTATAAAAACTGTATTCATAATTGTGATATTTTAATGCCACACTCTTGTGGAATGTCAAAAAAAATCTGATATTTCGATAACGTGCTATTTTAACTCTCATATTCAGGAATTATTATATTTCGCATATTTGAAAAAAAGATATTCCATGGAGCCGCTTCACACAAAGGAGCCGCGGTAGCTCAGTTGTGTGAAGCGTAGTGCTCGCATCGGAAGGGTTGTGGGTTCTGTCCAAGGCGGCGCTCGCAATTCTGATGGTCGCTGGGTCGGCGCTTGTACTCGGCTAAAGACCGCCTTGTTGACTAATGGTGGCTGTGGCACGTTAAATATATCGCGGTCACAAAGTCCTCCATGTTCCCATTCCAAATTAATACCTCCGGGGGTGCCAGATCAGTGGGGTTATCGGCCTTTGATCTGGATCAAAATTAAGATACGTGAGTGAGAATGGATGTGTGAAAGGGACCTCCCTGTAAAACGGATGTGTCATGCTGACGGGCAAAAGTCGGACTTCCTCCCTTGTGGCGCTCAATAAAAACGGAAGCCGCCCTCTTCGCCAAATCGGGTAGTCCTCTACTCCGGGCTCGGTTACCGAGTGGCATTAGAAACAACAACAACAGATATTCCAGATTGTGTAACTCCAGCAATTGAAAATTCGTAAAAAAAAATTAATTACCACACTTTTTACTTTTTCAATGTAGTCCAAACCTACCCCATACCAAATGGAATACAACCTCCCTGACGAGCAGGGCAACCAACAATTCCGACAAGAACAAGGAGACGGCAACGGAAACGTACGAGGCAGCTACGGGTACAAGGACATCCAGGGTCTGTACAGGACTGTCCAGTACGTTGCCGGACGGGACGGATTCAAGGCCTCTGTCTTGACCAACGAGCCAGGAACAGACGGCAAGGAAAATCCTGCCGATGTTGAGATGAATGTGCAGAAAACTCCGGCTGGGATTGTGGAGAAATACAACAGACGATCACAGAAGAGCTATGCATATTAGACACGGTAAGATTTAACTTATTATTCAACTTTGAGAAAATATTTTTTTTGGTTTTAGTTGACAAAAGTGTATCTGCTATATCACTTATTTGACATTGTAAAGAAATAAAAATAAAATTAAAAAGCATTGTTACTTGTGCAAGAACAATTTCAAGGATTACGAACCAGTTTTAAAATTGCACAGATTTTTATAAAATGTTATGTAAATACAAATATCAAAATTGTCGATTAGTAACAGGGCTGGGGTCCAACATTTCAGAAAGTTTGGCTCAAAAGTTTAATTTCCATATCAAACTTCTACCATTGAAATATAATTCGATAAGTCATAAGTGATTTTTGATAAAATAAGATAAAAGGAATGTGTTAAAATGAAAATTCCTATGATCTTTTTATGATTGCACAAATATCTTTATAATTAGTTTTACGCGTTTGAAAACAAATTACTAATAATAATTTTGTTTTACTTAGGCATGTGAGGTGGAACAAATGAATTCAAGCACTTCTTTTTTCAAGAAAAAAAAATGAAATTTCAATGAAGTGTTATCTAATTATAACTTGAGTTTGAATGTTTGCTCATGAAGATTTGTAAGTGTTTAAAAAAATTGTACATTGGTGTGTTATATTTTGGTTTATAATTTAAATTTGTTAATATTTATATGCACGTGCAAATTTTAAATTTGTTAATATTTATAAGCACGTGCAAATTTTATGATGTGTAAAACTTCGTGTAGCATTATTTTTAAATAAAAATATGGTTTTAAAATGTTTTACCTTATTTATGTAATTATTTGAATTAACTTAGCATATTACTTGACTTAAAGGCAGAAAATAATTGAAAAATGAAAATAAATAATCCCAAGCAAAATGTTTAATATTTTCAAGAACAGCTAACTTTACTCTACATTATAACTCATACGCATATTTTAGATTTAAAATATTATCTATTGTTTTATCATTCTTAAAGAAAGGGAAAATAACACATAACCTAGTTTAAATACCTGTGAATCAGATCTTTTTCAATTATAAATTTAACATAAACAAATAACGGAAATCAAATTTGTTATAACATGATTAATTTCGAAGATCAATTGAATACAAAAAAATTAATCCGACTTTGATTTAATTTAAATTTGATTAATTATTAATCATTGAAAAAACACTAAATTACTAAAATATAAGTTTTTTATACTATTCACTTTGAATGATTGAAATACTCTTGTTTTCTCATTGTGTGTAAACCTCGATAGATTTATGTGTGAAAATGTATAGTTTATAATACAAAAACATGAGTATAGTTTATTAGTAATGGGTAAAAACATTATTTACTATAGTGAATATAGTGAAGTACAGTGTGCTTCGATTTCTTTAATTATTATTAAAAATAGCAAAGGAAAATTAGAAACAACATTGTATTTATTTTTATATAAATAAGCACTAAATTAAGGCATTGTAATATCGCCTTTAGTTTAGCACAAATGTTTCTTTTTCAATTACTAAATTATTATTCTAAACAGTGTTTATAAGTACAAACCTAAACGCCATCTAAAAACACGACATGTTAAGATACAAATTCTTTATGCTTTACAAATTTTATATATAAAGTATTCAATTAAAGTTAATATTGTATCAAGTATTTATATTAAAAATTCATCATTAAATATCAGTTTTCCATTATTTATTTATATTTAAATAGATTAACATCGCAACCACAAACATAGACTTTTATCGAAAATTTCATAGTTATCATGATATTGTTATTTAAAGACTGATAAATGTAAATATCAAAGCAAAAAAAAATCTCTTTATCCTATACATAAAACCTTAATTATATACCTTTATTTAAAAAGTGCACTAAACAATATTGCTAAGGCTACTAGAAACCAAAAATCATGAAACTCTATCCTTTTAAATTTCTGGAAACCTAGAAAAAAATCAATGCAAATAATAATAGCAGATTAACAAACGATTTCCACATAAGCAAGCATTCTATAGAATAAGTGAAAAATTTGCATTCCACCATGAGCAACTCAGAAACCAGAATCTAGCAAAGAAAACCCACCTTGTATAATTGCACATTCTTTTAAAACTATAATTGCAGAATGTATATCCTAATTTCCTTACCGTTAAGTTCATGTAAGATTTTTAATTATTATTTCAATTTTTAAAATTTAATTCAAAAGCTATTTTGTTAAGTAAAAAGTAAACTGACCTGATACGTCCTACTTTCTAATGATGAGTTAAAATATATTTGCAAATGAATTGTGTGTGTTTTTCAGTATTTGTTAAACCTTTGCTTACTTCATTTTTTTTTACTAAATAGCTTTTTATTCTTCTTTAGTTAATGGATAATTGATAATTGGTAAATGACGATTACAGGTCAAGGTTTCTCAATAGGATATTTTGAAACTGACGTATTCATAGCTGAAGTGTATATCATCAATCCCAAACAATTTTAGCAAATTCTCTATATTATTCTCTATTCTACTTACAATAACACTATTTACACTATCTAAACTCATATTCAGTCAGCCGGTGTTCATACAGCCATGGACATCATGGATTTTTAAATGAGCATTAAATGTTGAAGTTTTTTAAATAATTAAAGACTTAGAATTCGAATTCTTTTCTGAAATTTTCAATGTATTCTCCTTTCTATGCGCTGAATTTTTTGAAGTGCCTCACTTGTCCGTAGCATTTGTAGTTTGCAACAGCGATTTAAACGACTCGAAATTAAATTTCAATGTCAATTCATTGGGAAATTCGTCGACAAATAGTAGATTTATGTCCGTCTAATCTCACGGACAGACGGACAAAAAGTATGAAAGTTTGGTGTCTGAGGTTACTTTTCTAATAAAAAAAAGAATTTTTAAGATTGGATTGATAGAACCGATTTTGGAAGGGGGGTACGGACGGACAGACGGACGGACGGACATCGGCAGCATGTCAATACCTACCTTTTAATTTTTTTTAATTCTTCGAATTAAAAAAAAAGTGAAAGTAGGCTAAAAAATGTTGCTGAAAAAAAAATAATAAACTATTTCTTTTCAAGATGTTTTTTTGTTGGCACACATTTGGAAGCTCGTATTCTGTTTCTCCTTCAGTTTCTGTCAACGGACTTCATACGATAATTTCAATTGAGAGAAAACATTAACATTGTAGTTTAGCATTTTTTCTAGATAATCCCTAATATGGTCATGGGAAAGTAACGAAGAGCTAATAAAATCTTAGGCAGCTGCCGTAGAACTATCCCAAAAGTTAAGGATTATGAATTAATACTTATAAGGAATAAAATAGCCCGCTATTTAGGTAAACTTGTTGGACTAAATTTAATATCGTAAAAGTGGTAGAAATTTTTTCTGGTAACCCATAATGGACAGTGCGTATATAGTCTGAGAAATATTGGAACTAATAATACTAAAAAGGAGCGGATAGTCCTCAACAGCATATTTAAGAGAAGTTGGGTTTAAATACAAATTTAAGTTTCCATTTTTATCATCAGTTTAATTAAAAGCTAGAAAGCATGACATTTGAGCAAAAAAACTTCTCATAAAGTTTATACAGCTTTTGAAATTACTACCTCGCGAACATTTGAATCTATAGTAAATTAAAGTATAAAAAGAAGAGGTCTTCATCTTATCCACGTCGGAATTCGTTGCTTTAATCGATGAAGTCCTTTTCTGGTTTTGAATAAGTTTATATTTTTCGTATTTTGACATAAACATCCTAAACCACCTTTCAAATAAATTAAAAGCTGTATTTTAAGAATGTTTACCGAAAATGTAGAACAAGTGTAACTGTTAATTTTCTAGTATCGAAAAAAATGATGAGATATTTTATGTCCGTCTATTTAGTTGTTTGTTATCTTATCCTTATCTTCTCCCACAAGAAAAATGAATTTTGAGAAAAACCTAGAGTGAAGGTTTTTATTTTGCAAGGAAGGTGTTAAATCTTTCGCGAATGGGCATTTAATTCATTAAACAAACACTTTTTACGAAAAACAAATTTTGGTTTTCATTATCACAAGGAAGAAAACATATCTAGTGCAGTGCAAAATATTGTTTTCTTTTGGTATAATTTGGACAAACAATATTTTTCTAAAAAAGGTTATTTTGTGAAAATATATGCATCTCAGAAGTTTAAGAGCACAATGAAATATTCATTTACTATATTTTTTGTTTTTAAGCCAATTCCACATAAAATTTAAGCTTCAGATACAACTGGGTCAGGTTAAAGCATAGATGATCTTTTAATTTTAATTAATTTTTTCCCCTTTGATATAGAGCCGAAGAAAATAATTTGCAATGGTGAGCTGTCGAAATTGCATAAACTATCTTAATATGAGGTCATGCCAAATCGAATTAGATGTGACACATCTTTTTGGGCAGTATATATAGTGAACATTTTACCATCGATCTAATAATCCGATTCCATCTTCCTAAGAATTCATTTCTCAGAAGATAGGAACACACTTGCTTCATCTAAGATGATAGTTACTCAGGTAAGTATTGACTTCCTATAAAATTAATAACTGAAAAGATAGCCTAAAATATTTTCCTTTACAATTCTTCAAAGCTTTTCAATTCAACCCATTTAAAGCACGAAATTTTCTAGGTTTGCAAGTTACGTCCCTAAGAAATTGAAGATTATAAAATATTTCGATTCTCATTTATTGTCCTAATATTCAACGCAACTATGGCAATTGATTATATTCCTGGTATAAGAATGTCAAAACTACTTCCCTAAAATTATTAATTTTATGTACAAGTAAGATTTATTGATTTTAAACTCCGAAACATTTGAGTACTGCAATTTTGATAAGTGTAAGTCAAAATATCACTAGAAAAAAAAGTTAAGACATGCATTTACAAGATATAGTGATTCGATTTTATCGCCATATTTGTACAAAACAAAACAGTACTGAAAAATAACATCGTAGTTTTTCGTGACGGCTTCCGTGAAGATGAGTAATATAATTTTGATTACCTTGAGCGCTTCCATATTATTAAGAGATCAGCACTTTTTTTATCTAATTTCCCATAAAGTCCAAAAAACTGTAATTGCTTACATTGTTTGTCTTTGTCAGATAAAACATAAATTCTTTTTGAGAAACTTGTTTCTAACTCAACAATGTCTCTCGGCCTCCTAAAACTAAATTCACCCCCCCCCCCCACTAAAAGAATCATTTGAAAGTCGGAATCCTCAATTGAAAACATTTGAAGTAAGAAAAAATCTTCCTTGATTGTTAGAGGCCGCACTGTTTTGCAAAATAAAATCTTTTATTTGGTAGATGTCTCTACAAAATAAAATCAGTTTTAATTAATATATGTTTTAAGCATTTAAATTTTTATCCTAGGTTCTTATCATCGCTGTTGTTGCCGTCACCACTGCATATGCAATGAGTATGGGAGGAGGTGGCATGATGGGAGGAGGCGGCATGATGGGTGGAATGGGAATGGTAAGAATAGTTCAGCTTTACCAAATGCTATATTTTTAATTATAAATTTTAATCTTCTAATGATATTCTTTTCACAAGAATCTATTCCCAATTGTAAAAGAAATGAGCTATCAATAAAAATCCATCCAAATATCTCAAATGTATAAATAAAGCATTGTTGTTCCTAAATCTCCATTACATGCGTTCATATAGTCGCTTCAATTCTGTGCACATATCTTAATTGAATTATCGTAAGTCAATTTAAATTGGATATGCAATTTCACTTTCCCTTTTAATACCTTTAAAATCGTTAAAGAAAATGGGATGCACTGTATAAAGAGTCTTGTGAGGCGATCCTTGTCTCTCTATTTCTTTAGCCATTGAGCCTGAGGTGCTGATATGAGCGATTGCCCATGCTTAATGGCTATTCCGACGATAAGCGGCTATTTAATTTCCAAAAAAAGCTAAACGCCTAGTCATTAAATCTAGAAAGATCAAGGGCAGAGTTAACATTCTGCTAAACCGAAACGGTATGAAAATCATTTGCATTGAACACTATCGCATCCCCAGCAGAACTTATGTATAATGTTCATTAAAATATACAAAAAAAATGTAGGTTGATTCCACGAAAATGCACCATGGACATTTTTTAAATTTCAACTTTTTTATTTTAAACAAAATATACTCGGCAAAAATTCTTGTCACTTTATTTTCTCTTTCTATACCTCAAAATAAACAGTTCGTAAAAAAATCGAACATTAAATTTAAAATTTGAGTTAACTATAGAACATAAAAACTTTGTCATGTCTGTCACATTTGTCATGTCAGTCACCCTAATAAATATTTATAAAATTTTACTTTTTATAAATTTCTTCATTTTTTTTCTTTCTGGTTGGCACATCAGAATCTTATATTGATTCCAAAAAAATTCTAGACTTGAAATGCATACCAGTTAAGAGCAAATCGTAATAATATAAGGTCACTCAAAATCTGTGTCTCAATTTTGTCATGTCAGTCACGGCATGTTTTAACCCAGTTAATTTTAAGTATTTTCTCTTGAATGAAAATTTCAGCGTTTCTTTATAATCAAGACCTTTATTTGCATCAACCCATGGTAATTTTTTAACAGTTAATTAACACTTTGTACTTTTTAAAAGCCAAGAAAGTTGTCTTATGTCATGTCTGTCACAAATGGAATTAGCCTGTACTGATCTATTGAATAAAAATTAATGCCTTTTTTCCACACCAGTTCATGCCCAAACCCTACGGATTTGGCTACAACGCCAAAGGCTACGGAGGCAACCACTACCGCCAAGAGCAAAGTGACGGGAGCGGGACAGTCAAGGGATCCTACGGGTACACAGACATGCAGGGACTCTACAGGCAGGTCAACTACATCGCAGACAAGGGAGGGTTCAAGGCACAGGTGATGACCAACGAACCAGGCACCCTGGACCACAAGATGGAGAACCCGGCCCACGTGGATCTCGTGGCGAAACTTCCCCCGCCCGGAGTGCAGGAGAAGTACACGCAACTTGGTGAGTGCACTCTTAAAACAAAAGAGTAAAATCCACTCCAGTAGGAGAAGTGCATTTTCGATCGACACTGGAAAGGAGTGAATATTTACTCAGACTGAGTTAAAATCACTCGTTTGGAGTGATACTGTCGGAGGTTGAATACACAAAGGATCCACTCCAAAAGGAGAAGTGCATTTTCCAGACTGGAGGAGTGAAAATCAATCAGACTGAGTTAAAATCGCTCGTTCGTTTTAAGAGTGTACACTGTACAAAAGCAGGAACGTTACTACACTCCTTGCCATCCTAAGTTGGGTAAATAGGAATAAGCTAAGGAGAAGATCCTTCCCAGCATGTAAAGAGTTCCACAAATTATTAGTGAATCCATCCAGAAAACATGTTTAAAACATTAATTGCGTTTAAGGTCTAACAGATTTGAATATTATTTGAGAGAATTTTGCAGTTGTATCAGAATGAAAAGTATATTTTGGATAAATTGTATTCAGATCATTTTGTATGTAAATATTACCTTACAAGACTTTCCAACTAACGGACCAATCGAGCTTTTCCCTAAGCCTTTTTACTCTTTGTTTTTACCCAAGTTATGTTAGTAAGGAGAGTAGGAAATGTTTTGGCAGCTGGCCGAACAGTATTGTTTCTGCAATATAGAGGGTTCAGAATACAAGTGAACCAAGTCCATTCGTTATCATTTTCGAGTTAGCCCGATTGCATGTACTATCTATCTAGAATTTCATTGAAATAATATTTTTAAAAAATCCTAGTTCAGATTATATGCGCTAGGCAACAGCAATTTAAAAAAAAATCAATTGCTACTGCCTATCCGCTTTATCTTTAAAGTCTGTAGCATAAAGAAGCATTTTATGGACTTGATTCATTTGTATCATTGATAATTTTGATCCCTCCAAATATCAGTAACTTTCCTGAAAAGAAATCTTTTTCCCGAAAATATCAAAAAGTGTCCATTTATATGTAAAAAAAAAAATTAAGTGATAGCGTCATAACATTCTTTTTACTTCTTGCTGAACTACGTGCTGCGGAGAGGTCAATTCCGTTAAACCACTTCGTAACGTCACGCTGCCACTGCTGCTTAGTGATATATAGATGGATTATATTGAGTTATACAAAAGGATATAAATTTTTAAAAAAATCTGAGGGAAACCTAAAAATGCAGATAAACAATGTAAACTTGAGAAAACCAGGTACGCTTGCGATATATAAGAGAAACGGTTAGAAATAATGTACACAGTGTAGTTTTATTTAGTACCGTAAGTGCGGGTAACTTTGGCCAAAGTCATAGGTTTTTTTACAAAAGAAGAAAAATTTAACTACAAAAACGATTTTAACTCTTAAAAATCATTATGCATTCAAAGTATTGTACCTTTAGGAATAATTTTCAAGAATTTTAGTTAAATTTTATAAATTAATAAAAAATTGGTATTAATTTTAAAAATTAGGACACTGTTAGGAGCCGGGCGGGTAACTTTGGCCACCCATAAAATACATAAGAAACATACGTTTTAACAACTTTAAAGGCTGTGTTAACGAATTAAATAGCAATATTAAAACTTTAAACCTTTAAATAGCAAAGTTATAAGACGCATAGTTATTAAAAATGGTATATAACTTAACATTTACATTGCATTGCATCGTGGAATGGCATTACGCGATGAATACTAGTATTGTTTGTCTCTTAAAAGAAAAATAAACTCCCATTTTAATAAGGAAAAAGAACTTTTTTGAAGCAAGATTTAATAACAAATATATTTATAAAAAGAAAACGATTTTTATTATTAATGGGGAAAAAATAATGTATTCATAATTAGGAATCTGAAAATGTTCTCCTTTCGACATTTACGTTTTTGAGCAATATACGTTTCTTGCATTCTATCTTTATCTTTTTAATGTTTAAAATTGTGAGATTTAAAAAAAATATGTCCAAAAAATGAGTAATCGTAAAAGTAAGAATTTTTCAAAAGTAGTTAAACAGAATACACTTTTACATTCATTTTTTAAAATTCAAAGTTCCATAAAGAAATATTTACATCTATGGCCAAAGTTACCCGCATTCATCGGCAAAAGCTTCCCAATTACAAATATTTAACAACAGCATAAAAAGTATTCAACTTAGAATGAAAAAAATTTGTAATATTCTTCCCCATAAATAAAAGAATCGAATAGAGTGTTTTATTTAAATATTTTCAATATTTATTTATGAGTTCCAGACAAAGTTGGAAGAGATAGATTTTTGTCATTTTGTGCTCGTAAGAATGAAAACAGCATTTGAAGTATTGCCAGAATTCGAATGATATTTTTTTTATATGAAATGAAGGGCGATGTTTCCACCTTTCCAAAAATGTAAAACAATTTAAGATGAGATCATTTTATGAAGAGAAATTAAGAAACAAATCTTTTTCCGACGCGTGGCCAAAGTTACCCTCCGTGGCCAAAGTTACCCGCTTTGACGGTAAATGTTGGTTTAAAATAAGAGGCATTGTTACGGGATCCACTCTTGGAAAAAATATTGGGATGTAATAATTGTAATACATCTTAAGATGCAATTCTTGGATTGCAAGATGTTAGACGCACAACTTATTATAACTAGACAACTGTTGCAAACAATTCGAAGTTTCTACATTGAATTCTAAAAGCAAATCTACATAGTACATATTAATAATCTCCACCATATTATAGGAAGAGAAAATGTATGAGTTCGAGTTTTTCTCGCAACAGCTGAAGAAGATTTTGTTGCTGGAAAGTTTTCACGATCCTTTAAAGAAAAATTATTATTAATATTTTTATTCCTTCTTTGTGTGTGTCTCTTGTGACTGTCTCTTCTGGCGAGAGGGGTAACGGGCTACAAAGCCTATGTCCTTCCCTTCTAGAATGCGCACTCACTGTCACTACGCTTTTTTTTTTACTCGAATCATGGCACAGCATGTTTCATGCTTCAAAATGTTAATGGAATAACGTTTCTTATAAATAATAATTGTTCAACAATAATGTGATTAAGATATTTGATAAAAGATTTTTAATATTAAAAAAATATGATGGTATAATTGACTCTCCACATACGATTATTGTTACAGGACTTATGTCACTTTTTTTTCAGGTGGCTATGGAATGGGAGGAGGAATGATGGGAGGAATGGGCGGCATGGGAGGTGGAATGATGGGAGGAATGGGTGGCATGGGAGGTGCTATGAAAGGTGGAATGGGTATAGGTATGATGGGTGGAATGGGAGGTTGAATGCATTATTAAGATGTGACAAAGAATGCAAAATGGATAACTGTTAAAGAAAAACTTTGGCTTTTTGTGAACTTTAGGGAGTATTTGTTTAGAAAATATAGAAGTATTGGTAGTAAAAACTGGAATTAGAAGTCTTATATATAGAGTAATATACTGTGTATATAAGAGTACTTTTAAACATATCACTAGCATCGAACTTAAGTTTTAAAAATATTTTTTAAATATACAGTCTAAAACAATTTCCATAGAAATATTTTTAAACACTTGGTAATAATTTTAATAAACCTAATAATGTAAACGAAAATATACATCTAGACAAGTTGTTTGTGTAAAAAGTACAACATTTTAGTACAAAGAAATAATATACTGTTTCTCCAAGAGTACTTTTGAACATATTACTTGTACCGGAGTTTAATTATAAAAAAAATTTCGACATTTATATTGATAAAAAAATGTCCGTAGATATATTTTTAAATACTTAATAGTAATTAGAATAAAATTAATAACTAATATAAAATAGGTAAACATACTCCAATATATTCAGTGTTTTCTCAAACAAATTGTCTGCCCTAATAATTTTTTGAACTAGTAAAAACTCGATTATCCGTCTCTCGTTTATCCCGAGATCTCTGTTAACCGTGATCCGTGATTTAAGAGAAAAAAAATTCTCGAATAAGATAATTCTCGGCGCACAAAAGAAACCCTTCTCAGAATTCTAGGACGATTTAAGATCAGGAATTTCCGCTTGGATATCCTAAAAATCAATAATAATTAAAATTAAACATTATTTTTCAGCCCTTTCTGTTTGCCAAGAAGTCTCAATACCGGAGATACCTTAACACTAAAATCTAATGTAACTGTAAATTCAGATTCGATTTACGGTCCGCAGACTTTCCGTGCTCCTCCATACAAGGCGTTTTACTTTTAACTGAAAAAATTCTCTATTATCCGGAATTTTGATTATCCTACCTACCTCCGGTCCCAATTAGACCGGATAATCAAGTTTCTACTATTTTTTTTTTTTGTATCAATTTAGATATGTTTGTCAATGGTGGTGGTTTATTGGTGTGCTTATGTGTGTCATCGGGTTTAGAGGATCATTTGAAGTTTCAAAACGCTTTCTTTCGTTGTTTTATTCTTGTAAAAAAATGCAAAGAGAATTAAAATATAGTAGTAGTTTTATTATAAAAGCAAAATTGTATTGCGTATTTTTGATGCATAGAACAATTATTTTTTGTTAAATTGAAGATAAAATTTTGTTTAATTAAAGAATATAAATGTTTGTTAAGTTAAAGAAGATAAAGTTTTGTTAAATTAAAGAAAATAAATGTTTGTTAAATTAAAGAATATAAATGTTTGTTAAATAACAGAATGTACATTTTTGTTTAATTAAAGAATGAATGTTTGCTAATTTAAAAAGGTAAATGTTTGTTAAATTAAAGAAAATAAAGTTTTGTTAAATTAAAGAAAATAAATGTTTGTTAAATTAAAGAATATAAATGTTTGTTAAATTACATAATGTACATTTTTGTTTAATTAAAGAATGAATGTTTGTTAAATTAAAGAAGATAATTTTTTGTTAAATTAAAGAAGATAAATGTTTGTTAAATTAAAGAAGATACATTTTGTTCAATTAAAGTTTTCTTTATATTTTGTAAATTAATTTTTCTAGCCATTCATTTTGTTCATTTGACATACTTTGCAACTTTTAAAAGTATTTTTTACCTGCTTCACTATTCTATATATTCTATATCATCAGTTCTGCTGGGGTATTTTGTTTGTCGTATATGTACTTGTATCAATCATGCATTATGTTTTGAATAAAAAAATCTTTTTCAATTCCTTCGATTTTACTTTATTTGTTTGTTAATGAATACATTTTACATCGTTGCTTGCTCTCACTGCGCATAATTATGACAAAATATTTATTCAAAAGTAAAATTCTCTTAGTTAAAACATTTGCCAGAATTTGAAAAAAAAAATGTTTCCTCAACAAATTTCTGTGTCTTAAAATTTAAATTCTTCAAAAGTAACAGTTTGTAAATTCTAAATTTTGTAAAAAAAAAAATTAGCACTCAACTGCACTCGCTTAGCATGCGGAAGGTCCCAGGTTCGGGTCCGGGCATAGCCAAAATAACTACCGACCTATAAACGGCCCGTGCAGCCAAAAATGTCCGACGAATAATACCCCGTGTAAGGGAGTGCACGTTAAATATCCTTCAAAGTCCTAACGCTGCGTACGATGTCGCCCTTAACGGTTGCGTTGGGTGCCTATTCAGGTGTGGCTCGTCCCCTGACTGTGGTTCTAAAATACGACGCCCGTCGCCAATAGCCCTCGTGTTGCTCTAGTGCGACGATAATTCAAACCAAACCAAGCCAATAGCCCTAGTGTAGCTCTAGTGCGACTAGAATTCAAACCTAACCTTAGAAGCACAGATAGAGGTCTACAAGCCTCAAACCCCAAGATCGTGGGTCTAGTACGATTTTCTTTTCATAAGATTATGTAGTATGACAAATGACAGTGATTGCGCCCTCTAGAAGGGAAGGGCGTAGACTATATAGCCCATTACCCCGTTCGCCAGAAGAGACAGTCACAAAAGACACACAAAGAAGGACGCCACAAACACATTCAAAGACAAATAACAACATTTATTGACAAAACAAACATCCATGCATTTACCGGGATTCGAACCCAAGCCCAGCAGCTCCAAAGGCTAGTACACTAATCATTGCGCCAGTGGACCAACAATATTATGTAGTAAGTCAAAGATCCTTTGAGTACCAATATTACTCTAAAAAAAAATTGAATATGAACTATATTTTTACATCAACAGATTCACGTTTTTTAATTACAATTTGAAGTCAAACTTAGTAACGAGAGTAGCCTAGTTGGTGCCTTCAAAACAATGGTTATCAGTTTCGGAGAATTGTTGAGTGTTCAAATTCTTTCAAATCAAAATTAATAATGAAGCTTAAGAAATTTTTAAGGTTTTTTTGCATTTTTATATTTTAAAAAATAATTTCCTACTTTTGTTTATATTTTGAAGGAGTGAACTAAAAAGAGATCCAACCTATATTTGACATTAATTTCCCTAAAAGTTTTAACCCTTTCAGTCCCAAAAATTTACTACACTACAGAAACATCTGATATTCACAAAATAAGCTTATTTTAGTTCAAAAATTAGAGTTCCAAAGAGAAAAAAATCATTTAATTTTTTTATATGGTTTTTGAATTAATGCCAAAATTTTTTAACTGTGGAAAACTAAAAAATAAAAATATATATTTATATTACCTAAAAACACTTCGAGTTATATATTTTAAGGCATCTGACCACTTTATTGTGAAAAATTTTAGTAATTATTTTAACCGAAATAGTTTAAATTGTGTTTTTAATATGTGGAACTGAAGTGAACTTTTCAAAAATCAGGTGAAAAGCTTGTTAGCTATCATTGTTATAGCTTGTTATCTATATAAAAAATAGTAGTTCTGACTTTCTATTGAGATAAATGTAAATTATTGTCTAATAGAAAAAAGTATGAAGAATCGAATGATTTGTGTTTGTATGTCTTAACGGGACATAAACATTTGGGAAAAAATATTGAAAGTGATGATTCCAAATGGCATCACTGGGACTGGAAGGGTTAAACTATCAGTGTTAATAGCTAACTAATGAAGAGTATCATAGCTTTCATTTTATTGTACATTTCGTAACTTTACTAAATTTAAACAACTTTGAGTAAGTTATTTCTCCAATTAAAATGTTCTTTAAAACGCAAAGGGATAATGCAATCCGAACAAAATATTTATAAAAAGTGTTGTAATCATTTTGATTTTTTATTTATTACGTGTTAAAACACAAAACAATCATTAGATAATCAATACATAGATTTCTCAATAAAATCACGATTTCAAAATAGCTATAGGTTCTATTTCATGGAAATAATTACTTTAATTCAAAATTAGAAAATGCAATGGCGTAATATAGATGGTTTTAGGAAATATCTTGCCTTCAATTAATAATTCATATTGATGATTTTTAGAATTGATAATTTTGCAAGAATATTTATTCTTCGAACAAATTCCTTCTGAAAATCCACGCAAATATAAAGCCACGTAGTGCATAAAAATAATTTAGATCGCAATTTTCTTTGCCATACCCTATTTTTATCAAGCGTATTCAACATGAATTCCCGAAGTCTCAACCATTTGGCAGTGGTAATATAGATATTTTTTACACTTTTTTATAATTTGTTTTAAAAACTCTTTTATCTAACGGGTAAAGAACAATTATGGGCATCAGGGTCATTTGGTTATACCTACTATTAAGTTTATTTTGTATAACTTCTTTTATAAAAACGGAGTGGTATTTTTTTCTGTTAAGAATTTGCTGACTCGGCATATTCCCCAGAATAGAGAGTCATTTCTTTGTGGTACCATTTAGGAGGCTCAGATTCCTAGGAATTTGAGCTCTCTGTAGATGTTAAAGCATGCATTGTATATCAGATACAAAAAATACCTTCATTCTGGTTACACTCTTTTGAGCTATATTTAATTTACAATAAATTTGCGTAAAAATTGCAAAATGTTTTTCGAATCACTTGCTGCCGCAATGTATATTTACTTTTTGGAAAAGTACTAATCCTAATTTGTAGATAATCATGTGAGGAGGACAATGGCATTTTGTTTACTTCAAAATATATAAAAGTCAAAAATGTACAATCAACCAAAAGAAGAAAACACGGAACACTAGCCCTTGTCTTCCCTACACATCGTCACCCATGAAGTATTATTTCCAAAACGAAACTTATATTTGACTATTCTCAATTATTCTCTGTTATTTCGTTATTTTTTATATTCTTTTCGTTATAAGTTAACTTTTTTTAATGAAACAAATGTTTGATTTATTGTTAAAATTATTAATCTAATTATATGTTTTGTTGTTATAATTGTATATATATATGTTCATAAATACACAGTTAAAAAAATTTGTGGAATTTTACTCCATAACACCGGCGGCAACATTTGCTTCCAGATTAACTTTACACCCTGACATTTGAGAAAGCTTTAATTTTTTTTCTTTAAAGTTTAGTTAAAAATTTAATATCCCCCCCCCTGATTTTCACCATTTCATTCTAGAAGCATAATAGCAATTCTATTTAACAAATTTTAGATTTTTAGAATAAAAATTAAAAGTTTGGATTGCAAGGTTTAAAAATGAGCCTAAGACTTTATATTTAAAAGGGGTTGACAGTCCTATAGAGCTAATGCATTAGTTTTGGAATCACAATTTCCGCAGAAGTATTGCTTTGCCATGTTAGCCCTTTTTCCCCGGGTATGGGAATCAACATAACATTGAAATGAAATAAATTTCTAATGAAAATGTTTTCTAGTAATTTAGTTATATATTTTTGAAGTTTTAAAATTCCAAGAATATACAGCAGGTAGCGACACATTTCAAAAATTTTGTCAATTAATAATTAGGCAAGCTGATGTTATTTTCTTTTCAATTTTGTTTTAAATTAATGTTATGATGATTCCCATACCTGTTGAAAATGGGATAACATTTCAAAGAATTTTTTTTGCAAAAAATGTGATTTCAAAACTAATGCATCAGCTTCATAGGACTGTAGTTACTGTAATTTATTAATTTCTCCTACAAAAAGTTGAAGTCCACCACTTCCATATAATAAATTTCCACCAGTTTGACTTGAAAATTTTACATATTATAAATGTACCATTTTGATTGATATTGATGCTGATATATTGTTATATTGTACAAAAAAAGTTCTCGTATGGATATTTAGTAACATGTAGTATTTTATAGGTAATTGTCATAGGAGTACTTCGCTATTCTTTGGCTTTTGAAGGAACTCTGGAATTTGAACTCCCCTTCAGAATGCCTTTCACAGACACGTTTAGAGCTATACATAGAGTAAGAGTGAAAAAGTGTTAAATTGATATATTTATGTGATACAAGAGCAGTTACATAATGCCTACAAAATTATGTGTGTAATATTATTTTTATAACAACGTGCAAAGTTCCATTTTTATATCATATTCATTCAAAAATCGTTTCGAAAATGACACTTTACGTGCTTACTTCACAGACAGTGGCAAAAATGGGACTTTCGACACTGGTGCGGTAAAGTAAATAAGAGTATCTGATTGGTAGAAAAGCAAAATGATGTCATGAATATCTCCATGGAAACTAAATGGTCATGAAACTAACTTATTTCTACTGGTTCATTGCTTTTGCATTTTCTAATGTCTCCATGGAAACTGCAAGTTCTACAAAAATTATTAGAAGAAATAAGACAAAAGTAGGAACACAAATTTCACGCTTTTGCACGCTATTATAAAAAATATTGTAAGCAAGCACGTAACAAATAATATTTTATTAAGCTCTTGAAATAAAAGCCACTCTCTTAATAAAGTGTTATTTTCGACACTACTGGCTTAAATAACTATTTTATATACATCTGACAAATAAGACTGCTAAAAATTAAACAGTAATAAATTTTGAGTTAGAAGCAAATTGAAAGAGCAAATTTGAACAAGAAACACATTTCCTTTAACATTTTTTTTGTATCAATTTATGTCGAGTATTCTTGTGGAAAATAATTTGACTAAGTAAACATTTTTCAGCAAATGAATTTTGCAATCAGTGCGCTTTAGTTTATTGTGCAATGTATCTATTAATTAAGATATTTTATTTGAAAAGGTACTTTTTTAAACAGCTGAAGTGGAGTTAGTAATTTTTAAACAAGTTGGTTTGTTACAGAACCTGTCACTAAAACCGCTTCCACACCATATTTATGCTCACAGGAAACACACTTATTATACACATCAGAAAGAAATTCGCCTAACAGAGACTTCTAATTTAGAATTGTAAACGCCAAAATTAACTATTTTCATTAATATACTTTGTCAAATTAAAAATTACTCATTATCGTTTGCTAAATTTGTTTGGAATTCGTGGAATAATGATGCAAATTTTTAATAAATATAATTCTTTTAGTCGCCGGAATTTAATCTACAGTTTGAAAAATATATAATTAGTAAAAATGATACTTTAAAAATAAAAGAGAAACTTTGCATATATTTTATGCAAAATTAGAATTCTTTATACATCTTTCTTTATACATCTTTCTTCATACATATATAATGAACCATCAAAAGAAGTCTATTGTGATATTTCAACAATCCAAACTGAATTATATCACAAAAATAAATTTTCTTTCAAAGGTTTTATTTTTATTTTAAATAAAGTTTCTCGTACGTTTGACGAAATGGCAACAGTGGAAATATTGAGTGAAAATGGAATTTGCATGTTATTTCAATGCAGATTAAAATTTTAGTTATTTAAATTTTAAATATACTTCTAATTTAAATTTTTTATTGAAATTTGGGATGTAACCTAGCCCGATTTTTTGCTTTTAAATAAAGTATTCCAATTGTTTGTGCGACTTTTGGTTCGCTCATTGAATGAAAATGGAATTTGCATGTTATTTCAAAGCAGATTAAAATTTTCGTTATTTAAATTTTAAATATACTTCTAATTTAAATTTTTTAATGAAATTTTTGATGTAACCTAGCCCGATTTTTTGCTTTAAAATGACGTATCCCAATTGTTTGTGCTACTTTTGGTTCGCTCTGCGAAAGTGGGTGACGGACAGACGGACGGACTGAACGATTATAAAACCTTCCACTTTTTACGTTATAAACGTAATGTGGAAGCTAAAACAATAAATTTAGACAACTGTGAAATTCGGGGAATATAAAATGGCTTCCAATATTAATTCACTAAACATTGAATTAATTAGGTCGGTATTTTTATGTAAAAGATTAATCGAAACTTAATTTAGCTTTTAAATAAAATTTAAATAATCACACTTGTCACTTACTTTTGATATTACGGCTGTGACAGTATATGGCAGAAAGAGTGTTTTGTATATATACAATTTCTTATAAAAGCATAGATTATGTAAAAACCAAAGAACAAAAACACTTATCAGATTTCTTTAAATTAAAAAATGAAATAGCAGTGTACTTTTTATTGTTTTAGTTATTCCCAATTCAAACTAAGTATATACCGGAAAACATACCAGCTAAACCGGTGATACAACAAGAAGAAAAATCAGAAGTAGGTAAAATTAATGGAAAACTAAGTGTAAAGCCACAGCATGAAGTTCCTGATCCACGTGCAGAAGTGGCAAATACAACTTCTGAAGCAAAGGTACATTATAATATTTTAAATTAGATATTAAAAAATAATGATATTAAAGAAATTATAATTAATTATTACTTTTAAAAATATCGATATTACAAAGAAATTTTTTACCAAATGTCAGAAATATAACGTGTAAATGTTATGATATTAAAGCAATTTCTAGTAAAAAAAAAGGTAATGGGTTACAAAAAAAATTCTACTAAAACAAATCTTAATTATCTTACATCTTAAAATTATTTTTAAATTCAATTGAAATTTGATACGTTTTATTAGTGTAAAAGAAAATAGCTATTTGCTATCCTTTTATAGAAATAAAAAAAAATTAAGGTAAAAAAATTATCCCGAAAAAAACTATTCTATAAAAATTGAAAACTAAGACCGAGTGCAAATTATAGTATAAAAGTCAAAATTATAAATAAATATTTAAATTTTTTTAAGGAAAACATATGTTAATAAAATAATTAAGTTATTATTGGTAACACTATTTTTTTTGTCTCAAATTTTAATTGCCATAAATGATTTAAAAACTAATAACCAAATATTCACCCACTGCCCAATAATGTTAAAAATCTTTTTATAAAATTTTGAAATGAAAGTTAATTCAGAGTTTAGCAGATAATTTCCTACTTATTACAATTTGCAACATCTGATAATTCCATTTATTTATTTTTTACAGAAAGGCAAATTCCGATACCGATTAACTCTAGCCATCGAAGGTACAGGAGGACGAAATATAAGACATGAGAAGATTGGATATTTAACCCATTCTATACATAATGTAGACGCAGCGGACATTCAGTCTTTACTGAAAAATATTGTGGAAAGTGGAAAAGAAATCAAGTGTGTCCCGTTAAGCGATGTCATTTCTGAAAATGCAGGAAAAAAAGACGAGATGCAATATCCAATACTGTACAAATCTTCGGCAAGTTATGATAATTGATATACAATCAAAATATTTCTGAATTAATTTCTTGTAAAGAATTGTGTGTAATTATTAAATTGACTTGCTTGATAAAAAAAATATAGCGGCAACGCGTGTTTACATTTATAACTTTTTTCATTTTTTCTATCAGTAATTGATTTAAAATGTAATGATGATCTTATGAAAAGTAATATACCGTTGTTATTTTGTTTAAATAAAACTAACATGCGAAATAAGAATTGCTTTAATGAAAAGTTTTCCGAATCTAATTGTATGTTTTTGTTTACAGCCTAATGTACGATATAGTTTTGAGAGAATGGATAATAACCGAAACCTCCACCGACAAGAGAGAATCACACCCTTAAATAGAAACAATTACCTACATAGCCTGAGGGAAGCCGACCAAGAGCATCATAAGGCTGAGGATAATGCCAAAGAGCTCAAAGAAACAACTGAAGAACCAAACCTTACTGAACCAAGAGTGCACATACATTCAGTAAGTATTTAATGGTTATTAATACGAATATTAGAGAAATATCCTCATGTGTACACTCTCAGAAATAACACTTTCATTTTTGACGATTCATGAACCCTCAACCTCATTTCGTTAATTTTGAGGATTGTTTCGTCAAACTATCACGTGACTTTTGAGTAAACGCGAATCCTTACTTTTACGATCGTGATTTGACGATTCTGAATCTTGATTTTGAGGAAACTGAATCTCATTGTTATACTCATATGCTCAAAAATGACGAAATATTTCTTTAGATTAGACGACATTCAAATCCTCAAAAAATGACGATTCAAATTTCCTCACTTTGAGGAAACAAAAACTCGGAGCATTTGCCAGTAAAGGAATCGTCAAAATTAAGGAAAAAATTCGTCGTTTTTTAGCATTCATTTTTTAGAGTGTAGTAATAATCCCTCTTAATATTCCATTTCCTTGATATAAATACGATAAGAATTTTAAGTACATTACCCAACTGTTTTATTTTTATACAAATACATATCGATCGTAGCTTTAAATTATAACAATGAATTCAGTAAATGTTATATTAATATTTTGAAATACAATTTTACTGTAAGATTTGCATATGAAGCTTTGGAATCGGAATAAAGCTAAAAGATAACTTCTCTATTTTTGTTTTACAGCCTATTTTACGGTACACTAGCCAAAAGATGGATCAGACGGGAAACTTCTACCGACATGAAGGAATCAGACCTCTGCCTATAACATACAGAAGTTATTACCCACACAAACCAATGAATACCCTCCTGAATCAAGATGGCTCTGACGAGAACGGCGAAAAACCCAAAATACTCGAATCCTCTTTCTCCAAAAAAGTAACTGAAAACCCCCAAACTACAAAATTCGGAAGCACCGATGATACTTTCAACGAAGTCTCCCAAGATGAGCCAAATAAAGCAATAATCGAGAATAGAGCTAAGTTGGTTGACACCCCAGTGGATCCCACTAAATCCACGTCATTTAATTTCAACATGGAACCTTTATTTGGTATCGATAATAACAAAGATTCAAAAGAATATAGTGCAAAGAGTTATTTTCCAATGAAAGCTGAAGTAAAAGACTCAAAATTAGAGGAATCTGATTCTAGAAGTTACAATTTTAAAGAATCTGATTCAGAAAGCGTTCATTTAAAAAATGATGAATCAAAAGATCCAAATTTTGATGAGGACAACATTGAAAACATGAAGAGCGTTGTTATCACAAAGCCTCAAGCTACGGTCTTTCAGGATTCAGTTGATATTCCTTCAAGGAAAACTGAAGCACAAATTTCCGATACAAAAGAATCTGGTACAAAAAGTTCTGATTTAAAAAGTTCTGATTTAAAAAGTTCTGAATCAAAACAGCTAAATTTTGATGAGGACGACACTGAAGGCGTCAAAAGGATTGTTATCATACAGCCTCCTATTCAGGTAGTTCGGGATACCGTCGATATTCCTTCAACAGAATCTGTAGCAAAAATGTCGGATGTAAACGAATCTGGTACAAAAAGTTCTGATTTAAAAAGTTCTGAATCAAAACAGCTAAATTTTGATGAGGACGACACTGAAGGCGTCAAAAGGATCGTTATCATACAGCCTCAGATTAAGGTAGTTCAGGATTCCGTCGATATTCTTTCAACAGAATCTGTAGCAAAAAAGTCAGATGTAAACGAATCTGGTAAAAAAAAATTTGATTTAGAAAGTTCTGAATTAAAGCAGCCAAATTTTGAAGAGGACGACACTGAAGGCGTCAAAAGGATTGCTGTCATACAACCTCAGATTAAGGTCGTTCATGATTCCGTCGATATTCATTCACCGGGATCTCATGCAAAAATGTCGGATATAAACGAATCTGGTACCCAACATTTTGATTTAAAAAGTTCTGAATCAAAGCTGCCTAATTTTGAAGAGGACGACAGTGAAGGCGTCAAACGGATTGTTGTCATACAACCTCAGATTAAGGTAGTTCAGGATTCCGTCGATATTCCTTCACCTGAGTCTGAAGCAAAAATGTCGGATATAAACGAATCTGGTTCAAAAAAATTAGATTTAAAAAGTTCTGAATCAAAGCAGCCGAATTTTGATGAGGACGTCACTGAAGACGTGATGAAAAAGGTTGTTGTCATCCAGCCTCAGACAAAGATCGTCAGTGCTTCGGTGGATATTCCTCAACAAGATACATTTCCAATAAAATCTAAAAATGATTCATTGCGTCACAGATCAGAATATTATAGGCGATTATGGGCTCCTTTCAGACAGATTTTACTGTCCAGAATCTTCGGTAAGCCTGCTGGATTGGTGATTCCTCCATGAGTTTCTGTTTCTTACTACAAATTGGTTTCATGCCAGTGTGGTACTGATAATAAAAACAACTTAGTAGTAACAATTAAAGTTTAAATTTTTAGTTTTATTTTCTTTATAAAGAAAGAAAATGATTTAATTTTTCCCCAAAGAGTTCAATTTTCTTATAGAATGCATTACTGAGAATTTCTTTTAACTATTAATAGTAGAAAGTAGAATATGTGTTTTGAAATGCAATACATCATTTGAATAAGGCAAATATTTAGTTGTGAATTATTCTGTTACTGTTTTAATAAATTTTATTAAATTCTGGTCACTCTTTATTATTATGCTTAACACAAATTAAGACATGAGTCAAAATCGTTTTATCTTTAATTGTGGCGAAAAATGTCTTATTGAAAATAATGACTTTCATTATATGTGCTTTTGGTTTAATTAAAAATGTATATTTCAGGAGATTTAACATATTAGGCATTTATATCTTTTTTTAGCGAATAACCTAGATGCACTAAAAATATTTAAAAAATATACAGATTGTGTCAAGTTTCTTTACTTAGGATATTTATCTTTAGGCAAACCATTCAAATTTTTTTAACAACTCTCTCAACAAAAACTTTTTTCAAGGATGCACCCTTATACATCAACAAACCTATACATCACAAACTTGATTGAAAATAATTTTCCTCTTTATTGTAAGAACCGTTTGCTTTTATTCAATTATGGCGGTTATATCAGATAAAAGTATCAGATAAAAATTAGGTCGTTTTATTTAAAGTTAAAGCTATTTGCTGATTTGCTTGAAATAGCTCCCTTTTACCTATAGTAAACAAACAAAAAGTGCAGGAAATATGGTTATTCAAATACTTCGGAAATGCTGTAAGCCACAAATAGAATTGAAAATAACCGTACCACCTTAAATTACACCTATAAACTCTTCTATTTCAAAAACAAGTCATGATAAAACATGTATAATTCACTACTTTAAAAATCGTAAAATTCAAGATGTCTGCAAAAATTTTATGCATTAATAATCATGCATTACTTTTTTTTTTTTGAATTTTAGAATTCACAAAGGAATCACTCTAGGTGATTGACCCTCCACAATACAGGATTCCCGAGGACAATTGGGGTCTGTAAGTATAGACCCCAATTGTCGCAGTCGAACAATTTATTGACCCAAACGAACGGCTCTTAAGGCCTGCCGCAGATTCGAACCAAGTGTGAAGAAATGTCTTAAAGCCGCTAATTTATGCTAGTTTGGAAATACATAAAAGTTTGAAGACGCTTTATGTGGCTTACCATTTGGTGTAGTAGACTTCATATCTGAAGATTTGGAAGAGTCATGCAAGGCGATATGAAACTAGCTTTATTCAGTTACGTATGTTAACATTTATTGTACTCAATTTTTTTATATGTCCTAATTCTCAAATTTAAAAAATGTAATTGATGTAAAATTTTAATATTTATTTGCCTATTTAGAAATGGAGCATTATTGTAAAAGATATGATAATTACATGTGTGTGCTACGTATCTTTATTGCTTAGCACTTGATAGTAGACCCATGTGTGTCATTTAGTCATTGTATTCTCTACTGAAAGAAAATACTATGCATATATTTATCAAATAAAAATATTTCTCAAATAATTACGTACTTAAAAGTATGCATTGCAAGTAATTTTGACAAATTTGCGTTTGAGATTTGCTGAGGGTCACGTCAATTAAGTTAAATGTGTTGAGGGTTAAAATAAAAAAAAACATATTTGGTGTGTTGTGAATAGTTCTGTCAGTTTTTTGGTGATTAATAGGCCATTTGGGCTTTAATTTTAATCCAAAATGTCGGTAAAATAATCACTGAAAAAACTTTTTTTTACCAAAACCTCCAAAATCTGTTTGATTCTATCGGTACGCCATTTTTTCAAGTAATAAATCAGCTGCTTCTCCATCGGTATTTTTGAAAAGCGTTAAAAAGCAATAAAAAAGTTAGAATTAAGAAAAATTGTAAACTGAAGTTGTGAAGTGAATTATTCAAAGGTTCACGCATGTATACCTCTGGAGCGAAGAGGGTATAAAATTATAACACAAATACAAAAATTTTCGACCAACAACAGGCCAGAGGCCCAGCAAGGTTGGTCCAAAATATATATAATTCCTTACCAGTTTCCAGTAGCTATCGAGATTCCTTCCTAAAATCCTCCACTCACTTCGAATTCACAACGTATTCTGGTAAAGCATTCCACTCATTGACGACTCTTTGGTGAAAAAGTTTTCTTACCTTCCTTCTAAAGCATGATTTATTCAATTTCTGATCATGTATTCTAGTCCGCCCATTTAAGTCAAAACCTAAGCCCTCCATGTCTCCCTGTTTTATTAACGTGAATAACTGAATTAAATCCCTCTTTGTTCCCCTGGTTCGTATAAAATCTAAATAAATTATTTGTAAAAATATGTAATAAAATGAAAACGATCTAATAAATGTCGTTTTCATTTAATAATGCTTACCTGCATAGTTTTTGCGAAGAAATTTAATTGTAGCGTAATTTTATTATCAAATTCATTTTCTATGGAATTTAAATATGCATTCCACTATAGTTACTAGTGAAATGTTTTAAAATTGGTGGTGCTGCCATCTACTGTAGTTCTTAAAAAATAATTGCGTTTAGATTTAGGAGGAGGCCTTTTCGACATGCTCCACTTACTAAGAGTAACTCTAACCATCAATTTGTCTTATTTTTAATGCAAAGATTTCGCAATGAGCCGTGATCGTATAGTGGTTAGTACATTGCGTTGTGGCCGCAATAACCCAGGTTCGAATCCTGGTCACGGCATCTTTCTTTTTTCGTCTGTTGTAAATAAAATTCGAATTTAAAATTTTATAGCTAAACATTCATCTACTTTCCCCAAAAACAATCTCTTACAAGCAATATTTTTAAAATACGTTACCCTTAATGCACACTCGATGCATAAAACAACTCTCTTGATAGTTTGAATAACATCATTTGACTGCATTTCTCCTAGCATTTTCACGAAAAAAAAATATTTCATTGTGTATTTTGTTGTTGCAATAAATAACGAAGAATACAAATACAAAAGATGTCGAAAGAAGCCTGAGGCTCAGCTAAGTTGGTCCTTGTTCTAAAAATTTGTAAATTCTCCAGTCTAAAATAATTATCGAGATTTTTTCGTAAATTTTTTACACCTTTCGAACATACAACATAATCTGGCAAAACATTCCACTCGTTACAGTAACTATAATGTTAAAAAAAAAAGGTTTCTTACCTCATTTTTAAGCTGGATTTATATTTTTAATTACTGACCATGTCCTCTGGTTCGACTGATAAACACATGCCTCACTGCTTGATGAATTAAAATGACTGAGACATCTTGTTCTCCAATTTTCCAGCGAATATATGTTTTACGCTCTTCGTCCGTTTTCATAATTAATACCGGGAAATAACCCTTAATCGTATTTATAGCCCTATGCTGAAGTAATTACTATGCTTTTCGAGAACTAAAACAGGGGTCAAAATTTTATCCAACCCTTTTTTTCCAATGTGCAAACTATGGAAATTTATTTAAAATGTTTAAGTGAAATAGTTTTTATTGAAATACAAAAAAAAAAAAAAATACTTAAAACTTAAAATATTGTTTACTCTCATATAAGGGTTTTTGGTGCTGCCCTCTAGTGTTCATGTAATAAGTTTTTACCATTGTAAAAGTTCAAAATTTCTGCTCCATTAAATATAAAAAATTAGTCATTAAAAGGAAAACAATTCTAAAACCATTACCGTAACCTTGGCTCATGTATGTTTAACGTTTTGCGTTATACATATTTGTACTAATTTTCTTACTTTCCCAGGACATGTGTCTATTTTTTTACTTTTAGTAATAATGTTACCCAATAATCTGATTTTATTAATTAATTTTTCAATTAAGGTTTATTTAAATGATATTCATATGAATAATAATGCATCGACTTTACACTATACACTCTCAAATGTGACTATAAAGCAAAGTTTTATCTGATAATATATAAGTTTAGGATACTTCCATGCTCAAATTTTTCAAATAGATATTATCTTGTTAACAATTAAATGAATTGGTGAATGACAGAGGAAAGAATTGCTTAAAAAATTCTCAAGATTAAAATATTTTGTTGAAATATATTTTGGTAGTCATGTCTCATAAAAGCGAAAAATTAAAAGACCAAATTACAGGTCAAATAACAGGACCAACTTATTATTTTCCTAAATTATTCCTAAACTTTTAAAATATTCTGTACTCAGCTCATACATCAAATGCGTGGCATTTTTATCCTATTTTAACATTCAACTACAGTATAGTAATACCATAAAAATTATAGAATTAAAATTACCTAAAGTCAAGCCACTTTTTATATTTAGATTATGTGATTTGTACTACTCAGTCATGCTATTGCACTATGGTTTACATCAAATAAAAATGAAACAAACCTTATGTATTGGCTTCATTGTTTTCAAACAATCTTAAAGGGTACGAGCTTAATCAAAAGTCCTTCTCGACCTTTTGTCTGAACCTTTATATCTGAGCTTGTCAGCTCCAAATTTACTCCACATTAATGTATATCCATCCCATAACTTAAACTTGAATTTCAAGAACCAAAGCTCGTATCTATTTGCTACACTGTTTCCATATCCCATAAGTCTTACGAGATTTCGTCCGATTCATAGAACAAATTAATGAATGTAGAAACAGTGCTTCAAAGATAAGTCATATGTCAAATTCAAGATTCGATTATAATTAATTACTAATTCAAGACAATCCCGAAAGGAAGCAAATTATCAATATAGTTTTTAACAATTTAGCCCAATAACGTTATTTTTTCTAGACTTGTTTGCTTGCAAGTTTTACCATGGAAATTGATGCTCAAGAAATTCTTCAAAAGAATCCAGTTCAAATAGTAAGTTGATTTTTAATTTTTCATTAAAAATGTAATACTTCATTAAAAATCGATTTATTTAGTTAACAAAAATATTTAAATGGTTCTAACAATTTACACTGAAAAGAAAAAATAACTGCTATATAAGCATACGTCTGTGAATAAGGGTGTATAAAACCAATCGAAGTTCGTCGCTATGTTCAGCAGCGTCTATGTGCTGCTATCATGACGGGTTATGAAAATTGAAGAGATTTTGAATGCATCGGGTGTTGAGAAATGGAATTCCATATCCATGTATCTCCAAGGTGGAGATGAATTTTGGATTTTCAATTACAACAATTTCACGAGTGTACCATGAATATCGATAGTCCAGTAAAACATAAAATCTACGACATAGCTTTTACGTCCGCACCGTAAGTATTGTACTTACGGTGCGGACCATTCTGAAGTGGGCAGGTAAACTGCGGTACCTAGACTTATGATTTGGACCATTGCTGCAAGACCTCAATAACTCCAACCTATAAGAAATTATTTCTAAAAATCTGATTACTTATTCAGAGCAAAAAAAGTTGTTGCCATTACTACACGTTGATCAGCCCACGCAGCATTGCATGGTATTTGTTCTGGTGTAATAACACTATTCTACTACTACTGTATAATAAACCAAAATTATTATTAGGAGTACAGACCCTTCGAGTTCGCCTACCAGTCTAACGATGGCGATGGCACTACCCAGCACAGAAAAGAAATTGCTGACGAGAAAGGAGCAGTGAAGGGCTCCTACGGATTCACTGACCAATATGGAATGTACCGGTCCGTGGACTACATAGCGGACAACCACGGATTCCGTGCCGTAATCAAGAGCAACGAGCCGAGTACGGCGAACATGAATCCGGCTGATGCAGTGTGGATGGTGCAGGCACCACCGGAGCCAGTACAATCACCTTCGAGTAAGTTAAAAAAAAAAAAAAAAGAATCGTAAAGATACACACTGTAAAAAAAAATCAGTAAATTAAGGGATATCGGCTGAAAGAAAAGTCGTATCGAAAATTTGTAAATTAATGTTTGTCCCCGTAGCTCACATAATTAGGTTGTAGTCCGTAATATAATGATCAGTGACTAAAAAAAATGTTGTAATGTTACTGGATGGCCGAAACCATTCCGATAAAAAGAGGAAGTTCTAACATCTCTTCCATTTAGATTTTATTTATATCTATTTAAATGTATATTTTACCGCTTTTGACGGACGATCGGCAGACAAGAATACATACTCATAATCTTTACTAGTCAATCAGATCAGGATGAAAGCGTTGAGGGTTTTTTTTTTCTTTACGGGAATGCTTTTTTAAAAAAGTTTTTGGCTTTTCAAGGAACTACGGTAAATGCTGAGAAAATACGGTTTGTTCGTCTATTCGTTAGAAAACTTTTTTGTAACGATTTGTTTTAACTATCCTGCAGATGCTCAAATCCCGATAGAAGATTCTTATCCTTCAATCCAGAGATCATCTTCGAACTACACTCCAGAAGTCAGTTCCTCCGCTGTCTCAAGTTCGTTGTTGCCGTCTCTCAAGTTAGCTATAAGGGGACGTCAACATCCATACTCAAGGCTGGTTTCCGATCAGAAGCCCATTTTGATTCTTCCTAACGGAGAGTCCTACAGTCAAGAAAACTGGTTCAAGTTTCTATCACAAGAAAGCGAATATAAGCCACAACAATAAAACAACATCAGGATTTTTTTTTTATTTAATTCGATTGTTCCATTAAATTTGAGTATGATACGGTACATTAAAATTATGTTACTCATGGTAATTGTTTTATGTTTAAAGTGTACATATAATTGTAATGTAAAGTATACAAATAATTAAAATTTTTAATTAAATTGTTCTTGTTAAATTGAGTAAGATAACGGTACATTTTTATACAAACATTATATTACTCGTGGTAACTGTTTAATGATTAAAGTGTATACATAATAAAACTTTTGCAGGAAACTCTCAGTCATTGTTGGGCTATCCATCCAATCTTAAATGGTTTATCGCCAACAGATAAATAATGTTGACAATATCACATACCTGCAGACAATTAATTTTTAATTAAAATTAGTATTTATATTGTAAAGGACAAAACGTATTTATGTTTTCATTGCAAGAAAATAACAATGACATTAGTTTAATGTAACACTCATTGCATAAAGTTCTTTAAGAACTTTTTGTCTATCTTTAAGATTATTCTAAAATTAACCAGGGGATAGCATAGTAAAAGTTAGTGATCAACTACTTTAATGTTTGCTTTACTTTTGTTTTACTTGCATCAAATGTGTTTCGTACCGATTTAATTATTTCAAACATAAGCTGTTTCAAATTATTTTTTTAATTTCAAAATAAATCCTTTTATGCATCACTAGTTACTATGTAATTAGAAATAACTGAATTCGTTTTATTTGCTTGCTTAACCAAGTTCTAATATTTATCCTAATCAATGTTTTAAACAACAACTTTAGCAAATATTTTAAATCGCTTGCCTTCATACAATGGTAGAAAAAGCTTCCATCACTTATAATATTTTTTTAATAACCTCATTGACTGCTGCGAGCATTTCAACACAAATAAAATTCTTTGTTTTAAATATAAAACGATTAGTTTAAATTTACTAAACAATTTAATTTAAATAAATATTTTGACTTACTTTTGTTTGCTATATATATATATATGTGTATGATCAGTTAATTGTGTATAAGAAAAGCTTTTTTTACCATTGTAATGGAGGCAAGTAATTAAAAATATTGTTATAAAAAATTTCTTGAAGTCTTTTTTTTATCAGTGAGTAAAATAATTTTTCCTTTACCACAACAAAATAATATAGACATTTGCTTTTCAAACCATCAGCAAACACTATAATTTCTTTTATTCTATATTTGTAGATTGTGCTATAGCATGGTTAACACTGAGATTTTCATTTCTATTCAGATTAAGAATGACCCGTGTCCTTTCCATTCAAAATTATAGAAGCGTGATGTGTTCTATTCACAAATGATGCTTTGTTTTAACACCTAAATTCTAAGTAGAACTCTTTTTTTTTAATTTACAGACCGTTAAAGAATCACAACCTATTGTTGGACACGAATTTCTTTAGCTCTTTCAAATAGCTGCTGTGTCTGATGTTTTAGTTTTTTTAACCAAATTGTTTAAATTGCATTTTACGGTTTTTTGCCAGTATTTGGGTTTGATAGCTTGATACTTAATTTCAAGTCTTGGGAATTTAAAAACAGGATAGGTATTTTTTTAAGTTTCCATTCCGTTTTATTATAATAAATAATTCATGCGCGTTGTGATGATTACAAAAATGGTTTAAGTTTTAGCTAGATTTCAAGACTACATGAGGTACAAAGTGTTAAAAAAAATATAATATTTGTATAAATCTTTATGTGTTACATGGGTAGACTTAACGTTTAATTTTAATTTTCGTGGATATCCCAATAACATAGCAAAGCAGTCAATAGTTCTCATATGATGCCACTAATCTTTCCCAAAGAGAAAAATACCAGCAGTTAAAAATTTATGTTAATCTAAAAACAAAACAAAACGTGAAAAAGGATTTTTTGTATAGCATCCTTTTCCCACAAAGAAGAAAATATTTAAAAATAGGTAGCAAAAATAGTGCAGTAACATTATAATAAAATGCCCAGCCCATTTTATATCCCCAATGAAACGTGATGTACCTTTCATCACTTTTAAAACTCTAATACAATTATCTAAGGGACAATTTAAATTGAGGGTGCATTTTCAAAAATGCCACTTATGGCCTATACATAATGCCCTTTCTTTGAAAAGAAATCACTAAAATAGAAGCATGTAGGTTTTCTAATGCAAATTAGCGAGATAAATCTGCCAAATTCTTATTGTATCGCTAGAAATATAAAAACGCATTATTTTTTTTGGCTTTATTAATAAGCACTTTCACTGCATCACATTCTCAATCCCATTGCCGATGAGGGTTGGGTCAAAAAAAAAATATGGAAATGGATATTAAGAATACTATCGCTCTTGATGTATTTTGTGGGAAAAGTTACTCGATGTTTATGTTTTTCCCCATGGAGAAATGTTGATTAGCCTTTTATTTGTGGTCAAGCTTTCATTGTTATAACAATTTAAACACATTTCGATTATTAAATTATTCGAATAATTAATAATATTTTGTTATTCTGCTTCTAAACTTATTAAATAAATTGTTTAGAATTTGGGATAGTTTAAACATTTTCTAAAACATTTTTCAGCAGGAACGGAAATTAACCGTAAAAAGTAATAATTCTCAATAGAAAGGTCAGAACACCTGTACTGAACTGAAACAATGGTCAAGTAATTATGAACCAGAGATTTTTGTTGTATCCTAGTAACTTTCTTTAGCGTGTCATATTTTATCATGGTAGTAAGTACTATTTAATTTTTTTAACAATCTAATGCAAGAATTTTTACTTTCATCCCCAAAAAATATTGTATGAGTATTAAAGTTACATATATATGGGAAAAATACTGAAAATGCATGCAATGAAAATGCATTAGAATTTAAATAATTTCAATTTTTTTTTAAAAAAATTCCATGTGACAAAAACCAGCTACAAAGTTCCAATTTTGACAATAAGGACTAGAAAACTACTAAATATTCTTCAAAATAACCCTTTTTAACTATAGGGCATTTCCACGCGTGACAGACACTACATCAGAACGATTTAACCAACTTCGTTTGCATATTTCATAATTATTTTTTTATTTGTGAAAAAAAAATATTGTATGTCAGTATACCCCTGAGCATATAGTATTTTTAGCAATCATTAAATTTTTTTAAAATTTAATATTTAACTAAAAAATAATAAAAATGTCCTGATGTGACTGACACTACACGAAAGTTCGTAGATTTTTGGCTATCAGAAAAATTCTAATTTCTTCTGATTGCGCAGTAAATCAGCATTCTACCACTGCTTATTTTAAGTATAAGGTTTCAGGCTAAATATGTTAATTGCAAAAAAGTATTAAAATACCATAGGAAATAAGTTATTAACGATTTTGTGCGTGACTGACACTACATTCATTTCGTGACTGACACTACATTGTGAATTGTATCACAGATATGGAATTTTAAGCAATAATAACACAACATATGTAAATAATTTTGTAAAAAGGAGTGTTAAAAATTGCATAAATGGTAAAATTATGGTTAGAAAAAGTTACACAATGTCCTCTAAAGTAGGTTTCTGGTAATTTCTTGAACTCTAATTTTTTCTTCAAAATAAAGTAAATCATCATTTTACCAGTGCTTATTTTAATTATAAGGTTTAAAGCTAAATCATTTAATTGCAAAAAAAGTATTGAAATCAAATATCATAGGAAATAAATTATTAACACTTTTGTGCGTGACTTACACTACATTCAACTTGTGGCACACTTCATCATGTGAATTGTAACACAGAAATGGAAAATTTAGGCAATACTAACATAACGTATGTAAATAGTTTTGAATATAGTAAGTTAAAAATTGCGTATATGGTAAAAAATATAGTTAGACAAAGTTACACAACGTCCCCTAAAGTTGATTTCTGGTAGTTTTTTACTTCTTTCTTCAATAGCATTTTCTGAAAAACATTCCCTTTCAGGCCGCGCAAAAAGACCCCCGACCATTGCAGATGTTTCAGTTTTATTGAATAAGCAACTTTACTTAACATTTGCTCACAAAATATTTAACGATAATTTAACTACAAAAGGAAATAAAGCTCTTTTTCCAGCATCACGTTCATTTTCAAAATTTTGTTGAGAGGTATTTCTTTTTACAACATTTAAATTTGTTTAATTAACCGTGTAGTATTTTGGGGGATTTAATGAAACATTGGCAGTTGTTTTAAGTAGGCATTTGTTTAATTTTAAAAAACGAAGCAATTTTTGTGTGTCGAGGAATTGGAAGGTTTAACTTTCTTTAATGGATATATATAATTTAATCTACCTATTTTGCCCTTTACACAGTTGTCAGAAATGTATAATAGTTATATGTTTGGGCAGATTTCTTATGCAAAGTAAAAAAATCTTTAGCAAAATGTGGGTCAAATTTCTTAGAAAGTGTGACTTCCTTTATCCCCTCCTCACTGTATCACGAAGTCCATCAATTGGTCCTTCACCATGTTTGAATTCAAAGATGACCATGACTTTTGGAAGAGAATTACCAGACAAGGTTGTCAAACGGTTGGAGGATTGCAATAGAGGTGTATTACTTTTAGTTGAAGAGTTGTCCGTAAAATGGTTTTTGCTTTCATTTTCTTTAAATTTTGAAAATTTATTCCGTCTTAAAAACACCCTCTTTGCTTTTTTTCTTCTTTTAGCTGTTGATATAGGCATCTTCAATCAAAATTATCAAAATATAAGAAATCTACAAGTATTTAGCTAATCTAAAACATCTAGATCAAAAAGAAGTTGTGACTAGCACTACATCGTGACTGACACTACAAATCTAAAATGTGTTATAAATAGAGAAAATGTTTTTTATTTTAAAATTAAAACGGTTTTAATTACACAGAGGTTACTATAGTAAGAAAATATCGTAAAAATTTTGAAGTAAAGCCTTATTTTAAAAAGTTATGGGAACTTTTATATCTTTTCGTGACTGACACTACATTCAAAAAGGAGATTTTTATCTTCCTAATTAAATATCTTTTAGTTATAAATGCCAATTAATAATGTGGTTTTAACATAGTTCTGATAGTGTATTTTAATAATTTTACCAAAAAATCTGATAAAATGAATTTCTTATCTGAAAATTCAAGGATTCAAAATGATGCAAAAACACGAGATCATGTTTTCGAAACAAAGCGGCCATTTTGAAGGCGCTGTGTTGCCAAAGACGAAACAACAATAGTTGATGATACAAAAAAAATAAAATTCAAACCTTTCTAAAGCAAATATAAAAGATAAAACTGTGGGAAAAATTATTTTTTTTTTTGCAGTCCTGGTCTCTTCTGCCGTGGAATTACCCTATAGTTAATTTTTCAAAACAATTTATTTGTAATTAGTACTAATATTATTATGCTTTGAATGCTGCCAAAAACGTAATTTCACAACAGTTAATAACCTCGCTCTTTAATTTTGAATACACTTTTACTACTGTTATCTATGATGATTATTAGTAACTAAAACTTCAAAAGTAAATGTAGTAGATGAAAAAAAACACAGATTTGTCGAGAGAGAGCTCTAATTTAATAGAACAAAGTGGATTATGTTACCAGTAGCCAAACGGCAACAGGGGGTTAATTATTTGAGTTATAATCAACAGTCCAGATTGAATATTATTAATTTTAAACACTATACATCACCTATACATAGAAAAAAAACCTTTTTGGTCATTGAAATGATTCTAAAAATACAAGAAAATTCATGTAAATGGTATATGTTTCAGATCAGTTGATCAGCTAAAAAATATTTCCAGTACTTTCAAAGTTTTAAAAAAACAACTTAATGACTCTGAATCATTTCTATACCATACCATCTTTGTCAACACAAACGTTAAGCCCAAAAGATAATTTCGCTCACCACGCACAATTCCGTAGTTTAGTGGGTTAAGGCGTCTGCACCTAGATTGAACTTTCACTGGAGGTTCGAACCGCTCCTAGTTAATGTCGTCCTATAAATCCGATGTGTACTGCAAAAGAGTCGGCAATAGGTGTATTTAAATCCTCAAAAATGTTTCTAAATATTGCAGAAAGAGGTTTCCGAAAAATAACCAAGCACCCTCGCCATGGGACCGTCTTATATACAGAAACGCTCCGGTTTTTTTATACTGTGTATCTGCAACCACAGGTAATATTGTTTATTGTATGGTATGGTACATATATATTCCAGCTTGTGTGCTTGTTCAGAGAACCGCTTATAAGCTTTCGTCAAGTTGGACACACACAGAAAGAATTTTTACAGTCACAAAGAAAGGAATAACACATGACTTATGACTTTCTTGGTGGGGGGCAAGATCGCCAAGCATTGCGACTTTTAAGTCTATTGTAAAGGAATAACACATAGACAAATAACAACATTTATTGAATGTCACAAACATCCATGCCTGACCGGGATTTGAACCCGGCCCCAGCAGCTCCAAAGGCCAGCGTCCTAACGATTGAGCCACCGGTGCGGCTAATATTGCTTATTTATTGCAATTTTTTTTACAGTGCAACCTGCCAACTACAGGTATGAACCTTAAACTGATATTCTTTCTCTTTAAGAACTTCGTGAATGGGAGCTGAGGGTGTTGACGATCGATGCATAATAAGGAAACCCCGATCTGCCGCCACGATTACGAAGGCGGTTATTACGACGATGCTATCTCAGCCGTGGCGTGCTCTCTCACTCAAGCGGCTGACTTTTTCGTGAATGACCCTAATTGCGTTCGCAGATTCCATGTTTATGAAACAAACGCACTCAATAGGAAAGAAAATGAAAGTGGTCGGGTGTTTTTTTTTCTGTGTTATTTTTTAACGAATTGCATTAAACCTTGTTGGAATGGGTGAGGCGAACTATTTATATCAAGTGCTTTTTAGTGTTGAATATCATAGTTTTAAAAAAATAAAGTTTTATGGTTTTTAAACAGTTAAAATAGTTTTTAGGTAAATAGCTGGGTTTTAACGCGGCATTGTGGTTTTTTTTTTCATGTTAGATGCATAATAATGAAGGGTGATGAAATGCACGTCTTTGCTCTTCCAAGTACGGTGAAAATCGATCAAAAGTACAATTTCTTAAATTATAAGTTCGGCACAGAAGCTTAAAGCAGTTCCATTTGCTAGAAAAAAGATAGAAGATCCCTAAAAATAGCAATTTTAATCATTAAATTCAAAGTCCATGTGAATCAACAAACTCAATGAAAAAGAAACTGAAAATAGGTTGACGGTTCATCCTCAGGATTCTATTAAGAATTATCAACAGGTTTAGTAAAAATGTTAATAAAAAATATAAAGAACTTGCAATTAAGTGGTACCTTACAAAGCTGCGCTATGTTTTAATTTTACTGAATCATAGTATTACCTATTGCAGTAAGTTGGGTTAAAATGCACTCAATCGAGTTGTTCCATAGGCTTTTTTCTTATTTAAAACTACCCCGTGAATATTTTATGTGCTACACACATTCTTTATTTGAATCGAATTCTCACGAAAAACATGTAAAGGCCATTTCAGATTAATTATATTTACGAAACTTGTTGTTTGCAACAACAAACAGTTGGAAGAATTTCCTAACTTCGTACCTAAATTTTTGCAAGTGGAATGTAAATTGTTCTTAGCCTAGTTCGAGTAGTTTCAATTATAACTTTTAAAATTGGAATCTATTACCTATTGTTCCTAGTGGGCTTAATGAACTTAAACCAGAACAAAAGATTAACCGATTGATTTCACTGAGTTAACGAAAATTTCACACGAGCTGTAATGGTTGGTTAATTTATAATCTTTTCTCTTTTGCCCTATTTGAAATCGATGCTGAAATCGGAAGTTCGATTTCATTGTGGTGAAAGAAAATTTCGTAAAAATGGGGGTTTTCTGCGATGTTTTTTGTCTAAAAAATACTAACAAACTGCAACGATAAAAAGTTTTCTGAATGTGATGATTTCTGAGCAGTGATGATTGTATGAAATATCGAAAACTACCACTAATAATAAAAATAATTTAAAAAAACAGTTATTGCGCTATAAGTACATATAAAAAATATTGTATTATATAAATTTAACAAAAACAGTTATTGTATTATAAATTTAACAAAAACAATTACCCTATTTTAAATTAAACAAAACAGTACTTGTGTAATGAGTTTTGCAAAAACAACTATTGTATTATAAATTAAGCAAAACAGCACTTGTGTAATAAATTTCTCGAAAATAAATATTGTGTTAAAAAATTAGGAAAAAAAATCATTGTATAATTATATTTAAGTTTTTAATGGTATGGATGTTATTTTTGATTAAGTTTTTATGGAATATTTTCCTGGACCCATTGAAGTTTCTTTCAATCCGAAAACTTTCCTTAAAAATAATCACAAAAAAACAATTTCCTAAACAAATTTTTAATTACAATATAAACTATGCCATATTTTCCTACGTCAGTAAAATGAACTGGATGTTCATCAAAATTCTAGAACAGAAAATAGTAATGCATAAATATTTTTTAATTAAATTAATTTACACAATTTAGACAAAAGAACTCATAATTTGTTTGCTGAAAACCCACTAAAACGCTATCGCAATTTCTATAATCTATTTCATTATTTTAAAGTCACAATAGTTTTTAACCACTCCTTTCTTGAGATCAATCCTGTAATGATTTTGCAATGTACCTTTTCTTCAAAGGGTCACATACTAAACTCATAAACCTACACACATTCTAGCCGTTTAAAAACTTAGTCTTGCATGAAGCCGTTCTCAATATTCATTTTACATTGTTAAAGTTATCTACACTCCTTGCCAACCTAAGATGGGTAAATAGAAATATGCTATGGAGAAAATCCTTCCGCGAATGTAAAGAGTTCCATAAATTATTTGTGAATCCATCCAGGAAACATGTTTAAAATATTAATTTCGTTTAAGGTCTAACAGATTTAAATTTTATTTGAGAAAATTTGGCAATTTTATCAGAATAGTTTATTTTGATTAGATTGTATTCACATCATTTTGTATGTAAATATTAACTTACAAGAGTTTCCAACTAACGGACCAACCGCGCTTTTCCCTCTTCCTTTTTACTCTTTGTGCTACCCAAATTATGTTGGCAAGGAGTGTAGTCTGTTATATTATGTTTCTTTATGAAAATAAGTTTGACATGAAATACAATATTTCATTTGTTTCTGGACTTATTTCATAATGGATTGGGTGTCAGCTATAAAACTTATCTTCTAACTTAATCTTAGTTAGTGGAAAAATGGCAGATCCCCGATACTAACTGAATAAGAGATCAGTCACTTTTCCTCGCGCATTTTAATTTACATCAATTTGTTGCATTGAAACACCTTAGAACATTCCCCTCAGAAACCGAGTCATGTTTTCGTAGCATTATAGTTACATTCATCACAATAATTATGTATCTTTATCAAATTATACATCAATTGTTCAGCTATGTAACGAAACCGAAAATAAGGATATTCTAATGATACGTTTAATGTATATTAAAATTAACGAAAAAAGCACTTTTATTAAATTTCTTAAAATAATGAGAATAGAATAACCTTTAAGAGCTTACATTACATTGTAAAACCTAATATCTGGCAAAATACTATTTTGATCCTTTAACCAGAACATCTTTTTAAAAAAAATAATCACCATTTTTGTTATAGTAACACCATTTACGACAAATTAGATAATTTTGTCTAATACTACTTCCAACTCATTAGATCTTCTAATTGTAAAATATTCGTATGCTTTTAAACTGCAGTGTATTAAATGTAAGAAATAAATCACCGTGATGTTAATCGGTAGGACACCAATTCCAAAAAAAAATCGCACATTGCTTTAACAAACTTTGTAATAAATACACTTCATATTCTTCACACAACCGCATAATCATCCGTTCTGTACTTACCCAATATACAACAATACACTTATATCATTTCATTCCTTCTCACCATTCAAACACCGCAAGAAAGTCCATAGTCTTTAGCATTCTTACAACAATGGTCATAGAATAGACTTAAAATCTGCCCCAGACTACGCATTCCCACAGAATAGTTACACGAAAAAAGAAAGTTCTCCAGGGCAAAAGACTGCAAAGAGGATCAGTCTACATCCGAAGCATCCACTTTCTTTGGACCAAATCTTCTCAATGTTGATCTCTTATCATTTCGCCTATTGTGTCTTGTAATCCTTTCACTTTTTAAAGTCATCTAGCGGAACTAATGGGTCTGAAGATCATTGGGAACGACACCGAATAGCGTTGTCTATATACATCCTAGCTTTGAAACATTTTGAGTATTATGTATTGCTGGTAGTATTTTGTAGTATCTAGTAATTTAAAGAAATATTTTGTTAAGGATTAAAATAGATATTTTAAAATTAATTATGGCAGTTGATTTCTGAGCTGTTGATTTTAAAAAATAAAAAATGTTTAAAAAAAAGGTATTGATATAAATTATTATTTTTTTCACGATATTGACTATACGTCGGTAAAATATTTAGAAAACAAACAAAACTCTTGAGGATAAACTACAGTCGTGAACATTTGAAATAATTTTATAAACTTTTATATTTTACATCAAATCTTTATTATCAAGATCATATTTTGGATTTTTCTAATTGTTTTTTTTTTCTATTAAACTTTAACAAAAATGAAGTACAATGCCTGTAAAATGTAATCGAAGCATCGTTTTACCATAAAGAAGCTACATGCTTACCCTCGCTTTAAACATTGCATTGCACAATCTAGTTTTGTTGCTTATCTGGTTAAAATATATTTTATCTAAAATTACAAACAAAATTTAGCATTTGTTGTATTACGTCACCATAAAAAGTTAAGCAAATTTAAGTTAACGTAGGTGCATTAAATATTGATTAACTTTTCTCTCTTAGAAAAACTAAAATCTGGATGTAAACAAAATTTTAAATTACTGTTAATAAATATACTGTTGGGCTTCCGAGATTATAGTTTAAAAAAAAGTTGTAGTACCAAACAGAACTTTGCTCCATTTTCCCTTTCTCTCTTACAGTTTTCGTTAGATATAAACGTGCTATAGCGATACATTTATTGATAAAGTAATAAATTATGTTATCTCACTTTAAAACGAATACAGAATACAATTTGATAAGGAAATCGCCGACTGAATGTAACATAAGAACAATGGATTAACCATAATTTAAAACAAATATGAACGAATATTATCAATATAGCTTTTAAAAAAATTAAAAATCATTTGTTTTTAAAAGTATAATATGATACTTAAATTTATTTTTAACTGTAGATACTTACAATATTTTAAGCAATATCAAAAATTAATCCGCTTTTAATATTACAAGTTCGAAATACTTTTTTTAAAGCATCATTTGAAATTGGATTGAAAATGTATGATTCGATAATGTTTAGTTACTAATATTAGATTTACAGATTTTTATCTCAATTCAAAATGTAAATTTTTATGCTGGAAACAGTTTTATGATTTAGATGGTATATACAAAACTTTATCTAAATATATATATACAAAACAAAACTTTATCTAAATATATATACAAAACAAAACTTTATCTAAATATATATATAAAACAAAACTTTATTTAACTAATTCCGTTATTTTGTACACTCAATCTAGTCTAAGTTTGTAATTTAATAATTCAAAATTAAGTCAAAACATTCAATTATAAACTGTTGTAGCTCGTTAAACCCAGCAAAAGAAAATATATATTTGTATTATACTTAAAGTAGTTCAAATGCATTTGTCTCTCACTTTCTCTCTCTCTCCTATTGAAATTTTTTAAAATATTTACATTATTGACAAAGTTTACGAATTCTGTACTCATTGATTCAGCTATTTTAACGTATTTTTCTCCCACGACCTTCGTTTGACCCCGTACAATCATGAAAAGGTATGATTACAAATAATCGGCAGTTTATTTGACAAACACTAATAATTTAGCCAGTTATTTCTGGAATTCGATGACAGGAAGGGTTGATAAGTTAAAGTGCAAAACGTGGTTTCAACAGTTTCAATTCAGTTTTAAACTTGTTGTAGTATATATGCCCTTAAATGCTTTCCCTTTTGAGCTAGAGGATTAGGATTGCCTATCAGATTCGGTTTCCGGCTTTTGCATGGGGCTATGTTTTGATTTTTAAAATTTTTTTAAAAAGTTCATAATGAATGAATATCATTGTTTCAAACAAAAATGTGTATAGAAAGTTGCTGGCATAAAGGCATAGCAAGCATAAAAGTTAATTAAGTTTTCTTAGCCGAAAACAGAACTTTGAACAAAGCACGAAATGAGAACTCTGCGGATGAAACCACGATTTCACCTTGTTAGTGATCAAGAAATCCTTGCTCTCAACAAAACAAATCACGATATCTGCCCACCTACTATTGCTAAACCCATACATAAATGGACATGTTGGCTAATTAAATTGTGAAGAACATAACATGAGTAATTTGGTTTATTTTGAATTCGAAAACAAGAACGATAATGGTCTGTCTCATGTATTTTCGTGAATACAGCGAAGTATTTTTTTAGAAAAATCATGTTTGTCCATTTTTCTATTTAATGTATGTTCTATATGTATGAATTCAAAATGAAACATAGCTTCAAAATTTAAAACACGTCAGTTGAAAGGTGAAATACACTAGAGTAACAACATTCGAATTAAGCCAAGTAACGAGAAATATATTGGTACTGTGTGTCATTTAAAAGTGACTAAAGGACTTGGTGTCCTTAATGATGACATTGCTGACTTGATTATTAGACTTGATAAACACGTCAGTTGAAAGGTGAAATACACCAGAGTAACATCATACGAATTAAGCCAAGTAGCGGGAAATATATTGGGTACTCTGTCTATCTTAAAAGTGACTCCACTCGATGTCACTGATGACTCGATTTTTTTTTTTAAAATATCGTTACTTAAATGTCATTGTACCACATATTGATAAAATATGTTACTAAAAATATTCATACTTCCAAAAAAAAACTTAGCTGTTAGCCGAGAGTTTTCTGTGTACCTTTAACTAGTTTACTGATATTAATTCGTCACGTCAAAGAGTCTTTTTCGGAGCACCTTGTAGAATTAAGTATGTTAAACAAAATGGTATGCTGTTTAGATGGAAAACGTAAAATTGTCCACAGACTAAAATACCAGTTAGAGCTTTATCAAATTGCTGCATATGATAACCCTACGTTATATCAAATCTTTCACTATCTATGGGCAAATTAATCAATTCGATTACGTGAGAATGCACTAAAACATAATCGATAAGATACGAAATCTCGTTAAATTAAAACGACGAACAGCACATACACAAAGCTGCAACAAGAAGAGGGAGAAATAAGCTACGTTATTAACCTATATTTTACAACAACGCCGTGTATTGTAACTAAAAACTAATACTTTTTATTGCAGTGTGACCCGAGACAGGGTTCCATCAAGAAAAAAGCAGTAAATTTCACAATTCGCACCTATCCATTGAAAGGCGTGGTGTATCATATGGCACACACTGCCGCAGCAACTTTCACTTCGATCGTTTTTATTCGAAAGGTACTAAGCAACATTTTAGAATATATCTCCATGGCACCGTCTTTATTAATGAAGTTTACTTTTTTACACTTTAATAATGTCTAGGGGCTCCATTTAACCAAAAAAATGCACTTTTGATTTTTAGAACAGCATGTACCTATTTTGTTTACCTACAGGACCTGTTCCGGAAACAAGTACATACAAGGAAAGTATAAGGGAGAATGGCATTTGATCCGAGGCAAAAAAAAAAACAACCTCAATGTAAAAACCAGCTTCCTATCGTTATATTTCGTGATTTAAGACGCTTCTGTATTTATGAAGCATCCATATACTAGTGCCTTAATACAAAAATATAAAAAATTCCATGAAACCAATTGAAAATTCCATGAAACTAATAAATATTCACTTTTTGGAAAACAAAAACCCAAATAAATATTTAATGGGAAAATATTTCAATGTCCTTCACGATTAACATGGTGAAACAAGGAATCTCGCTATCATTCGGTAATAAAACTTCCAAGCCTTACAAACAGTACAATCCTAACTTTAATGTGTAGTATATTTGCCATGTTTTCGTATGTTTTAAGGCCTAGATCGATTGAGTTAGCCTGACACTTAAAATTTACCGCAGCTGCCTTACATCCAAATACATTTCATTACAGAATTCGTACACCCAGATTCGGCACCGGGGTCCCAACGCTCTATAACCACCCAGCCCAGCGGAAGATATAACGGAACAGCAGCATTTGGTTCCTTTCGGCGAACTTGCCTTCTACATTATAGTCCAATTTGGCCGGGCATGTTTGATTAGTGTAGTGGACACAATGGGAGTTTGGCTTGTGGCCCTTTTGTATGGACATTTGTTTCCCCCTTCACAATGCGTGTAATCTTGGTTCGCAATCAGCAGCTGACCTACAATTCCCATCTCGGAAGGTATCGCTTCCTATCTAATGTGTTGCCATTCGGCGAGGTATAAATACTGTCTGTTGTTATGGAATGGCAGAAATTATAACTAACGGTTTTCTTTGAAGTGAACAGTAGCCACCGTGACGTCTGGAATCATGTTTTTTAAGGTAAGATCCGCTTTAGAGGACTTGACCATTACACCTGCTATGGATTTCACTGTATGATAAAACGGAATTACATTCGTCTAATTAATATTTTAAAAATATTTTCCATTTATTTTAACAATTTATTTCAGATTGAATTATTGAATTTTTTATTGAGGGTACTAGTCAATCATTTTCAAAAGATCATCTAGTGTGTACGTTAGTGGTAAAATCTAGGTTCTTGGATAACAAAATACTTTTTAGTTTGAGGTTTTAAAAAATGTATTTTAATTGAATTATTTTTTAAACATATATCATTAATATATTTTTGGTACAAATATTAAGCAGCTAGAATTTCTATACAAAAATATTTAGTACCTTTGAATATATTTCTAAAAAAAATTTCCTTAGAAGGAAATTATTCGAATTTCAATAGTTTGTACTACTAAGACTAACTTACCTACTTGTTTGGCTACGTTTTATAAACTTAGTGTTTAAAAAAATACTATACTGGGGTATAGATACTCTAGTACAGCGTAGGATTATTTATACAAATATGTTTCTAATGACACCGATAAATAGAAGAAGTAATGAATATGTAGTTTCACACTTAGACTCTTATTTATTGTTGTCTCTACTTTCTGATGTCTAATGATTTAGACTTTTCTTTTTAAATGATTTTTGGAATACTGTAACTTAATAAATTAGTATTTTTATTTCATATTTAACAAGTAAGCTAAAGCAGCAAATGCCAAAAAACTCCCAGTGCTAAACTTTTTGCTCTGAATTAAAAAAAAAATATATTTCGAGAAGGTAACTGGAATTAAAAGATAAATTAAAAATAACTGTTTATGAACAATATGTGGTAAATTTTCTATTGTATCGTTATTTTATTTACGTTGTTTTAATATGTTTTGGAGAAAACAATGGAACGGTAGAAATCGGAGTAATGTAACAATCAAAAAAGCAATAAAATAATAATGAGGCCAAAAATCAGCGATGCATCAGTTTGATAAAGATGGAATGCCCATATGAGTTATAAGGCTATTACGACGCGGTCAAGAGTCAAATGGAATAGAGAAATACATTCAAAAACATATTCGTTCTGGGATTTTTTTTTGGTATTTTTCTATTGTATAATTATTCTATCTACATATTATTAAATTGCTCCAGTGATACTTACCATAACATTTCCATTCTTCAAAAATGTCAAATTATACCAGAATCATTCCAACCAAAAACCTCAATAAGAGAATCAACATTTAATATATCCCCCAAACCCTTAAAAAAATTTACACAAAAAGAAGATAGATTGACTGAAAATAAATTATTGTCAAAGTCAACTACATATAAAATTAACTGAACTCTTCTGATACAAAGCAAAAAAAAGATAAATGATATCTGAACTGCCTTCAAAAATCATTTTTACTATTTAAATTATATTCCGTACATCAAATGATGCCAAAAGTCGACAAATTTGAAATTTATCTCAAATAAAAAAATATTAACCGGGGAAGGAGAAATTAAACTACTACTAATAGCACACATAGTTCAAGTTTATTCAATATATATGTCATTTTATAATTTTGTTTAATAATAAAAGTATATGATTCTTATCTTCTGTACTTAATATGTAATTAAGTAATTGGTAATTGTAGTACATCTAGTAAAATATTTTGCAATTGTGATGTATGACTTGAGTATATATTTCCATATTGCTTGTTTATTGCGCATAACGTCATAAACACCGCAATATCTTGAATGACGCTATAACCGGGTTACACTGTATTGCAATTTCAGATCGCCTTTGTTGCCGCCTTGGCAGCTGTAGCTTCAGCCCAATATCATCATTACCCAGCCCATGGATATGGACACGCATACGAGGGACACCATGATTACGTGAGTGAAAGTATCTTATTCTTTCTTTGATTGTGCTAATTCCCTATCTGGCACGTGATTACTCATTTGTCAGTAATGAGGAAAGGAACTGGATTTGGTTATACTTATATCTGCATTGTTCGTCATATTGCTATCCGCTAATTTCGAGAAAGTGAGAACAATGCCGCGGAAATGTAATTGAAACTTGAGATTTTTATGATTTGTGTAATTAGCAAAATGATGCATATTCGTTTATAAATGTGGGTCATTTCCTACGCTTTTCGGGTCTTTACAGATTCTTTAATCTTTTTCTTGCTAATTTAACTCTTTGTATTTTCAATAGTTTTAAATAACGTAGGTTGTTACCTACTTGTTATCATTATAAAAAAAATCTAGTGAAAATTCTTTGAAATGCAGAGAGAATTTTGTGATAAACAATAGAATGTTCCTTTACTTATTCTTAATTTCTTATCCATTCTTGGGTATGTAGTTTCTTCATAATCAAATATTGATTTTTTTTAATAAACTAAAATTATTTTTAAAAAATAAATTGAAATCTAATCCGGTATTTGCTGAAAAATTTTGTAAAGAAATTTTTAAAAAATAACACTCTGAAGAAATTCTTGTTTCTGTTTTACCGGAGAAAAAGAAACGAAGAAGAGAAAATTTGAATAAAAAATTCAAAGCATTTAATTTTTAGTTTGAAAAGAGATCCACACTTCACAGCACAAAAGTAGAATAGGCCATGGCCTAAGTCCCCACTTTAAGAGGGTTCCTAAAATTTGTTCAGATAAGCACTTTTATTCCCATCATAACTGCTTCCAAACTTTACATATAAATATGAATTGCACAAAAAAAATACAATACATGAAAAAATATTAATGAAATTGTATTTAAAGTCAGATTTATTCAACCCCCAGCCAATACAATTCGGGTGAATTAATTATGTAAGTTTTTTTAAACTCGAAATATGTTTGAGTTTTTTAAATGTCCAGCAAAACGCTATGTAACTCGGTGTAACCTTCTACAAAGGGAAAACACATGAGTAATCATAAATGCTAAAAAACAAAACGAATCATGAAAAATTGCGGATTCAATAGCAGTCTTAAACATTCGGAGCAGTCGTGAAATTAACGTTCTTTTAATCAAAGGCTTGCCGGTCCACTGGCGCAATGGTTAGTGTACTAGCCTTAGGAGCTGCTGTGCTCGGGTTCGAATCCCGGTAAAGGCATGGATGTTTGTGTTTGTCAATGAATGTTGCTATTTGTCTATGTGTTTGTGGCGTCCTTATTTCTGTGTCTCTTGTGACTGTCTCTTCTGGCGAGCGGGGTAATGGGCTATATGCCCTTCCCTTCTAGAGGGCGCAATCACTGTCATTTGTCAATCAAAGGCTTGCTAGATTGTGCCCTACCTTAAGAGTAGCTGACTTGGGATTTAAAAAAACACCACAAAATTTCTCTTACATATTATGTTATTGTACTATAAAAGCAGTTAAGCACTATATATAAAACCATGCTATATAACATATTACTAAAAAAAAATGATGCAAGCCTAGTTGGCGAGTTTTTGCTAGTGTGATAAGGCTTTTATCCTGTTATACCGGACACAGTACTTGAGGCAACAGCTTTTATGGCTGCTTTACACCAAAAAAATTTTAAGTGTAAGCCTCGTAAGTTGAAATTCGAAATTACCCGACTTCATAAATACTCATCCATACACACACTTTTCCAGCACGCAGCTCCCCAACCCTACGACTACGGCTACGACGTGAAAGACGACCACGGCAACAAGCAGTTCCGACAGGAAACCGGCGACGGCAAGGGGGGAGTCAAGGGCAGCTACGGATACGTCGACGCCCACGGAATCCACCGACAAGTCGACTACGTGGCCGACCACCACGGATTCAGGGCCCAGGTCAAGACCAACGAACCAGGCACCGCAAACCAGAACCCGGCCGCAGTTGGCGTGCATTCGGCTGCACCGGCACCAGTTCACCCAGTTCACCATGCTGCCCCTGTTCACCATGCGGCACCTGCTCACCATTACGCCGTGCCCCACCATCATGCTGGGCCCCACTATGCACCGTCTCACCATGTGCCATCCTACCATGGAGTTCCCAAGTATGCCTACTACTAGGTAGAATGAATGTGGTAAGTGAGTTAGAATATTTCGTATCTCTGTATACTATGTTCAAGGTTACAAAAAAATGGTGTAAGGTTGCTATGGTACATCAGTGAAACGGTTCACAAAGTTTGGAGTCATCTGACTTCTCAAAATATGTAGGACCAAATCGCTGTATAACTCTCCACCACTTAAACTCAGATTGCAAAGGCATGAGTAATTATTAATTGCTGTAAAATTACAAAAAACCCAGTAAAAAATTGCTGTTTCTGTCAAGACGGATTTGAGTAGTCGGTGAAGCCACGTAATGGTAATCGAAGTATATCAAGACAAAAACTTTCCTTAGAGTGAGGTATGACTTGTGGATATTGCGTAGGATATTAGTATAGGATATTTTGTGATTTGTTGAACAGTAATCTGTAACGAATGGGGTCAAAGGAAAGATACCAACATATATGATCCTTTACTCCTTTAATCGGTGTAATGTCATTTTATAACAAACTAGTTTATTAAAGAATCTGAACTCAAAAGACATAGTACTGACTCAAAAGACATAACTGATTAGAAACTGGAAGCAGTTTATTAAACGAAATTTACAGATTATTAAGTCAACAATGGTCTTACGTCATAATCTATGAGCCGTTTGCTGATACATCAATTTGTTTTGTATGAATGATATTTCTAATAATCACGTTCAATATTTTTTTATTTTTCTTTAAGTAATCAGTATTTAAAACCTAAAATTGATGTTAGAACATTTATCGATAATTAATTTTTTTTTAATCTGAACAAATACTGAATAGCAAAAAAAAAATTATAATGCAAAATACAAAAAATTACTTTTTAATAATCATATGCTTCAGAAATCAATATCGACAATACAGTTTAAAAAAATATGATCCTGTAACATTCTTTTACATTTCATATCTGCCATTCTCGTATGATTTTACTCGATTTTTTTTTTGTCATATCATAAATTAAGTTGCAAAATTTTTACGTTTATGGGATGATCCTAATGGATGAATGGATTTGATCTAATGATAATTGCACTAAGAAGAAATACTTTTGCATTATAGAATGTTAGCCTCATAGTAAGGAGCAAATCGAACGGATAATTTTCAAAATATGCTTAGCATTGATCATAGAGAATTTGCAGTCCTTAAGGAAATGAAGAAGTTTCCTTGTAATTCTCAACATTCAATAATAATTATTCATCTTTATGAAATTTCTTTTCATACTTGCAGGTCTAGAAACCCGTTGATTACACTACATCTGAAAAGCCAAGTATTAAGCTCAAGCTTTTGGACAACAAAAGCCACTCAAGCTTAATAGTTTCCAAACGTGTTCTCCAGCTTTAGAAGAAGGAAGCTGGTTCAGCTACGTGTCTTATGTATAGGTCTCTCTGCCAATAAATAAGCTTCTGAATATTCTGTGGTGATAGTGGAGTGTTAAGGTGTTTTATTCTGTAAAAAAAATGCTGTATGTTTTAGTTCTGTACTAGGAATGATTGTTTTTTGTGCTATTGCATGTTTTTTATGTAAATAAAATCAAACAAAAACTTAAGTGTATGTTTTTTTAACAAAATAATTAAAGAGCGTGTCTGTAAAGTTGTTTGCAAAAAATAATGATAGGTTTCATAGTTTATTATTCGATCATAAGTTATATCGATAACTAAGTTTTAATAAGAACACAGATAGAATTTACTAAATAACTTTTTTGGAATTTTTTGGGATAACACTCATATTCATTTCTTTTAGCAGAAGTTGTGACAGGAATACTAGCAAATTTAAGTTTTTTAATTGTAAAGTTAATGTATTTTAACTACAGTTGCATTTTTATGCACACCAAATATGACCAAAAATGTGGCAATATGGTGTTTCTTTGTAGTTTTTGATGGTGAACCTCCTTTTGTAGGTTTGATGGAATGTGATTAAAATTTTCCCCTGACTCAAACGGTTGAGTAGTAAAGTGACTTACTTATCCAAAAAAATGAATTAATTTTCCCACTTTTTGGTGGCTAGTAATAATAATAATAATATTTTTATAAACTACAGATGGACGTACAAGCCCATTATTAAACCTTGAACTTTTTACTTAAGTTAAAGTAGTGTGGAAGCTGAAATTTGTCATAAACAAGGTAGACTCATTCAACCCTAATTAATATGATCAACTTGTCCATCCAAAACACCTGTTGTTGTGACCAATCCTCCTTGGTCTGACGAAGTCAGACCAAATCCAAAAGATCGTTGACCCGAAGAAAGTCCATAACGAGTAGAGGGAATAGAAATGAAAATGCATTATATTAAAAGAAAGCAAAATATCATAGAGGAGACCAGGCCAGTTTTCCCATGGGGAAAGTTTTCCACCGGGCCTTTTTCAAGAAATAAGCCGTTAGGAAGCACCTAGGTTCACGACGCAAACATTTTATATATGTCATGTTAATAACATAAACCGTATAGTTACTTTTTCAATAAGCATGTGAGGAAGACAATGACAACTGTTTTACTTCAAAATATATAATAAGTAAAATATATAAATACAATCAAAAAGAAGAAACATGGAAAACTAGCTTATTATAAAACGACTGAAAATACAAAAAAAGAGTGCTCTAATTATTAAGTGTTTATAATGGCAGAACCCTATAAGGGTCTATTAAATGGAGAGGAGGTTGAAAGGGGGAATTGGTTAAAATTGTACCCATCCTCATTCTCTTTTAGAAACATAGGCTAGGTTCAAAGGAAACATAGGTTCCTATATTACAATAACATTTTAAAAAATATTAAAATGTTAAAGAAAATTCAAAATAATTCCTTGGTATATCAGAATTTTTCACCCACTCTAAGGAAACTTAGGATGATAGAAAAACCACATTCTAAGTTTCAGTTGAGTTTTTTTTTTAAGTATTCTAATAATATTAATAGCAATAAGGGGCTGAATTACCCAAGAAACTCTTTTATCCAACTTATCTTTTAAGAGTGAAATAGCATTTTAATATCTAGATTCTTCAGTTAAAAGCAATATTACAATTTTAAATCTAAACGCTTTCGACATGTTTTTAAAATGCGTCATTATTCAAATTAAATAATGAACATCAGACAGTTTCAAAGTTAAAATTGCGAAATAATCCATTAAAATTGTATCCCACATTCTTTTTTGCAATAGGTGTTAGTTAAGTGCATGCCCCATATTTCTTCTTATACCAGACTGAAACAACATTCTAAACAATTGATCAAAAACATTATTTGCCTTATTATGTCATCAAATGACAAAAACAATTATTCTCATCTGTTTTCTCCCATCTGACATGAATTTGATGAAAAAATTTCACCCAAACTTGCTTAAATTATTATCTTCGTGTGAAATACTTAAATCATTTCCTGGTGAAAAAGTTACATCGGTCGAATTATCTATTAACAAATACAAATTATAATGAACCACACTACTTAATTTAATTGTCTCTAGATTAATAACGATGTATCTACGTTTCTTTACATTACTCATTATAATTTTGATTTTAATTTTCAGGAATTTTTCTTTTGTTTGATACATACTGGGTCAAAAGTTTCAGAAAAGATTACGAAATTAATTTTGAGTGATTTTGTATAAATATCGCAAAAGTAGCAGCTGAAATCATTTACGTGCTTCGAAAGCTGAAGAATTTATTGGTATCCAAGTCTTCTTAAACAATGATCCTTCAGGTAATGATAATATTTTATATGCAAAGAATACGTAAAAATTCATTTTTCAAATTATTTCCAATTGTCTTCAAAATAATATTGATACGGGAACTAACGGGAAATGAGACCGTCATTGGACTTTTCTAAGCGCTAAAGTTTTTCTCTCTGTGTAATTCTTTTAAAGACTTAATTGTTCATGCCATATTACTCCAGTTCTTATAAAGGGTGAGGAAAATAAAAGCGGCCCCGGTCTAGAGATAGGATTACGTTGAAATGCTTGGCGAGAAAAACTCTTGAAGCCGCCCGTAACCTGTTTTTGCATTGGTTGGATCCGATGAACTTCACATTAGAGCTACTCATAGACTAGTGGCGAGTTCAGCTCTTAATTCGCAAAACTCTTCTCTCGGCAAAATTAAATCTCGGCATACTTTAACATCCACAGAGAGCTCAGATTCATTGTAATCTGGGGATCTAAATTGGTAGCGAGAGTCGCCTAGATGGTGCCACAAAAAATGGCTCTCAGTTCTGGGGAATATGCCGAGTCTGAAAAATCTTGACCGCCAATGTTGCAGCCCCCATTAGGAAAAAAAAGCTTCTCAAACCATAGCGTAGTTGCTGGCAAATAATTCGCCAATAGTTTGTTTGGGCTTAATATTGAAGCGATCAATAGCTTCAGTTAGCAAGCCTGTTATTGTATTGGTTTTTGACTTGACAACATTTCTATCGTATTCTTATCTCTACGTTTGGGCCGCTTTTATTTGCCTCACTCTGTAATATTTTTACAAAATGATTTTTTACGTGATAAATGTAGCTGGCTTAAATGTCGCTACATTTCAGCTGTTCGACATTGGTTCAAAGATTTTATTATAAAATCCAAAATAAATAAAATCGTTGAACCAATTTCACAAATTTTAATTCTATTAATTATTTAAACCTCCTAAATATATCATATAAAAATTGTTTGTAAAGATATTCAATACAACTGGAGTGTAATTTGGCTTCGAAATTAATTTTTTCCCATAGGATAAGCAGAGAGAAAAGCATTCGCTTAGAGAAGTTAGATTATCCGACATTATTGTGTATATTCATTTTGTAAATTTCATTATTTTATAAACCTAGAACTAATAACTATTTTTAGGCTTCATTTAAAATGGGGTTTTTAATCTTTCGATAAGTCGAGCTATTGAATATTGATTGATCAGCAAGACATTAAAGGCTTTTGAAGTCGACTTTAAGGCTCCCTTATTTTTATTTAAAACACCAGAATGTGCAATATTTTTTAATAAATATACATTAATTTTTAATATATTTATTTAATTTTAGGCCTGTCTAGTCTCTGCCGTTATCATCTTAGCTTTATCTGACAGAGTAAGTACAAAAAATGTATATTTTCTCAAACCAAAAGTTTTTTTAACTTATTTTAATAATGCAGTAACACTAAATAGAAATTGAAGCATAAATCTCTTTTGCAATACAGTTGTTTAAAATTCTTATTGTCTTTTAAATAACTTCTAAAAAGTGAAAAATTGTACATACAACACTATTTACATATAATACTATTAACAAACAACAATGATCCTACCCATCGGGCCATATAGGCCATAAGTACTAGTAGTATTGTACTACTAGTATTTATGGACTTATGGTAGTACCTAAAGGCCATACTAGAACTTATAGCCTTAAGTACTACTAGTAATACCATGTAAATTGCATATCTCAAAATGATCTGATCTCGCTGAAACTCATGGAGTCGTTGAGAAACTTTACATAACTATGTTATTTGAGCAAACCAATTGAAACTTAAAGATAATTATTTCAAAACAAAACAAATGTTGGATGTGTTTATGGACGTCATAGATAATTTCAGACTCAGCACTGGTTTCGCTAAAAAAAAACTGAGAAAAACTAAATCTTGTCTGAAAATGTAACCATTAAAAATACTAAAATGTTAACTTTTTGAAATATTTTAACAGCCTATAAAAGCTAATTCTTCAAATTATACTTAAGTTCCATTCAATGTACCATTTACTTTTCAGTATCATGCCTCCCAACCTTACGCCTTTGGCTACGCATTCCAAGGCCACCATGGCCAGCAACACCGCCAAGAATCTGGTATCGGTGGACAGTCTGTGAAAGGCAGCTACGGATTCACCGACGCAAGGGGCATACAACGACAAGTAGACTACGTGGCAGACCACTCTGGTTTCAAGGCTCAGGTCAAGACCAACGAACCTGGCACCGTCAGCAAGGACCCTGCTCATGTGAGTGTCATCTCATCAGGACATCCCTACTTCGGAGCTGGAGGACACGGTGGAATTGGCGGAGGACTTGGTGGAATTGGAATTAGTGGCGGACACGCTGGAATTGGAGCTGGACATGGGGCCGGGTATGGATCAGGGCATGGAAATGGAGGATATGGATTCAGTGGTTGATGCTATGGTCATCATGACAGATGATAATGATTGAATTAGGTGAGCGTTTATAGCATTAGTTATTCATTTTATTAAACTTGAATTTAACTGCGTTGAAGGGACCATGGAGAATTACTTTAAGCAGAGTATGAACAGTTAAACGTTGCATTCAGTCGAAGAAAGTTAAGCTATATAGACAGGTTTATTAATATAGGTTAAGTCGTTACGCTTATTTTTTACTGTTAAGATGAATGGTCAGATACGTAATGCATTATTTTTTTTAATCCCAACTTGTAAAAGTAGTGTTTGTTATGTAATCATTAACCCCAAGGAATGAAAATCATAATTATAGCAAAATAAAGCAAATTTGAAGAAAAGTATCAACTGGTTAATGAGTTATTTTTAATTGAAGTTGATTGACACACAATTATTGAAAATTGAAATGACGCATAATTATTGACATCAGATGGCTTGACTATTTTTAAGCTGTATCAACCGATAAATAATTAACTGCATTGTATTTTCTCTTTCAATTAGGTTTTATGAGACTAAATATCCCTCTAAATTGCTGAATTGGAAATAAATATTATCAAAAGAATAATTTAACGAAGATTCTTAAATACCAATGTGAAATATGTATTTTAAATTATTTTTCTTTTACTTATTTTTAATTGAACATAGGAAGAGATAGGATAGGAAGTAGGCATTGAGATAGGAAGTACATATTTTTTCAAAATACATAATGTTCTTCCTACTAGCTATTTTACACGCATTGCGAATTGTTATATGGTTCTCTTGTTCGAAAAATATATTGTTGTGTCACTGGCAATTCCTGATACAAAATGTCAAAGGACGTTCTTCTAAACAGTTTTTCATAAAAAAAACTGAACTATAATTGTATTATTTAAATATTACTTTTGCATTCCATCTCTCATTAAGTTTATAATTTTCACCGAAATATTTTCATTGTCACTCATTATATTTTTAATTTCTAGCTAAAGGCAGTGAACGAAATGGATGTTAATAAACGCTGGACATTATTCAAACTGGGAGTATTATATGACAGGTTGAGGATTGTATACAATTAACATTTTATTATTTCAAACTGGGAGTGGTTTATAAATATGTGAAGAACTGTAAAAAAAAATACTTTATTATGTTGTACTATATTCGTAGTTAGTAGATTGTTGCTCTTAAACTAATAATATATCAAGAAAAATATATTGTTTGTAACACAAAAGCTTTGTAAATAAATAGTTTTTAGTATAATATTTGAAGGACCAATCATTTTTTAAAGAATTTACATATCATCAAGAAACAAACCTTAAAACATATAATCCAACTATTAAAACAACATTTGCATTGAAATATTCTATTTACACTCTTAAAACGAACGAGCGATTTTAACTCAGTCTGAGTAATTTTCGCTCCACCAGTCTGGAAAATGCACTTCTCCTCTTGGAGTGGATCCTTTGTGTGTTAAACCTCCGACAGGATCACTCCAAACAAGTGATTTTAACTCAGTCTGATTTTATATTCACTCCTTTCAGTGTCGAAAATGCACTTCTCCTACTGGGGTGGATTTCACTCGTTTGTTTTAAGAGTGTAGGTAAAACATTAATGAGCTAAAAATAACTGAGGACCATTGAAACTAATTCTTATTTTAGACATTCTGTAAAAAGAATGTGGTCTGGTTAAAATATTTTTCATTTTCTAGTTTAAAACATGGTTATTTTTTATTAACATGGTCAATTGAAATTCTAAAAGTAAAAGAGGTCAAGCAGCATTTTCACAAGTGTTCATGAGATGTGAAAAACGTTAGGATTAACCAATATTTCTCAGTCAAAATTGTGGTTGTAGTGTCTCTGGAATGTGTTACTTGAGCCTCTAAGACCGAATTAAAACTGTCCCTTGCAAAAGGATAGCCACTGGCAAATTAATTTTGAACTGGATTAAACCTTTTTTTTTTACAATTAATGTTCTTACAAATACCATTTCCTGAATGTAAAGTCTTATTAAAACACTTGATGAAAAAAGGTGCACTATGGAACAAATTTTTATTTAGGGCTTGATCTCTTTCTAAATCTAACCAACTCACAGGCCCCTCAAAGAAAGGTATCATAAAAACATTTAAAAACCAAATCTACACAACACAAAGAAACAAACTGTATTTAGCTTTGCATTTTTTATGATACAAAGTCCATCATGCAATTTAATTAAAAAAATCATATACACGCAATATTTCTTTTTACCCATAAGTCGTCACGTAGCTCCACAACGCCTTCAATACATGACATTTTATAATAGAATATATTTCAATATGCATGAAATAGTTACCACTTGTAAAATGTTACAATTTTCTATTACAAACTAGGAAGAACATAATACTACTTATTACCCTTTTTCCATTATGGACAATGGTAGGAAGTGATAGGAATTAGGTCTTTTGTTCATTTACAAACATATCAAGAATTGATTTAAGTAGGTAATATATATTGAATGAACTATTGTTTATGATTTTCTACACAAGTTGTAATAGACTTTAGCGTGTTTCCTTTAACTGGAAAATAATTGTTCCTTCACTTCATTTACTATTTCCTTATGTGTCTCATTAAGATTAAAAATTGCAGATATTTTTATTTCTGCATATTATCGCAAACTTTTTGATCAGAACCTGTAAACCGGAATCAATGAATCTGTTGGGGATGTAATAATTCTTGATTGTAAAAAAAATCGTTACAAAGTTGTATTTCATTTTACACTAATTTAGCAATAATTTTAAATCAATACCGAAGTATAATAGATTATTATTTCCCAAGTTAAGAGCTTTAATGGTTTTCAAAATAAAGCAAAGATGTTTTAACTATTTACTCATTGTTATATTTCAGAGGTTCCCAACCGGTGGTACGCGTACCACTGGTGGTACGCGGGAATATTTCAGGTGGTACGCGTGAGTGATGTGAGCAACATGATGCTATCAATAGCTTCTGTAAGCATCTGCACCTGTGCAGTTACTTGTGTGAAAGTGGATTTTCTGAACTTTAGCGGAATAAAAACATAAAAGCAGAATAGGTGTTGAAGAGGACTTAGTGAAGATAGATTAGTTTGGAAAAATTATCGCACTAGAGCTACACGAGGGCTAATCTTAGTGAAGATAAGTTCCATTACTCCTAATGTTGATATTTTAACAACAAGTTTACATATACTACTATTTAATACTACTATTTACTAATACAACATATTTTAACAACAGGGAAACAACAACAAGTTTCGCACCAAAGACCAAGTAATTTTGAATGGGGGGATTTTTTTTTTGCTGAAATAGAACTATTTTTATGTGTATGTTTTTAGACCAATGCGTACTAAATAAAACTGTAATTTAATACCACTTTAATCCTTTTATTTCTCCTTTATTATAAGCATGTTAAAAATAAGCAAATATCTAACCATCAAATACGAAGTATTCTCAGGAGTTTTACTCAAAAAACTTTTGAAAACTTTTAAAAGAGTAAATATTATACGTTTATTAAAATATTTAGGTCTGGTGGTACGCCGAAATTTCTCAAAAAGTCAAGTGGTACACAGGTGCGAAAAGGTTGGGAACCCCTGTTATATTTCATAAATTTCCATAACATAAAATTTTATACATTTCTAATGCAATATAAGTATTAGTTAATATGTTAGAGTAATGAATTATAAAGCCTTTTGTTCTTAAGATTCAAAAAATAATTTAATCTAAAAGTAGATTAAATTAAAAGTGAGGAGTTATAATAAAACTTAATTATGCGCTTGTTTACAAATTGAAAGGTAATTTAAAAAAATAAACTAAAGTTTCTTTATATTTAGAAAATAATTGTTTAAATTATTGTAATGTTCAATTAATGTTTAACAAGAATTACGTTTGAATGGAAAACTGTATTTTTATAGAAATCAATATATAATTTACGGTAACTTTTATTTCTTCAGAAAAGGAAATAATTTATTATTTTGATTGGGACAATAATATGCGTGTGTGTTATTTTCGTTCGTTTACAAATTTGAAAGTAGGTTTTTTAAACTAGTTCCCTTATATTTAGAAAATAGTTTTAAATTATTATAATGTTCAATTAATGTTTGACAAGAATTACGTTTGAATCGAAAACTGTATTTATATAGACATCAATATATCATTTAATATTTAACTTTTATTTCTTCAGAAAAAGAAATAATTTATGATTTTTATTGAGACAATACTATGCGTGTTTTATTTTCAGTAGAGAAATGGTTAACCAATGTAGGTCAGAAAAACCCTCGTTTAGTCATGGTCTGATGATCATGAAAATGATTCTTCTAATTTACCACTGTTGGTCACTCTAATATCGCCATATAAGACAAAAAAAACATTAACGCTATACTTGATAAGAAATATAACAAGACCTCCATTACCTTGCGTGATGCAAGTGCAGTTAATAACTGAGTGGGTTAAATATAAAAATTCCGAAAATAAGTTAACTTAAATTTTATATTTGTTTTCCCATTTACAGCAAAAATCCCATTCCATCATTGAAATTTAAAAAAAAAAACATTATTACTCTACGATTGGCTAAATTTGGCTGAAATCAAAGCCTACAATTCTCTCACAGTTAAGACATATTCATAGGGAAGCTCGTTTGTTTTCTTTGAAACATAATTTATTCTTTTATATATAGATAAGTATACCAATCCATATTTCTTACCAAAATGAGTCAGTTGACTGCCAACCGATGACTAATTTAAGTGAATCAAAACTAACTAACCAAGCTAGTCAAAGTCAAGGTATTCGTTAGATAAGTCGATTTCCAGGGGGGGGGGGGGATCTCCATGGGTGTGTCGCAATACTTTTGAGCATTGAAATCTGTCAAGTAATTGGTCACATGAATTTTTTAGTTAAGTTATTATGAGTCAAACTTTAACTTGAGAAATGATTCCAACAAGCCATCTCTCGAACCTCCACTATACCCACTACTTTACGATGACTAGAATCTGTCCCAACCAGCAACAATCTCCAATTTCTCCAAACATTGTTTTAAGTTTTATAATAAAAAATACTACTGCACCATTTCCAAACATTTGCATTTCTATTATGCAATTGTAAACCAAAAGTATCAAAATAGTCCAGTTACTTCTATCAAATCTATAGAAAACAAATTACGTGATTTGGTTCAATAAAAGATCATTGCAAAACAAATCTTCAGAAATTCAGTAAATATTTCATTTTTAACAGAATTACCATAAAAGGTTTTGTGACACCTTTCTAGAATTATGTAAGGTTAATCGTACTAAATGGTTTCACTTTTACAGTTTAAAGGGTTATTTCCCACGAAACTTCCCTAAAATCCCTCGAAACAACTTTGAGGTCGAAAGATTTATTAGACTTGAATTTAAAAGACAACTTTTAGGAACGACCATCTCCCCTCATGGGTGTCGAATAAACCAAATTCTTCCTGTAAAAGGACGTTTTCCGCTCTACGGATACCTATTCTGACATGTTTACAAGGCTACATAGTGATTTGACTTGGTTGTAACTGAAGTTTTGGGATTTTAGTAAAAATTATTTTAAAAGATGAATTGTAATGAAGTAGTTACATCAGAAAGAGTAATTTCTGTACAAAATATTACTATATATAAAAATTTAATTAAATAATTAACAATTAGTTAGTAACGGTACACGCAGATCGAATGTTTGACTTTTATTTTGAAATTAATTGGATGTAATGTGTGCGTGATAATTGTTTTTGTAATTAAATTTGAACCAGACCATAGAAATGAAAAATAGCATTCTCTTTTATTTGCAAAATAGAGATAATGGAAAATGGGAAATTTGATTGACATCGCAATTAGTAAGTCTTCCGTCTGCTACTTAGCTAATTCTCCATAGAGAACTTAACACAAACCTTAACCGTATCGTAGCATTTACCTTAGTCATGTGACGGGGTAAAAACCTATTTACTGCTACCGAAGTCCAAAATAGAAAAAAGCAGTAATATAGGCTTGGTGATAAATCGTCATAATGCTGAGTTTATTATAAATACGTTATTGATGGAAATATTGTCTTGCAACTCTTACTCGTATGCTTTGGTCAACACAAAAGCTGTGAACCACCTTAACCCCACTAAAGACACATTTAGAATACTATTGACACCCTCCCCTCTCCGAATAAAAAAGCTAGATTAAAGTTTTTAGAATTCTTACTTTTGTGTAACTTAATTTGCCCTACATAATTCGTTCAGTACTATGCTTTATTCTTCTTATATTTTATTTATTTAGTTTAGTAGACTTTAGAGCACATAATTACGAAAAATATTATCGTGCACCTGTTACATAAATATATGTAATTAGTAATTCAGTAATAAAAAGGTAATTTCTCCTTCTTCTTCTTCTTGTTTTGATTTAGGTTTGTCCGATATGTGGCACCTCTGCTTTTGGATAGCATTTTGTACCATACCCCAGCTCCATTTGTTAGGGTCTCCTACTTTAGGGATAAAGTAATTGGTAATTTAGTAATTGCTTTTTAGCAGCAAAATTTGTTTATAGGATAGAGTGAGCAACGGGAAAATAGAGGAATTCTCATCACTCTAAACTTCAAACGGAAGCTTAAACTGACGTCGATTTATAAATAAGATACTTGAATGTAATATCGCAAAGTAAAGCTAATTTTCTCTATTTAAAAAAAAAACTAGTTACCCTTTTTGCAAACTAGGATAGTTGACAGCTGCCGTACTCACTTTCTACTAACATAGAATCCCCTTTGTAAACGCATTTTTTATATGCCCATGCAAAAATTCACGTAACAGCGGACACTTATTATAGGGAGTTTCTTTACAATGAGGAAGTATAAAAAAAATTATAGTGAAATTTCGTGTGAATAAAATTTCTTGCAAATTGTTCTTGACATGGTGACTTGATTTTTGAGGTAGAGGGAAATGTTATCTGAAGTTGGAATATAAGAAAAAAATCCTTTCAATTTTTGCATTTCAGGCATTTGTTCAGTGTAAGTTTGTGTATATCAGAATATTGTTTCAGTCAGTGTATCTAAACGCAGTGGCAAGAGATGAGTTGGTGAATCTGTGTTTAACCTTCGGATACCCATCCAATCATTTTACAGGTCTAATCGGATAATATGATAACTCTAAGGATGGTAAGAATTTGTTTTTTAACTTGCATAAAATTTTTTAGTTATTTGATTTAGCATTATAAGACGTTGGGCTCTTGATTATGTGTATCCCTTAACACCGTGTAAAGGATTAATTGTGTAACAGTAGGATGTTAGACTATCAAAATTATTTTTAATTAATTTTGAAAAAATAAAAATTTTATGCTGCATCTTCAGCTACATTTATTAATGTTTAACTTAAATTCTTCTCTTTCTTTTATTTTTATATCCGTAATGAGAAATAGTAAAATATGCAAAATTTTTGAACATTTTTTTTTTCATTTAGCTAAATTTTTATCAGAACTCACCTAATATCATCATTTCATTTTTCAGAACTTTTTTTGCATTTTTGGAAATTCAAAAAATACCAGAACTATTTGTTCCTCTTACTGTTTTATACGGCTAAAAAATTGTGAATGCTTGTCTAAATGTTGTGAAACATAGTTGGAACAAACTAAAAAAATTTAAAATCAAGGGATTGATGAGGAATAAGCTTTACAATTAAATAAAAAATAATTAACATAGAACATTTGCGATTCGCAATCTGTCTGGCTTTAACCCGATGACTGATCTCTACATTACAACTTTAGAGTATGCATCGTCATTACAATTTTATAACAAAGTAACTTTGTCTACTGTTCATGTAAATTTACCGCCTGACTAGTTATTTTATTTTAAGCAACTATTAAAAAAAACTTTATTCACATATGAAGACCTGATCCTCAAAGTACAAAATAAATACCACCAAAATACATTCTACATTTTAAAAATACAAACAATAATTTAATTTCAGATAGTAACTTTGTTCAAATGAATAAAGAAGTCATTTACAATTGCCATTTTAAATTACACTTTATCAATCAAACTTTTTTCTTTGAGCTGTAAGGATACAAATTTTTAAAAAAAAATTACACTCTAAAAACGAAAGTGACAATGAGAGTCAGGTATTTTGAAACAATTTTATTTATTTCTACTATTCTATTGAGACTCGAACTTCGCGTATATCGTATACTGTAAAAATTTGATGTAACGTTACTCCAGCTTTATTGAGTAATGTTACACCAAATTTATGGAGTAAAGTTACACCTCGTTAAGGTTGTAACGTTACGCCAAGTTTATGGAATCACATTTTACCAAATTTATAAAATAATGTGACTCCACAAAATTGGAGTGAACTTCTTATTTAGGTGACATTTCCAGAAAATCGGGGCATATTTTATCATAAAAATGTGGGCAGATAGACTTCCGCCAGTTTCATGGAGTACCAAAAAGAATATTTTTGGAGGCTTTGGATAAAAATAAAAAAAATAAAGAAATAAGATTTTTTTAAAACTTAATGTTTAATATTTTTATTTTTTAGGCTTGTGCTGTTATTTTTCTTACCATCAGTTTGATTTCAATTACGAATGGAAAGTCATCAAAAGTGAGCATTTTTTTATTAATCATTCAAATATTTTTTCATATTTTATCTTTAAAAAAATCCGTGACGGAAATCTTAATTAAGTAAGCTTACAAGACATTTATAGAATTTATAGTCGATATTTACGTGTTTAACCTGCTCTTTTTAATGTAAATAAATGTTATTCAGTATTCATAATGTATTATAAACTACTATATTATAATTAAGCACTATACAACACAAAAGTAAACTTTGAGAAACTATTGGAACACACTGGGAAAATGCGTAACATAAAATATTTTCAAACTTTAATTGGGGAATGCATGCTTTTATAAGTTGCACTTCCTTCCTTAGTGTAAGAATATAATAGAAACTGTGTTGATAACATAATTCAAAAATATAAGTACTTATGTCACGTTCCTTGTCTTTACTCGATGTACCGAAATGACAGTAAACACTCATTAAACTTACAATTCTAGTTAAAATATTATTTTTCAAAGATCTTTGATGAGTTTGAAGTGAATATATATTAAATGGTTTTTTTTTCTTTGCTGGAGCACAAATCTCAGTTTTGGAAGGATTAAAAACAAGGAAGTATTCCTTGTAAAACTTAGCAAACTTAATCATCGGCATATTTTTTCCTTGCATATAACTTTACATGATAATTGACTTTTAATATTAACTCAAAACCTCAACATCTGAATAATATTGTAATACCTTCAATCTTCATGTTATGCTAAATTTAGGATACTAAATAGATGAATGTCTTTTCAAGGGTAAATTGAACTTGCTTTTTAAAAATGTATTCGATAATAATTACTCAGCATTATTTTTTATAAAATATATTAAAAAATTAGAATAATAGAAAAAGCTAAATAAACAAAAATTTGCCGTTTAATTAAACATTTGCAATATCCATTGACATCGATACTTGAGAACTTGCAAAGAAAACAGGACGTTGAGAAATTGAAAATCAGACAAAACAGTACAAATTAAACACCTTTTTATTTCAGGTTTATCATTTAATAATCTTAGCCTGATATTGTTTTAATGTTGAAAACGCTTATCGACTTTGATTATGCCCAGTTTTGATAATGAGTATGTGGTAAAATTTACTGTAAACTAATTTCAGGTTTTGTTTTGCAGGACGTTAAATCCCGTCTACCGAGTGAACTGTCTTTTAGTCCATTAAAATCTGCAAATAATATATCGTATTTTGACAAAAATCAAAAACAAGTTCAGGTAGAAATACGTTCCAATAGCAACAATAAAAATGATATTGATCTTTTAATAGCGGCTACAAATGGCAATGAAGTTACTACAAATTCGATAGAATTATTTTCTCCGAAATACGATCTGGAAGAGAAATCAGTCAGCGAAGATCCAGCTTCTAAAACTGTAGAAAGCGCCTCAAATGACAAAGAATCCCAAATTTCCCGTAAAGACACTGCTGATTCATACCAACCACCAGAGATTTCAGAAGTTGACTTTCCTTCTTCAACTCAGAAGTTGCCTGAACGTTCCCATGATCCACTGTTCAACATAAATAAGTTTTCTCCGTTAGAAAATCTCAAGTACTTAGAAAAAAATTTAGAAAAGGAAATGCAGCCCAGGTATCTTGAGCAGGCCCTCACTACCTTACGATACATGAATAGTCAGGTCCCTTATGGAATGGTGCTGTCCCGGCCAATGCTCTACGGAAGTCAAGTTTCAATGTATCAACCTAATCCCGATACATTACGCTTGAGCCACATTGATCAACAACCGCAAAAATATTACAATCACCATCAGACTCAAATACCTAAACACACTCCAATCTATGTCGAAAATGGATCTCCTCAGCGTAACTCTGGGGTAAGTCCTTACAGTGGCTACATAAAACCGAATCCTCACCCCGTATACCCTAAACGTCAACCACAAATAAACATCAAAGAACTATCCAGGGATCCACGATACAATTCCGAATCCAGTTACGGAATGAATTCGCCCGAACCAAAGACAATTTTACCGAATTCTGGAAAACCTGAGTACAATACTATGTTTAGCCCAGTTTATCATCATGAAGATATGCATAAAGAACATTTGGCCATCCGTAACTATCCTGAAAACTATTCTCACAATCATCAAAGAATTCCCGTTAATCCAAATTATCAGCATTCTGATAGTCAACATCAAGTAAAAGATAAAATACCTGATCGAAACTTATACTACACTCCAATACCAGACAAATATCACAAATATGGTTATAGATATCCCACATATGTTTCTAATAAGTTTAAAAAACCTGTTGATTACCAAGAATTAATTGTAAATAGAATAATTCCTCAAAATCAATATCGAGAATTGATCCATCTTGAAGATATGAACAGATTACGCCCTCAAAATACCTTAAATAATCTTAAAGACAGACAAGTTCCCCACTACACAATTGTCCCTCAACACCTATTACCAAATTACTTGAAGAATCGAGTTCCTAGCCAACATATTGAAACTTACCCAACTTCAATGGAAAAGAGAGAACTACAGCCACACCCCGATTCGTACCACGATAAACAATATCGGAATTCTGAAGTATATTCCGATCCAAGACACAAATCAGATATCAAGCATTTGGATTATGCTTCAGAACTTCAGCAGCAGGATCCTCAAGTATTTTCCAGTCCACGGCACAAATCAGAAATAAGACATTTGGATTATCCTAAAGAACCTCATCATCAGGATCCTCCAGAATATTCCAGTCCACGACATAAACTGCAAATGAAGCATTTGGACTCGCCTCCAGAGCAGTCTCTCCCCCAAGCCCAGCACAAAAGGTATCCCAACCAAATGAGTTCCATGCCTCCGCAATACACCAACAACGAAGATCGCCAGAAGTACTATCCACAGTACTTACGTTCTATTCCCGGAGAAGGTAGTTCCGGAAATTCACATCCTGTTGTCCAAAAGGAATATCCAGTCTCCTCTATGTATCATGTCGAGTCTGAAGATCCTCGCAAAGAATATTCGATTCCATCACGTCATCCTCAAACGCAAGATTCCGTGAAATCGGAAAATCATGGAACCGGTGACAACGACCATCAGCCATCACCTCCAAAGAAAAAGAAAAGATACAAGAAAAATAAAAATGGCCGTAGACCGTATGAGATAAAATCAGATACAAACTTGAAAGAACAATCTAATTTCAATCAGGAAGATTTTCATCGACATCAATAAGTCATTATGGTTTGCGAATGCGTTATTTGAAGGGTCTAGTCCAAAAACTCACATTCTCCGAAGTATAACTAAGATATATGGTACGGTCTGTTCATTGGCAACTTCGTCCCATTGAATTTACGATCGTCAAAAGTCGTTTATCAACGCGACGGACCCTTGAAATGTTAGTTATACTTTGGAGAATGTGAGTTTTGCAACTGGGCTCTTCAATTATTATTGTACAAATAAACTATTTCGGCAATATATTGAAATTAGAATAAGTAATATGCTTGACTAAAACACCGATCACAATATTGGAATATGTTTATAGTTTGATATGCAACACCAAACTATAAAAAAAAGGAAATGAATAATGAAATGAATTTAGCATTCTTAAATTTTGTTAATAACTTTAAACAAATCCATTTTGCTACTTATATATTTGTTTATCATATATGAAAATCAATCTAAATTATTCAATCATTTTAAATAAACATTCCTGTTGTTTTTAGTGTAACAAAAATAGTTAACTATTTAGTTCACCATTTGTGCAATCTTTCATATGTAATACATATACTTCCTTATTTACAAAAAAAATTCTCGTATAAATATGTATATGCTTAAATACTTGAAAATATCAAATAGTGATTTCCTGATTGATATTGTATATATTAAATTACTTTCACTTTCTTTTTTCTTTAAAAAAAGAAGGAAATCACATTAGAAATTAATTGCATAACAAAGGAATTTCTGGCTCATATTTGAAATTCGTCGAACTATAACATTTAAAAGTGCTGTTCTTCACTACTCAGAAATCCGATGCAAAATCGTAATTAATCTGACCAACTTAAACTATCCATAAGTAAACAAAATTAATGAACATTTTTCTTACTATTCCAAAATAGTCTTCAATCAACTACAATCCTTTCCTCTTTTAAAAAATTGTTCTATAACAATTGATCACAAAACTAATTCCAGATCAAATTACTTTTTCTTCCTTACAACTTAATTGAAACTGATTAGGCAAATCTAAACAAATGGCTATTTGCTGGACATAAATAAACATTATTTCATACCTCTTGCATCTTATGTCTTCATTTGTTGTTCATAAATAAAAAATAATGTAGCTACGGAATTAGCAGTGGACCACTTCATTACACGCAAGTTTGCAAAAGCAAAATAGCTTGAATAACTTTGATTAACTGGTAAATAACTCAAATTGAGTTTAAAATGGGATGTGAAGAAAATAAAAACTTAATCTTCATCGTCTCTCGTTTTGGTTATTTGGATTAGTTTGAATTATCGTCGCACTAGAGTTACACGAGGGCTATTGGCGACGGGCGTCGTATTTTAGAACCACAGTCAAGTGACGAGCAATCTCCTGGATAGGCGAACAACGCAACCATTAGGGCGATATCGTACGCAGCGCTAGGACTTTGAAGGATATTTAACTTGCACTCCCTTACACGGGGTATTATTCGTCGGACATTTTTGGCTGCACGGGACGTTTATAGGTCGGCAGTTATTTTGGCGATGCCCGAACCCGAACCTGGGACCTTCCGCATGCTATACGAGTGCTTAGTCGGCTGGGCTCCCCAGCCCTTTTGGTTATTTGAGATAGCTGGGTAATGGGTAATGTAATCGTTTCCGGCTGCCTATTTCTAGCCTCCGTTAGGAGCTTTAACACAGCCAATTACGTCTCGTAATTTAAAACCCTGGTCAAGTGACGAGATCGACACCTGAGCGGGCACCCAACGGAAACTTCGAGCGACATCGTACGCTGACGCCGTTGGGACTTTGGACTCCACGGATTTAACGAGCACGTCTGTCCCAGTGTACTCGGGCCCATCTGTCACGAGTTGGATTTTTTCTACTCTTTCCAGTACATATATCCGATTTATACGATGACTGGTAGTAAGTGGGATTCGAACCTGAGAAGGTTGAATCCTGAGGCTCATGCCTTAACCACTCGGCCACGGAGAGGCCGATAGCTGGGTGAACATGTAACAAACTTCATCTGACATAGCTTCGAAGTTGATTTATCAATAAAAACATTTAATTCTATTTTATAAATTATGTAGTACAGACTATATTTGAGAATGAAGTGGAAAGAGAAGTTCAGCAATTTTTATATTTTCTCTTACCTATTTTAGACAAAAGCTTATCTAAAATCAAATTATCAAAAGAAATAATTAATTTGTTTTGCCAAGTTGTAAAGTGGACAAAAACGTGGGAAAATGTCACAAACACAAACGGTTCCCCAGGCAACACGTCACTGCTTTCGTCACGCGTGTCTATTGTACCTCGGTGTTCCTTTGCTTAAAAATACTGGATTTCTACAAATTCTGTGCTTCCTGTATATTATACTAGTAAATTAGAGAATTAAAAAAATTCGATGACCATTGTAAACTCGTAGAGGGCATCAGGTTAAACCGCACCCGGTGCAGTGCGCATATTGTTAGCGTAAAGGGCTGAGATCAAACCCACTAGGCCCCCTGTGTCTGTTTTTCGAGGGCTTGTGATGTGGGTAACTTTAAGACATTGTAATGAGTAAATATGATACAGAAATATTTTAGATTTGAAGATATTTGAAAATGTTCGACTTACATATTTTTTATAAAAATAGTATTACTTTTGAAAACAATTTTAATACCAATTCCGTATGTTAAAATTTTTGACAGACAGTATACAAAATTCCTTAGACTTTTATTGGTAATTAAAAAGGCCCAAGCGTTTTAAACAACTTGTCATCAAGGAAATATAAACACCAAGAAAAACGCATTTAAAGTGTTCATTCTTTTGCATTTTTATCACACCTTTCCGCATAAAAATAGGAATAACTTTGTAAAAAAAATATGGATACACTTTTAAACTTGGTAGACTTATTTAGAAGGTTCCGAACTTTAATTTTAGCAAATAAAAACAACTTCGCAATTTTTGCCATTTTTGAAGTACTGTTCCCCTTAACTAATAAAAACGTATACAAATCATATATTTTTCTGTAATGACCAAAAAAATCAGATTAACGAGAAAAAGCGCATAATTCGAATAAAGACGTCCGAATCAATCTAGTATGTCTAGACATGACACAAAAGCTGCATTTAGCTTGTTTTTCAAAGGAAGTAATCAAAATTGTACATAAGGATGCACAATGGTAAACATTTTCGTTCTAAAATAACCACTTGGGTGACGATGTCTCGGATCGCATCGACCCAAAAAAGATCGCCATGTTGATGAATTGGAAGTAATAAACCCATCATATCCAAAACATTTTGTGGCGAGTTCTCGAAACGAATATAAAAAGGAGTTTTCCCATATTTCCACCAGAATGTATGCATCGCTTTGTAAGGTTCAGTTGAGGAATGCAGTAGAAAGGATATTATGTTTCTCATTAAGGTATGTGGAAGTTACTTAATTTTATGCATAGTAAAAATTATTATTGAATTGATGTTCTAAGATTCAATGCTTTTCCATTTAAGTAATAAATTAATTATTATATACATCTTTGTATTAATTATTATATAAACCATTCAGAAAAAGATTTCAATATTACAACCATGCATATTGGGCTCTGTATATTTTATGTATAAAAATAATATTCTTATCCGTTTCAATGAACTACTATTAAAAACAAAAACTCATAATTCTTTTTCACGTTAAACGAAGGTCTTAATCCCTCTAATGCATGGGTTTTTTTTCATCCCGAAAAAATATATATATATGTATCTTTACTACTCAGACATTATGGGAAAAATACTGAAAAAAAAATTAACTGCATTAGAATTTAAATAATTTCAATTTTTAAAAAAATTTCCGTACGACAAAAGTCAACTACAAAATTCCAATTTTGATAATAATAACTAGAAACCTACTAAATATATTTCAAAATTACCATTTTTAACTATAATTAATTTTTCAAAACAATTTATTTGTATTTATCACTAATATTATTATACTTTGAATGCTGCCAAAAACGTAAACTCACAACAGTTAATAACTTCACTCTTTAATTTTGAATACACTTTTACTAATGTCTTCTACCCATCCATGCATCCACTTTAATTTGATTCTGCTTTTTAACACTTAATTACCCTGTAGATAGTCCCCCCTGCTGATAGTCAATATTATGATTCGTGTAAAATTTTAAAAAGTTGGTTATATCAATGCAACTTATTCCAATTGATAAAATACAAGTTAAAAGTTTTATAGGTAACGAAGTCAATAAATTCAAATACAACTATTGCATTCATAAAAGTAATTTTTATGCGACCAGAGCAATTATTTAGTGTTAAGTTTCGTTTAGCCCATATACACATAGTTTATAAATTAATAACAAATACTCTCAACAATTTATATTAAAAATTATTTACTACGTGAATGATTAGCATATAGGTCATTTTTAAAGTTCCTACATCCTCATTTGGAACGTATTTTATTTTTTAATAAATTAATAAAAACGTTTGTTTCTACAAACAAGTCAGAGACAAACAAAAACCACTTTTAACATACAGAAAAGAAACTTAATCTAAAATGCATACAAATAAATAATTATGAATTAAATCATTTTATTAATAAACAGTGAAGCCAGCTATCAGTAATATATCAATTATTTTTCCTCGATTAACCCTGTAATGCAAGATTTTTTTTTATCCCGAAAAAATATATTTGTATCTTTAATACTCATACATTATGTTGAAAATACTGAAAAAAAATTAACTGCATTGGAATTTACATAATTTCAATTTTTAAAAATTTTGCATATATGGCAAAAACCAACTACAAAATTCCAATTTTGATAAGAAAGACTAGAAAACTACTGAATAAATTTTAAAATAACCCTCCTCAACAATAATAATTTTTTCAAAACAATTTATTTGTATTTATTATAGGCACTAATATTATTATACTTTGAATTCTGCCAAAGACGTAATTTCACAACAGTTAATAACTTCACTCTTTAATTTTAAACACTTTTATTACTGTCACCTATGATAGCTATTAGTAACTAAAACTTAAAAATGTAATGTAATCGAAAAAAACACAGATTTCTCGAGAGGAAGCTCTACTTTAATAGAATAAAATGGATTATGCTACTTGTTGCCATATGGCAACAGTATGCATTAGAGGGTTAACAACAACAAAAAAGCAAATTAAAATTTTAGGTACAAAGCGTTCAATTAGTTGTAGGAAGTTCAGTTTATAATGATACAAATACTTTCCCCAAAAATATTATAACACATTTAAAAATGTTTCGTATTTTAGTTTATTACTTTGGCATCACTGCTTGCTACTGCATTTGCTGGTAACGAAGAGCATTATTCTGAATATGAGCCCAGCGTAAGTAAAACATTTTGTATTTTAGCATGAAGATAGTGGACTAAGATATTCATGTTTAACCCTTTCACTACTGAAACGGCCCACGACGGCCGCTCGACTAAGGATTCGGTAAAGATATTCCTATCACATATTACGAAGAAACAAAAATCCTTCGTGGCGAAAGGGTTAACTTCTATTAAATGCTACTTTGTAGTGGAAACGGGTCGCCTTTAGGTGTGTGTCAAGGTGTATTCACCCAGAGCCTAGTAAGAGGCCTTTCTATAAAGAAACTTTTTAAAACTTACACCACTCTTAAAAGAAAGGAGTGCAATCTATTCCTGTTAGAAGAAGTGCATTTTCGACACTGGAAAGGAGTGAATATTAACTCAGACTGAGTTAAAATCACTCGTTTGGAGTGATCTTGTCGCAGATTCAACATACAAAGGATCCAAAAGTGCATTTTCGACACTGGAGAAGTGAACATTAAATCAGACTGAGCTAAAATCACTCGCTTGTTTTAAGAGTGTACACAAAGAAATTTACTGAAAACTTAATTATTGTTTTTTCGAGATATTAAATAAATATTTTATCAATTACTTTGAAACTATATCAAACTTATTGTTATTGTTTTCAATAATATTTAAATAATATTCAATAATATTTAAATAATATTCAATAATAGTAATGTTCAATAATATTTGAATAATATTTAAAAGGACTCTGTTTTAGTGCTTTAGAAAATATTAATAAACAAATTGAAACACGAATGATGTCTTAAATGTAAATGATGAAAGAAATTCAGCTCGTAAATATGTATTTAGATTTATCTCCAATCATACTCTACGTTAAAAAAATTATTATTAGATAGTTTTTTAAACCATCATAAATGAAAAATAAATAGTCGTATTAGTTTGTTAAACTATACAAGGTTTAACTTGCATGTAAATTTATTTAATTTATTTGTCATTTTTGTATGTTTCTTAAAAATAATATTATTATGTTTATTAAAATAATTTCTACTAACAGAGGGCAGCACCAAAATATAAAGAAGACATTATTCTAATATGCTTTATTGTACTACATAAAAAATATCATGCTTCTCTTCAGAGATAAAATCTAAACAAGTTTCTTATATTTAAATATTCGTCTTAATTTTAAGATTTTATGTATTTGACAATCAATGGATTTGACGTAATAAAACATTCACAACCGAATACAGTTTTTAGGTTGGCAATAAATTGGAACACGCACAACTACTTTCAGTTCATTTTGGAAACAAGATTAATGATTATGTACTCAAAATAATGATACTATATTTCCTTTAAAAATTCAATTGTCTCTCATTACTTATTTCTGTTGTGCTGACTTTATATACACAGGTTTTAATTTATTTTTCTGAACTTAAAGCATTTTCTGACATTATGGCAATACAATTTTTCTTCAAATAAAATTACATTTTAATGGTAACAAAGAGTTTAACACAGATTTATTTATTACATTTCACATTATTGTCCTAACCCATTTTCATGGCACGCTGGATCGTATCGTAAACTTTGAAAAGCCAGGAAAAAAGAAAATATACAAAAATATTTAATAGGATTAATTATGATTTATAACTATTTTAAATTGATTGATTGTTATTTGCCTAATATATATTTTTTCTACTCGTTTCCCAATATTTGTGACCGACTCACAGTGTCATATGAATGCGATCGTGCCATACTTCATTTTATGATTGTTAACCTCGTCAAATCCAGATGCTGCTTTACCTAAATCGCCTGTTTAGCATCCAGACTACAGTTAAAATTATGCTTGTGAAAGCAGTTTTAGTTAAGATTTTTTAATGAAATTTTTACACTTAGTATTAGGGTTTATTTAGGGTGATGGTTTCTAGTTTTCAAGTTTACGGAACCTTCTCAATCGTAGATTAAGACTCAATTTCATGCAAACTAAGTTATCTAATAAGTGTTTCCCATAAATAGGCTGAATACCAAGTTCCAGAAGAGAAACCAATACCCTATCACTTCAGTTACGAGGTCCAAGACAACCAAGGCAGTTCGCACCACCGTCATGAGTACAGCGACGGCGACGGAACCGTCAAAGGCAGCTACGGCTTCGTCGACGAGCGAGGAGTTCACAGACACGTCGAATACATCGCCGACCACCAAGGATACAGGGCGCATATCGTAACCAACGAGCCAGGGACCAACAGTGCAGACCCCGCCGATGTGAGCATGTTCTCGTTTGCTCAAGATATGTCTCATGGACTACAAAAGAACAGTGAAAATGACCACCACATGCCTGCTAGCTCTTATGAAGATATTAGTGAAAATGCTCACCGTATGTCTTCTGAGCCTTATGAAGAACAAAAGGACAGTGAAAAGTATCACTATTTGCCTGCTAAGCCTTATGAACTAGAAAAAGATAGGGAAAATGCTCATCGTATGTCTTCTGAGCCATATGAAGAACAAAAGGACAGTGAAAAGTATCACCATTTGCCTGCTAAGCCTTATGAACTAGAAAAAGATATGGAAAATGCTCATCGCATGTCGTCTGAGCCATATGAAGAACAAAAGGACAGTGAAAAGCATCACTATTTGTATGCTAAGCCTTATGAACTAGAAAATAATGGTGAAAATGCTCATCATATGTCTTCTGAGCCTTATGAAGTACAAACATATCGGGAACATTTCCGCCTAATGCCTGCTGAGGGTTATAAAATACAAAAAAGAGAGAGATAATGACTACCAGCACTACATCCCATCCCATACCCACATAGACCAATAAATTGATTTTTAAAAAGACTATACCCGGTCTATCCTGAATGCAAGCTTCGAAAGCATTTTCCTCCCCCATCCCGCATGTGGTTTTCTTCGAAACCGCGTGAGCTTGTTTTTTCCCCACCCTATTTAAGTTTGAACTGTCAAAGTCACAGCAGAACCTCAAACGCGAGGTTTAGAGAAACGACGTCCCCCCAAATTCCTTAAAAAACCAAGCGAGGGGGGTGGAGGGAGTGTTTTCGAAGCTTGCCTAGAAAATAGACAAGGTATAAACGGTGCAAGACGTTAGACGAGGAGTCGCGAAAGAAAATGAAATATATGCTCTCGCGAAATAATCCAGCAGAATATAATTTCGCTTCACTATATTATTATCTCAATTATATATCTTTAAATACTTTCTCGTATGTTCATTTTAAATTAGTTTCGAATAAAAAAATTATTTCTTTCATATTGCACAGGCAGAAGAGTTATTTTTTAAAGAATTAAAAAAAAAAATGTAACTATTTTCCAAGAGTTACCTTTTTAAGGATTTTTAAGATTTTTATGATAACATATTTTGATGACATTCCTTATGATAAAATGTGTCAGACATAAAAGCAAATAATTAAATTACAATAAATGCAATGAATTTAAAGATTTTTTTTATTTTTTCTAAATGTTTTTTTTTCCTTCCAAGGGTTTCTGTAATTAGTAGAAAGCTTATTTATGGTTTACGACACTGTAAAGTTTCCTTTAACCCCTCCAGTCGTCAAACCCGGCTTTTTCTGTATTTTATGCACCAGTCTTTCTTACAAGGAGAAACAAACATTACTAACATTTCAACTATTTCAGAAAAACTCGTCTTTTTACCCTCAATTTTCTCAAATAATTTCCATTTCTTTCAGAAATTATTTTCCCGTTCAATCACGAACAATTTGCAGTTTTGTAGGATCACCGGCATGCTGTCATTTTAAACGATTATTCTCTGTTATTGTAATTATTCTGCTTTGCTTTTGAGTGACCAACGGTATAACTGAGTTACGACACCTGTCTGTCGAAAATGACCGTGTTCAAACCCCAGCCAGTAACCCCTATGTAAGATTTTCACTGTTAGTAATAATAGTAAATCTTATATCCCGTTTTCCTTGGGGATATTATATTTTCTGCAGAAAATAAATAAAGAAAATTTAAATGGGAGTGGCGTCAATTCAATGGATATTTTCCCCTCTCAAACGAAGGAAATAAATACAAATTGCGCCAATTAACGAAAATATTTCAGGCATTAAAACTGCCAGTAGTATTTCCATTAATCGACGTAATCATTTTTGAGGGTGTAAAGTTGTTTTTATTTTTAGTGTAGTTCATTACTTGACAGTATGGGATAGTATTTTAAGTTTACTTATATAACAATAAATAAACATTGTAATATAATCTACAGAAAGCAGTTTAATCAAGCTCATTAAAGAAGTAAATGCCTTTAAATATATTTTTAAAGACAAATATAAACAAGTATTCAAACGAAATGTTACTGTAATTTTTAACATTGAAATTAAACAAATGCATGCATATACATATTTACATCTGGTGTCCTCTTTCGTGTAGCTTGAATTAACCCATTAATGACGATTGGCAAGAAAAATTGATAGGAGAAGAGAAACTTTCTACACTCCTTGCCAATTTCTATTTCCAATCCTTGGGTAAATAGAAATATGCTATAGAGAAGATCCTTCCACTGGTGTAAAGAGTTCTATAAATTATTTGTGAATCCATCCAGAAAACATTTTTAAAACATTAATTTCATTTAAAGTCTAACAGATTTGAATATTAGTTGAGAAAATTTGGCAATTTTATCAGAATAAAAGTGTATTTTGGTTAAATTGTATACAGATCATTTTGCATGTAAATATTACCTTACAAGCGTTTCTAACTAACGGACCAACCGAGCTTTTCCCTCTACCTTTTTACTCTTTGTTTTTCATGTTAGGTTCAGGTTAGGTCCATTTTTTTTTCAAGTTAGGTTGGCACGGAGTGTACTTAATTTTATCGAATTAAAATATAAGACAAAAGAAAACCATTTTACTGAACTATTTACGTACGGCAAATTAATTTCAACGAAAAACGAATTTGGAAAGCCTGAAGTTAAAGATTTTATTCGATAAGGAGGGTATTAATGGTATTTACAAATGGATCGTTAATTGGTTTAATTAGTATTTGATGTAACAATCAATGTTCCTTATTTCAGATCCATTATTTTTACGAAATTAAAATCTTTGTACGTTATTCTCGGGAAAATCATGGATTGTATGAGTTTTAAAACAAATATAAATTTAAATTAAAAAACGCATTATTTCCTATTTATTAAGTGGATGTCTGTTTTAAATATATTTTTATATTGTTCCTTTAGGAAAGCTTCTTATATAACTTTCATGCTTTCACAAACTTTAAACGACTCCTCTGGAAAACTACATTTTTTTACAAAAACACTATTTTGAAACAAATAAATACATATTCATAGCCCGAATTATAAAATTATTGTTTAAATAATAAATCTTAAGATAACTCTCATCTTATCGTAATGTAATTCCGCAGCTTTATCATAAAACTATTCAACATTGTGTTTCTATTTGATAACCATACTTACAATCAACAGATAACCAATAAACAAATGTGTCAAGTAACGAACTCTAATTCTAATTCTAACACTGTGACTTAGGTAAAACAAGACGTAAGTGTTTTTAAGAAAACATTTAATGAATTCTATTTATTAAATAATAAAGATGAGTTCGGAAATAGTGAACCTTCGTAATAGAACTGTCATTCATACTACGAATGCTAATGTATCACAAGAGTACATTTGCGATTGGAAGATACAGAATTTCAGTTATGCCAATCATAAAAGTAGTGAGTGTATCACAAGTCCATTTATTGTTGTGGAATCGCATAAAAATATAAAATTTTGCCTGTGCATCATTCCAAGACCAATACAAGACCAGAAATACATTGGATGTACTTTGATGCCGAAGCTTAATTTCAGTGATGTACAAATTTGTAATAGCTCAACGTACAAATTTGAAGCAAGCTTTGAAGTTTCGATTTTAGATGTTAATAATGCATCTAATAAAACCTTTAAATTTAGCAAAGGACAGTTTGAAGTTGGAAAACATTATGGAAAATATAATTTTATCAAACGACAAGAGCTAATTGACAGAAAATCTTCGCTCTTACCAATGGATACTTTAACAATACGCTTCAAAATGGCTACACCTAGTGCAAGTCTTTGTGATGCGAAGAATTACTTAATGCAAACTCATATATCTGTCAACAGACATTTATGTGTATGGAAAATCAAAGATATATTAAGTATAAAGTCATCTGAGCAAAAGGTTATGGACATGGATTTGGAACATTTCGAACAAACCTTCTTAAGCATTACCTTAACCGATGACAATAAATATAAAATTGAAATACATGCTGAGGGTGTTATAAGAAGATGTTTGATGAGATGTACAATTTCGGTAATGGATACTAACGGTAAAGTTCAATTGTTCGCCACTGATGACTTTCTTTTAGAAAACGGTAAAGAAGTGAGAAATTTTCCTCACCTTATAACAAGAAAAAATATTTTTGAAAAGAAAAGCACTTATCTAAAAAACGATGTCTTAACACTTCAATGTGAATTCGTAACATCTTTTGGAGATGAAACGAGTGTCTTAGTGAATGATATAGCGATTCCTAATACAAGAATTCCTGATAATAAAATTTTAACTGATCGTTTTAAAATTTTGGATCATTCACCCAAAGTTCATCCCAGTTTGATAAACAGTTTGTGGAATTTTTTCAAAGAAGAAAAATTTTGCGATGTAATTCTTCAAACACAAGACAAGGAATTTCCAATGCATAAAGTAGTTTTATGTGCAATGTCTCCCGTGTTCCGCGCCATGTTTGAGCGCGACATGAAAGAAAAAGAAAACGAAAAAGTATCTCTTCCAGAATTAGACACGGATACGGTGGAGCGGATGGTCATTTTTATGTACAAAAATGAAGTAAAAGACCTAGAATGGACTAGTGCCATAAACTTGTACTACGCTTCTGATTTGTACGAAATTCTTCCCTTGAAGCAAAGGTGCTCCTCTTTTATAAGTTCTAACCTCTCGAATTCCAATGTCTGTGAAGTTGTAGTACTAGCTGATATGCATCATGATGAAGGTCTGAAGATATCTGCGAGGGAATATATTTTTTGCAATGGTGGGGAGATACTTATATCAGAAACATGGAAATCCTTAGAAAAAAGCAATCCTCATGTAACTACTGATATTTTACTTTGGATGTATCTAAAAAGACTAGAACCGCAGTTGAATGTTTTTTAATAAAAAATGCAATACATTCAGTACTTCAACTTGATTACACATTTGGTAAGTCTCATTATACATATTTTTTGAAAATTTAATCTTACAATTTATTAATTTGTAAAAAGCTTAAGTCAATAATAAGAAATACCTTTAAAAAATTTATGGATAGTTTGTTTTTTAAAAAAGCGCCAATTTAAAAAAAAAAATTAAAGTATTTTTAACTGTAGGAAGCAAGCCTATCTCCCTGACATACACTCTTAAAACAAACACTCCCAATTTACCTCAGTCTGAGTGAATTTCACTCCTCCAGACTGGAAAATGCACTTCTCCTTTTGGAGTGGATCCTTTGTGTGTTAAACCTCCGACAGGATCACTCCAAACGAGTGATTTTAACTCAGTCTGAGAAAATATGCATGCCTTTAGGGTGTCGAAAATGCACTTCTCCAACTGGAGTGGAATTTCACTCTTTTGTTTTAAGAGTGTAACTAATGCAGACACAGTATTTAATTTTAAATAATTAATTATGCAACATATGTCAGTATTAATAATTCCGGTGAAAAAGCATTTACCGTAGTCAAATACGAATAATTTAACTAAAACAAATAACTTCTCAATAGATTCACTTTCAAAAAAGTATGTGTTAAGTTATCGCTTAATAAATAAAAAGTAATTGAATCCGTTAGCTAGTAAAAAAAGCTAGTCAGTAAAATCTGTAATATTCTGTGCAATTTGAACGTTTAAACTTTTAGCAAAGGCAACTAGAATAAAAGATAAAAGCAGCATAATAAAAGTTATTCCTTTTTTTTATATGTCGCGCCGTATCTGTAACTCATCTCTGTGCAGATAAATGCAACGGAAATATTTTAAATATATTCTTTTTTTTTTTTAATATTTCCTTCGAATTGTAATAGCTTTCAAATGCATTTGGTATATTAACTTTGTTCGTTAAGATATCATTCAAAACGCAAATATTGGAAAGTTCTATATACTGACCGGTGTTAATATTTAATCTATAATTTTTTGATTATATGCTATTAGTAAATTCGCAAGGGCCCGTAAATTACCCAGGAGTTGTTTACCTCATATGCCACTGTTGAAATATTACACAAAAGCCAAATATTTAACTTGTTTCCAAATTCCTGGTTTAATATAAGCATGTTGTTAATAATCAAAGAATATGAAAGTAGAACGTTATTTCATTGAATCTATTCATGTTTTTAAAAAAAAAATCTTATTGTCTCTAATATTCTTATTTTATGTTTCTTGTTTTATTTATAAGTTCACTCAACTCAATCAAATGATAGTGAAAAAGAAAATAATGAACACGATTTTATTTCGCTTTAGAACATGCATTGCGAAAAATTTACAAATTCTAATATCCATAGCGAGAATAACCCAATCCACCAAGAAGACCACTTCCCAGACCATATCCGAGACCACCATATCCCAGTCCAGCGTATCCAAGTCCAGCACCAGCATATCCAAGTCCAGCACCAGCATATCCAAGTCCAGCACCAGCATATCCAAGTCCAGCACCAGCATATCCAAGTCCAGCACCAGCATATCCGAGTCCAGCACCAGCATATCCAGCACCGGAGTATCCGAGTCCTCCGTATCCGGCACCGGGAGTGAGCAGGTATCCGACTCCGGTACCGTAGGGTACGTGGGCGGTGGAGACCATGTCGACTGCGGCGGGGCTCTGGGGCGCGGTGCCCGGCTCGTTGGTCTTGACCTTCGCCCTGAACCCGGCTCCGTCCGCGACGTACTCGACTTGTCGGTGCACTCCCCGGGCGTCTGTGAACCCGTAGCTGCCCTTCACTGCCCCTCCGTGGCCGGATTCCTCACGGTGCTGTTCGCCGTGGTGGTCCTTTATGCTGTACCCGAATGCGTAAGGTTTGGGTGCATGGTGCTAGAAAAAGAATTACAAATGACTCTAACTATTGTTTTATCATTTTATATTTTCATAAACGATGGTATTTGCTTTATTGTCTAATGTCTAATATAACTTCTGTAATCGACTACTTTATGGCGGTTAAACTGAAAAATTAATTGGAAAATTACAAGACAGCAGGAAATTAAAATAAACGCATATAATGCCAAATGTTTAAGAATGATTCTAAAAATTTATCAGCCAGAAAAAATTTCAAACCATAACCTATGTATCAAAACCGCAGAGAAACCCTTGACAAATGACATAATGATAAAAGATGGCAATGGGTCGGTCATGTGCTAATAAGTAGCTTCGACTCCAACGAACGGATCGCTTTAACTTGGTCTCCTGGAAGTAAAATTCAAAGAGGCCGACCAAGGCTGACGTTGCGACGAAACATCTTGAAGGAGAGAGACCACCTTGGTTGACCAAGCTGGGCAGTTGCCAGAGCAGCCGCACTGAAACGCAGGAACTGAGTTTCAGCAATTGCGACCTTATGCGCCAATAAGGCGTGACGAGGGTCAAAGCAAAGCAATTCTAATATTACTTTAAACTATTTTGCAATTTCTTATTTATAGTTGGCATTTTGGGTGTTGTGTACAATTATCCTCTATCGCATTTTTTGAAAGCACATATTCAAAATAGTTTTAGCTTCATTGCTTAATTGTTCAATGTTTAATTAGTGCTGTGTAAATATGGTTCCATGTATCAATAATTTAAATGGGCATAGATTATTCTTTTATTACAAAACCAATTAACAAGGGTAAACGAAAAATGCCATTACTAGAAATACTAACACAATAGGGATGATGTTCTTTACCTATTTAAGATTATTAAAATTGTTTATTTAATTTATTATTCTTGTTTGTTTTGATTAGTATAAATGAGTTCTATATTGATGGTTTGACTTGGGTTTAAAAAAAAATAGTGGAGTGATTGTATAACGAAATGTTTTTTTTTTTTAAATTCCATTAAATTTCCTAGCAAAAATCCATATTAATAAATCCAAAAAAATAATCCTACTTAGGTTACTATCACTGCTTTTTTTTATTGCTCATCAAAAATGCAATAAGAAATTGCAACTTTAGTCTTAAAACAACAACAGACTTGGTACATAAGTAGTACCATAAATACAAGTTTAGTATTATAAATACCATATATAGTATAGCATTATTATTTTACAAATATCTTGATTATGATTTATTTTTTCTTGAATAAAAAGTATACAATAAATAAGTCTCATAAAAATAGTCTAATAAATATCTTACTTCGGGGATGTAATGTGAACAGGCAGCGACAACCACTGCTGTGAAGATAAGTGCCTGTAAATATAAATGCATTATTTTTCTAGAATGATCAGAAAAAATATTATTAAAATATTTAGCTTTTAAGTGATCCACATGTTTGTTAGCAAAATTTGGCTTTAGAAAAGAATGGTAATATAAGCACGGATGGATATATAGAGAGAGATTGTATATATATGAAGACAAATTGAACCAATACTGTTTCTTCTCTAATGAAGTTTTTCAGCAATTTAAAAATTTCACAAATGTAAAGAACTTATTTGTTACATTATGCAACCCTTTTAGTTTTTACAAATTAAAATGGGTATTCTGATAAAATTTTAAATGAATATAAATTGTACTGATTAATATAAATTGTAATCTCAAAATGCATATTAGTAAAATATTTCTTCTTATAGAAAAATTTGAGCTTTCTATTAAAAAAAACTTCTTCATCACAACTTTAGTAAATAAAAATTATTCATAAAAGCTTACTACCCCAGCAAGAATAAATATTAAAATATACCTGATATATCATTTTGATTCGTTTAACTCCAATTGTTTTACACAAGTGATTATATTTTTGAGTTTGTCGCCTATTTATATGCAATATTCTTGAAAGAGAAACGTTCCCAATAACCCCAAAAATGATAACTATGTCCACGAGTGATTAGACACGCATTGAATGCAATCAAATATAGGTCCCATCTAGAAAATGACCCCGCTCACACGTTTCAAAATCCTCAAAATTTTGCACATTCTACTATCTATAAGACTCTCAGTAAACTTGCTAAGGAATGTTTATGTTTACAAATTCCATTAAATATGGTAATGGTTGAATAATCCCATTCACACTTTTATTATTTTGAAATTCTGAATATTTATTAACCATTTTAGAGTTATGGTATGGTATGGTATGGTTATTGTATGGTATGGTATGATATGGTACATATATATTCCAGCTTGTGTGCTTGTTCAGAGAACCGCTATAAGCTTTTGTCAAGTGGTACCGACACAGAAAGAATTTTTACAGTCACAAAGAAATGAATAACACATAGACAAATAATAACATTTATTGACGGTCACAAACATCCATGCCTGACCGGGATTCGAACCCGACCCCAGCAGATCTAAAGGGCTTTAGAGTTAAAAGCCTTTTATGCAAAAATTTTCTTTTTGTGTGCTTGGTTAAATGTCTATTCGAACTTTAAGAACCATTTTTTAAGTTTAGTAAACTACTCTTGGAAACTTTGAGAAAATGTTTTTGTATTTGATATCCAATAACATCAAACAAAATTTTCTATATTCACTTTTTTTTTAATTTATTTTTCTTTTAGTTTCTTTGATAGTCTTTTTTCTCATAGTTTCTTGTTCAAATAATTAATATAATATTGTAAACAAGAAACACAATTTTTTTTAATAAGCTAAGGTCATTTCTACTTCATAATTTATAAGGAACCAGGACAATATTAAAAAAAATCATATTTGAAGGTGCTAGGATGTGCTTCTAAAATTTTTTCAAAATTTGCTGCACTGATTTACCTAAAACTGATACATCACTGCAACAAATTTTGAATAATTTTTAGAAGCACATCCCAGCACCTACAAATATGCTTTTTATATTGTTCCGGTTCCTTATATATTATGAAGTATAACCTACGCTGATAATCAGAAATTCAATTAACTAGAACAGGGTTTTTTCTTTTAATTACCTTATATGAAATATAAGATAATAAACGCATTGCGATAAGGTTGAAAATCCGAAACAGAGATTTTTCTAGACGATTAGGGTACAGATCCTGAAAATGTGGTTTTGAAACATTGGTCTGCCAGTGTGTCTGAAATTCTGTCGATATTTAAACACTCTACAGTTTAAACAAAAAGAGCTGCAGACTTTAAATTTGGTACAAGAGTTCCAAGTACATGTCGAACGTCAAAATATGTTATTTTAATTACTTTCAAAAGGTACCATACATTTTTAGGTACACTGCGATCCAAAAGTTTAGACAATGACGTTTTTTAGCTGTAAAATTTAGAATTGGGATAGTAGAATTTCAAAACATCCCTATATATATTAAAAAAGTATTTTGAAATGCTATAATTGAAACATTATAGCTTGATTTGCTATAACAAAATTTATTTTCATAAAATAAAATTTTGTATGGTCCCAAAAGTTTAGACACAAATACGAGATTATGCTAATTTAAAGTACATAATGACCTAATTTCGCATTTTTATTGATGAATCAGATATTTTTTAGATGATAAATTAAAGAAAACGATATCCGGTGAACTAAACAAATTTAATAACGATATTGGTACAATTTTACACCAAAAACACAATAAAGTCACTTTTAATCTTTATTCAAATCATATTTGCTTCAAATTTACAATTTAACATTTCTAAATACGAAGCGAAAGAATACCAGCCCATCACCTTAAAGTTCTGCCACGATTCGGAGACGTATAGACGTTCATTGATCGATTTTCTTGATGAAAAGTGCAGTATTTCAAATATAAAATCACAAAATAGCAAAAGATTATTCTTTTTTGCACTTTAGTACAATGCAGAGATAGTCACCACTTCAAAAACGTAAAAAAATTCGGTTATTCCAAAGTAAATTCACTCTACACCATTACAAACTACCACCTTGATGCTAGAGTTTTTGAGGGGGAAAACCGGTGTTTTCAAAAGCATATTTTTCAATATTCGGTTAGACGAACGTGTTTAAACAGCACTAAAGAGACCGGTTAATTTGTAACCGGTTCAAAGAAACCGGTTTTTCTCAAGGAACTTCAAATTTTAGTATGAAGAAGGAACTTTCGTAACTGTGTGGAGTGAACTTGCGTTAAAATTTCCTACTTTTTTTGTCGTTTTTGAAGAGTTGACTATCTCTGCATTGTACTAAAGTGCAAAATAGAATGATGTGTCGCTATTTTGTTATTTTATATGGGAAAGATTGCACTTTTCATCAAGAAAATTGGTCAATGCATGTCTCTAAATCCACGAATTCGTTTCAAAACTTTAAAGTGATGGACTGGTATTCATTCGGTTTGTATGTAGAGATGTTAAATTGTACATTTGAAGCAAATAGGATTTGAATAAAGATTTAATATGTTTTAATTGTCTGTTTGGTGTAAAATTGAACCAATATCGTTATAAAATCTGCTTAGTTCACCGGATATCGTTTTTTTTTTAATTTATCACCTAAAAAATATCTAATTTAACAATAAAAATGCGAAATTAGGCAATTATGTACTTTAAATTAGCATAATCTCGTATTTGTGTCTAAACTTTTGAGACCATACAAAATTTTATTTTATGAAACAAAAAATTGTTATAGCAAATCGCGCAATTATGTTTCAATTATAGCATTTCAAAATACGTATTAAATATATATAGGGATGTTTTGAAATTCTACTATCCCAATTCTAAATTTTACAGCTAAAAAACGTCATTGTCTAAACTTTTGAATCGCAGTGTATAAAGTTATTGAAACTACTCTAATAGGTATATAATTACTACAATTAAGTGCTTGGATTTATTGAGTGGTACTTGAAAGCCGCGTAGGGTTACACAGAGTCGTGTACACTCTTAAAACAAAAGAGTGAAATCCACTCCAGTTGGAGAAGTGCATTTTCGACACCATAAAGGCATTCATATTTACTCAGACTGAGTTAATATCACTCGCTTGGAGTGATCCTGTCTGAGGTTTAACACACAAAGGATCCACTCCAAAAGGAGAAGTGCATTTTCCAGCCTGGAGGAGTGAAATCCACTCAGACTGAGTTAAATTAGGAGTGTTTGTTTTAAGAGTGTAGGTTTACACAATATTATAGGAAATATTATGCTATGCTACTCTCGAAATTAAATTGCGTAAAAACAGTGTTAAGTGTTTCAATTAAATTCGCTTACCGTTTCCATTTCTGCAGGTTGATTTTAAGAGTAACTATAGAAACTTAGTGTGCATGATTGAATCTATCTAGACTGCCTATTTCCCTCTTATTTTCATGATTTTGTTAAATGATTGAAATTGAAAAGTATATTTAATTATATATTTAATTGTTAACAGCAAATTAACTATTCCCTGAATGTAAAATGTTTAATAAATAATGCGCATATTTTTTAGAAACGAATAACTGTGATAACAGTGTATGTACTTTGAAAAAATATGATAGCATTCCAAAAGTAATTAAAATATTATTAGTATTAAAGTATTTAAAATGTTGAAGTTGGTAGTAACTCATAATACTAAGCCTGCACACTTTCTTTCTAGAAGGCGCAATCACTGTCATTTGTCATTTGTCAACTTATGATACTACAACTGGTAACTTATGCAACATCCTAGCAACAAATAAAAATTTAAATAATAACAATTAAAAATAAGCTTATTTTGATTAAATAATCAAGAGCACTACTGACAATAAAGCACATTTGTTCTCTCGGGGAATTCATAATCATTATTCATAAAGCGACTCCCTTGCCGCCTCGGTGGCACACTCGTTAGGATTCTAGCGTTTGGAGCTGCTGAGGTCGGGTTCGAATCCCGGTCAGGCATGGATGTTTGTGTCCGTCAATAAATGTTGTTATTTGTCTAAGTGTTTGTGTCGTCTCTTTCTTTGTGTGTCTCTTGTGACTGCATCATTTCTGGGGTTGAATACAATAGACCTAAGGTCGCAGTGTTCGGCGAACTTGCCCCCCACCAAAGAAGTCATAAGTCAAGCGACTCCCTTTTGTTCCACAGTTTCAAGCTGATTCTGTTAACTTTTTGATTTTCCCATCTAAAAATTTCTAAAAAAAACTCTTTTCAGAAATTTTTTTTGTAATCATAAGCTAGTTACTATATCAGCTGAATACATTTCAAAACATACACTTAGTGAAGAGTTGTTATCAGTCAACTTGAGAAAAATAATTCGGAGTGTAATGTATAATTAGCTGAATTTTAATATGTTTTATTTAATTTTCTGTAATATGATAATTTATTCATAATCAAGAATAGTCATTTTTAAAATCATTCCTCAGTAAATTAATGAAATCTTATTTCATTGTTATTACTTTTATTTGCAAGTAGGTTACTCTAGCCTAAGCGCATGCTTTATTTAGCATTTTATTCCAGAAACAGTTCCGAAAGACATTATAATGCCATCCATGGACAACTGGTCACGTCTGTGGGCACATTATGTACACGGATGGGATATCCATGAGTGTGACATGGATATCCCATCCGTGGAAGTACATTTCTCATCATTGTAAAACAGGATATGCTCATATTAGAAACATGAGTTCAAAAAGAAATGCGCTTTTTATCTAGTGCTACACATGACTAAGAATGACTATTTGATTAGCTTACCTAAGTTATTTCCTAGCCACAAATTTTATACACTGATCTTAATGCTTCACTAAATCTGAAGTTTAATTGACAAGAAAGTGACTTAAGTTAAAAACACTGATTTTGTTGTACAAGAGAGCTGCCAATATGAAATCAAAATGTAGACCTGCGTTGTATGGCCCACCTATTGAATTCAATGTATATCTTTTCGTTTATGTCTGCAGATGTAACTTCGATATTGGAGTAAGAATAAATCTTCAGTAAAATAAATTCAAATTTAAAAATTTAGCTGAAAATTTCATGGATATTTTACCAAATTGTTAATTATGCTATTGAGCCGATACTGTTCTTATGTTTAATAGGATATTCATAATTTTCTTAGTAACCATACAACGCATTTATACTAAAACATATTTTCATAGAAAAATTTGAATACTCTTAATAATCTCAGAGTCATCTTAAATCTTGCCAACAGCAGTTTAATTCTTATTTTGTATTTCAAAATAGTCTTAAGTTTGAAATAAAAATAGTCTTAAGTTTTAAACTGATAAAACTAATTACTTATTTTAACGAGAATCGTTAGTGTTAAAAATCGACTCAATCACTTGCTTCCGAAAGTACACTGAGACACGTACTCGTTAAATCTGGGGAGTCCAAGATTCTTTGGCACTTTAACCACAGTTGAAAAAACAATTGCCATTTTCTCAGAAATATAATAAATTAAAAATTAAATAAAATTATTTCTTAGAAAATTCGGTTTTAAATGATTAGAAAATAAATCACTGTTGGTTTTAGCATTTTTATGGGTTAAACAAATAATTGGGTAAACACATTTAAATTTTTTCATTTTAAAATATAGTACGCAATTACTGAGTAAATTAAATTTTATCTTCATTTTCATTTTGTAATAAAACAGAGAGAATTACCAGAAACTGTATCTTGGTATCTTGCAAATAACTTGAAATATTTAATTTTTATATATAATATGTTCTACTATATCAGAATAGAAAAATTCAAACAAAACACTTAACCATTTGAGTAATTTTTATTCAGTAAAAAGCATGTATTTATAGTCATGATAAGTTAGATGGACGATTTTTTCAAACAAAACAAGTATTTACAAAATGCCAGTCCATAATTCTATTTCTTTTTGTTGTTGTAGTTATTTTCGTAGTTGCTTAGTATCCGTATCTGGGATATCCCAGACCTCCGAGGAGGCCGCTGGCCAGTCCGAGGCCATATCCGCCATATCCATATCCTCCATAGGGGCCAGCATAGCCAGCTCCGTATCCGTAGTTGCCATGGGGTCCAGCAACACCGTATCCCAGTCCACCGTATCCGTATCCGTGGTGTCCATGGTGTTCACCGAGGTATCCTGCGTGGTGTCCGGCAAATCCGTGGTGGTGAATTGGGGCGTCGGAGATCATGTGGACTGCGGCCGGGTTCTGGTTGGCGGTTCCAGGTTCGTTGGTCTTGACCTGTGCCCTGAACCCGGCTCCGTCGGCGACGTACTCGACTTGTCTGTGCACTCCTCGGGCGTCGGTGAATCCGTAGCTGCCCTTCACTGCCCCACCGTGGCCGGACTCCTCGCGGTGCTGTTCACCGTGGTGGTCCTTCACGCTGTACCCGAAGGCATAAGGTTTAGCAACGTGGTGAATGGGCTCATGATGAAGCTGTTTTGAAATTAGATTAAATATTACTAAGTTATTTCAAAGAAGGTAGTTTCTTTTCAATGTTTAAAATAAATTAAATAAGAGAAGTATAACCAGCAATTAAATCTTGATTTTCAATACTTGAGCTTGTCATATTTTAAATGTCATCAGATTACAAACCATATTAGTAAAAAAATTCAGGATAAAAAAACACTTTGAAACCATGTTGTCATTAATAAGTGGAAGTATTTAAATAAACCCAGATACCTCACACATCTGCTGCCTGACCTCATATTTTGTGGAGTGTTCTAACAGTGCAAGGAGACTCCCTTTCTTGCTTACTGTTCAACATACCTCTGGAAAAGGCCATTAGATACTCTGGTTTAAACACAAGTGGTACTATATTGCAAAGAACTATCCAACTACTTGCCTTTGCCGATGATATTGACATTATTGGAAGAACAAAAAGCTCTGTTGTCAATGCTTTTGTAGCACTTGAGAGCTCGGCAAGGCAGATGGGACTTGTTATAAATGCAGACAAAACAAAGTTTTTGATTTCATCAAATAATTCTCCTGATTTGTCCCCTTTAAAGATAGGTAACTACACTTTCGAAACTGTAAAACAGTTTACCTACCTAGGAACTCTGATCTCAAGAAGCAATGATCTAAAAAGTGAAATAAATAATAGAATCTTCATGGCTAATAGAAGTTTTTATGGCCTCAGAAACCAATTTAAGTCTAAATTTATTTCTGTAAACACCAAGTTGAGCATTTATAAAACTTAAATCAGACCTATTGTCCTATATGGAAGTGAATGCTGGACCCTCAATAATTCAGTAGAAGAAAAATTGCTAATATTTGAAAGGAAATTGCTAAGGAAAATATTTGGACCTATTAAGGAGAACAATGAGTGGAGAATACTTTACAACTATGAAGTTTACAGGAAATTTGGTAAATTTGGCGGGACCGACATAGTGAGAACTATAAAAGCATCCCGAATTAGGTGGCTGGGCCATCTGTACAGATGTCCCGTGGACTTTCCCTCCAATAAAGTGACTTTTTCCAAAATTGAAGGTACAAGACGTAGGGGACGACCACCCACACGATGGTTAGACGATGTCGAAAGGGACCTCAAAATAATATGAGTCAACCGATGGAGAGCCATTGCGGCTAATAGGGCCAACTGGAGGAGGATCAGCGAGTCAGCCTTGGCCTGCAAAAGGCTGTTGAGCTTATGAAGAAGAAGAAGAAGAAGTTCTAACAGTGCATTGGTGCTCTTTTTGTTCTTGTGGTAAAATGAGCAATCTGCCTCTTCTTTGGTCGGAAGTTAAGCTTCAAGGTACATAAAGACGTCGACTTTTTCAATGGCTTTTAAAGTAATGGAAATATTTCCGTGCCAATTGTTGTTGATTTTTTTCAGTTTTGATTTAGATTGATTGATTTATACCCCCAATATTAACTGATGAAAAGTTTACATAAAATACAAAGGTTGGTAAAAAGTTTGTTAATGAATGCTCAAAATAATAATAATAAAAAAAAATGAAGCTTTGTATGTGTTTATGTGTATGTTTCATATAAACTCTTAAACTAAACATCTATGTTTGACTCGCAACTTGGTACAAATGTGAAGTTCGCACTTAAGTTACGATTTTTGAGCTTTTGGAGCTCAAACTGATCTATTATTAGAGAAAAGTTTCTAAAAAAACCTTAACCACTTTCGCTCAAATCCGATAATTTTATTCTTTCGCGTTGTCATTCAGCGGAAAAAAAATTAAATAAAGGAAAGAAAGAAATAAAATTGAAAATCCTAAGTATTCTGTTGCCATTTCCTTTAGAAACTAAATTAATTATTTGAAAAATAATTGACATGTTTCAAGTTACGTAATTCAGTCCAGTTTTTAATCTAGGATATTATTGAGATTTTAGGGGATGATTTCTTCATTGATGGTTCTGTTGACTTCTGCATATTTAAGCTATTTCTATGATTTTATAAATATGAAGGTATATCAAGGCCATCGCACTAGAGCTGCATATAAGGTTTTTAATTCTTCATTTTTTTGCCAAATACGTTGTCGAACTCGCAAAATTACTACCTTCAAACGCGCCAAAACAGCAAAAGTTTGTTTTCAAATAGTTTATATTTTATTTTATATATTTATTTTAAATATATATATTTATTTATACTTTATAGTAATCGGGAAAAATAGCATAATTTTATTATCCTATAACGGATTGAATGGCAATCTTGTATCAATTTGACTTTTCTTCGTCTGTGCGAAGGACGGGTGATTATTTGCTAGTTTAATAATAAAATAACGCTACATTTTGAACTTCTTCCGGAATGTCTAATAAAAATTACTCCAACACTTAAGTCACAACTTAGAACTGCTTTACTGTACTTTTTCCCAAAGTTTAATTAAATTGATGCTTTGCTTCAGATAGAAATACTTGTTATATTAAAAACTAGAAAGCTCTTCAAGACGACTTTAAAAATTTATAAGAACATTTTTATTTATCAAGTTTCAAACCATCATTTCAAAAAATTGTCCCTTTAAGTGCACAAATAATTATTGTAAGTTATTTGTTCGAATTATTTTTTTAATATTATTAAGTATTTCACATAATCTAAAAAATATAACAAAGAACACTACAAAATAATAACTTACCAAAGGTGGATTTGCTACCACAGCACCCAAAACAATGATGAGCAACAAAGCCTGTGAATGATCAATGACTTAATTTTTGCTGGCGATAAAACACTGTTGTATTTTATAACACTCATTAAAATTTTCTAGGTCTAGGGTTTGCCATTTCTCTAACACCAAAGACAAATCTTGTTATTTAACTTGTAAAGTTTAAATAATTCGTGCTCAAGGAAGGCCATGAAAAACAAGATAAAAACATTTCTTAAATTTTAATATAACTATTTTCACAATAAATTATCTAAACTACCTATTAATTATTTTTACTTTCTCATCGGTTGACCTAAAAAAACGAGGGTTCAATAAATTAATAAATCTAACTATGTTTAATTGTTCCAGGCATGGTAAAAAAATATTGATAAAGTGCATATTTATTAAAATAAAACTAGTCAAGTTGATGAGGATATCTTAAGAACTAGAAATTTGCGTACGCGTAACTAATAAAAACTAATTCTTTGTGAAACTTAGCGGATGTTCTAAATGTAAAAGGCGTAATCTTATATTTGACGTACATACATACATTTAGAAGTAAACATTAAAATTTCAAAATACGAAAATAAAAGATTGGGCTCACAGGAAATATTTTGAAGTTGCATTTATGTAATAAATAAAAAATAATAGATCTAGAAAAATATTAGTAAATTTTTTAGTTTGGAATTGGATCGTTTTTAACATTATTAATTAAAGTAATAAAATAAAGTTTATTACCTGGGACAACATGATCTATTCGACGCTTTGACAAATGTGACTGTGTCCATTCTTAATCACTGTTTTATACTTCATTTACAGAAAAGTATTTGGGGAAAGTTGAGATTAATATTGCTATTCTCCAGTCTTCCGTATAAATTTCCGTTTTCGAAATTGGACCGCTTGGTGACTTCGTATTCTAAGATGCTATGTTATTGTGTTAAGGACAAGGTCAAATGGTTTGGATATTTATTGTCGCCAGAAAGTATTACCTGTCTTTAAATCTGCTTTAATGCGAAATGTGGGTGAAATTTTGCATGTGTAATATGCTTGTGAAATGAAATACTATGCTTACAATGTTTTCGTAGTTATTCGTTAATTAAAGATATCTTAAAAACTTAAATAATAAAATACAAAACTTGTCTTAAAAATTCCTTAACAATCAATAGCATTGATCAAATATGTTTCTTTTTCTGAACAAGGATACAGTTGTGTGACCAAACTATTATATACCAATAGAATTTTATTTATTTTAACATGAGAAAGTCCCATCTCTAATTATTTATCAGAAAAGGAAATTTTAAAAAATCAATTCATGAATTTTTGGCAGATGCGGATGACACAATCTTTGAAAAGGTAACTAAGTTTTTCAAATATGTTGAATATTTTTTTGAAAAAAAAAAGCTTATACAACAAAGATGAATTATCAAATTAAGTTAGCGTAGATTTAAAACTTACTCCCTGATAAAGTTCTATTGGTATATAATAGTTTGGTCACACAACTGTCCATGCTATACCATAGCCTTTCTAACAATGCCACTCCAAAGTCGCCTTTCTCTGGTCTTCGCTTTCCAGTTCTTAATTTTCATGACCTTTAGATCTCTTTCCACTTCATCTATCCATCTTTTTCTAGGTCTTAATATTCTTCTCTCTCCCTGACATTGCCCTTTGAAAATTGTCTTTGTGCCTCTGCTATCGTCCATTCTTTCCATATGTCCCAGCCATTGAATTTTCTCAGTTTTTATTATGTTAATAATGTCTTTCTCTGCAAATAGTTTAGCCACTTCAAAATTGCATCGCCTTCTCCAAACATCACCGTCTTTGATAGGTCCAAATGTGGCTCTTAAAATTTTTCGCTCCCAAGTTATTAACATCTTCTCTTGCTTTTTCGTGTACATTTCGCTGATTCAAAAATATTTTTACATTTATACTATAGGATTATAATATTTTTATATACACAATTTCGCAAAGTAGCAATGTATTTAATTATTCAATGATATACAAATAAAAAAGTGAATCATATGTTGTTATTATTAATCATGTGTTATTAGTATTGTTATTCGTAAATTTAAGATATCTTAAAAATTAGAAAATGCAATAATATTGTCTTAAATACTCATTAAAAATTAATAACATTCAATACAAATAATTTTTTCGAACTTTTGAAGGATTCAGATATTTAACCAAACTGTTCATTAAAAATACAATTTTATTCCTTTTTATCAAACATGAAAATGTCATCTCTAATAAATTACCAGAAATAGAAATTTAACAAAAAATATAACCTTGCATATTCTTAAAATTTAAGAATATGCAAGTGATATAATCTTAAAGAATCCGTTGATATTATGCAAATATTTTTCTCAAATAATGAAAGGCGTAGATGAATTACCAAATTAAGTTCACGTAAATTTAGTTTTTTTTAAATAATTTTATTTTTATGTTATTATAATTTCTTTAAATGTCTTGTAACTGCCAAGTAACTACGAGATATTTCATTATCGTATATAACTATTCTTATAAATTTTTCTTAAATAAATTGAAACAATAGAATTGAAAAAATAATAATTATTATAAGATTTAAGATAAAAATAATTAAGATTTTTAATAAACATTTGAAATTATATCCAAAAAAAATTTTTTTTTGCATGTGTTAGAAACTGTGTACTTGGATAAATAACAAATATTTACATAGCCTTGATTGTCTAGTTTTTAGCTTCCACACTAGGTTTATAGCGTAAAAAGTAGAAGGTTTTATCGTTCAGTCCGTCTGTCCGTCCGTCACCCACTTTCACACAACGAACCACATGTCGCACAAACAAATAGAATACGTCATTTAAAGCAAAAAATCGGGCTAGGTTACTTCCCAAATTTCACTAAAAAAATTTAATTAGAATTCTATTTGAAATTTAAATAACTAAAAATTTAAACTACATTGTAACGACATGCAAATTCTATTTTCATTCAATATTTTCCCTGTTACCATTTCGTCAAACGTACGAGAAACTTTATTTAAAACAAAAATAAAACCTTTAAAAGAATATTTATTTCTGTGATATAATTCGGTTTGGATTGTTGTAATATCACAATAGATTTGATGATTCATAATTCTTTAATGGTTCATTATCTATGTATAGATGAATATAATTCTAATTTTGCGTAAAAAATATGCATGTTTCGCTTTTATTTTTAAAGCATCAGTTTTACTAATTATATATTTTTCGAACTGTAAATTAAATTGTGGCGACAAAAAGATATTTATTAAAAAAATTACATCATTATTCTACGAATTTCAAACACATTTAGCAAACGATAATGAGTAATTTTTTATATGCGAAAGAATATTAATGAAAATAGAGAAATTTTGGTGTTTGAAGTTTTGAATTAGAAGTCCATGTTAGGCAAATTTCTTTGTGAGGTGCATTAATAGTGTGTTTCCTGTGAGTAAAAATATTGTGTGGAAGCTGTTTAAGTGACAAATTCTGTAACAAACCCTACTTTTTATTCCAAGACGGTTTTCCTCTCTTTTGAATGATTTCCATAAGGAAATGAGTAAGTGACATAGAAGTACAGGTTGAGTAATGGACAATTGAACAGTTATGTCCGATTTTCGAAGGGAAGTTGAAAAGAATAGGTACAATTGGGGACTGGGATATGAAGGACTTCATTGAACTCCTTGTGGGTTAGGGTAGGTTACAATATGAGTTTGACCAGACACGCTCTCTAGAAATAGGGAAATACTGTGAATGTGTTAAGAGGGAGATATTCATGGGTTGAGAAGAAAGACTGTTTCTAGGAATCCAAAGGAATAGAACTTAGAATAGAAAAGAATAGTATGTAACTTTTTTTAAAATGAAACATGCATAGTTTCAGAGGAAAAGAAAAATTTCAAGAACTTAAATTGCAATAACTTAATTTTTCAATATGGTTTTTCCCTTTTTTTAGTAAAAATTTACGGTGAATTAAAAGCGAAAGAAACGTTAACGAAAATGTACCGATTTCTTGTGAACATCAAAATAATAATTCATGTGTTATTTAAGTAATGCATAAAGTAGTGTTTTTGTAATATTGTATTTTTCCAAAATGTCAAGGCAACAAAAAAGCATTACCACATACTTATTAACTCTTTATACAGATTGAAATGATTGATATATTTTACTTTTTCATTCATTGGTTCCGATAAGTTATTAGAAATTGCAAAAACAAAATGTTAAAAGTATTATGTTCGATTTGCATGCGCTAATGAAAAAGTCAATATTAAAGTTGCAACAACATTTATTTTTTTCAAACAAAACAAGTATTTGCAAAATGCCAGTCCGTAAATTCATTTCGTTTTTTAGTATCCGTATCTGGGATATCCCAGACCTCCGAGAAGACCACTGGCCAGTCCAAGGCCATATCCGCCATATCCATATCCTCCATAGGGGCCAGCATAGCCAGCACCGTATCCGTAATTGCCATAGGGACCAGCAACGCCGTATCCCAGTCCTCCGTATCCGTATACTTGGTGGCCATGGTGTTCACCGAGGTATCCGGCGTGGTGTCCGGCAAATCCGTGGTGGTGGATTGGTGCGTCGGAGATCATGTGGACTGCGGCCGGGTTCTGGTTGGCGGTTCCAGGTTCGTTGGTCTTGACCTGTGCCCTGAATCCGGCTCCGTCGGCGACGTACTCTACTTGTCTGTGCACTCCTCGGGCGTCGGTGAATCCGTAGCTGCCTTTCACTGCGCCTCCGTGGCCGGACTCCTCGCGGTGCTGTTCACCGTGGTGGTCCTTCACGCTGTACCCGAAGGCGTAAGGCTTGGCAACATGGTGAATAGGCTCATGATGGAGCTGTAATAAAATTAGTTGGTAACTAAAGGCTATGTAAACTAAGGGGTTTCTTTTCAACTTGGTTTTAAAATAATTAAATAGCAAAAAATATCAGCAATCTGTAATTTATTAGTTAGCATTCTAAATGTTCTCAATATGGATGTACATGGTGGCAATTCAAAATAAAATTTTATTTTATATTATTTTAATATTCTGTATTTTAAGTTAAATGATTTTTTTTCCAAATAATTTTGTCAATCTAATTTTAATTATACTTAAACTGTTAAGAGTTTATAGAATAATTATTTTTGTACTAAAATAGGCATTTTTGTACTAATAGGCAAAAGTCGGAAACATTATTTAGAAAATTTAAAAATAATTACTAAATTACTTTTTTAAGCTGAACTAATTATTTAAACAATTAATTTGATGTTCATATCTCAAATTTTAATTTTGTGTTTTCTTTCATCTTGCATCCTTTAATAGGATTAAAAACTATTAAAGGTAAAATTAACAAACAATTATTTTTTGTTATTTTAAATAAGGCAATTGTTTAAATAATTGTAAAGTTTCTTATATAATTTAAAGAAAAACAAATATAGAATAAAAATAAATCTTACCAAAGGTGGATTTGCTACCACAGCGCCCAAAATAACGACAAACAAAAAAGCCTATAAGTAAAAAAATCAATTAAAATCTGTTATACTAAAATTCAATTAAAATCTACTCAAATAATTAGTTATTAACAGCAATGTGGATAAAATAAACATACAAATATACAAGTTTAATAGTTTTGAAACATGTTTTTTAATGTAAGTATAAATATATCAAGATATATTTAATACCTGCAAATTTCAATAAATTGTTTTTAAAAATTAAATTGTTGTTATGACGAGCATTTTGCTTAGTAATTAAATACTTCAAAATTACACAAGCAAAATAATTGTATAATATTAAACTAAATATACTTTTCTAAATAGTGTTATACTCTTTCAGCATAGGATTGTAAGGAAGCACTTATGCAAAATACAAAAATTCGCTTTCTTTTAATAAAGGCTTCGATTTTTTTTAAGTTTTGATCATCCGTGCAAAGGAAATTCCGAAAAAAGATATGCATATAAGTTTGTACCTAAATTATATTTTACAAAATATCAAGTTAAATGCTGGTAGCTAAATAATTTCTTCTGCTGTATCATTTGATGAAATAAATAAAGCTAATGTTACACAAAGTTTTATATTTTTATTAATTTTTGTTCTAATACTCAGAGAAAACAAGCGGGCAATTTTTTTCGTGGTTTAGAACCATGGTAAATTAAGTAGGAAAATGTTTTTTTTTAACTAAAATGTTTACAAGACCACTGCTTAATTATTCAATCGCTGTGACTAGTTTAACACACAACGAATGTTAAAAAAATTGCCAAATGGTAAAATTTTTATTTTTTATTTGAAATTTTCAAGTGGATTCAAAAGAATTAAGTTTTCAATTAAACTTTTCAATTTCAAAATACACACACGGGGACTAGTTTTTAAACTTGGATTCGACAAACAAAATCCAAAGTGGTGTCCAATTTAATTAAAATGAAAGTTATTTAAGTAACAAAAAAACAATAGATTCATAAAATTAAATTATGTAATAAAATAGTTGCAATTTATTTGTAAAAATCTTAAGGGGGTTCAGTATGTTGTATATCGGTAATGTTAAATTGGCCAATTTCAATGTACCTTTTCACAATAACTACTGATCAGATCATCTTAAAAATTTCTGTGTGTATTATACGAACCTTATATATTAATCTGAGGTTAAAAGTTTTTTTTTTAAATAACTGTTAGATTTTTTTTTATAAAATAACTTCTAACGCAAAAAATCATAAAATTTCTCACTTTTTTGCCCCATAACATTTTTTTCACTTTAGTTTTATTAAAATTCATAACCTCAGATTAATCTGTACTATGTATTACATCATATAAAAAAAGTTAGCGAGAAAACATGGCATAGTTTTTTAGAAAAGGTACATCGAAGTTCAAAAAATCAAGTTCTGAGAAAAACGCGTTTAAAGTTTTTATTATTAACCCATTTCCTTACGAAGCCATGACATTAAAATGGCTTTTAATGTCAAAAATAGTTTTCCAATCGTCTTGATACTTGGAGACATTATTAATAAAGGTTGTAATAGTATTTTAAGCTAATAATTTTTGTTTTGATTTTTTCACCGATTTGAGGGTATTGAACCCCCTTAAACTATTGGCAGAATCTAAACACAATCAATGAAGTTTAATAAAAAGTTCTTACCTGTGATAACATGATTGATTCGACACTATGACAATTGTGACCATGTCCACCCTTCAATCACTTTATATACTTCATAACTGACACCAGATTTAGAGAAAGTAAAGATTATAACGCTACGCACCAATGAATGTGAATACCATGATAAATCTTCCGTATCAACTATTTATTTTCGAAATTGGACCGTTTGGCGACATTGTATTCTTAGATGCAATGCTATTGTGTTAAGGACAAGGTCGATTAGGTTTGATGTTTTCTTTCGCCGAAAGCTTTAACTCTCTGTGTAAATCTGGCTTAATGCAAATTGGCGGCGGATATATTTGTGACATTTCGATGATATAATACTGTTTCAAAATCAAATTCGCTTTCATAATTTTTCAACGCTTATTGGCTTTTTGAGAATTAAAATTTAAAATATCTTAATAATAGCATAACTTGCACTTAATTCTTAAAATGTAAAGTTATTAGAAAGATTATTAGTTGAGAAAAGTTTTAATTCTTGTTAATCAAAGAGTAGCTTTAAAAACACTTTTTCGATTAATAATTACCATTGAAAGGACATCTTGTAGTCAATATAATCCAGCATCTGTTTTAAATGAAATTTCTTTAATGCCATTTCTTGTGATTCTGCATGACTAGTATACATCATAAATTATAAAGCTTAAATATAAACATTACAGGTCTAATAGCTTTTACCGAGACCGCTTAGTAAGAATTGCTCGCAAATAGGCCTACAGCATTTTCGTTTTCAAAGTTACAAATTTAATCAAGATGTTAAGAATTACAGTGTTTACCCAATGTGCAACTTCTCTTTACGGACAGTACATATTTAATATATTTACAATTTGCGATACTTAATTGAGTTAATAGGATATTTTTTCGGTACCGTAAATTGGGGCAACTATGAACCATAAGCGTAAATTTGGCCTGAGCTTTGAAAAACTATTTGTTCAATAGGGGTTTCTCTTCATATTTCATTTATCTTTAATTGTATTTAAATTGGTTTACCGTTTTTCGAAAGTTTGAAAAAGTGGCAACAATTTCATCAAGATTTTTTAGTTTTTGCACCAAAAATATCGTCTATTTAGTTCTGCGAGTATTACACAACGAAAAAATTACTTCTTCAAACTTTAGAACTTTGGATTAAAAATATATTGAAAATTCCTTAAACAAATACTCTAAAGGACAGCTTGGGGTAATTATTTGACAAAAATCAAACATTTCTCCTATCTAACCATAAAAGGGTTGGAATCGATTGAATTTTTTCAGAGGACCTTCCTATTAAGTAATTTTAGGTGATCTAATTAATTCTAGATTTTAATTCTGAACTTCCTTTAGTCGGTGGTGCTACGATTGACTCCCTATTCCATATTGTGTCGGTTAATTAATAGACAGTCATTCTAACTTTAGTTTGGTATTCTTCAAATCCATCCGGACTACTCCTACTAAACAATTATTCCTGTAGGGCACTGATTCACAAATTCAGGCTTGGGAAAGATTTTTTTCATTTAGCATTTTTGTTGCCACTCATACTCCTAAAACATAACCAGAAATATTCCCATTCCTACAATTAGTAGCATTAATTTTTCATTTTAAGTAATTAAATATCCTGAATTTTTTTTAAAAGGTGTCTTATTAATTATCACATACGAGGAGTTATTATTAGTGTCGGTTAATTAATAGACAGTCATTCTAACCTTAGTTTAGTATTCTTCAAATCCATCCGGACTACTCCTACCAAACAAATACTATCTTCAACATGATTTTAGAGGGTTTTTCGTCATTAAAAATGATGACATCGGTAAATATCATGTCAGTAACACATTTTTGGTTAATGTCTAAAGAAAGTTTTCTACCACAAGCAATGATTAAACGTCATGAACAGAAGATAATTTTTAGATACACGATACTCTTTCGAGGTTAGGAAGATTATAAAAATTATTGATTGAGTAGTTGAATACTAATTTAGGTTAAATTATCATTTGACCATTCAATAGAAGATCAAAAGTCAGATTAGCCAAGTTCTACATTTTGCGAAAATAACACTCAAATTTTTGGAACGACTAGTAACAGTTATTCAGCTAAAAGTGTTGCTCCTTCTATATTACAAAATGTATTCTAAAACATATTTTTATTAATATAACAAGTGTTTCAAAATTACTTAATAAATCATAATCTTGAAAGATTATTTTAAAGATAAATCTTTAATAAACTTCTGAATCGGATGCAAACCTGAGTACTATTTGATCTTCCGGCAAGTTCTGCTATTTTTGGTAATAAAAAATATAAAAATCAAACATAGAAGCATAATAAGTGTCAAATAGGACTTACGAATGAAGATAAGTTCTATTAATCCTAGTGCGATATTTTTTCACAGGCAAACAGCAACAAGTTTCTGCTAAAGACTATAAAAGCAAATTTTTTAGGGTGATAATTTTTTTGCTGAGTTAGTACTAATTTTTTATTTGTCCCATTGGCAATAAATAAAACTAATTTGTTAGCATTTTATTATTTCTTCTTTATGATAAGCATATCATACAAACAAATATCTAACCACTAAATATGAAGTTTTCTCAGGAATTTAATTCAAAAACGTTTGACAGCTTTCAAAATAGCAATTGTTATACATTTATTAAAATATAAGAGTTGGTGGGTACGCCAAAATTTCTCAAATAGTCAAGTAGTACGCATATGAAAAATGGTAGGGAACTCCTGGTTCAGATTATTATTTTTAAGAAAGGAAAAGGGCATTTTTGTTTTAGGTGATTATTTTAGCGATAAGGAATTAAAAATTTAATAAACATTATTCTTGCTCAATATTAAATATAATACTAAAGCCATTTAAAGACGTTTGTTTGTTGGGATTTGGTAGCAAGAGTTAATTAAAAAGACAGTTTGAAAATTGCAAAACATTTATTTTTTCAAACAAAACAAGTATTTACAAAATGCCAGTCCGTAATTCGTTTTCTTTTCGTTGATGTTGTTTAGTATCCATATCTGGGATATCCCAGACCTCCAAGGAGACCGCTGGCCAGTCCGAGGCCATATCCGCCATATCCATATCCTCCATAGGGGCCAGCATAGCCAGCGCCGTATCCGTAGTTGCCATAGGGACCAGCAACGCCGTATCCCAGTCCTCCGTATCCGTATCCGTGGTGGCCATGGTGTTCACCGAGGTATCCGGCGTGGTGTCCGGCAAATCCGTGGTGGTGGATTGGTGCGTCGGAAATCATGTGGACTGCGGCCGGGTTCTGGTTGGCGGTTCCAGGTTCGTTGGTCTTGACCTGTGCCCTGAAACCGGCTCCGTCGGCGACGTACTCCACTTGTCTGTGCACTCCTCGGGCGTCGGTGAATCCGTAGCTGCCCTTCACTGCCCCACCGTGGCCGGACTCCTCGCGGTGCTGCTCGCCGTGGTGGTCCTTTACGCTGTACCCGAAGGCGTAAGGCTTAGCAACATGGTGAATAGGTTCATGGTGGAGCTGCAATGAAAAGTAAGTTAAAAAATCTTGTGTTGTTTGGGTAACATTCATATATGCTAAGAGTAGAGTCTTGGTAAATATGTAAACGACTTTGACGCACGTTGAAAAAAAGTAATTATGAAACAAAATTATTGAAACAAAGTTTACCAAGATATTATTGACTACTTTTTCAACAGATGGCCAGATTTTAAAGATAGGCATATATGTGATTAGAACTGCTCATGTTGACCAATACCAATGGAAGTACAGTCTTTGCTTATAATCATTTTGATAGGTAACGTACAATTGGCTTAATCTTCATTTTACACTTGGCTTTGTGAAATTATTCTTTAATCACATCGATAAAAAGTCATCTGTTGTCATTTTTGGTGTAAAACTAGTTTTTGTTAAAAGTTTATACTACGATTAAATGCATAAAATCTACAAAATACAATACAAATTGCAAAACATACATACCAGAGGTGGGTTAGCTACTGCAACACCCAAGACAATGGCAAGAAATATAACCTAAAAAGAATTTAAAATTCATTTTGAATATATTTCTAACTAATTTTTATTAGTATTTATTTTGATTTAAACACATGTTTATCTTTATCAGAAAACAAAAAGAGAACAAACGTAATAAGATTACCAATGAAAGTAATACATGTACTAAATTTAGTTCGTCATCAAACTAGATATTTAACTAATTAACGACTTTCTGCATGAAAATGTGCCATACGAAAATAAATTTCCAGCTTAAATTCGCAGTTAAGTTAAATCTAAATTAACAAATATACAAGACAGATGAATAAAATAGTACTCGGTACTAAAATATTTATGTAAGACGCAAATTACGTTAAACGAAAAATGAAGTTTAAAAAGTTAACGTTTTATTCGGTTAGGAAGTTAGCGGTATTCACAATTTACTAATTGATGTATTAACATTAAGAAAAGCATATGCTTCAATTGTCCTTTTAAATAAATTAAACTCTTTACAAGCACAAATGGTTTAGACAAAAATTAATAATATAATGCAGAAAAAACACTTGTTTGTTTGAATGTTCTAAAATAATAATAACTAAAGTTATAGATTAAAAACATTTTAAGAATAGGCATTTATAAGAGCAGTTTTCAAAAAAAAAATCACATGCTTTTTAACACACGAGAATGTTGAATTGATTTTGTTAAAAAGTTTTTAAATGTAAGCTTTATTGATATCTAAGAGATAACCACTACAATCTTGTATCTTAAAAATATGACTGCGAAAAACATAACCAAAGTGTTTCTTACCTGAGAAATCATGATTGATTTGATAGTGACAGAAAAGTCTGTGACAACTGTGATCTTACTAATTTTTCTTGCACCTTATATACTTCAAGTCCTGCATTACGTTTAAGATTAAAGGCTACGCGCGGATGATTGAGAATACCATGACAAGTCTTCCATGTCGGATTTTTTTGCGAAAGTGAACCGTTTCTTGATACTTTATTTTAAGATTCTTTGTCATTTTGTGTCGAGTCAAGGTCAATTGGATCGGAAACTCATTGTCGCAGAAAAAAACTAATTCTTATTGAAAGTAATTGGGTCCAGTTTTGAAACGAATAAATCGCGATTGGAATTTCGTTATGTAACTGGGAAAATGTTAAGGTCAGTTTGCTGTTATTGAAATTAGAATATTGAATCAGTGTTTTTTTTAGATCGAACTTAATTATGTAGACATTGAAATGTCTGAAGGGGAAAGATTCTTTTAAAAGTTATTTTAGAGCGTTTGAAGCGATTAGCAAAAAATGTATATTGCATTAAAATATGTTAATGTAAACAATGTTCTAATTGAAATTAAATACTAAGAAGTATATTTGTTAAAAATATTCTGTACAGTATAAAAAATATTTCGTAGTACAATCTTTGTTTTACTCATTCAAAAAAGTTGTATTAATTATATTAGAAGACAGTTGCTAGCATTACTTTGCCAGCAATCGTGTTTATCATATATCTTGAAGAACTGTAACAACACGATGAAAGAATGAATAAATAGTGTATTTTATTTTGATGAGTATAAATATAGTTCATAGTTGCATATAATCCTTTCAAAATATATAAATGTGGTTCATAATTATTTATAATCATGTTAAATGTCCTTAGCTCTAACTAGGAATCAAGAATTAAAGTCTAAAAATTGCTATTAACTTTGGCGTTTTCAGACCATTTTTAAAAACTGTGAAACATAAAAAAAAATTTCGTCAGTTTTGACTTGTGTCTTTATCGTAGGTCAACTTGTTATAGTTGCTTATGAATTTGTTTGTAGTTATTTTTTAAAATTCCTTAAAATTTATGCTGCGCCCCAGTGTATTAATAACAATTGGTAAGGAATTTATTTAATTTTTAAGGAAATTTGCTTTGCGAAAATCTTCTGAAGTTAATCAAAATAAATAAAAATATCTAACAAAAAAATAACATTTATGTAGGACTTATTTACACAAAATCACATTTTTAAACTTAAAATTAACGTTTCTATTCAGTAAGGAAGCAGTTAATGGATTCACAAATTGGTCGTTAATGAGTTAATATTAGGACCTCTTAGTATTGTTGTCTTGCAAAAGTTCAAAAAGTGCAAAATTAGTCTTTATGTTTCTGTATAACGTCATTGACATACATTATTGACAATATTATTTTATTCGTGTTAACTGTTAACTCAATCTGGTTAATTTAGTAACTCACTATGCTACTATTTCGATATTGTTTAAAATAATTTAAAGTGGTTCCGCAGGTCTTAATGACTTCCGAACAATTAAACTACATAAAATTTCTCTCTTTTGCTCATTTTGGCAACTTTGGGTTGTTGTCTAAATATCTGGCAAAAAAATTGATATCGACATAAATTCAAGTAAAAATCCAAATTTTTAGCAGTTAATAACAATTTTTCATCTTTCGCTTATTTAGAGTAAATTGAAAACATATTAAGCGAGAAAATTTTGGTTTCCCCAACTAACCCATTCTACAGCTCTGCAAAACAATGAATTCATACATTCTCTGTATCATGATGAAGAATAGCATTTACTAACTAAAAATTAAAAAGCCGATAATTTTAAGTTAATAATTTAGTGATTGCGAAATAAGGTATTTCCTATTTATAACATAACTGAACCTGAACTACTTATTACACTCATCTCATTTTGTATTCCGACGACGCACTGGTAGCATTGTTATGCCTCATTAACTGTCACTGGTGTATTGGCTAAACCTATTCGGTCACTTGCAAATATAAGTCAACTGTGTCTAATCGTTATTATCGGTTTGTAAAGACAAAAAAAGTGTTGTAAGATTGTGTATAGGAAATTAGTAAACATTTTATTAGTAAAACATTTTTAACAACTGGGTTATAATTTTGTACTTAAATGTTTAAGTAACGGAAAGTCCGAATATGAACCGATCTAAATTGATTGAGATTAATGGAATTGTACTTTACTGATCACATCGTATTTTCCACGACATTCAAATTATTTAAATTTTTGGCATCATATTATTTTAAGGTTTTAGGGGATACTGGGGTTATTTTTCCCATGGGGTAAGTTTTCCACCAGGCCTTATACACGAAATGAGCAGATATGAGGCGCCAAATGGCTGCTTGGTTGATGAAGCTACCCGTTTCATGTCACCCACAAGAATTTTTGCTCATTTGGTGTTGTAATATTGTCGTTAGAGCAGTTTGTGATATTTTTGCAGATTTGAGTGAATTTTCGTGATTCCCTTCAAACCTAAATCAAACGTACTTTTATAAACTAACAGTTTTATAACTGGGTACACAAAATATATCTAATCTCTCTACGCAACTGTACATTCGCTTTTAAAATAATTTAAAATTTCACTCTTCAAGGCCTTTTTAAAGTCAAAATATGACGACGGGGCCTGTTTTTCCAAAATTTCACTTCGAATGATTTCCAACAATGCCTTGTAAAAAAGCGATCTCAAACTAAATTTATCTTAATATTCTAAAAATCAGATTCTTTTTTATCGTATGAACAAGTACTGAAAAAAAGTTTTGCTCTAGGGGAAGGTGGGTTACCTTGGACCTATTTTCACTTTTCAATTTTTATTTTCTTAATTACTTGCAAAAAGTGAATAAAAATATTTTTACTGAATACTTTATGTTGTTATATACAACATATATTTATTTCAACAGGTTATTTAAATGATTTCAACTATTAAAAAAACAAATACAGAAAATTGTAATTAGGACCAAGGTACACCACCGGCGGTGTACCTTGGTCCAACCGGTAGTGTAACTTGGACCAATTATTAACTGGTAGAGAGACTCGATTTACAGTCCTAAAACCATATTTATTAGCCACATAAAATTCAAATATACATTTTACAACCCACTCTTATTTCTAGCCAAGAATGTAGTAATTGGTTATGTTAGGTTAATTGGCTCAGTAAGGGGTTTTATTGCCTTAGTTTTTTTAGTGCCCTTTTGGCTTTTTCAGCTGCAGTGCAATATTTCTCGGGTGTATTCGTTAAAATGCAGCATAAAATTAAACTGTTATTTCATGCCATAGAAAACATTTGGCTATCTTTCTGTCTTAAATTTGAAAAAAACAACTCAAATATTTCCCCCTATGTTTATTCAACTAGGCCTAAACGTAAAAAGGATGTTCTGCTTAGATATTTATTATAAAAAATATCTTTTTTTAGATGAGCATGCAATAATTATTTTCTATATTATATCAATATGGTTAAGATTTTATAGGCTTCCATAAATCTAAATAATTAACTACAAAAAAAATTCTTTATCACATTCTATCAAAATTTCTTACAAATTTCCATTTTTCTAAATTTTACAAATCAGGGTTGCATATTAATAGCTTAAAATACTTAATTTTTCAAAGGAAAGAATTTACTTGAATTTTAAAAAGGGTTTTCAACAATCTGAAGCACATAAGACCTATAGTATAGTGTACCTTGGACCAGTCCAAGGTACACCACTTGTATTAGGTTCGAGGTACACCACTTGGATATTAAAAACAAAATAGTTAATCACCAAGTTAAGGTTAGACTTAACTTAATTTCAAGCAAACTGTTTTATAGCTAAAACTTTGCTTTATATTGCATAACCATCGTTTCTGAATAAACACTACATGTTTGAGTAAAAAATTACACTAAAGAATCTGACAAAAATTTACTTTTGAACTGTGAATTTAGTTTCTCGAAACCTCTTTAATAAATTGACCTTTTAAACAAACAGATAGAACTTCACTGAGATCCCTGGTAGCAAATACTTTAACTGCATGCGGTGTTGTTTCAATATCTAAGCTAATCGAGCTAGAATCAGCATAGGTTCGAGGTACACATACGTCCAAGGTACACCACTTACCCCTATATTCAAAATTGTCTGCATAGTAATGAAAAAGGAAGCTGTTTGAAGTTGTACTAGGGTAGACTAACCAGTGAATGAACGCTTAAGCACAATTTGTTTTAAGAAAATTCATACATTAAAGAAAATATAGCTTGTGGGTTTATGACAATGTGAACACATCTGTCATTATATGTACACTCTTAAAACAAAAGAGTGAAATCCACTCCAGTTGGAGAAGTGCATTTTCGACACCATAAAGGCATGCATATTTACTCAGACTGAGTTAAAATCACTCGTTTGGAGTGATCCTGTCGGAGGTTTAACACACAAAGGATCCACTCCAAAAGGAGAAGTGCATTTTCCAGTCTAGAGGAGTGAAATCCACTCAGACTGAGTTAAATTAGGAGTGTTTGTTTTAAGAGTGTAAATTCTACAAAAAACGGACTTTATATTGCATTGCTTTGGGTCTTTTGGGGTCCAAATAAAAAGTGGTACAAAAGCCAAGTGAATGAACACAAAAATGCCCTGTCAAACATGTTGGATTTTAATTAATGACCAGGACAACCGATTAGATGTCAGATAGCTTCCTACTAGATGAGAGGAAGTCAGTGTTGCCAATCCATCCAGTAGAATGATTTTTAATCCTTACTTTTTAAATGTATTTACCAACTGTTCATTCACTGGTCAGTCTACCCTATTCTGAAATAATATGTGTCACTCAATAAACTATCAGCAATAAATGCAGTATCAGTAATAAATGTAGTTTTTTCTGTCAGGTTTTTTATACTAAATGTTATGTACCAAATAATAAATAAATGAACACAAAATCCATCATAATGGTATTTATTAAAAATATCAACAATCCATATCAAATAAATAAACATCCCTCCTCTTCATTTTTAAAAGTATCCGGCTCCAAATATGTTATCTCCTCCATATCCCAATCCAGCATAGCCTAGACCTCCAATCACAAGTCCATCCACATCCAAACGAGGTGTTATGGTATGGTATGGTATGATACATATATATTCCAGCTTGTGTGCTTGTTCGGAGAACCGCTTTCAAACGAGGTGTAGCACTCAAATATTCTATCTCCGGACCCATTAAGTAGGACACACCGGAAATGACGTCAACAGCGGCGGAGCTCTGGTGCGCGGTACAAGGTTCGACCAACGAGCTGGCCATGTTGGTAACGTATTGAACTTGTCTGTACACTTCTGGGGCGTCGGTGAACTGCAACATCGGTGCTGCAACACCTAAGACGCTGGCTAAAATTGCAACCTAAAAATATATATTAAGCTTTCTGTTTAGGTGTTTAAAATCATATTATATAATTAATATCAATTAGAATTTCAGATATTCATTTAAATGTATATTTTATCGGACGAAATGGAGTGGTTAAAAGTTCAAATGAAAATTCGATGCCTTTAAGCATCGTTGTGTTTCTTGTAAATTTAAAGAAACCTATGGAAAATTTTATAGAATTTTCAATTATTGAAAAACATAAATCAATCTTTTCATAATTTTAACATGCATATAAATCTGTAATTTCGGTTTAAAAAGAACTTAAGCTATCTTCTAATGTAAAAAATATCAGCAATGCCTTATTGTTGTCTTCAAAATTCAAATACGGCTATATGTTTATCGTCTTGAATCAATTAAAATAATTGTTAAAAATAATATTTTGTAAGTTATTTGCCTTAAAGGTGAATATGGAACTTTGAATAATGGCGATTTTTTTAAAGTTGCAGATTCAGACAACAAATTTAAAAATTCACTTCCACTGAAAATAAAACTAAACTTTTTGATGAATTGTATCTTTTTTGGTTAACTTTTTTAAAAATTCAAATTCAAGCTACTGTAAAGCATTTAAGCAAAAGCGATATTTTACCTGAAACAGCATTATAAAAAAAGCTGTCAAATAATTTTGAACAACCAAACAAAGCAACATTCGAAATGTGTTTTATGGTTTTACTTAATGACCAGGTAAAAGGAATTGGTGTAAAAATAAGCTTACTTTTCATGGTTGGTTAAGCTTAACTTCTAGATTACGTGTATTTCAAGTTTCCGATTTCGAAAAAACTAATGCCTTTGATTTGGGATTTTTCTATAAGTTTAAAGTCAAGGTTATCAAAAAAAATTATTGAATTACTTTTTTAGATGTTGTTTACCTATATTTAAAATTTAAAAATTATGGTGAATATTATATTTTTTGTATGAATATGTATAAAAATTGCTTAATATATGAATAATAATATTACACTTTTGTTATTCTTTTTTTAATAATTTTTTCATAATTACTTAGTACCTAACAAATATCTCAATGGAGTGTTAAAAAAATGTTTTCTTCACCTTTGAATTGAGTTTGTCCAATATGAGGCACTTCTACTTTTGGTAGCATTTTATAACAAATCCCAAACCCAAAAGTTGCCTAGTTCCATTCGCTAGGATCAACTACTTTAATGATAAAGTCTATTAGACCTTTTATAGAGATAAGTTGCAGCTCTTTAGCAGGGCCGAATTTCTAAATAGGCTAAGTAGCCAGTAGCCTAGAGCGGCAAGTTTTTTTGAGGCGACAAATTTTACGATCAATTAAAGCGACATTTGGCATAAGCAATTATTATAAATATATGTACTAATACTTTTTTTAAAAAAAGAAAACAAATTATTTACATTAATGCGTAAATCATAAACGCAAATATAGTACTAATATATTTAATTGTAAAAATGGTAGCTGTGGGGACAATTACGCGCTTTCTCCCTGATTTGGAAGTTGAAAGAAAAATAATAAAACAGTTTAAAAAATTCGTCGATTATTTCGCTTTTGATTTAGAGTGCAAAGGTACATAGATGATTCTAATATGTAGAAAGAAAAAAATAGTCAAGAAAACTATATTGGGTGGTGCAAATCTTTAAAGCAGGCCCTGTCGCAGACAAGTCAAAGTTTTTATTGTCTCCTTTTCGCAATAACACATTAACGCACAGGGATGGTACGGTATGGTACATATATATTCCATCTTGTGTGCTTGTTCTGATAACCTCTTACAAGCTTTCGTCAAGTGGGACAGACACAGAAGGAATATTAACACTCACAAAGAATGGAATAACAAATAGACAAATAACGACATTTATTGACGGTCACAAACATCCATGCCTGACCGGGATTCGAACCCGACCCCAGCAGCTCCAAAGGCTAGCGTCCTAACGATTCCGCCACCGGGGCGGCTAACGCACAGGGTAATGTTATCAATTCCAGCTGCCTATTTCTAGCCTCCTTTAGGAGCTTTAACGCAGCCAATAATGACCCGTAATTTAGAACCGTAATTTAGAACCCTGGTCAAGTGACGAGGTTGACACTTGAGCGGGCACCCAACGGAACGTCGAGCAACATCGTACGCTGACGCCGTCGGGACTTTGGACTCCACAGATTTAACGAGCACGTCTTTCCCAGTGTACTCGGACCCATCCGTCACGAGTTGGATTTTTCTACTCTTTCCCAGTACAGATATCCAATTTACAGGATGACTGGTAGTACGTGGGATTCGAACTCCCGCACTCCTGAGAAGGCTGTATCCAGAGGCGAATGCCTTACCACTCGGCCACCCGCACAGGGAGTTCTGCCACTAAGGGTAATGTAATCGTTTTCGGCTGCCTATTTCTAGCCTCCTTTAGGAGCTTTAACACAGCCAATAACGCCTCGTAATTTAGAACCCTGGTCAAGTGCCGAGATCGACACCTGAGCGGGCATCCAACGGAACTTCTAGTGACATGCAACTAAGTGTGATTTAGATGAAGTATTACACTCAAATTGTAACGAGTGCTGTATAAAGTTTCGATTATGTAATAATGCCAAATTTTTTATCCGCCAATTAATGATCGGAAACTTTTTCTCTTGGCGTATCAATGTATTTTCTCACGTAAATTGTTATAATTAATATTAGTTTATGTTATTATTTAACCCTTTCACTACGAAGGATTTTTACTTCCTCGTAATATTTGATAGGAATAACATTGTCGAATCCTTAGTTGTTCGGGCGTTTAGGGACGCTTCAGTAAGGAAAGGGCTAATATTGTTCGACTATTTCAGTCCAACTTCACAAAAAAATCTCGAAGGTTTGAAAACTATTGGAATTGATAAAAAAAATTCCACACAAAAAAATGAGTTTTCTGATTAATCTTATTTAAATTAACAAAAAAAATCCGAAGAATATAGTCATGAAAAATTTATTTTAGATAAACTAAGTTACATGGAAAACGAAATTTAAAAAACTTTAAATTAGCTTTTTATTGGGTAATAGCGTTAAGGGTATTCACAAAGTCGTAATGAATAGGTTAATTTATCAATAATTTTTACAATTATCATGATAAAAAAAACTGCTTTTTGAAAAGAATATGTGAGAAATGGTCTGATATTTCTATTTCGTTCAATGAATTTTTAGTTAACATTCAATAAAATCTTATATTTGAAAAGTATTCAATTTATTCACATGTTTTTTAATTAAATTTAAATTAAGAAAACACTCCATGAAAATGATTCTAAGTGACAGTCCGTGTCACAATCCTACTCGTAACTTTTTACAATCTATTTTTTTTCTTTTTGTTAAAATTCAAACAATGGTTCTAAAAAATATTTTTTTAGCAAGACCTTTGTTAAAAATTGACTTGTACATGTACAACAATGAAAATCAATAATGAGAGATAAACACTATATAAGTTCGCCATTCCAAGTTTCGCTTTTACGAACTACGTTGCACTTTAAAACTAATCAAGAAAAAAAAATTTAAATAAAAAAAAATTGCCGTTTTAAAAATGATTTCAGACTTAAATAGAATTAATAAAAGAAGTTACTTGTAACGGTAAGATAGTTATTAAGATTTTTTTCACAATAATTTCGCGAATTTATCTACCGCAGCTGATTTAAAACTATATTCGTGCAATTTAATATTACAATATAACATAACTGATTTTTAAATATTTCTCTTTTCTAGCTTTTAAATTTTCTCATTTATTTTTCCTTACAGTAAAAAATGATAAAACCTTTAACATTTAAATACTGTAGTGAGCTTCGTATTGAATAATCAAAGTTTAATTCATGAAACTGTTATAACTAACATATTTTCGAAAATAAAGCATTGATAAACAAGCAATGAGATATTTTTATCATATTTTATGTGGTATTCTCAAAGAAAAATACTTATACTCACTTTATTTACTTGAGATAAAAAAAAATTACTATATGTTTTTTTAAATTTTAGCTTACGAGCGATTTGTTGAATCTAAATCACTATTGTTTTTTGTAACTTAATTCGTTTTACATAAATTATTCAGAATTACGATCTTCAATTGTCTTATATTTTGTATTTTTAACTAAATACTAAAGCAAAAAATCTCATTTTCGCCTAACAAAGCTTCTCGCCAAGCGTTAAAAGAAAGGAATTGATATACGTTACGTATCGGGAGAAATAAGAAAGGCTTTAATATATTGTTAGAATTTAATTAATTAATGTTCATATGCGGAGTTCATTTTTTATTCGCATATTTAATTTTTTTTTATTTGGCTTTGCAGTGTCTCAATCATGGAATCATTCTTAGGTGTAAAATTCTTTCTACGAAGAATTCTTTCAAATATCCTCATATTAAAGATGAACATAACGAAATAAACGGAAAACTTTTTATGAATAGTTCATATTCAAGAAAGCTGCGAAATAGTACACCAGAATAGTATTATCGAGATATGCTGAAGAAGCGACAAAATACAAGTTATCAAGATACGATATTTCTGGAGTAAGGGGTTGGTTGGCCGGAACATTTTTATGAATCTTCTTCATATTCAAGCCAGCTGATGCGAAATAGTATGCCTGATACTATCGAGATAAGCTCCAGCAGCGAAATACTACAAGTTACTATCAAGACATGCTTTTGGCGGAGTAAGGGGTTGGTTGGCGGGAGCATTTTTATGAATCTTCTTCATATTCAAGCCAGCTGCGAAATAGTATGCACTCTCAAAAAAATTTCCTACAATTCACGGAAAAAGTCTGTGCAGCACTGCTACCGGAATGTTTCCGTGAATTGAAGGAACACTTTGGTCCGCTAAAAGAAGGAAGTATTCCGTTTTTTTTTAAGATAGTTCCGTTGTGTTTATTTTTTCGTTAAAAAACGAAAATTTTATGTATTTTGAAGAAATATCGAACTTCGAGCAACATCGTAAGCTGACGCCGTCGGGATTTTGGACTCCACGGATTTAACGAGCACGTCTGTCCCATTGCCCTCGGGCCCTAAACTTCCCAGTACACATATCCAATTTATAGGATGATTGGCAGTAGGTGGGATTCGAACCCCCGCACTCCTGAGAAGGCTGAATCCTGAGGCGGATGCTTTAACCACTCGGCCATTGTGAAACATCTCTTCAAAATATTATTATAGGAGTTACTGCTGCAAAAAGTCGTGATGTCGAGAGAAATTAATGGCGGCCTCTTCTACCCACCAACAATAATATCGCGATGCGCATGCGCGGTTTAAAGAAAACGGAATTTTTCTGTTTTTTTATAAAACGGAAAAATTACTGTGAAAAAAGACGGAAAGTTTAGTGTATAAAGACGGATTTTTCTGAGAGTGTGCCTGATACTATCGAGATGAGCTCCATCAGCGAAATAGTACAAGTTACTATCAAGACATGCTTTTGGCGGAGTAAGGGGTTGGTTGGTGGGAACATTTTTATGAATCTTCTTCATATTCAAGCCAGCTGCAAAATAGTATGCCTGATACTACCGAGATAAGCTCCAGCAGCGAAATACTACAAGTTACTATCAAGACATGCTTTTGGCGGAGTAAGGGGTTGGTTGGCGAGAGCATTTTTATGAATCTTCTTCATATTCAAGCCAGCTGCAAAATAGTATGCCTGATACTATCGAGATGAGCTCCAGCAGCGAAATACTACAAGTTACTATCAAGACATGCTTTTGGCGGAGTAAGGGGTTGGTCGGCGGGAGCATTTTCATGAAAGTTCTTCATATTCAAGAAAGCTGTAAAATAGTATGACAGATACTATCAAGTTAAGCTGAAGCAGCAAAATAGTACTAAATACTATCAAGACATGATTACGGTAGAGTAAGGGGTTGGTTGGCGGGAACCTTTTTATGAATGTTCTTCATATTCAAGAAGGCTCTAAAATAGTATGACAGATACTATCAAGTTAAGCTGAAGCAGCGAAACTGTACTAAATACTATCAAGACATGATTACGGTAGAGTATGGGGTTGGTTAGCGGGAACCTTTTTATGAATGCTCTTCATATTCAAGAAGGCTGTAAAATAGTATGATAGATACTATCAAGTTAAGATGAAGCAGCAAAATAGTACTAAATACTATCAAGACATGATTACGGTGGAGTAAGGGGTTTTTTGGCGGGAAGATGGTCTTAAGATTTGCACAAGCAGCGAAATAGTGCAAGTTACTGTCAATCAATACATGTTTTTGGCGGAGTAAGGGCTTGGTTGGGGGAAAACTTTTATGAATGTTCTTCATATCGAGATATGCTGAAGAAGCGACAAAATACAAGTTACTTTATCAAGATACGATATTGGTGGAGTAAGGGGTTGGTTGGCCGGAACATTTTTATGAATCTTCTTCATATTCAAGCCAGCTGATGCGAAATAGTATGCCTGATACTATCGGGATGAGCTCCAGCAGCGAAATAGTACAAGTTACTATCAAGACATGTTTTTGGCGGAGTAAGGGGTTGGTTGGCGGGAACATTTTTATGAATCTTCTTCATATTCAAGCCAGCTGCGAAATAGTATGCCTGATACTATCGAGATGAGCTCCAGCAGCGAAATAGTACAAGTTACTATCAAGACATGCTTTTGGCGGAGTAAGGGGTTGGTTGGTGGGAACATTTTTATGAATCTTCTTCATATTCAAGCCAGCTGCAAAATAGTATGCCTGATACTATCGAGATGAGCTCCAGCAGCGAAATAGTACAAGTTACTATCAAGACATGCTTTTGGCGGAGTAAGGGGTTGGTTGGTGGGAACATTTTTATGAATCTTCTTCATATTCAAGCCAGCTGCAAAATAGTATGCCTGATAATATCGAGATAAGCTCCAGCAGCGAAATACTACAAGTTACTATCAAGACATGCTTTTGGCGGAGTAAGGGGTTGGTTGGTGGGAACATTTTTATAAATCTTCTTCATATTCAAGCCAGCTGCAAAATAGTATGCCTGATAATATCGAGATAAGCTCCAGCAGCGAAATACTACAAGTTACTATCAAGACATGCTTTTGGCGGAGTAAGGGGTTGGTTGGCGGGAGCATTTTTATGAATCTTCTTCATATTCAAGCCAGCTGCGAAATAGTATGCCTGATACTATCGAGATGAGCTCCAGCAGCGAAATACTACAAGTTACTATCAAGACATGCTTTTGGCGGAGTAAGGGGTTGGTCGGCGGGAGCATTTTTATGAATCTTCTTCATATTCAAGCCAGCTGCGAAATAGTATGCCTGATACTATCGAGATGAGCTCCAGCAGCGAAATAGTACAAGTTACTATCAAGACATGCTTTTGGCGGAGTAAGGGGTTGGTCGGCGGGAACCTTTTTATGAATCTTCTTCATATTCAAGCCAGCTGATGCGAAATAGTATGCCTGATACTATCGGGAAGAGCTCCAGCAGCGAAATAGTACAAGTTACTATCAAGACATTATTTTGGCGGAGTAAGGGGTTGGTTGGCGGGAACATTTTTATAAATCTTCTTCATATTCAAGCCAGCTGCGAAATAGTATGCCTGATACTATCGAGATGAGCTCCAGCAGCGAAATAGTACAAGTTACTATCAAGACATGCTTTTGGCGGAGTAAGGGGTTGGTTGGTGGGAACATTTTTATGAATCTTCTTCATATTCAAGCCAGCTGCGAAATAGTATGCCTGATACTATCGAGATGAGCTCCAGCAGCGAAATACTACAAGTTACTATCATGACATGTTTTTGGCGGAGTAAGGGGTTGGTTGGCGGGAGCATTTTTATGAATCTTCTTCATATTCAAGCCAGCTGCGAAATAGTATGCCTGATACTATCGAGATGAGCTCCAGCAGCGAAATAGTACAAGTTACTATCAAGACATGCTTTTGGCGGAGTAAAGGGTTGGTTGGTGGGAACATTTTTATGAATCTTCTTCATATTCAAGCCAGCTGCGAAATAGTATGCCTGATACTATCGAGATAAGCTCCAGCAGCGAAATACTACAAGTTAATATCAAGACATGCTTTTGGCGGAGAAAGGGGTTGGTCGGCGGGAACCTTTTTATGAATCTTCTTCATATTCAAGCCAGCTGATGCGAAATAGTATGCCTGATACTATCGGGAAGAGCTCCAGCAGCGAAATAGTACAAGTTACTATCAAGACATGTTTTTGGCGGAGTAAGGGGTTGGTTGGCGGGAACATTTTTATGAATCTTCTTCATATTCAAGCCAGCTGCGAAATAGTATGCCTGATACTATCGAGATAAGCTCCAGCAGCGAAATACTACAAGTTACTATCAAGACATGTTTTTGGCGGAGTAAGGGGTTGGTTGGCGGGAGCATTTTTATGAATCTTCTTCATATTCAAGCCAGCTGCGAAATAGTATGCCTGATACTATCGAGATGAGCTCCAGCAGCGAAATAGTACAAGTTACTATCAAGACATGCTTTTGGCGGAGTAAAGGGTTGGTTGGTGGGAACATTTTTATGAATCTTCTTCATATTCAAGCCAGCTGCGAAATAGTATGCCTGATACTATCGAGATAAGCTCCAGCAGCGAAATAGTACAAGTTACTATCAAGACATGTTTTTGGCGGAGAAAGGGGTTGGTCGGCCTGAACCTTTTTATGAATCTTCTTCATATTCAAGCCAGCTGATGCGAAATAGTATGCCTGATACTATCGAGATGAGCTCCAGCAACGAAATAGTACAAGTTACTATCAAGACATGCTTTTGGCGGAGTAAGGGGTTGGTTGGCGGGAACATTTTTATGAAAGTTCTTCATATTCAAGAAAGCTGTAAAATAGTATGACAGATACTATCAAGTTAAGCTGAAGCAGCAAAATAGTACTAAATACTATCAAGACATGATTACGGAGGAGTAAGGGGTTGGTTGGCGGGAACCTTTTTATGAATGTTCTTCATATTCAAGAAGGCTCTAAAATAGTATGACAGATACTATCAAGTTAAGCTGAAGCAGCGATACTGTACTAAATACTATCAAGACATGATTACGGTAGAGTAAGGGGTTGGTTAGCGGGAACCTTTTTATGAATGCTCTTCATATTCAAGAAGGCTGTAAAATAGTATGACAGATACTATCGAGATGCAGCGACATAGTACAAGTTACTATCAAGACGCGACATTGGTGGAGTATGGGGTTGGTTAGCGGGAACCTTTTTATGAATGCTCTTCATATCATTAAGATAAACTATGTATAAATTTTCTTTGAATAAACTGATAATTTATTGTTGATTATTGATTAATTGAAACACATAATGCAACTAAAACTGCAAATTTTGCACATGCAACACAATTTTTATGCAATTTGAAAATAGATAGTGCAAAAAGATTCCTTGTTCTACTTGTGCCTTCAGCAGCAACTGTAAGCAACGTTAGGACTTTTACGGTTATTTAACGTGTACTCCCTTACACGGGGTGTTATCCGTCGGACATTTTTGGCTGCACGGGCCGTTTATAGGTCGGCAGTTATTTTGGCGTTTCCCGGACCCGAATCTGGGACCTTTCGCATGCTAGGCGAGTGCCTAACCGACTGGGCTACCCAGCCTATTGTGTCAGGAGCGGCAAAGCAATCGCAACCTATATGCATCAAATCTTTATATCCAGCCCTGCTGTTTAGTATTAATGATACCTAGAGTGCTAAAAATATTTTACGGCCTATGTTTGTCTCTTGAATGTGTATTCTGCATCAATCGCAACGACACCAAAAATACCTTTTTGAGAAACTTACGATGATTTCTTAAAAAAATACAATTTGGGGAGAAAAAAACTTTTTGGCAATTTTTGAAAATTTTTGCGTTTTGAGCTTAAACTATCAACTTTACATTAAATACATTCTTAAAAAAAGAATTTACACACAATTTTGAAATTGCAATTTTTTTGCCTAAAATATAAGCGTTACACATAACCCATTAATAAGTAAAAAAATTGAATATTTAAATTATATTTTATTTTAATTTATTTTAAAATATTTTTCTGAAATTTTTCTCCTTGGAAATTCTTAAAATTTTTTAAATAAAAGTTTAATCGCAGTGTTTGGCGAACTTGCCCCCCCCCCCCTCCCCCACCAAGAAAGTCATAAGTCATTTATTAAAAGAGCCACACAACTTGTGTTTTATTACAACAATTATCGTTAAATTCAAAATAAACTTTATTCGTAAGTAAAGAACGTTAAATTTCATACGGAATAATAAAATAATGGCTTCATAAAAAATATTTTCGTGGTAGAGAATTAACACCTCAGTGACTTTTAAATAATAATATTTAACCTTAACCAGTTAAATTTTGAAGTTTGAGGATGAAAGTTGGTAGACGAACTAACATATGGACAAAGTGTTTGTATCAACCTTCATTTTATGTTGTAAACTTACTGGATAAATTAAAATTATCTTATTAGGATTTGGTATGTTGTATGTGCCATAAGAGTACTCACGAGAGAAAATAGTTTTGTCAGTTCAATAAAGTCCACTTTCTTCATTGGTCAAATATTTAAACAAAAAAATATATGGTTAAAAGACTTAATGTTTAGGAAATGTACTCTAGCAAATACAAAGGTTAAATAGTAGGAATTAATTTTTAATGATACTAAAAAGCAATTTGTAAATTAGAATTAATCTTTCGAATAATACCTCAATAACACTTTCGCTGCGTAATAGCTTTGTTGCCGCGTTACTTGTTATGGAAACAGCATTATCGAATCCTTACTAGTACGACCGTCTGACCGGTTTTAGAAGTTAAAAGTTTAAAGGCTGAACACATTGTTCAGTAATTTAAGGAGAAATGTTTGCTATAAAAGTTATAAGAAATTTTACGTTTTTTTTTTTTTATATAAAACTTTTAAAAAAAACTACTATATTGTTCTATAATACAGTTCAATAGTTCGGCATTTTAACCAATTGGCACCAATTAATACTAAGCTGTTTCAAACACTTCGATATTCTAAGACTTAAGAATCTTTGTAAATTTTAAAAATTTGGGTGTTTTAATTTTTTACCAATTAATAATTTATTTTTCTTACTTAACATAAACAATTGTTTAAGTGTACATCTATTTGAGGATTTTAAAAGTTACATTTTTTGCAGCAACAATATGATTTTATGTTTTGCGAAAGAGACTGTTTTATACAATGATGCAAAACATTTTATTGTTATTTGAAAACTAGTAAACTAAAAATACTATCACCTTCGTTTAAAAACATTACTTGAAAATCACAAAAAGTGTCATAGTAAACTAGATTGAGAAAGATATGTCTTTTTTAAAAGAGAATGCACATTAAAAACAACTATATGCAAAAAAATATGTTTATCACTTCGTTTAAAAAAAGTTACAATTTACATGAACAAGTATATGGCATTTTAATATCCATAACGGGCATATCCAAGACCCCCAAGCCCATAGCCTCCATATCCTAAACCTCCGAGACCAGCATATCCCAAACCAGATGCTCCGTATCCAAGACCGGCATATCCGAGTCCAGCACCAGCATATCCAAGTCCAGCACCAGCATACCCAGCCCTGGAGTATCCGAGTCCTCCGTATCCGGCTCCGGGAGTGAGCAGGTATCCGACTCCGGTGCCGTAGGGCACGTGGGCGGTGGACACCATGTCGACTGCGGCGGGGCTCTGGGGTGCGGTGCCCGGCTCATTGGTCTTGACCTTCGCCCTGAACCCGGCTCCGTCGGCGACGTACTCGACTTGTCGGTGCACTCCTCGGGCGTCGGTGAACCCGTAGCTGCCCTTCACTGCCCCACCGTGGCCGGATTCCTCGCGGTGCTGCTCGCCGTGGTGGTCCTTTACGCTGTACCCGAAAGCATATGGATGAGCAACATGATGGATGGGCTGAAATAAGTAAAGGAACGTTATTATTTTGCAAAATAAATAAATATGTATTTGCTTAGAAGGTTTGAATATCTGTACAATATGAAAACAATGCCTGGTAAAACTTAAATTAGTTTAAAAGAGACATCAGTTCAAAAGCAAATTGAAGCACACCGAAGTGCAGTTGTACCGTAGGGTTTGTAAATTCTTAACATGTCTTATTTAATTATCATATTGTCGTTTGGAGAGTATATCTAAGTTATTTGATGGATGATAAATTTAATTTAATTTTAAGTTACATAGATTAGAAAATAAATTTATTAACAAAGGAAATGAAGATCAATGCCATATTATGAAATTTGATTTCCCAGTATTATCTATACAAGCATAAGCTGTGCGTCATAATTTTTTTTATGATATAACTAAAAAATAATTTTTTGCGAAGCGAATATACAACAAAAAAAGACGAATAATCAATTTAGATCATCAGATTAATAATATTAAGTTAAAAGAAAATTATAGTAAATGTAGGCGTTATTAGGCCTTCAAGTGACCCGGACTTGTACTATTTTAATTTTCACTTAAATATAGATATTATATTTTTCGTATCACGGTAAGTTCTCGACAACATCACACGGAGACATGAGCTAACATCTATGGAAACCTCAGAAAACGAACTTTAACCCAAATATCGCTAATGATCAATTTGCAGAACAGAAACACAAGCTCTTTGGTTGTGCAGAAAAAGATACTGCCAAATGCTAATTGGGTCTCCGATTGACTTTCGTTTTTCCTAACGTTGTCATGTTTTAAAGTAGGCAAAATTTAATGATTTTTACGCAACAATTTGCCTTGTAGAAATACAGTTTGGATTTTTGTTTTGTTACATAGAATGTAGAAAATAAAATAATTTAAACTTAAATACATTTCATAAATTAAAACTTATTCGTATATCTTACCTCATGATGCTCAAATGATGAAGCAACAGTTGCCACGATGGCCACCAATATTATCTAAAAAAGGAAAGAGGAAGTTTTAAGGTAGCCAAACAGTCAACTAAATCTCCAAATCTAAGAAGTGAAAGTTTTCACTTCTTAGATTTTTTTCAAGCTTTCACTTGTAAATAAAATATAAATTTAAAACTAAACTTCCTTTGAGGATTTAGATTTAAATTATTTTTCACTTTTTTATGATTTGTATTGAATTAAAACAAAACTTGACACTGTTGATATTTTCTATCAATAACTAATAGCTTCCTTAATATTTAGAATGGGATTGTTTCATGTCATGGATGGTAACGACTCCGACAGTTGGTTTTCATTTGTTCACTTGCTGCTTTTGTTTTGGTATTCCAAATAAGTTTTTCAAAGAATATTTACTTAATAAATTTTTAATAGCGAATTACATGCTGTGCAGTTGGTTGTTCAAAATATTTGTAAAAGAAAGCTCGCAAAGAAAGAAAAGATTCTTTTCCCCTGCATCAGTCATTTTGATAGCGAAACCAAAGTAACCAATAAAATAGCAGCACGTGAACCGAAGCAACAAATGAAACGCAGTAGGTTGAAAAATGAAAACTAGAGCGTCACGTCATCTGAAACATTCCCATAATCTAAAATTTTTTCATAATTTGCCTTTAAAATACTTAAATACAATCAACTGTTAGACTACCTGAATAAAACTGCAATTTATAATACTATTTTTTTAAGGAAACGGCAAACGCCTCAAATTCTTAATATTATTTAAAATTTCAAACTAAAAGCAAATAAAACCCTTACCTTAGAAAACATGATTGTTGATTGTATCCTAACTTGTAGTTAAGTGTTATTTGATAATTTTTATTCGGCCTTTATATCGAATGATTGAACTAGATTCGAAAGATTAAAATTTTTCTCCAGTTGATCAACTACGAAATATGCATATTTTGTGAAATCTTATGTAGCTGAATGTATATTTCTGCAATAAATTTTTACCAAACGCAATTTGGGATTGATTACACTGGTCAACAGTGAAAATGCGTTTGAGTTTAAAGTACCCAAATATGAATGATTTTAGTGTGCTAAACCCGAATATCACCTTTAAAAAAATGTCAGTTAGCTCTAGTTCTTGACTTACGGTCGGATTTTTTTTTCATTACATAGGATACAAAGCAATGAATGTGAGCTTCAAACGCAAAATAAATTACTGTCAATTTTGTTTACAGACACCCCTCAAATTTAGTTACGGTCGGTTTTTTTTTCATTACATAGGATACGGATAAATGAATGGGAGCATCAAACGCAAAATATATTTCGGTCAATTTTCTTTATGGCAACCCTTCAAATTTTTCTCATACAGGTTTTTTTGATACCATCAACATAAAGGTAGGAGGAAATGCGTTTCAAAGTGTTTGCACCAATATTAGCTGCTTAATACCCTTTCGTTAAGTAGAATAGTTTTCACGTCAAGAGATGCAGAAAAAAAGAGTAATAAATTCCTTGTATTTCGTCCTTGGTTGTTTTAGAAGCTGTAGAATATCAAAAATTAGTGTTAGATATAAATCTATAACTGTAATGCCTTGTCAATGCATTAATAGCGCTAACAACTTTTGTTATATTTGTGGCAAAGACCATTTCCTGCACAAAAAAGATTATCACTGCAAGTTAAGAAAGCGTTTAATTTATATTTTAGTTACAAGATACGGGACTAGGGAAAATGCTGGGCCCCTTTACAACTTTTGTTAGACTTGTGTAGCAAATTTGTCACTTCGGCTAAGAGGGGGAAACTTAATGCCATTTTCTGGGAAGAAAAATGAGTGCCGCTTTATGGAAGGAAAGGGAATACCCTTTTATGGAATTTTCCTTTTATGGAATTCTTTCTACTCTGCGTCCGGTCCATCATAACAAAGGACTCCCTGTTCTAAAGTCGCCAATAGAGTAGACGCCGATTGTGATCACGGTTAATGTTATCAATTGTTTAATGTTATCAAAATCGTTTAGTCCCGTCCGCTTATATCAAAATGCATTGAAAAATCATCGTTTATTGTAATCAAATGTTCTTTTATTGTTATCAGTTTATTGTAAATTTTAATTTCCCAAAATCAATAAAAACAAGAAGGAAAACCCTTTTTTTTTGTTTCCTGAAACTTACCAAAAGTCGAAACATGTGTCGAAGATTAAACTTCATCACAAGATTCTGATGCCGATGATGCACCCAAAAGTGCTATCGAGGACAAAATTCCGATGCCTGCTCAGATGAGGAAGGCACTTCGAATCTTACGTCTAGGTGTGCAAAGCAAAGGCGACGCGGAACACTTTCATAAACATTATGATTATGAGCGATTCGTAAAGACTTTCTTCGAAAGAATGCTATACAATCGACAATTGATGATTTCTTTTTCAGTTAATAATTAACCTTTTGTATTTTGTATTGTTTTCTGCAGTGTCATCATTGAATATGTAAGTATACTAACTCGTGTAATTCTTTTTCTTTAGTAGGCATTAATTTCGATTAAATACTATAGAGTTTTACCAGCAACAACTCCCAATTTAAAATAAATTTTTATTTTAATACGTATGTAAAAAAATCATTTTTTAGTTTAAACTTTTTTCTTCGTGTATTGTAATCAATCGGTTATTGTTATCAAATCACGTTCGTCCCGATGTGATCACATTAAGCGGCGTCTACGGTATTTTTTTTTTTTTTTTAATGAGGATAATAGCCATGCGTCTGCTAAACATGCAGCATCTTCTTAAAACAACCATGGGACTAAATGAAAACTATTTATTGCTCTTTTTATCTGCACCTTTTGACGTGGAGAACTATTCAACTTAACAAAGGGGGTATTAATTAAGCTACTAATATGGACGCAAAAACCTTGAAACTTATCATCTCCTCCCAACTTTTTGTTGATAATCTCAAATAAAGCCTGTGTGAGCAAAAATACTGAGGGTTTCTTTTAACAAAATAGACTGTAATTTAGTTTGCTTTTGCTGAGCCCATTTATTTGACCGTTATGTTATGTAATGAAAAAAACTACCGTAACTCATTAGCTAGAGCCAACTAACATTATTTAAGGTGACATTCGTGTTTAGCACTTTACAATCATTCAAATTTGGGTACTTTCATCTCAGTCGCAGAATTTTTTTTGAAATTCTGTTGTCTAGTGTTATACTTTGAGTGAATTATCGAAAGTTATGCATAAATATTTGAATAAGATAATTTTTTTGAGTTATGATACGTGCAGAGCTCTCTTTTTCTCATTCGATATGAATACCATAATTCTGTTTGAGATATTTTGTTGATTGAACAAAGTTTTTATTGTGGTCGATTAAAATGTGGAATTGTGTTTCGTTGATTAAATCATTAGTAGATAAGAATACTAGAAAAAATATTGTTAACAATATTGATTAAAGTTATATGAAAATATGTAGTTTTACGAAACATCATGTCACCCTGAGATTCGACATCCATTTAAATGGATGTGTTGTTCTTTTTTAACTCAAATTGCAACAAATTATATATTTTAAACTTAGAATTTAAATTGTTTGATAAAGGACCTGACTTATGACTTTCTTGGTGGGGGGCAAGATCGCCAAGCACTGCGACTTTAAGTCTATTGTACTAAGCCCCAGAAATGACACAAGCACAAGAGACACACAAAGAAAGAGACGACACGAATACATAGACAAATAACAACATTTATTGACAGTCACAAACATCCATGCCTGATCGGGATTCGAACCCGACAGCTCCACCCAGCAGCTCCAAAGGCTAGAATCCTAACGAGTGTGCCACCGGGGCGGCATAAAGGACCTGAGAATCCCTTTAAGACTTTTGTTACAATCAATCAGCTGATCACATGGTAAAAACAACCAGTTGAGTCATTGCGTATGTGTTTAGTTATCCGAAGAAATACGTTTTTATGCACTAAATGTAAATTTTTGGTGCTTCAAGATTTTTCGATCGACATTTTTAGTTTAAAAGTAAGATTTTTTTCAATTGGTTACTTGCTTTGTTCATACTTTTATCTGACGTGCATGATAGTATTAATATATTTATTTGCAAACGACTTTGTTTTGGGTTAACAAAAAAAAGTGCAACTAGGAATACTTGACCCAAGTCATTTAGAGATACATAAACCCCCTTAAATAACAAAAAAAAGTAACCAGAAGTTGATCAAGAATTTTTTTTTAAATAATGGAATTCGCCCAAAAAGTAAAGGACTCCAATCTTACCATATATTATGAAGTTCATATATTCAGTTTGCAAAAAGATTCAATGGAAAATGTTTTAAATAGCCTGAAATGGATAATATATCTCAACTTGATATTGATAAAATAAAAACGATTCTTGAACTGTGCTCCGTTATAAAAAGTAAATAAATCCCCAGTTTTGTATTTAAACAATACTTTACTTTAAATATAAATAGTTCATTAATACAAGAATAATGAATGTGATAAAAAAAAAGAAATTATTTTGTATGGCAAAAATAAAAAATATCTATAAACTTTATATGATGTTAGTTTTGCTTTCAGGTAAAAGTACTTTGCTAATTTTAAGTCATACTACCAAATGTATGGGTTTTGTCACGTATCCGTAATGGGCGGTCATGCACCCCTCTGCATTGAAATACGTGAACGACCATTATGAAGCCATTTACCATATGCCCATGTGAGTCATTACTACCATTATGTTGCTTCTTTTAAATATCCTTTAATTTATTTTTTAATTTTAACTTATTTTGATTTTTAATTTTTATAAAATATCAAAATTAAATATAAAACGAAAATTAACTATATTGTTTTTTAATACTGTTAAAAAGTTTAGCATGTGTAACTTCAAAGGCAACTGTAAATACTGACCTGTTTGAAACACTTTTTTTCTATTTACCGAGGCTTAATATTTTCTGAACTTCAAATATATGTTGTGTTATTGTTGTTGTTGTTTTTACTAAAGAACTACATTTATTTTGCATACTTGACATAAATGATTGATTAAATTAAAGCAACTACTTAATTTTTTTAAACTGAAAGTTTTTGCATTTGCTTTTTTGTTTAGTGTCAGATATAATGTTTTTCTTTGACGAGAACAGTTATGTTGTTTCTTCAGCAGGTTCGTTTATGAAGAGTTTTTAAAACGAATTGTTTTCAGAAATGACTCAAAATATTTGTAGCTTATTTAAACAGCATAAAAACTATTAAACTAAAAAATCTACTAATAAAATTTTAAAACACTTGTTGAAACAATGGCTTATCATAAAAATAATTTAAGAAAAAATAACGTATTTTTTTAAAAAAGAGTATTCAATGAAAACAACTATATATGCAAAAAATATGTTTATTACTCCATGAAAAACATTTACAATTTATATGAATATAAAATGGACTTTTAATAACCATAACGGGCATATCCAAGACCACCAAGGCCATAACCGCCATATCCAAGTCCTCCCAGACCAGCATATCCGAGTCCTGCGCCAGCATATCCGAGTCCTGCTCCAGCATATCCGAGTCCGGCGTATCCGAGTCCAGCTCCAGAATATCCTAGTCCTCCGTATCCAGCTCCGGGAGTGAGCAGGTATCCGACTCCGGTCCCGTAGGGTACGTGGGCGGTGGAGACCATGTCGACTGCGGCGGGGCTCTGGGGCGCGGTGCCCGGCTCGTTGGTCTTGACCTTTGCTCTGAACCCGGCTCCGTCGGCGACGTACTCGACTTGTCGGTGCACTCCTCGGGCGTCGGTGAACCCGTAGCTGCCCTTCACTGCCCCACCGTGGCCGGATTCCTCGCGGTGCTGCTCGCCGTGGTGGTCCTTCACGCTGTACCCGAAAGCGTATGGATGAGCGACATGGTGAATGGGCTAGAAAAATTGAAGTAACTTTAGTATTTTAAGTTTAAAAATTCAAGTACGAGTATTTTGAATATTTATACTATAAAATGCTGTGTCATATAAAACTACGATTTGTTTATTAAAAAAAACATCAGCTCGAAAGAAAATTGAAGTGAACCAAAGTATGCATTTTTGGCAATATTTAATTGTAAATCAGGACATCCCTAGATTAATTTCATCGTCTTGTTGTAGGGGAAAAAGTAGGCTATAAAATTACCAAATGCTATATACGGTTTAGAACTGGATGTTTGAATTTATGAAAAAATTCAGTGTAACTGCCGTAGCTATTCGATACATATGTAAAAAAAATATAACATTCATTAAGATATTAAATTATACTTTATTCGTATATCTTACCTCATGATGCTCAAATGATGAAGCTACAGTTGCCACGATGGCCACTAATATTATCTAAAAGTAGGAGAGAGGAAATTTTTAAGTTAGCGAAAACTTATCTTAATCATAAATCCAAGAAGTTTTTACGTTACATTTAAGTAAATTATTTACTTTAGGTATTGAAAGTTTTCAATTGTTATAATAATAAAATATATTTAAAATTGTGAAAGATTCGATATTTAAATTTAAATTAATTTATAATATTTTATCTGCATTGAATTTTTAAAAAATATTTAAAACTGCTTACATTTTATTTTGATAAGCCATTACCTCCTAAGTTTTAGGAAATAGCTAAAATTTCTTCCTAACTTTCCATTTAAGCACTTAAATGCCAGCAACTGTTAAACTATATTAAAAAAATTCAATTTAAGCAACTAAAACTGTTATAAAGGAAACGGTAAAAAAGTTTTAAAAATAACATTTGGTATTTCAAACCAAGGAAATAAGAGGCAAATAAAATACTTACCTTAGAAAACATGGTTGTTGATTGTATCCTAACTTGAGGTTAAGTGACATTTGACCATTTTTATTCGGCATTTATATCAAATGCTTGATCTAGATTCGAAAGATTAAAATACTTCTCCAGTCGATCAACTACGAAATATGCATAGTTTGTGAAATCTTATTTATTGGAAAATGTATTTCTGAAATAATCTTTTACAACACACAATGTTGGATTAATTGTATCTTGAAAGAATTATCGAAAATTATGCATAAAAATATTTTCAATACGATAAAATTCTTTTGAATTATGATGCGTGAGAGGCTTTTCTTTTTCTCATTCGATAATTCCCCACTTTTGTCCGATATATATTTGTTAATTGAGAAACTGTTTCATTGATTCAAAATTGGAGGATACTTCTAGAAAAAATTCTTTGATTGTAGGAAAAGATGATTTAAAGTTAGGAGAAAAATTTGCTATATAGTGATACAAAACATGATGTTCACCTGAGATCTGACATCCATTAAAAAGGATATTTTGTTATTTGCACTAGTTAATATAAATTTATTTTAAATTTCAAAAACTAAAATTGTTTGATATACAATATGAAGATCTGACAAGCAAAAATATACATTTTTCAACAGCAAATTTCAAAGGAATTTTGCCCTTAAGCAATACTTAAAGAAACTATTAATTACAAAAAAAAAACTAATAATTTTTTTTTCGTTAATAGCGCAAAAAAGTGATATTTTAAAGGCTTAATACCTTAAATTTCATTAAAAAGATCGATCCACTTACAAATATATCGTTTAATAATTATTAAATGATATTTTTTGTTGTCTGCCAAGAATAAGGATGGAGCTCTGCGGAAATACAAATATGCATTAGCAGTGTGTGGAAATGTGTTCTCTGTATGGAAATACAAATATTCATGTGTAGCTGTTTATTAATTTTTCTACTATGCTAACCATGTAATAGAAAGGTAAATTGCATTTTAACTATTGTTGATTGTATTTAAAAGAAACCTCAAAATCTCAAAATAAGCAATATGAGGCCAATATAAAAAAAATAACGCTAATTTGGTTAAAAATTGATAGTTGTATCCCAGTTTCAAGTCTCCCTATTCGACTGGGATTATGTCCCCGTCCCCATTTTCATGTGTTGAAAAAGAGCCCTAAAGTCAAAAGTTAATATTTTTTCACATTTTAATACCTTTATTTTTTAAAAATTGACAATTAGAAACCCCTCAGAAAAAATACAGTTCGAAACGAAGAATTCCGAAAATGTATATTGCTGAAAGTTTTTAACTTAGGGTTTTTCTTACACTTACAACCTACCTCCGAACTCGTAAACATCGGAAAAGATGGCCCCGTTAATTTTCTCATTTAAATTTTAACTTTTGTTTTCCACGGACATGACTACCTAACTGAGCAAAAAATAAAATTGCCAGTGACATGACTATACGGACATGATGAATTACGTGCTTTTTTTTAAATGCATAAGGGTATTTAAAAAATTTTAAAATGTATCTAATATGCGCAAAAAAAATTATAAAACTCAAAGTAAAAAAGGGGGCAAATTTTATTTTATTTGTATTTAAATGTAATCTTATATGACTTAAATATATAGAAGAGGATACACTAAATTCAAAATTGAAACTATCAAAAAATTAAATAATACAAAAATACCAAAAAATAGAATGGCATTATAAGCAAATTAGTCTCCATGCTTCTGTAATTTTGTCTATTCAAGAACATCTAATTTCGTAAGTTTGAAGAATTCTTTAAAATCGGGTCGGTTGTGCGAATGTTATTAATTCATTTGTTGTTGTTTTTTCTTTTTTTACTATGTCACTACTTAAGGTAGGCGAATACCCAAAATTCTAAAATTTTTACTATTACTTTAATCTTCTCCAAATTCGGCATAGTGATTTCAAATATAATGAACAATGCTTTTTGTGCAATTTTTTTTTTATTTAAATATAATTGATTTATATTTTAAACAGTGTTTTTCAACTAAAAAAAGGGGTTTATGCCAACACTTCTAGCATAAAAAGTTTTACATTAATTTACCTGAAATTTTTCAAAGATGGTATTTCAATATATATCTGTGCCATGAACCTCTAACATCTGGTGTAAGTATACAAGTTTTTTTTTTAAATGTCCAAGTGTAAGTTAATCGAAAAAAATCCTTTTTTTGTGGTTAATTTACAACATTTTTCTTAATAATTTTTTTTCTTGTAATTTGTATGTAACTCTAGAGGGTCATTGCATGTATCAGTTCAAAACGAAGAATTTAACACTTAATAAATGTTCATAGGATGAAAATTCAATGTGGTAAACTTGTTGGCGTAAACCTCTTTTTTAGTAGAAAAACACCGTTTCAAATAAATAAATTATATTTAAATAAAAACAAAAGCCTAAATAGTATTATTCATTATATTTGAAATCACTATGCCGAATTTGGAAAAGATTAAAGCAATATTAAAAATTTTAGAATTTGGGGAAAATTTGGGTATTCGCCTACCTTAATAACATTTCCTTCATATTTGGTTTAAATGGATTGTACCAACAAGAACTAATAGTGGTGTCAGTTCAACAACGTCCACTTTTTCCATTGCATGTCGTGTTGTCGATTTGGAAGGCACAGTATATGTTGCAGTTCTGAAGATCAGAAATCATCTACCGCCATAATCCTTTACTACGCTAGCAATCTGGGGCCATCTATCCGTGACTCCTACGTCACGAAAACATTATTTTGCTATTAACTAACATACAACACTGTGACGTAAACAATATTCGCAAAAGGTGATGTATCTATACATAATTTTTGTACAGTGTGGTTTTTGAAGCTCAAATTTTTAAAGAGGTATGGTAAAGAGATTGAGAATTTTGGAAAAGGACGAATATGAATAAAAAGGTTGCATGAAAGGCATTGATTTTTTAAAAAGCTCTTAAAAAGTTATTTGTAAATTCAATTATTATTTCACAACGCAGTTCAGAATTTTTTCATTGCAAGGGCCCTTGTGAAATACCTACCAGCTTTGTACACTTTTTTTTTTTTTCGATTACCCGAGGCTTAGAATTTTTTTTTATATTCGAACAAAATGCTTGTTAGTTTTTTTTACATTTCTTACAATTTATTTTCTTACTGAACATAAATAATTGCTTAAATTTATGCAATTATTTCATGTTTTTTTTTTGTCTCATGCTCTCTCTTTTTTGTTTCATGTTTTTTCGTGTTTGTTTGTCAAAAACAAACCTAGGTAGATAAAAAACAAAGCCCGTAATTCTTACTGATAGACCAGTCAGATCCCAGTTAAGAAAAGAACACAGTTTAAAAAAAAAAAGTAAAACTGCAACAAAAAAAAAATTAAAAAGATAATGAATGCTTCTGTCTCTATTGCTCTAAATCATATTCTAAATCCAAATCAAAAGCAACTTGGGTTTAGTGCATAAGTTGTAAAAAAAGGCCCACACGAAGCATGTATAAAAAAAGAGATACTAATTGATGGAAACCTACTTTTTTTTATTTACTGTCAATTTGACGATGATACTAATTGATGGATTTTCTTATTTTTTCGTAAATTTTTTAAGATTAGCAATTTTTGTAAAATAATTTTTTCAATATCTCTTTACTTTTTGTGTGTTACATTGTTAGATCATTTTAATTTGTTTAAAAGTACCTCAAAAGCATTGATATAAATAAATACATGTGTTAAACCATTTAAAAAATAACTGTCACCTCATCACTTTTTGCCAGTCTGGGAAAATTTACCCCACATATAGGCATATTTAACCATCTCAACATACTTGCACTTAACCACTTGCTGCCAAAAACTGTATTTATTTTTTAGAAAAGTTGTAATGCTAGTTTGTACCTAACCTAATCATGTGAGTAAAGCAATGGTATCTTACTTCCTTCAAAATAAGCAAAAGTAAAAAATATATAAAATCAAAAAGAAGAAAACTAGACCCGTTATCCCCTACAATGAAAACAATTAAGTGCAAAAAATATCTTTATTCGTCGTGAAAAAATATTTACAATTTATATGAATATAACTATGGCATTCTAATAACCATATCTTGCATATCCAAGACCACCCAGGCCATAACCGCCATATCCTAGTCCTCCAAGACCAGCATATCCAAGTCCTGAACCAGCATATCCAAGCCCTCCGAGACCAGCATATCCGAGTCCTCCGAGACCAGCATATCCTAGACCTCCAAGACCAGCATATCCGAGCCCATCACCAGCATATCCAGCCCCGGAGTATCCGAGTCCACCGTATCCGGCACCGGGAGTGAGCAGGTATCCGACCCCGGTCCCGTAGGGTACGTGGGCGGTGGAGATCATGTCGACTGCGGCGGGGCTCTGGGGCGCGGTGCCCGGCTCGTTGGTCTTGACCTTTGCCCTGAACCCGGCTCCGTCGGCGACGTACTCGACTTGTCGGTGCACTCCTCGGGCGTCGGTGAACCCGTAGCTGCCCTTCACTGCCCCACCGTGGCCGGATTCCTCACGGTGCTGCTCGCCGTGGTGGTCCTTCACGCTGTACCCGAAGGCGTAAGGCTTAGCAACATGGTGAATGGGCTGAAATAATTAAAGAAACATGATTATTTTGAATTTTTTTAAAAATTAAATGTGCTTTAAGAGGTTTCGATATAGATACAATAAAAACAAAGCCTAAAACTTTGATAAGTTTAATAGCAACAACAGTACATGCAATCGAAGTACATTTTTAACGAAGGGGAATTTTAAATCCCCAATATATGCTTTGTTATTTTAATTCTTTTATTTTAAAAGATACTTTTTATTTTAAATTTCACAAGTAGACTATAAATTATCGAAATATGTTTATTCCAGGGATGATATTTATGGGAGAACTAATTACGTGAGAAAAAAAAGTAGTTCGGTGTTAGAGTTCTATATAAGACCTTAAACTGGATGTATAATTTTATTAAAGAAATCTTCGGTGCATAGTTTTGGTCAGTTTTCTCCAAAAGATTTGAGGGGACAGTTTAAATTCCTTTAATTGATGATAAATTCCCTTTTATAAGCTATATAGATTTGAAATTAATTTTTAATAACCAAAGATGGGTGACGAAGACCGTGCCTTCAAATTTGATTTCACAGGATTATACAGACACACGTAAGTTCTACGCCATCTCCATGGTAATTGAAAGGTTTAGCTAAACTATTTTCGGCAGTGAAATATAACCCACAAATTAAAAAAAAAGTCGGGTTATACATCAACTACATCAACTCAGATCATCATAGTAATTACCTTAAGTTAGAGTTAAAATTTTCTATCAATAATCGCATCATTAGATGCTTTGGACCAGCAGAAAGGAAGATTCGCGTCGATACAGCTCATTGCTAATTCGGTATCCGATAGAATTTTGTTTCTCCTAACGTTTGTCATGCTCTCAAGTAGACAAATTTTAAGGCTTTTTTTTCTGCACAACTTATGATTTATAGAAAGAAATATAGTTTGTATACATAGTTTATTATATAGAATGCGGAAAATAGTAAAATTATTTAGATAAATTATAGTTTTTTCGTATATCTTACCTCATGATGCTCAAATGATGACGCAACAGTTGCCACAATGGCTACTAATATTATCTAAAAGTAAAAAAATACGGAAGTATTTAAGTTAGATATAAATTAAAACTTAAATCTAAATTAATAAATTAATAAAAGTTTTCAATGACTAAATAATAAAAAAATATTTAAAATTGTTGATTAGTTTTGATATTTGAAATTTAAATTAATTTATTATTTTTTCAACTGTATTTAAATTTTAAAAAACATGTGACATTTTTCGCATTTATTCTTGATAAATAATTACTTCCTTAGGTTTTTGGAAATTTCTATAATTTCTTCATAACTTAGTCATTCATAGCTCAGTCATAAATTAGCCGTTTGAAAACTTAAATGACCAACTGTTAAACTACCTGAATGAAACTGCAATTTATACTACATACTTAGAGAATTGTTAAAATTTCTTCATAGCTTAGTCATTCATAGCTTAGCCATAACTTAGCCGTTTAAAAACTTAAATGGCAGGAACTGTTAAACTACCTGAATGAAAATGTAATTTATACTACATATTTTTGGGAATTGCCAAAATTTCTTCATAGCTTGCCTTTAAGAAAAATGCAAAAAACTGTTAAATATCAATTATTAATAAAACTGCAATTTATACTACGAAACTTGTTTTTAAGGAAACGGCAAAAATTTAAATTCTTTAAATAAATTTATTTAGGATTTCAGACTCAAGAAACAAAAGGCAAATAAAAAGAACTTACCTTAGAAAACATGGTTGTTGATTGTGTACTAACCTGAGGTAAAGTGATATTTGACCATTTTTATTCGGCATTTATATCGAATGCTTGATCTAGATTCGAAAGATTAAAATATTTCTCCAGTCGATCAACTACGAAATATGCCTATTTGTGAAATCTTATTAATTGGAATATGCATTTCTGAAATAAATTTTTACAAAACACGATCTTGAATCAATTGTATCTTAAAGAAATTCCCGAAAATTATGCATAAAAATATTTTCAATAAGTTAATATTATTTTGAAATATGATGCGTAACATTCTTCTTTTTTTTCCTCATGCGATAATACTCCACTTTTGTCCGAGATATTTTTGTTAATTGGTGAACATGTTTTAATTTTACTTCATTGATTCAAAGTTTGAAGATAATTCTAGAAATATTATTTTGAATAATATAGATTGATGATTTAAAGTTTGGGGGAAAATGCTCAATGTAATGGGTGAAACACATGATGTTATCCTGAGACCTGACATCCATTAAATTGGATATACTTTTATTTTTGCAACAGTCACCAACACAATTTATTTTAAATTTAAAAACTAAAATTGTTTCAAAGATAAGATCTCGAAAGCAGAAAAAATTTTTAGCAGTAAATTTTAAAGGATGTTTGCATTGAAGCAATACATGAAGGAACTTATTAATTACAAAAAAAACTAATATACAGCTTGTTTCTTTTTCATTAATTGAGCAAAAGTTGGATATTTTAAGGACTTAAGACCTCAATTTCACCAAAATCATCCAATCATTAAACGATATTTTTAAAAAATACTTGCAAATCTTACCGTTTAATAAATTAGTAATTTGCCTCTGCTCACTAATGCTCGCCAACGTAGCGAGGGACCTCTGCGGAAAAACGAATGTGCATTGTGTAGCCGTATATTGATTTTCTTCTGTGCTAACCATTTTCCCATCCTATCATCCCTTGAGTGTGTCGTTAAAATGGGTACCAAGCAAGCTTGGGAATTAAACACTAGGGGTTCCGCGTGAGGCTGATCACTTTACCGGGATATATGCCTTGCACCCCAGAGCTGTAGGTCACGAAAACTGAAATGGATATGGCAGGCCTTGGTCCAATAATGGGCTGTTGGCCCGAAGAGTTTAGTAGTACTATGCTAACCATGCAAACGGTAGGTAAATTACATTTAAACTTGTGTTGATATTATCTGAAATAAACCTTAAAATTCTCAAAACAAGCAATGTGGGTCCAATAAACAAAATTAACTCTAATTTGGTTAAAAATTTATATTTATATCACAGAGTCGAGTCTCCCTATTCGACTGGGATCATGCACCCTCCCCGGCCCTTCTCCGCCGTTTTCATAAGTTAAAAGATAAGGCAAACGTAAATAGCTTTTACATTTTAAAAACTGTATTTAAAGACAAAATGGAACTTTAGAAACAAATCGGAAAAGTAAAGTTTGAAGCGAAAAATTACGAAAATATACATTGATGAAAGTTTTTTAAACTTCGGGTTTTTTTTTTTTTACACTTACCAACTATATCAGAACTCGGAAATATTAACATCGGTCAAGATAGCACAATTTATTTTTTCATTAAAATTTAAATTTAAACTTTTGGTTTTTCACGGACATTACTATACCTAACCGCGCAAAAAATCAAATTGCCACTGATATGACGACCTTGCCACAGACGTGATGAATTATACTTGCTTTTTTTTTAATGCATAACGGTATTTATAAATTTTATAACAATTTATCGAATCTGCGAGATACATTTGCATAAAACTCAAAGTAAAAAAGAAGATATTTTATTTTAATAGATGCAATCTCATGTAACAATATTTCACGAAAACATTATTTTGCTGTTAACTAACTTATAACACTGTGCCGTAAAAAAATAGGTGATGTAATTCGACATAATTTTTAAAGTGTGGTTCTTGATACTCACATTTTTAAAGAGGTAGGGTGACCCCGGGTAAATATTATACACGGAAAATCGGGGTAATTAGTAGACAGGGCCCAACACCATAATGCATCATAATTTATTGCGTCTAACAAACCAAACTTTATTAATTGCAATTCACCAATGATCTTATTAATTACTGGGATTAGATTAGTACTCTTTCTCAAAATATGTATAATAATTCCAAGCGCTGGAAAAAAACATGGTTAAAACTTTTGTACAATCTTTTCCGAATCGTGAATAATTTTCTTTTCTTCCAAATGATATTGAATTTTGTAATGCCCAGTCTTAGATATGTTTATAAATGTGATTTTCGCTGAAAAACACCATTGTTTGGATGAATAGTAACATTAATGGCATGAATGTTTAGTTAGAGGTTAATTTTTGTAAAAAGCGGGAAAATTGTTGGACATGCCATGGGGTAATATAGACAGCCTCTCAATATGCTTAAATTTACTTGTTTATTTAATTTACTTGCTTGTGTGATTAAAAAAAACACCATCCACGCAATGTTTGAATTTTTTCAAAAAAGAAATTATCAAAAGCTGTGTTAAAAATTTAAATGTTTAGTAATTTTACTATAGAATTCACTTCTATACGTAATTTACAGAAACCACATGGTGTTTAATAATTGCTCCTTGCACAGCATTTATATTACACACCATTGTCTGCAATTTACCCCTTATAGATATTCTAAATACTTCAAAGAACAGATTGAACCAATAATTACCAAGATTGGTCGGGTAATTTTTGGACACAAGGATGTTTTTTCAACTTCTACGGAGGAACATATAATTTTACATGAAATTTACTACGAAGGAAGTAAATTTCAACAATGGTACCTGATAGATATATCAAACAGCCATTGCTGAAAAACTTACTTTTAAGAAAATTACATAAATGTGAGAGATATGGTAAAAGTTTGATTTTTGTCCAATTAACACCAGGGTTGTTATGTTTAAAACATTTTGTTTAAAACAAATGTTTTAAACATGTTTAATACATAGTAATAAAAAACATGTTTAAAACAATTTTATTATTATATGTTTTATAATTTATTGGCCAAATACAGTTCATATAAGGAAATAGGTTTTATTTTAGGATATATGACCATGATGTATTACCTTAAAGATTAAGATTGTGATAAATAGTAGACCCTGATTGGAATGGTAAACCTTGTATGTGGTACTTTAGGTCCCAAATGGGACACTACTGACATTTGTTAATATTCATTAATTTATTATAGCCCCTAATTTGTGAGATTTATGCTAATCATCAATGTTGTGCATAATTTTAGTTCATTAAAATAATACCAAACATAAACTAGTATTACATTATCAGTTTATAAATTCTTCTATTAGCCCATCCGATTTAATCAAAGGAAGACACCGAATCGCCAGATAATCGAAGGATTTCTTGTATTCTATGATTCTTCGACAAATAAAGATGTAAGGCATATGCCTAAAATTATTGGGGATGAAAGTAAATATAGGAAACCAAAATGCAAAAAAAAACTTGTTTTTTTAAAACCTAAACAACTTGTTCAATAACCAAAATTTAATTCTTAAAAAAAACGTGTTTTAAACAAAAAAACACGTTTAAAACAAAAAAAAACATGTTTTTTTGTTTTATTTAAAAAAAACATGTTTTTTTCCAACCCTGATTAACACCGTGTCACCCTATAGTAAAGATATTAAGAATTTTAAAAAAGAACTCACTATGAATACAAATTTGGCATGGGAGTAATTGTTGTTTTAAAAATCCCTAAAAAGTTATTTGTAAATTTAAATCTTCATACAATATCTTATGAAAGGTTTGATAACCTATTAAGGGGGTTCGGAACCCTAAAATCTGTGAAAAATCAAAAAAAAATTATTGGCTTAAAATACTATTACAAGTTTAATTAATAATTTCACAAAGTGTCAAGACGATTGGAAAAATATTTTTGACATTAAAATCCATTTTAATGTCGTGGCTTCGTAAGGAAATAATTTAACAATAAAATCTTCAAACGCGTTTTTCTCAGAACTTGATTTTTTGAACTTCGATGTACCTTTTCTCAAAAACTATGCTATGTTTCATCGTAAAACTTTTTTTATGATGTAATACATAGTATAGATTAATCTGAGGTTATAAATTTTAATAAAACTAAAGTGAAAAAAATTTTATGGGGCAAAAAAGTGAAAAATTTCATGATTTTTTTGGGTACTTTAAAACTTATTTTATTTTAAAAAATCTAACAGTTATTTACAAAGAAACTTTTAACCTCAGATTAATATATAAGGTTGGTACAACACACACAGAAAATTTTAAGATGATCTGAACAGTAGTCATTGTGAAAAGGTACATTGTAATTGGCCAATTTAACATTACCGATATACAACATACTGAACCCCCTTAAGAAAATTAATTAAATCTTTTTTCCTCCAAATTTTGTAAGATAAGGAATATTCTATCTTAAAAAATATTAAACTTAAAATTGTGCTATATATTTCACAATACAGTTCAGAAATTTGGCGTTACAAGGGCCCCTGTGAAATACAGATACTATTTTTGATTCACTGAGGCTTAATACTTCCTATAAACTGAAATAAAATGTTGTCTTGTTTTTCAATTTCTCATTTGAAAAGTTTTTTCATTCAAGATGCATGCAAAGATGCTTCGCCCCCCGAAAAAAGCATAATCTATTTTTTAACAAAAATAATACGCAGTGAAAACAATTATATGCAAAAAAATATGTTTATTGCTTCTTGAAAAACATTAACAATTTATACGACTATAACTATGGAATTCTAATAACCATAACGTGCATATCCAAGACCACCTAGGCCATAACCACCATATCCTAGTCCTCCGAGACCGGCATATCCGAGTCCTGCACCAGTATATCCGAGTCCCGCGCCAGCATATCCGAGTCCTCCGAGACCAGCATATCCGAGTCCTGCTCCAGCATATCCAAGTCCTGCGTATCCGAGTCCAGCTCCGGAGTATCCGAGTCCAGCTCCGGAGTATCCGAGTCCAGCTCCGGAGTATCCGAGTCCTCCGTATCCGGCACCGGGAGTGAGCAGGTATCCGACCCCGGTCCCGTAGGGTACGTGGGCGGTGGAGACCATGTCGACTGCGTCGGGGCTCTGGGGCGCGGTGCCCGGTTCATTTGTCTTGACCTTCGCCCTGAACCCGGCTCCGTCAGCGACGTATTCGACTTGTCGATGCACTCCTCGGGCGTCGGTAAATCCGTAGCTGCCCTTCACTGCCCCGCCGTGACCGGATTCCTCACGGTGCTGCTCACCGTGGTGGTCTTTCACGCTGTACCCGAAGGCGTAAGGCTTAGCAACATGGTGAATGGGCTGAAATAATTAAAGAAATATGATTATTTGGATTTTTTTTATTTAAATATGCATTTAGAGTTTTCTATATACATACCATTAAAACAATGCCTAAAACTTTGATTAGTTTAATAGCAACAACAGTATATGCAATCCGAAGTACATTATTAACGATGGGGAATTTTAAATCCCAAAATATGCTTTGTTTATTTTAATTCTCTTATTATAAAAGATAAAGTATACCATAAATTATAGAGATATGTTTATTCCAGGGATGATATTTATGGGAAAACTAATTATTAGAAAAAAAGTAGTTCGGAACTAGAGATCTATATAAGACCTTAAACTGGATGTATAATTTTATTAAAGAAATTTTTCGGTGTATAGTTTTATTCAGTTTCCTGCAAAAGATTTGAAGGGACATTTTAACTTCCTTTAATGGACGATAAATTTTCTTTTTAAGGAGGTTCAGTACCCCAAAATCGGTGAAAAAAATCAAAACAAAACATATTGGCTTAAAATACTATTACAACCTTTATTAATAATGTCACAATGTATCAAGACGATTGGAAAAATATTTTTGACATTAAAAGCCATTTTAATGTCATGGCTTCGTAAGGAAATGGGTTAACAATAAAAACTTTAAACGTGTTTTTCTCAGAACTTGATTTTTTGAACTTCGATGTACCTTTTCTCAAAAACTATGCTATGTTTTTTCGTAAACTTTTATTTATATGATGTAATACATAGTATAGATAAATCTGAGGTAATAAATTTTAATTAAACTAAAGTGAAAAAAATTTATGGGGCAAAAAAGTGAAAAATTTCATGATTTTTTGGGTACTTTAAAACTTATTTTATTAAAAAAAAAAATTAACTGTTATTTAAAAGAGAACTTTTAACCTCAGTTTAATATATTAGGTTGGTATAACACACACAGAAAATTTGAAGATGATCTTATCAGTAGTTATTGTGAAAAGGTACATTGCAATTGGCCAATTTAGCATTACCGATATACGACATACTGAACCCCCTTAAAGCTATATAGATTTGAAAATAATTTTTAATAACAAAGAGTGGATGACGAAGACCATACTTTCAAATTTGACTTCACAAGATTATACAGACACACGTAAGTTCTACGCCATCGCCATGATAATTGAAAGCTTTAACTAAGTTATGTTTGGCAGCAGACGCCCCGGTGGCTCAATCGTTAGGACTCTAGCCTTTGGAGCTGCTGGGATCGGGTTCGAATCCCGGTCAGGCATGGATGTTTGTGACCGTCAATAAATGTTGTTTTTTGTCTATGTGTTATTCATTTCTTTGTGACTGTAAAAATTCTTTCCGTGTCTGTCCCACTTGACAAAAGCTTATAAGCGGTTCGCTGAACAAGCACACAAGCTGGAATTTTTGTACCATACCATACCATACCATTTGGCTGTGAAATATAAGCAACAACTAAAAAATGTCGGGTTACACATCAATCAGATCATCATAGTAATTACCTGAAGTTCGAGTTAAAATTTTATATCAATAATAGCATCATTGGATGCTTTGGACGAGCAGAAAGGAAGATTCGCGTCGATGCAGCTAATTGCTAATTCGGTATTCGATAGAACTTTGTTTCTCCTAACGTTTGTCATGTTCTCAAGTAGACACATTTTACTGCTTTTTTCTGCACAACTTAAGATTTATAGAAAGAATATATATAGTTTGGATACATAGTTTATTATATAGATAAGGAAAAAAGAAAAATTATTTAGATAAAATATAGTTATTTCGTATATCTTACCTCATGATGCTCAAATGATGAAGCAACAGTTGCCACGATGGCTACTAATATTACCTAAAAGTAGAAATAAGGGAGTATTTAAGTTGGATATAAATTAAAACTTAAAACTAGATAATAAAAGTTTTCAATGACTAAATAATAAAAAATATTTAAAATTGTTGATTAGTTTTGATATTTTAAATAAATAAAAAAAAATTGCGAAATTTTTCACATTTATTCTTGATAAATAATTACTTTCTTAGTTTTTTGGAAATTTCTGAAATTTCTTCATACTTAATCATTCATAGCTTAGTCATAACTTAGCCATTTGAAAACTTAAATGGCAGCAACTGTTAAACTACCTGAATAAAACTGCAATTTATGCTACATATTTTTAGGAATTGCTAAAATATCTTCATAGCTTGCCTTTAAGAAACTTAAATGCAAGCAACTGTTGAACTATATCAATTATCAATAAAACTGCAATTTATATACTACGAAACTTGTTTTAAAGGTAACGGCAAAAATTTAAAATTCTTTTTTAAAAAAATAGCATTTAGGACTTCCAACTCAAGAAACAAGAGACAAATAAAAATATTTACCTTAGAAAACATGATTGTTGATTGTCTCCTAACTAGAGGTTAAGTGATATTTGACCATTTTTATTCGGCATTTATATCGAATGCTTGATCTAGATTCGAAAGATTAAAATATTTCTCCAGTCGATCAACTACGAAATATGCCTAGTTTGTGAAATCTTATTTATTGGAATATGCATTTCTGAAATAAATTTTTACAAAACACGACCTTGAATTAATTGTATCTTGAAGACATTACCGAAAATTATGCACTAAAATACTTTCAATAAGTTAATAATCCTTTGAATTATGATTCGTAACATTCCTCTTTTCCTTCCTCATGCGATAATATCCCACTTTTGTCCGAGATATTTTTGTTAATTGATGAACTAGTTTTAATTTTACTTCACTAATTCAAAGTTTGAAGATTATTCTAGAAAAATTACTTTAATAATATGGATTGATGATTTAAAGTTAAGGAGGAATGCTCGATGTAATGGGTGAAACACAAAATGTCATCCTGAAATCTGACATCCATTAAAATGGATATTTCGTTTTTTGCTACAGTCACTACACAATTTATTTTAAACTTTAGAAACTAAAATTGCTTCATAGATGCAGATCTGGATGGGAAAAAAACATTTTTCAGCAGTAAATTTTAAAGGATGTTTTCATTAAAGCAATACATGAAGGAACTATTAATTACAAAAAAAACTTATACAGGTTGTTGTTTTTTCATTAATCGAGCAAAACATTAGACATTAAAAAAAATTACTTGCAAATCTTACCATTTAATAAACTGGATCTTTGCCTCTGCTCACTAATGCTCGCCAACGTAGCGAGGGACCTCTGCGGAAATACGAATGTGCATTGTGTAGCTATATATCAATTTTCTACTATGCTTACCATTTTCCCATCATTTCATCCCTTGAGTGTGTCGATAAAATAGGTACCAAGCATGCTTGGGAACTAAACACTGGGGGTTCCACGTGAGGCTGATCACTTTACCGGGACATATGCCTAGCACCCCAGAGCTCTAGGTCACGGAAGCTGAAATGGGCATGGCAGGCCTTGGCCCAATAATGGACCGTTGCGCCGAAGAGTTTAGTAGTACTATGCTAACCATGCAAGCGGTAGTTAAATTATATTTAAACTACTGTTGATATTATCTAAAATAAACCTTAAAATTCTCAAAACAAGCAATGTGGGTCCAATAAGCAAAATTAACTCTAATTTGGTTAACATTTTATATTTATATCCCAGAGTCAAGTCTCCCTATTCGACTGGGATCATGTACCCTCCCCCTTCTCCGCCGTTTTCATAAGTTAAAAGATAGCTCTAAAGACAAACTTAAATAGCTCTTACATTTTAAAAAACTGTATTTAAAAACAAAATGGATCTTTAGAAACTCCTCAGAAAAGTACAGTTTGAAGCGAAAAATTACGAAAATATACATTAATGAAAGTTTTTTAAACCTTCGGGGTTTTTTTTACACTTACCAACTATCTCAGAACTTGGAAACATTAACATCGGTCAAGATAGCAAAATTAATTTTTTCATTTTAATTTAAATTTAAACTTTTGGTTTTTCACGGACATGACTTTACGTAATCGCGCAAAAAATCAAATTTCCACTGATATGACGACCTTGAAACAGACGTGATTAATTATACTTGCTTTTTTTATTGCATAACTGTATTTATAAATTTTATAACAATTTATCTGAGCGATACATTTGCATAAAACTCAAAGTAAAAAAATAGATATTTTATTTTAATAGATGTAATCTCATGTAACATTATTTCACGAAAACATTATTTTGCTGCTAACTAACATATTACACTGTGACGTAAAAAAATAGGTGATGTAATTCGACATAATTTTTAAAGTGTGGTTTTTGATACTCACATTTTTAAAGAGGTAGGGTGACCCTGGGTAAATATTGGACACGGGAAATCGGGGTAATTAGTGGACAGGGCCCAACAACCATAATGCATCATAATTTATTGCGTCTAACAAGCCAAAGTTTATTAATTGCATAACCAGCAATGATGTTATTAATTACTGGGATTAGATGTACTCTTTCTCAAAATATAATTCCAAAGCGCTGGAAAAAACATGATTAAAACTTTTGTTCAATCTTTTCCGAATCATGTATAATTTTCTTATCTTCTAAATGATATTGAATTTTGTAATGCCCAGTCTTAGTTATGTTTATAAATGTGGTTTTCGCTGAAAAACACCATTGTTGGATGAATAGTAACATAAATGACATGAATGTTTGTTTAGTTATAGGTTAATTTTTGGGAAAATGCGGAAAAATTGTTGGACATGCTATGGAGTAATATAGACAGCTTCTCAATATGCTCAAATTTACTTGTTTATTTAATTTACTTGCTTGTGTGATTAAAAAAACACCATCCACGCAATGTTTGAATTTATACAAAAAAAATTATCAAAAGCTGTGTTAAAAATTTAAATGTTTAGTAATTTTACTATAGATTTCACTTCTAAACGTAATTTACAGAAACCATATGGTGTTTAATAATTGCCCCATGCACAGTATTTATATTACGCACCATTGTCTGCAATTTACCCCTTATATATAGTCTAAATACTGCGAAGAACAGATTAAACCAAAAATACCCCGATTGGCCGGGTAATTTTTGGACAAAAGGATGTTTTTTTTCAACTTCTACGGAGGAACATAAAATTTTACGTAAAATTTACTACGAAGGAAGTAAATTTCAACAATGGTACCTGATAGACATATCAAACAGCCATTGCTGAAAAAAAATTACTTTTAAGAAAATTATATAAATGTGAGAGATATGGTAAAAGTTTGATTTTTGTCCAATAATAACACCGGGTGTCACCCTATAGTAAAGATATTAAGAATTTAAGAAAAGAACTCACTATGAATACAAATTTGGCATGGGAGTAATTGTTGTTTTAAGAATCCCTAAAAAGTTATTTGTAAATTCAAATCTTCATACAATATCTTATGAAAGGTTTGATAACCTATTAAGAAGTTTAACTAAATCTTTTTTCCTGCAAATTTTGTATGATAAGGAACATTCTATCTTAAAAAATATCAAACTTAAAATTGTGCTATATTTTTCACAATACAGTTCAGAAATTTGGCGTTACAAGGGCCCCTGTGAAATACAGATACTATTTTTGATTCACTGAGGCTTAATATATTCTATAAATTGAAATAAAATGTTGTCTTGTTTTTCAATTTCTCATTTGAAAAGTTTTTTCATTCAAGATGCATGCAAAGATGCTTCGCCCCCCGAAAAAAAGCCTTATCTCATTTTCTAACAAAAATAATACGCAGTGAAAACAGTAATATGCAAAAAATATGTTTATTGCTTCGTGAAAAACATTTACATTTTATATGACTATAACCATGGAATTCTAATAACCATAACGTGCATATCCAAGACCACCTAGGCCATAACCACCGTATCCTAGTCCTCCGAGACCAGCATATCCGAGTCCTGCACCAGCATATCCGAGTCCCGCGCCCGCATATCCGAGTCCCGCGCCAGCATATCCGAGTCCTGCGCCAGCATATCCGAGTCCTGCTCCAGCATATCCGAGTCCTGCGTATCCGAGTCCAGCTCCGGAGTATCCGAGTCCACCGTATCCGGCACCGGGAGTGAGCAGGTATCCGACTCCGGTCCCGTAAGGTACGTGGGCGGTGGAGACCATGTCGACTGCGGCGGGGCTCTGGGGCGCGGTGCCCGGTTCGTTGGTCTTGACCTTTGCTCTGAACCCGGCTCCATCAGCGACGTACTCGACTTGTCGGTGCACTCCTCGGGCGTCGGTGAACCCATAGCTGCCCTTCACTGCCCCACCGTGGCCAGATTCCTCGCGGTGCTGCTCGCCGTGGTGGTCTTTCACGCTGTACCCGAAGGCGTAAGGCTTAGCAACATGGTGAATGGGCTGAAAAAAATTAAGGAATCGTGATTATTTGGAATTTTTTTAATTAAATATGCTTTTAGAGTTTTCTATATACATACAATAAAAACAATGCCCAAAACTTTGATTAGTTTCATAGCAACAACAGTCCATGCAATCCGAAGTACATTTTTAACAGTGAGGAATTTAAAATCCCCATTATATGCTTTGTTTATTTTAATTCTATTATTATAAAAGATAAAGTAGACTGCAAATTATCGAAATACGTTTATTCCAGGGATGATATTTATGGGAGAACTAATTATTAGAAAAAAAGTAGTTTGGAACTAGAGATCTTTATAAGACCTTAAACTGAAAGTATAAAATTTTCGGTGCCTAGTTATGGTCAGGTTTCTTCGAAAGATTAGAGGGGATATTTTAACTTCCTTTAATGGATGATAAATTTCCTTTTATAAGCTATATAGATTTGAAAATGCTTTTTATCAATAAAAAAATGGAAGACGAAGACCATGCTTTCAAATTTGATTTCACATGTACAGACACACGTAAGTTCTACGCCATCGCCATAGTAATTGAAAGGTTTAACTAAACTATTTTTGGCAGTGAAATAAAAACAACAAATAAAAAAGTCGGGTTATCCATCAACTCATATCATCCAGGTAATTATAAGTTAGAGTTTAAATTTTCTATCAATAACAGCATCTTCGAATGCCTTGAATGAGCAGAAAGGAATATTCCCGTCGATGCAGCTAATTGCTAGTAATTCAGTATCCGATAGAATTTTGTTTCTCTAACATTTGTCATATTCTCAAGTAGACATAATGTAATGGTTTTTTTTTCTGCACAACTTAAGATTTATAGAAAGAAATATAGTTTGGATACATAGTTTATTTTATAGAATGCGGAAAATAATAAAATTATTTAGATAAATTATAGTTATTTCGTATATCTTACCTCATGATGCTCAAATGATGAAGCAACAGTTGCCACGATAACCACCAATATTATCTAAAAGTAGAAATAAGGAAGTATTTAAATTAGATATAAATCAATGCTAAAATCTAGGTAATAAAAGTTTTCAATGACTATAAATAATGAAAAATATTTAAAATTGTTTATTTGTTTTATGTTTCAAATTTAATATAATTTATAATTTTTTAAATGCATTGAAATGTTTATAAACATTTGAAAATGTTCACATTTATTCTATATAAATAACTTCTTTCTTAACTTTTCGAAAATATCTATCATTTCTTCATAACTTAGTCATTCATAGCTTAGGCATAACGTAGCCGTTTAAAAACTTAAATGGCAGCAACTGTTAAACTACCTGAATAAAAATGAACTTTAAACTACTCATTTTTGGGAATTGCTAAAATTTCTTCATAGCTTGCCTTTAAGAAATTTAAATGCAAGCAACTGTTGAACTATATCAATTATCAATAAAACTGCAATTTATATACTACGAAAATTGTTTTAAAGGAAACGGCAAAAATTTTAAATTCCTTAAAAAATAGCATTTAGGATTGCAAACTCAAGAAACAAAAGGCAAATAAAAAACTTACCTTAGAAAACATAGTTGTTTATTGTCTCCTAGCTTGAGGTTAAGTGATATTTGACAATTTTTATTCGGCATTTATATAGAATGCTTGATCTAGATTCGAAAGATTAAAATATTTCTCCAGTCGATCAACTACGAAATATGCCTAGTTTGTGAAATCTTATTTATTGGAATATGCATTTCTGAAATAATTTTTTACAAAACACGTTCTTGAATTAATTGTATCTTGAAGAAATGACCGAAAATTATGCACAAAAATATTTTCAATAAGTTAATATTCTTTTGAGAATTATGATTCGTAACATTCCCCTATTTTTTTTCCTCATGCGATAATATTCCACTTTTGTCCGAGATATTTTTGTTAAGTGGTGAAATTGTTTAAATTTTATTTCATTGATTCAAAATTTAAAGATAATTCTAGAAAAATTACTTTAAATAATATGTATTGATTTAAATTTAAGGGGGGAATGCTCATTGTAATGGGTGAAACACAAAATGTTATCCTGAAATCTGACATCCATTAAAATGGATATTTCATTTTTTTGCTACAGTCACTACACAATTTATTTTAAACTTTAAAAACTAAAATTGTTTCATAGATAAAGAGCTGGAAAGCAAAAAACATTTTTTCAGCAGTTAATTGTAAAGGATGTATGCAATAAAGAAATGCATGAAGGAACTATTAACCCTTTCAGTCCCAAAAATGAACTACACTACAGAAACATCTGATATTCGCAAATTAAGCTTATTTTAGGTATGTGGAAAACAACAAAATAAAAATATATGTATTATCTAAAAACACTTCGAGCTATATATTTTAAGGTATCTGACCATATTATTAAAAACAATTTAGTAATTATTTTAACCGAAATAGTTTAAATTGTGTTTTAAATATGTGGAACTGAAGTGAACTTTTCAAAACTCAGGTGAAACGCTTGATAGCTATTTTCTAAATAAAAAAAATAGTAGTTCGGACTTCTATTGAGATTAATGTAAAATATTGTCTAATAGAACAAAGTGTGAAGAATCGAATGATGTGTGTTTGGATGTCGTAACGGGACATAAACATTTACAAAAAAATTATTGAAAGTGATGATGCCAAATGGCATCACTGGGACTGAAAGGGTTAACAAAAAAACTAATACAGCTTTTTTCATTAATATAGAGCAAAAAAATTGACATTTTAAGGGCTTTTAAAACCTTAAATTTCACAAAAATTATCCTATTATTAAAGGTTATTTATTTTTAAAAAATTACTTGCAAATCATACCTTTTAATAAACGAGATCTTTGCATCTGCTCACTAATGCTCGCCAACATAGGTAGGGACCTCTGCGGGAATACGAATGTGCATTGTGTAGCTATATATTAATCTTCTACTATGCTAACCATGCAAGTTGAAGGTACATTTTATTTCAACTAGTGCTGATATTATCCAAAATAAACCACTCTAATTTAGTTAAAAATTTATAGTTATATCCCAGAGTCAGGTCTCCTTATTCGACTGGGATCATGCCCCCCCCCCCCCCCCAATCACACACACCACCGTATTCATATGTTAAAAGATAGCTCTAAAGCAGAGGTTCCAACCGGTGGTACGCGGGAAAATTTCAGGTGATACGCGTGAGTGATGAGCAACATGATGCTAGTAATAGCGTTTGTACGCAAGCACGCGTTTGAGCAGTGAGCACGCAAACATATTACTCATTATTTTAAACAATAACATTACTTTAAAGTGGAAATAACTTCTGGTCCGGATGTTAAACCTAGTACCCTTTGCCATTCCAGATAGCTCTGCTATTTTTGTTGCCATTTGTTACGAGTTATTTGTATGAGAGTGGATTTTCTGAACTCTTGCACATAAAAAATAAACATAGAAACAGAATAAGTGTTGAAGAGAACTTCAGAGTGAAGATAAGTTCCATTACTTCTAATGTTGACATTTTAATCACAGGCAAGCAACAAGTTTCGCACTAAAGACTATAAAAGTATATTTTGTATGTTATTTTTTTTGCTAAGTTTGTAAAAAAAAAAAATTTACATGTTTTTAGACAAATAGGTAATAAATAAACGAGTAATAATTAAACATTTTAATATTTTTATTTCTCTTTTATCATAAGCATGTTTTAAATAAACAAATATCTAACCATTAAATATTAAGTTTTCTCATTAATTCAATTCAAAAAGCCTGTGAACACTTTAAGAAGAGTAAATTTTATACTTTATTAAAATATTTAGATCTGGTGGTAAGCCACAATTTCTCAAAAATTTGAGTGGTACGGAGGTGCAAAAAGGTTGGAACCCCCTGCTCTAAAGGCAAAAGTAAATAGCTTTTACCATTTCAATGTAAAAGTGATGTATTTTAAAAGAAAATGGAACTTTAGAAACTCCTCTGAAAAAGTACAGTTTGAAGTGAAAAATTTGGAAAAAATACATTGATAAAAGTTTTTTAAACTTCGGGTTTTTGTTACACTTACCAACTATCTCAGAACTCGAAAACATCAACCTCGTTCAAGATAGCACAATTAATTTTTTCATTAAAATTTAAATTTTAACGTTTGGTTTTCACTGACATGACTACCTGAATGCTCAAAACAACAAATTACCACCTGACAAGACTACCTTGTCACTGACGTGATGAATTATACTTTCTTTTTTTAATGCATAAAGGTTTTTTAATGCAAAAGGTATTTATAAATTTTGAAACAATTTATTGAATCTGCGCGATACGTTTGCATAAAACTCAAAGTAAAAAAAGTAGACATTTTATTTTTATAGATGTAATCTCACGTCTTAAAATATATATATGATGATAAACTTTAATTTTAAATAGAACCTTAAATTTAAAAAAAAGTAATATAAAAAATAAAAAGGCATTATAAACAAGCTATCCTTCTGGCTTTTGTAATTTTGTCAATTCTGGAGCATTTAATTTCATAAATTTGAAGAATTCTTTAAAATTGGGTTGGTTGCATTGTGCATATGCTATCAATTCGTTTGATTTCTTCTCATTTTACTATAGGTATATGAGACAATATTCCAACTATTAAAATTGTATATACCTTTTTTAATTTAATAAAATAAATAACAGTTAAATATCATTCATTTTTTAAAACTCCTATCTTTAAATTTAATATTCGATAAGCCTATCTAATTATTAAATACAAGTAAAATTTAGTTGATTACAGGCCGATTTGTGTTATACAATTTAAAAATTGGTTTGGTTATCAAAGCTTGTTTAAGTAATTCGAAACTACACTGCTCAAAAAAATTAGGGGAGAGCACATGTTTTAAACCCTTTCGCTCCCAATGATTCCATTGGGAATCATCAGCTTGTGATTTTTTTCTGACTAAGTTAAATTCGCAACTTGTGTATCGTTAGATACATCATTATATGGAAGAATAACGTATTTTGAAGAATTTAATATTTTTTTTAATATTAATGAAAATATGAAAAATATGGTAAAATAAATTTTACTTTAAAACAGTTTTAGGAAATAAATTGACCCTAAATTTTTCATGCTTGCATTTTTTAGATTTTTAAAAATAAATTTCAACTATTTTTAACAAAAAAAGTTTTTAAAAAATTATTGTTATAATTTTTAAAAAAGTTATTATTCCATTTCCCCCCTTTAAATTTAAGTATTAAAAACTTAATATTTTTTCTCCTGTTTTTTACTATTTCATTTCGAATGCATATTGAACCTATTTAACAAATTTCAGATGTATAGGATAAAAATTAAAAAGTTGGGAGTAAAGTTAAAGTTGGAAATACAAAGTGCTCCCCTAATTGTTTTGAGCAGTGTATTTTCACATTCTGAAGTCCATTGATAATGGGTATAATTCGTTAACATTGTATTTAAAGTATATCTTAATTTAGCATTATTATTAATAAATTTGTGGTACACATTTATGCATTCTAGGAAGCGCTGTAATTCTTTTATATTCCTAGGATAATTTTCTTTTCTTTTAAATGATATTGAAGCTTGTAATGCCCAGTCTTATATATGTTTCTGATTGTGGTTTGTGGTGAAAAACACCAATGTTGGATGAATAGTAACATTAATGACATAAATAGTTATGGGTTAATTGTTGGAAAAAGCGGGAAAATTATTGGACAAGCTATGGGCTAGGACAGGCAGCATCCCAATATGCTTAAGTTTTGTTGTTTATTTAATTTATTTGGTTAAATTTATTTGTTTGTGTAATTAAAAAAACACCATCCACTCAATGTTTGAATTTGATATAAAGAAGAAAGTATAAAAAGCTGTGCTAAAAATTTTAATGTTTGTCAATTTTATTAGATTTCACTGTATAATATTTTACAGAAGCCATATGGTGTTTAATAATTGTCCCATACACAGTATCTATATTACATACCATTGTCTGCAATTTAACCCTTGTAGATAGTCTAAATACTGTGCAGAACATATTAAAAACTACTGTCCAATAATTACCCCAATTGGCCGGGTAATTTTTGGACACAAGGATGGTTTTCAACTTCTACGTAGGAACTAAAATTAACTACGAAGGAAGTAAATAAATTGCAACTATGGTACCTGATAGATATATTAAATTGTCATTACTTTAAAAAGTTACTTTTAAGAAAATACATAAATGTGGGAGATATGGTAAAAGTTTGAATTTTGTCCAATAATTACCCCCCCCTGTAGTGAAAAGATTAAGAATTTGTGAATATGTGGCAAGGGAAGGTGGCATGGGAGGAATTGATTTTTTAAAAAATTAATAAAAAGTTATTTGTAAATTCAAATATTCATACAATATCTAATTAAAGGTTTGATAACCTATTAAAAAGTTTAATCAAATCTTTTTTTCTAAAATAGTTGTAAGAAAAGGAGCATGATATTAAAAAATATATATCAAACTTCAAATTGTGCTATATTGTTTCACAATACAGATCAGAAATTTGGCACTCCAAAGACCCCTGTGCAACAATGACCGGCTTTGAACACTTTTTTTTAATTCACTGAGGCTTAATATTTTCTTTAAATTGAAATAAAATGCATTTTTTTTTATTTCTTACTAGAACTTAATTATTCTTACAGAATTTATTGCTCAAATTTAAGCAACTATTTGATTTTTTTTTAATTCGAAAAGTTTTTGCATTTCCAAGATGCTTCGTACCCAAATGTGGGATAATCTATTTTTCTAACAAAATTAATGTGCAATGAAAACAATTATATGCAAAAAAATATGTTTATTGCTTCGTGAAAAACAATTACAATTTATATGAATATAACTATGGAATTCTAATAACCATAACGTGCGTAGCCAAGACCACCTAGGCCATAACCGCCATATCCTAATCCTCCGAGACCAGCATATCCGAGTCCTGCACCAGCATATCCGAGTCCTGCACCAGTATATCCGAGTCCTGCGCCAGCATATCCGAGTCCTGCGCCAGCATATCCGAGTCCTGCGCCAGCATATCCGAGACCAGCTCCGGAATATCCAAGTCCTCCGTATCCGGCACCGGGAGTGAGCAGGTATCCGACTCCGGTCCCGTAAGGTACGTGGGCGGTGGAGACCATGTCGACTGCGGCGGGGCTCTGGGGCGCGGTGCCTGGCTCGTTGGTCTTGACCTTTGCCCTGAACCCGGCTCCGTCGGCGACGTACTCGACTTGTCGGTGCACTCCTCGGGCGTCGGTGAACCCATAGCTGCCCTTCACTGCCCCACCGTGGCCGGATTCCTCGCGGTGCTGCTCGCCGTGGTGGTCCTTCACGCTGTACCCGAAAGCATATGGGTGAGCGACATGGTGAATGGGCTAAAAAAAAAAATTAAATTTATATTTAGGAAGTAACATGCATTTTTCATAAAGGTTTCATAAAAAATTTTAAACATTCACACTGTAAAAATTTTTCTTTATTTCATGAAAATATTCCTGGCAGTGCAATTGGGTAAATTTAAATCATTTAAAGAAAAAATGTTACTGTTTCTATTACATTAGTGGAAATTTGGTCAATTAACCTCATAGTGGAGAATATTACAAGAACAAAATATTAACATGACCAGCAGATTGTATTGGCGGGCATAACTAAGAAACTATATAAGCAGATCCCAGCTTATTTTTTTAGAAATATTTCGCTATGGTTTGCCTTACCAATTATTTTCACCAATTTTCACAAATTATTTTTTAAAAGAAAGATACTAACAAATGTGTATTTTTGCAACGCATAAATAAAAAGTTCTCCTCTTTCTTGCAAGAATTAAAATTATTATAATAATAAAACTTCTAAGAGTTTTCCAAAAAATATTTGTGAAAAGAGACAAACTGTTGTGTACGAGTTTTCTTATAGTTATCATTTTCACACTTAGATAAGACTAGTCAATGTCATCTTTATGTGTGTGATTGAGGGTCGAAAAATTTTAAACTACTTTTTGAATAATTTTTTTTAAAGATTCATCTTGACGTAACGATCTTACTTGTAATAATGGATTTGAGTTTAAAGTATTAAGGCATGTACTGATTTCTCATATGATATTATTTCCTTGCATAAAATTACTTTTACGTATGTGTTTGAACTTAAAAGTTTAAAGAAAGAATCGGATTTTTTTCATTTTTGCCCCAAATAAAATATTTCAATTAAAAATTAATTTTACGATTTAGCCTAAACTTTTTGTGAAAAAAGAACCTAAGTAATTGAAGAAAAAGCTTACCTCATGATGTTCAAATGATGAAACGACTGTTGCCACAATGGCGACCAATATGATCTAAAAATAAGAAATATGGTTTTTGAATACCATCTTCAAATTGCCAAATATAATTAGAAGTAAAAGTTATTGCAATATAATAATTAAAATATTTCAGTTTCCTAAATCTTATTCAAAATGGTTGAGTAACATAACCCGGACTTAAAACTCTCCGCATTTAACCCAGCAAAACTGGAAATATTTCTTGTCATATACCACTTTTCGAAGGGGCAACAAAACACTTTGATATAATGGCACCCCTCGTTGGTAAAAAAACAGTTAATAATCCGGTACTCCGGTTTAAAACCTTAGGGTTGGACGGTTTATAAATGCTTTTTAACCAGCATTCAACTATATTCCATCGAGCGAAGTAAGAATAAAGAGCAATTAATATGCTTACCTTAGAAAACATGATTATTGATTGTTTATCCACTTGAAGTTGTGTGATATTCCACCAGTTTCATTCGATATTTATATCGAGCGATTGAACTACATTTAGAAGATTAAAATATTTCTCCAGTCGAACAGCCACAGAAAATTTCAACTTTATGAAATCTAATATACGTGGAATATCGGTTTCTGAAATAAGTTATTACAAAACCCATTCATTGATTGATTTATTGTGTTTTGAAAAGATAACAGAAAAACCGACATTAAAATGATCTTAATAAACAAAATGTATTTTAATGAGATGCATACAAAATATTTTCAAGTTCACACATAGAATTCAAGCTATGTTTTTCTGCTCAAATTATTTTACGGAATTTGGGCAGTTTATTTGTGTTTTAAATTTATTGCTTCAATAGATTTCATTTAATCTAGGCTGAAAACATGAAAGTGATTTAATTATTAAAGTAAATAAAAAGAAATCAGTGAATTTTTCCATTTTAAGGCACTTATAAACTATTTTTATAGCAATGTGCTTTTAAAAATAAGCTTATCGTCTGATTTTTTGTTTTAAAGATTTGGGCATAAGTATAAATGTGTTAATACATAACTTTCCTTAAATATAATTTTACAATAGTAATGGAGTTTTATTTCCTTATTTTTAATCATAAGTCCGAATTGTTTAATCATAAATCTGAAATTGTCTGAGTTCTCAACCAAGTTTATAAATACAAATTCCTTCAAAAATATTTATTTCAATATATTCTTATTTCAGGGTAAAAACATCCAAATAGAATGTTAGATTAAGGATGATTACCTTAGGGGGTTAAGGCCGGTAACACTGTTAACTTCTTGCTGCAAAATTTTGAATAATATTTTATCAATGCAATCGCGTTACCAGCAATATTTCAAATTTCTGAAAGTGTTGTTGGCTTACATTTATGTATTGATGATCAATGCATTGAATGTGAACGTAAAGATTGTTTCTGTAATCCTTGTGTCTGGCTTTCGAGATGAAGCCATTTATAGATCATTTGGTTGATTTTCAGTTTTTGGAGAAGATTTTTTTAACTATAGAACATGTGTCCCTGCAGTATTTTCGGTTCAATTATTATGGAGAACTGGGGGGCAAAGCCCCCTGCTCGCTACCGCTCGACAACCCCCGGGAACCGCTAAGCAATTCCTATTTGTTTGCTCCGCAAACAAACATGCAAAACTAATGTGAAGATACTTCCAATGCAGGAATACTCATCTATACAATCTGGCTAGTTTCTGAGGGACTGCTCCAGGGCATCACGTAGCTCTAGTGCTAAGCAATGATCTCTACCGAAGCCACGGGACGCAACCTGAAGCAGTCCCGGCACTCTTAATTTTTAGCGCTTCTGACGTTTCTGATTCGTTGAAGCCGCGTAAGTCACGGGGCTTTCAAGCGTCCAACAATTACAATTTTATATTATATGGAGAATTACAATTTTATATTATATAGAGAAGCGTGGAAATGGGCTATTTTCCTATTCTTTTTATAATTTGGATATTATTTAATGAGCCTTCAATTTGTAAAAAAATATACCATTTTCATTTTGCACTGTAATTTTTGTAATGTTGTGATAGTTTTATGCTTTAAAATACCTTAATATTTAAATATTGCTACTTAAAATTTGAATTTATTACCACAGGTGTCTAATAATTTTGTTCCTTTAACGAAATTTTGAACCAGTTACCGAATGTCTTTTAATCGCAACTCCTATACAAACTCATATTTTGTAGTACTAAAAGAAAAAAATGCACAAATACTAACAAAAACCATTCAAATTATTTGGATACGGTTTGTGATAGTACTTTATAATAAAAACTGCTGCCTTCTTACACAGAAGTAAAAAAAGTGTGCTTTGCCAGAGAATATCTGTGAGTATATTAGGTGAGAACCACACAATACCTGACAAAGGTATTCCAAAGGATACAAAGGGCGGCCAATTGTTTTTTTTAATAAAATAACTTCTTTTTATTCTAATACTAGCAGTAGGGTCCCGCCTTGCTGGGAACCCGCTAACTTCGCATTGCTTCCTTTTAGAGGCATACTTACCTTGTGAAAATACACTCAAAATTAAAACAAAATTAAATTCGTGTTGGCGCATGCGCACCTAAAAGAGCAAACACTAATAGAGGATGAAGCAGCCCTAGGGCGAGCGCATATCTCAATCAAACTAATAGAGGATGAAGCAGCCCTAGGGCGAGCGCATTTCTCAATCAAACTAATAGAGGATGAAGCAGCCCTAGGGCGAGCGCATATCTCAATCAAACTAATAGAGGATGAAGCAGCCCTAGGGCGAGCGCATATCTCAATCAAACTAATAGAGGATGGCGTCAAGCCCCCGTTTCGGCCCGGACCATGTATTTTCAAGCCCTGTTATGGTCCCGCAATCCCACGTGGATGACGTTTTTTGAAACTAATTATATTATATAAAAATTTCAATCAAATATGAAAAATCTAAGCCTCAGGTGCACACGTAGGTATTAAAAGGAATCTATATTAAAAATTTCGAATTTTTTAGAGCAATCTAAGTAGGTCTTTTGCGATCCACAGACATACACACAGACAGACACACAGACTCTTTCTTTTATTATTATAGATTAGTTGAATAACAATGCTGAAGAACAAAATCCGAAAAATACAGTGGAACTACAATGTTTTTTATTTGCAGATCTTGCAAATTTACATGGTAAACTTTTCATCTGAGACATTTGAAGAGTTTAATTGAAGAACGTGATGAATGACAAAAGGTGAAAACGAGTTGTTTCATTTGTAATTAGATGCGTGAAACACGTCACTAAAAACAGTTCAAAAACATATTGGACTTAAAGTTTATGAAATGGGGGATCTTGTTATGTTTCAAGGAAAGAATAACGTGTTGACAACACAAATCTCAATTTTTTCAAAAGAATCACTTAGCACTTTCTTAATCTGAATTCTACATTTTTCCTAGAATTCAATAATAACCTCGAAGTATTTTTATTAACCTTTTAATATTCTATTATCCTTGACCCTTAGATGTTAACATTCGTAAAATATTTCTTTGATTTAACGTGAAAAATGTCTCAAATGTCGACATCACTTTTGATTCGGATTTGCCGTTTAACAAGGACATAGCGGGGTGACAAAAGGAATGGAAGTTAAATCACCCGTGAAAATTTCATTGTTTGATCCCATTTACAAGGCATTTCGCTTCCATACTTTTATTCATATAAATAGACGGAATCTAAAGCCTTGAATGTCACTTGTTTAAAGTTTTCAATCAATTGAAAGTCATCATGATTTCTAAGGTAAATAGCTTATGTTACAAATCTGATATATGTTTATTACAATGATAGAAAAAGATTTTTTTTTCAAAAATTTTTTATCTCTTCAAGTTAATAAATAAGAAGTAAAATAGCTTTAATTAAATGTTTACCTAAAAACTTAAATGAATATTTTACATTTAAAATTTAGATGACATTTGATATCACATATATTTTGTAAAAATTTTATGTATTTCTAATTTGTAATATTGTGTGTATGAGTTTTTTACTTCATTTACATCATTAAAAAAGTTATTGCTATTAATGACAAATAAATGTTTGTTCTAATAATAGAAAAATATTTGTGTATTAAAGTAAATAAATTAGAAGTAAAAGAAATTTAATTAAATTAAAAGAATCTAAAATTTGAATAAATATTATTTCATTTAAAATTTTAATTATATTTGATACTAACTAAATTATAAATAAATGACTTACACTTTTAAAAAAGAAAAGTTCGGGATTTGTGTATTGCTGTGTTTAGGTCCAGGTTTATACATTATATTGCTGAGGTCTCTTTTTACATGTAACACCAATTTATTTTTATTTTAGGCAGTCATTTTGGCTGCTGTGATTGCAGTAGCAGTCTCTCACTACATTCCTGAAGTAAGACATTTCAGTACACTTGCTTACCCTTTTAAAATATTCAAAACAGTCTCAGCTGACATTCTTAAATTTAAAAACACCTTTGTTTAGCTTTCTTTTAATGGAAACTACTAAAATTTGCTGCCATATCTTAATTTCAAGCTTTTTGTTAACTTTACGAAAGCATTTTTATACTTTCTGTAAAGTCATAAAAGTACTATTTTGAAAACAAATAAAATATCGGATGAATATAACTGGGAACCAATATACAAATGTCTCATCAAATTTACCGATTGCATTCTCTTTTAAATTCGTAAAATTGGTTTTAAGAGCACTTTGTTTTGAAGTAAATGAATAAGACGAAAGTATATATGTGCCAAATGTTTGAATTAAAACCAACATTTACCATGAGCATTTAATATTATTTGAAAAGTTTAAAAGCAATATATTGTTATTTGTAATTTATATTCGTTTTCTATTTCAGCCCATTCACCATGCACCCAAACCTTACGCTTTCGGGTACAGCGTAAAAGATCACCACGGCGAGCAGCACCGCGAGGAGTCCGGCACCGGGGGCCACGCAGTGAAGGGGAGCTACGGGTTCACCGACGCGCGAGGAGTGCACCGCCAAGTCGAGTACGTCGCCGACGGAGCCGGGTTCAGGGCGAAGGTCAAGACCAACGAGCCGGGCACCGCGCCCCAGAGCCCCGCCGCAGTCGACATGGTCTCCACTGCCCACGTACCTTACGGGACCGGAGTCGGATTCCTGCTCACTCCCGGAGCCGGATACGGAGGACTCGGATACTCCGGGGCTGGACTCGGATATGGTGGTCTAGGTTATGCCGGTGCTGGTTTGGGATATGCAGGTGCTGGACTCGGATACGCTGGTCTTGGGTATGGAGCACCAGGCTTGGGATATGCCGGTGCCGGACTTGGAGGATTGGGCTATGGGTTAGGTGGTCTTGGATACGCCCGTTACGGCTACTAAATCATTATTATGTAAATTATGCAATGTAAAATTAGGAATAAATAAATAAAGTATATTTTGTTTGATATTTTATTGAGTTTATTTATTGTTAATATTTCTTGATGAAGTAATGTTTGACAAAACTTTTGAGTATAGGAATTACTTTTTCCAAGTGCGTCATTTTACAAGGGGTTCATTGTTAATTTTAAAGCATAAACTTTTACAATTTCAATAAATTTTCAAGCAGTTTTATTTAAATAATCCAGAAATGTGTCATATACTAGCATATATTAGATTATTAAGAAAAAATTACATTTCTTTTTATATATATTAGGTTATATTTTTTCAAATATAACCTAAATATTTCAGCTTAAATATATATTTCATTTTTTTTATCTCATTAACAAATAAAAATACTAACTATGTTAAGTAATAAAGCTCGTCCTAGCATAAGAATGAGACAGTTGGATTTTCTTTTAAATTCAACAAAATGTTAGTTTCAAGAGTGCTACTAGCTTCAAATTGACTTACAAATAGTTTTAATTACTTTCGATACCTTAAAAATGACGAATGTTCACCCAATTACCATTTTGCGAATATTTCTTCTGGCCGTCGATTCGTCATGACATTTTGTACTGTTTCTTCCGATGGGTACTGATTTAAGGGGACGATGATATGCCCTCTTGAATTGGGCCAAGGTTTTTGGCTCCTTTTCTCGTACGAATATTTACATTTCATAATTAGGCAGACATTTTCTATCACTCTTGCTTGTCGGACGTAAGACGCATTGTCCTTCTTGGGTAGGGATTAAATATTCTGCTCCTCAGATACTCGGTCACTTCATTCGTTCAATGACTGATAGCCATATATGATCAGAACAAAAGATCTTTCTTCCGATGATGTAGGATAATTAACGGTATTAGTAGTCTCTTCCTATACATTGTTGCAAATAAATTTTACCATTAACATTTTCTTCTGTGAACTCGGTTTGGACACATTTCCATTCCATACATGGCGTGACGAAACAACACTTTTCTAGTGAATTTCTCTTTAATTTTGACTCGATATTCTACAGGAACAGTATCAGATGAAGCAGAATTTTTCGAACTTACTACTACCAGCAACCTTCGTTACAAAAGTTGGGTTACATTCCAGAATTTTTTTCGATATTTCAAGAAATTGTAATGCTCACTTGTTCATAGTACTGTATTAAAAGACAATATATAGTTGTTTTGAAATTTTTCGCTTTTAAAAATGTTTAAAGATTATAGTCTTGCATTTTATGTCATCAAAGTTATAGAATAGTACAATTTATTTTCTAATAGCATTCGATAATTGAGCTGGCACGGCAAACCTTGCACCAGGAATAATAAAAATAGTATCTTATTTTAAGGGTGAATTTTCTACTTTCTGCATGAAGTTTAAAAATGTGCATTTACAAATATCTCGCATTAGCTTAGCCAACCAAAATGTCTCATTCTTATCGCGGACGGGTTTTGCTGATATTCGGAAAGGATATTATAATTTTAACAAAGTAACAAACATAATTTTAACTTCTGAAAGAACTAAAACAACACACTTTCTTGTTGCTTAAATTATACAAATAGGCTTCCAAAAGTAACTGTCACCCATAACCGCTTTTACACAATATTTATGCAACTTAGAACAAAATCGCGAAACACAGCATTCAGTTGCAATTTTAACTTTTAAAAGCCAAAAATAATTTATTCGATATTTTTTTTAATGAAATTAATATTATGTGTCTTTTGCTGAAATTCATTTTCAATTAGTAATAACAAAATTTAAAACTTGCACTGTGCTAATAATGAATGCTACTTGCTTCAAATTGACTTACAAACATTTTTACTTTCCATACCTTAAAATGATGAATATTCGTATGAATTACCATTTTCACGGAGCTTCCCGGCGAGAAAAATTTACTAATAAATAATTAGTTAAAAATTTACTAATAAATGAAAATTGTAAATTAAAACTAATCCGATTTTTATGAAAATTAATGAAATGCTTTGCCTTTTTCTCAATGAATAAATAAATGAACGATCAAAGAGTCATATTGTGCTACATTTTAAGATGCTTAATCCAAAATGATTTGTATGACCAATTAATTATTTTGTCGCAAATATCAAATTTAAATGAATAAAGTTTCTCAAGACATTGTTGATAAGGCAGCTGTGATTTAAATGATTAAAAATGAAGTTTTAATGTCAATTCAATGAGTAATTCTCAGCAGACAGGTAGACAGATGTCCGTCTGAACGTACAAGCCTACGGACAGAAGTGTAAATGATAAAACTCCGAGGTCGTACTTCACTAACAAAAAAATAGAATTTTTAAGATAACTTACATCAGAATTTATTTTGGAAGGGGATCAAAGAGATCAGGCGGACATCTTAAACATGTCCATGTTTTATTAGTATATAATAAATTTGGTTTGTTATTTTGTTAATAAGAGTAATTTACTATTAATGGAATACTGTACGTAGCGGCTCTACACTCTTAAAACGAACGAGCGATTTTAACTCAGTCTGATTGATTTTCACTCCTCCAGTCTGGAAAATGCACTTCTCCTTTTGGAGTGGATTTTTTGTGTGTTAAACCCTTGACAGGATCACTCCAAACGAGTGATTTTAACTCAGTCTGAGATAATATTCACTCCTTTCCAGTGTCGAAAATGCACTTCTCCAACTGGAGTGGAATTCACTCTTTTGTTTTAAGAGTGTAGAAGTACACCAGAGCCGCATGTACTGTTACAACCCTACTTTTTTTAACTCATTTATTTTATATTTAGTCTTTAAACTTGCAATACATGCAAAAATTTTGTGCATCTTCAAAAAGTAAATAATGCTATAAGATTAAAATACTTTGAAGTACTCTATGGAACACATGTTACACCTAAAACTAAACCAGTCTTCAAATTTTAAAAAATTACTTAAACACATTTTTATAAACAAAGCCCATTTGTTCACTAAATGTTGCAACCTTTCCAGTCACCAAAGTTGCAACCTTTCATTGAAGTACAAATCATCCTGATCTCCATCCAAACTTGAAATTTTGCAATTTAATTGGCAGCATCATTTAAATATTCGTTACATTTATATCACCTTATTTGCCATTGGCGTGTCCCATTTAGGTTTCTTCGATACCATGATAGAATAAACTAAAAATACTCCAATGGTTTACCTCCAATAATACACCCAAATATTATAAAATAAAAATATATAAAAATTATTTAAACATAATCCCCTCTCTTGATTTTTTTAATTTTTATATTTTTATTGCGCAATAATACGTTAAATATGCATTAATTGCTTAAAAATAAGGAAAAACCTTGACAATGAGAACGTTGACTTTAGTATACAGTTAAATAATCGTAGTTTGCATATAAGAGCTTTTCCCAGCTATTTTTTAATGTAAAGCTGGAATATATAAGTTGCATTTGACTTCAAAATAAACACAGTAACTTTTTTTAACAATCTAATTTAAACCGAAACATTTGGCGAAATTATAGTTCATTTAAATATAAATACTTAAATAAATTCATTGAACATGTAGACTTTTATGGTTTAAATTGGCATGAACTTATTTTAAAATGACGCACTTGGAAAAAGTAATATCCATTCAGAATTAGTAATTTCTATTCAGTATTAGTAATTAGAAAATTAATTTCTATTCATTTTTTTATCAAACATTACTTCATCAAGAAATATTAACAAAAAATAAACTCAATATAATATCAAACATTAATTATTTATTCATTCCTAATTTTACATAGCATAATTTACATGATTATGATTCAGTAGCCGTAACGGGCATATCCGAGACCACCTAAACCATAGCCCAATCCTCCAAGTCCGGCACCGGCATTTCCCAAGCCTTGTGCTCCGTACCCAAGACCAGCGTATCCGAGTCCAGCACCTGCATATCCCAAACCAGAACCGGCATAACCTAGACCACCATATCCGAGTCCTCCGTATCCGGCTCCGGGAGTGAGCAGGAATCCGACTCCGGTGCCGTAGGGCACGTGGGCGGTGGAGACCATGTCGACAGCTGCGGGGCTCTGGGGCGCGGTGCCCGGCTCGTTGGTCTTGACTTTCGCCCTGAACCCGGCTCCGTCGGCGACGTACTCGACTTGTCGGTGCACTCCTCGTGCGTCGGTGAACCCGTAGCTGCCCTTCACTGCGTGGCCCCCGGTGCCGGACTCCTCGCGGTGTTGCTCACCGTGGTGGTCTTTCACGCTGTATCCGAATGCGTAGGGTTTGGGTGCATGGTGAATGGGCTGAAATAGAAAACGAATATAAATTACCAATAACAACATATTGCTTTTGAACATTTTCAAATGGTATAAAATGCTCATGGTAAATATTGGTTTAAATTCAAATATTTGACACTTTTGTCTTATTCATTTACTTCCAAACAAAGTGCTCTTAAAACCAATTTTAGGAATTTAAAAGAGAATGCTATCGGTTGATGAGACATTTATATATTGGTTCCAAGTTATATTCATCCAATTTCTTATGTGTTTTCAAAATTGTACTTTTATGGCTTTACAGAAAGTATAAAGGCTTTCGTGATGTTAAAAAAAGCTTAAATTTAAGAAATAGCAGCAGTCATTAGTAGTTTTCATTAAAATATTGTTAAACAAAAGATTTTTCAAGTTTCAGCTTTTCAGGATGCATAACTATTTTGTATAGTTATAAAGGGCGAAACAATATATTCAAACTTCTTACTTCAGGAATGTAGTGCGAGACTGCTACTGCAATCACAGCAGCCAAAATAAATGCCTATAAATAAAACAAATTTAAATTGAATAAATATTTTTTACATGACAAAAAAAGCCCTCAACAAATTAATGAAAAAAAACAGGACCTGACTAACAGTACACAGATTACGAAATCCGCTTCATTGCAGTGTTTACAGTTAATGTAGTGTTTACACTTCATTGCAGTGTTTTTGTACGAAATCCGCTTCATTAAAAGTGCAAGTCATTTTTACTTTATTTTATCAATTTTTTTACAAAATATTTGCTATATCAAATGTCATCAAAATTTTAAAATGGAAAATATTCATTTAAGTTTATAAGGTAAACATTTAATTAAAACTCTTTTACTTCTTATTTATCTACATGAAAGGATAAAAAAATTAAAAAATATTTTTCTATCATTGTATTACACATACATCAGATTTGAAACATAAGCTATTTACCTTAGAAATCATGATAACTTTCAATAGTTTGAAAACTTTGAACAAGTGATATTAAATGCTTTGGTTTCCGTCTATTTATATGAATGAGAGTATGGAGAGAAATGCCTTGTAAATGGGATCAAACAATAAATTGTTCATGGGTGATTTAACTTCCATTCCTTTTGTCACCCCACTATGTCCTTGTTAATCGGCAAATCCAAATCAAAGGTGATGTCGACATTTCAGACATTTTTCACATTTATTGAAGAAATATGTACTGAATGTTAATGTTTAAGGGTCAAGTATAGAAGATTAATAAAAATTCTTTGGTGAAATATTTGAATTTAAGGACAAACGTGTTGAATGAAAAGTTTAAGTTTACTATTTTTTGAACAGAAGAAAATAGAAAAATTTCAAATGTTTGAAAACCAAAGTATTTGCAAACAGTTTAATTGAAAGAATTTAGATTTTTAAAAAAATTAATAAATTGAGTAAACTGAATTCAACTTCCAATCTTACTTTAAAAAATGTAAACAAAATAATTTTAGTTATGTTTTACCATTTCGAAAAAAAAACGGTTAATCATTAAAAATTAGGAATTATTAAAATAGTTGCATATTTGTATTTACCCAATCATGAAAGCTATTTAACCATGAGAAAATGAGGTCCCTGCCTAAGCCATATCTAAATAAGCAAAATATACGACAAATGACAAAGACCATAATCCTGGGAAACGTAAAAAGAAAGTAATCCTGGACAAAGTAAATATATTTTTTAAAAATTAAAAGTTTATTCGGAAATGAAAGTTCTGGTGTATCTAATGTTATTGATCAAAATATTTTCGTGGGTTTTCTTTCCAATTTGTCGTATTGGCTTTAAGCTTTATTGCAAATCAAATTTCCGTTTTTAAACACGGAAAAGATTAAGTGATAGAACAAAACAAATTTATTTTATTTCAGTATTTATTCTTTATGTTAAATAAATTAACAAATTACTTCTCTGCAGTTAAATTTCAGTTACTATTATCAAGTACGAAATTAACATCCAAATAATATTATTCCGATTGCGATTTTGAAAAAATTTTGAATATCATCGATATTTTGTTACCGAAGTAAACATATATACATATATTATTTTCAATTGTATAAAAAAAAACTTTATCCTGTTTCTTTATATCAATGGCGTTACTAAGCAACATAAATTAAAAATGAATAATTTTTGTTACATTTACATAATTAATTTTCCATGTCACATAAACGGATTTTACGATATATGTTTTTTTATTTTACGTATGGGGTGACGCTTGTATCAACACATTTTTTAAAGAAAATAGAACAGTACATACTACATGCATTATTCCGTTTTTTATTTCATTTTCAGAAATAGTATTTAAAATGTTTTGGTATTCTTATTTGTGAAAATCCTATGTTTCATGCACCACATTTTAAATGTGATGGTTGAAAAAATAAAAGAGTAAAATAACATCATAACATCAGGGTTTGTAGCATCATTGACCTTAAATAAAGAATTAACAACAGCATACTAATTGGGGATTATTATTTTCTTTAACATATAAATTTCCATACAGAAATGTAAATAACTTTTTTAGAATCACTGTAATGAAAGTAATAAATCTGTATCTATAGATGAAGTTGGTTGTACATTTTTATTAAATAAATACAGATTTTCTTTCGGTATTAAAAAGTATGTCAGTAGTATTCTCGGTAGATCAACTGTTTCAGAAATAAAACTTCCCCAAATACCAAGTTTGTAACTAAGTATCCTAACTGTGTTAATGTATTTCAGTATAAAAAATTATAGATCCAAAAGATATATTATTTTGTAATCCAGTAGCTTTCTAATGTTTATTCTGTTTGTTGAAACTTTATTCCTAAACGGGATCTCCAAAGGTCACGGAGTAAAAGTCATTGAAGCATAAACTTTATATCTTAATCTTAAATACCGAATTTTTCCATTTGCATATAAATAAATGTTCTCAATGGCAGAGAATCATTAACTTGAGTTTCAAGAAATCGACAACAACTAAAATGATTTTTCAGGTAATTATTCTACGTTATTTATAATTATATCAATTTCTCAGAAAATGACTAACCCTTTGCGAAAAATAGCATGTAAAAAATGATTTTCTTCTATTTGCTCTTCAATATTGTTTGCATTAAAATAAATTCAATACTTTTAAAAATTTAGTTATATAGTCGCATCAACTCGTAGTTTTTAGTTTATTTCGGCTTTTGTAATAACTAGAATTAATTATATAATAGTTTTATTTTTGACTTTTTTTTAAAGATCTAAGCTCAAGAGTCAATAAATATGCCACAGTTCATTAAATGTTAATACATTTAATATGTTCTAATTTTATTATGAGGAAGGAAAATGTCAAGTACGAGTTTTTAAGTGAAGTTGCATCGAAACTATTACTTACTTAAATAATCGCTTTTCAAATTCTGTCATGAATTTAATATATGTGTAATTGAAAGAAATATTTGTAATTTAAACAATAATCTTTTAAATTAAACAATTAAACATTTTTTCACTTATTATTCTTTTTCAGATTATTGTATTATCAATTGCTGCCTTTGCAGTATCAGCTTTCGAACATGGGGTAAGAAGAATTTGAATTATTTTTGAACAACAATTTAACCCTTTCAGTCCCAGGGATGCCATTTGGCATCATCACTTTCAATATTTTTTTCAAAATGCTTATGTCCCGCTATGACATCCAAACACACATCATTCGATTCTTCACACTTTGTTCTATCAGACAAAATTTTACTTTTATCTCAATAGAAGTCAGAACTACTATTTTTTTTATTTAGAAAATAGTCAACAAGCGTTTCTCCTGATTTTTGATAAGTTCACTTCAGTTCCACATATTTAAAACACAATTTAAACTATTTCGGTTAGAATAATTACTAATTTTTTTTAATAATATGGTCAGATACCTTGTAAATGTTGTTTTTTTAGGTAAAGTGTTTTTAGGTAATATATATATATATATATTTATTTTGTTGTTTTAAACAGTTAAAGAATTTTGGCATTGTTTCAAAAACCATATAAAAATTTAAATGGATTTTTTTTTCTTATGGAATTCGTATATTTGACCTAAAATAAGCTTATTTTGTGAATATCAGATGTTTCTGTAGTTTAGTAAATTTTTGGGACTGAAAGGGTTAATGCTTTCTTAATTTTAATTGAACTTTGAAAAATAGTTATGCGAATTATAAAGTTTTATATAGGGTATGAAATTTGTCAACGGACAATTATTTTAAAAACTATAAAGATAATTTTTTAATATCTTAGTCATGCAAGCACATTTTTTTCATTCTTTTTTACATAAAAGAATATTTTCATTAAACTATTAATTATAACGAATAAAACTTAATAATCAGGTTAAGCGTTATAAGTTTTTCATTTTTATCAATAGTTTATCTAATGGGGGAAAAGGGAGCAATAAGCATTAAATAACATTTAAGTTTGCATAATTTACAACCACCGCAGCAAAATGGTACACACTTTCAAAGCTGGGTACATACAGGTAGTTAACCCTTTCAGTCCCAGTGATGCCATTTGGCATCATCATGTTTCTGCTCATCATTTTAAAAAATTATAGATATGATATTAATTGGGATTAAAAAAAATATTTTCTAACAGAAAAAGTTTGAAGAATCGAGTGAGGTGCCTCTTGATATCATAAATAGCTATAGACGATCAGATTTTTTTTTTCTTAAATGATTATGCTCATTATTTTGGGTATATTTTGTAGTGCTGCCCAGTCCCTAAATTAAAATTATTTTTTAAAAAATAAACTTAATTTATGTTCATCAAATTATTAGAAGCACCAAATACAAAATTTGTGGTTTAACAAATGAGTAATTGAATAAGTAAACTTAAACTCATAGATTACTTTCGCATAAAAAATATAGCAAAGGAATTTATTGAAAAAAAATGTTTTGATAGAAATTTTGAATAGTAGAAATTATTTATATTAGACATAATCAATCGATAAAAATTAATGAATTAAATAATAATAACCTTTTATGATAGGTTCAATCAATGTTAATTATTTGCAGCCCATTCACCATGCACCCAAACCCTACGCCTTCGGGTACAGCGTGAAGGACCACCACGGCGAGCAGCACCGTGAAGAGTCCGGCACCGGAGGCCACGCAGTGAAGGGCAGCTACGGGTTCACCGACGCCCGAGGAGTGCACCGACAAGTCGAGTACGTCGCCGACGGAGCCGGATTCAGGGCGAAGGTCAAGACCAACGAGCCGGGCACCGCGCCCCAGAGCCCCGCCGCAGTCGACATGGTCTCCACCGCCCACGTGCCCTACGGGACTGGAGTCGGATACCTGCTCACTCCCGGAGCCGGATACGGAGGACTCGGATACTCCGGAGCTGGGCTCGGATATGGTGGTCTTGGCTATGCCGGTGCTGGTTTGGGATATGCCGGTGCAGGCCTCGGATATGCTGGTGCAGTACATGGATATGCTGGTCTTGGAGCATCTGGCTTGGGATATGCTGGTCTTGGAGGACTAGGATATGGAGGCTATGGCTTAGGTGGTCTCGGATATTCCCGTTATGGCTATTAAAGCAACAGTGTTATTATGTAGATATTATTGTGTGTGCATTAAATAATGTAAATTAGCGATTAATAAATTATGTTCTATTTGATGATATTTCATTGCTTGCATTGATTTTTAATACTTATTTTAAAAATTTAATGATTGACAAAACTTCAAGAACAGCAATTACATTGTAGTACTTGCCCGTAATTGTTAATGAAATTTATAGATTTTTAGCAAAAAAAACCATTCAAATGCAGCGTAATTTGGTTATTGAAATTGTTTTTATCGGATTTTTGTATAAAAAATCCTGGTTTTTAATCAACTATACATTGCCAGATATAATCATTTTGTTGATATTTTAATTCTTCTCGTTTCAAATTAAAATGCCAAACTTTTAAATTAAAAAATCATCCAGCTGAATTATTAATTAACATTTATTGCTCTTTGTAAGACTTAAAATATTGTGTGGAAAAGGCTCTAAGTGACACTTACAGGAACTTTTACCTGATAATTCCATGAAGTATTCATTGATGCCGCTTTCCTTGCGTAAACTTTTTTACCTACTCTGGATTGTTTTGACTGGTTTGCCGATTTTGAGCTCACTTCAATTCAGAGCTAAACTAAGGTTGTTGGTGACGGACATCGTATTTCAGAACCGTAGGCAAGGGACGAGCCGACATCTGAGTAGGCACAAAACTCAATTTTCAAGACCTGTGGTCCGGATTCGGTCAATCTTCGACTTCCTGACGTGGTATCCATCGGAGATCCATCGGTCACCAACTCTTGATCGGTCTCTACTCATCAATCTATGGTTCTGGCCTATGTGCCACAAGACCGGGAACGGATTCCTGCTATATTCGGTAGCTGCATTCAAGAAAAGGGCCTGATCTAGGATAATTCCCACTGTAAGCACTGGCCTAATTTTTTGCTAGATTTTATTGACTTCCTTATAATATCGATCAGACCAATGACTTTAGGTCAATGTCAATCTAAAAACAAGGTGGGGTCTTGAAATTTTTTAAAAATTACAGAAATTTTGGTAATCATCAGCATTGAGCATATTAGAAACTAATATTTAGAGGCCCCTAAAAGTTTGAGCCATCGTTCTGGGGCCAACAGGCCTTATTATCCAGGCCTTGAGCAGTTTGGTCTATGTGGTCTGGGATATGCCCGATATGGATACTAAATATTATTGTTGGTTTATTTAAAAATATAGATATATTGATGTAGATTGAATCCAAGTAGACTAGAGTGACATGAGAGCCATTAGAAAAACATGCTAAATCAGTACGTTATTTAAAACAAAGCTTTCGTGCTCCTTTTTTTTACTTGATACACCACTTTACTAGTCTATATATATAAATGGCGAAAAGAATACAAATTATAGCACAAAAAATGAATAATAGAACTTTTGTAGGTTGTGATAGAACTGAAAATAAAAAAAGCAAGAATAAGTTCATAAGCATATATATAAAATTGATAAAACACCTTATTTTAACTTCTTAAATAAAACTTTTAAAGAAACTTACCACCCCAATTTTCAGAAACTTCCGCATGATGGCCCGATTTGCCACCTGCAAAGCTGAAAATATACTTTTTATATCTTTAAAACTAACTAAATTATCCTTTGCTACACAGAATACTGAAGAAAACAAATTGAAAAAATCTATAAAAATTCGATAGATATAAATAAAATATCAGTTTAATTTAAAACAGATTCAACTGAGAAGTGTTTTAAGAAGAACTCAAATTAACCACCTAATGCGCTCGCTTTTCAAAGAAAGAGGGGTCTAAAAATAGTAGTAAATGAAGCATAAATTAAAAGTTTTGCTATAAAACGTAAGCGTAAAAAGCGTTTGCGTAAAACGTTTCAAAGATTGGTAGTGGCTAAATATAGTTTAATATCAAATATAAATTAATAGTTTTGCCAAAAAAAATCATAAACTTTTCTGAATAATTGGAACAAGTACGGCATGTAATTTACCGAAAACTTTGTTAATAATTAAAATTAATAATTAAAAATATATTTAAATATTAAAAATGATTTGCAAACTAAGGAAACACTTAACGTTTTGATTAAGTAATTGGAATTATAAGTGTTATGTTTATATATGAATATAAAAATTCCGAAAAAAGTGTAAATGTAAAAATGCGGGGAAAAGTACATGATTTTCCCATATTTTGTTTTTGAAGTAGGTGAGATCAACTTGTTTGACACTATCCAGTGACAGTATATAATTTATTTAAATTCACAACCCGTTGTAATGGATGATTGAAATGTGTAGACACTCATTTAATGAGGGCAATTATGCTGAGATGATTTACGTGTGAATGGGCTTGTTTCAACACTGCCAAAGAAAACAAAACAACCAATAAAATCGCAGTTCGGAGTGCGGTACATCATGAAAAATATTCCCATTATATTTAAATCTCAATTTCACAAAATAGAGCTTTAAAGGGGCCCGGATGGCCGAATGGTTTGGACCACTACGCTGGCAGTCTGCGCGCTGTAACGGGTGCGGGTGAGATTCCCGTCTTCGCCCTGGGTGTACTTAATTTCACTGTGATAGTAAAAAAAACATATTGTGTCGGTCTTACTTGACGAAAGCTAATAAAGCGGGTCTTTGGTCAAGCACACAAGCTGGAATATATATGTATATACCACTAACCCTAGAGCTTTAAAAAAATAATAAAGGTGATGATTATTTTCTAGGTATCAAATATGTGACTTAAAAATATATATAAGTTACAAAGCTTTGGTATAAAGTTGTAATATTGGACAAATGGTAATTGACCATTTCAAATCTAATGGAAAATTGTCAAAGGTAATAAGAAACCTTTAAAATTGTCTTAAAATATTTTATTACTTAAAATATTCGAAGCGCAAAATCTTATGGCGGCGCACAGTGGGGCAAAAGTCGCAAAACGTGGCCAAAAGTCAAAAAATAAAACTTTGAATAAAAATTTGATATTTGGTGCACCTGCAGACGATACTTCAACAGATTGAAAACCGTTAATATTTTCTTTGCTCGATTATTATTTTAACCATGCAACGCGCTCAAAGTAGAAAAACAAAGGAGGCTCATTTCAAATGCGATTTTGACTATGAACAGTCACATAACATTTTGCGCGTTCTGAAATTTTTAAAAATAAAGATTAAAAACGCAAAATACACCTGAAGATATGTTATTTTTAGTTATTATGAGAATTTATCCTATTTGTTATATTTTCATTTGAAATTAAATTCATTATTTCCATGTCATAAATTCAATAGTTTAACCCTACACGTTTGGGCTAAATAAAAAAAATCCCCCCATTTCCCCCCTCTAAAATATGTTTTATGATAAAGTTTAGAACCTATATAAGTTGTTTCAAGTGAAATCTCGTGCGCTAAAGTGCGTTTTTTAAAGTAAAGTTAATTTGTAGTGAGCTCGCTCTCAAAAAATTCAGTGTGGCTCACGTTAACTCGAAGCACAGTGCGACGTCCTATGGACAAAACTCGAAAGTGATTTTTTATTTGAGAAGTTAAGTGAATTTATTATTATTCTAGGAAAGTCATAGATTTGTAAAATTGTAGTTTTAAGTCCTAAATAAATATACTTAAAGAGTTAAAGTAAGTTTTTACGGAGTGTTAAGAAAATAAGTGTTTAAAACTAATATATTTTGGGCCTTTTTAAGAATCTTTTAATATTTTTATTGGTTGAAAAATATACATTAAAATTTGAACTTTAAGATAAAATAACTAAAAAAGAAACATGTATACACTGATTCATTTCACCCGCAAAACAAACCCATCACTACAAATGGTTTGTTTTGATTTTGAAAAAGGACAGGTGGTTTTTCCAGATTCACCGCACCACCTAAAACAACAAAGAGTTGTTATCATTTCGAATGAAGTTGCCAGACGATTCTTCGAACTCTACAGTGTTTCTGCTGGAATTGATGGAATCGATGAAGTACTAATTAAACGGTTTGGAATTATTATGCAAACACTGTCAAGTGGCATTAGTATCAATAAAGATAAATTCAGTAAATTTTGTCTTGTAACAGCTGAACGCTATGTTAACTTGAATCCATGGTATCCAATGCCAGTAACTGTCCCCAAGATTCTTATCCATGGATCAGAAGTAATTTCGAATTTTTTAATGCCCATAGGACAGTTGAGTGAAGAGGCACAAGAAGCCCGTAACAAAGAATTTAAAATATGCAGAAGATGTTTTACGCGCAAGTGTTCAAGAGCAAAAACGAACGAAGACATATTAAATTATTTGCTAATTTCATCTGACCCTTTCATTTCGAACTTTAGAGAAAAAGAGCCTAAAGGAAAACTCAGTCATTTTTCGAAAGATACTTTGGAAATGTTAGAAGGTCCAGTAATAAAATCTGCAAACACCTCTTCTGATGATGACTCCAAATGTGAAAGTGATTGAAAGTAAGCAAATTCGAAAATATTGTTAAAGTCATAAGGAGTTATTAAAAAACAGTTATGTACTCAAGAAGAGTTCAAAAACTTCATATTTCTTTTAACTCGGTATAAATCAATGAATATACATTTATTTAATCCTAATTAGTTTTTTAAAACTTTTTTAAAATAAAATGTCGTAATTTATGCAAAACTATGTAAGCAGAATTTTTATTAATGAATATATATTTTATTTACTTTGACTCAATTTTATTCTTAAAATACTTTATAAAACATAATCTAATAGTTTATAGTTCGTTTAAAATCCGTTAAATACTTTTGGCCATCTTTTGCGAGTTTTGCCCCACTGTGCGGCGGATGATATTACTGACTTCTGAGAACTAATTGCAAGCAATTCTTTATACAACGGACAAACGACAACTTTTTTTCAAAATCCACTTTGCAATTTTCAACTTCTGCAATCGCTCAACAAATAATTACAAAAAATAACAAATTTTAAGATTTATGTTTGATTTGACCACTATACTTAATTATGTAAAAAAATGGTAGTTAACATTGAGGATTTTTTTAATTAAGGCAAAATTATAAAAAAGAAATATGCTTTAAGAGGCATATTTAAAAAAATGTATGAATTATTTAACGTACAAGATAGTAATGCAATTACAAATAATCATATTTTCTAATTAAATTATTATTTTTATTACCAACGAAAAACTTCCAAATGAATATAAAACTGCATAGTATTTTTTTTTAAATAATGGCAAAATTATGTTCTTGGGATTTTAAAAATTTTTAAAACTCACTAGAAATAATATTTCAATTCACTTGTAAATTTCCTGATAATATAAAAAAAAATATTAGATATACTTATAAATATGCTTACACAGCAACGCCTCTTGGCCTGCAGAAAACAAAACTTTTCAAATTCAGTAAAATCAATCCTGTTTTGAAAAAAAAATCATTTTCAGCAACTCAAATTTTTCAAATAATATATTAACTACATTTTTTAAAAAAATTAAATCCTATAGTACGTAGGTAAACAAAACCAACATGTGTTGTGCAAGAATTTAGTTAGACCAAAGTTTTTAAACAAATAAAAAATGCAATTGTAGACATTGCAACGTTATACCTCAAATTCAAATAAATTAAGCACAAGCCGTTAGAATTTCAGGTAAAATACACCGATTTCATTCAATTTATTACTTCAATAAATGGCAACACTTTATGACTTGCGTTTCTAAGATAAAATACTGCAGAATAGATAATGGTAACTTATTAACAACTTACCTATTATTGAGAAATTTGAAGATAACTTATAAAGAAGTCCGTGATTATTGATTACATCCACCATTTTGGGTAAAAATAAACAGGTAATTAATGTGAATGATCACCGCAAAAAAGTTCCCTGTATTTTCAACCTCTGAACATTTACAAACAAAAATAAACCCGAAACTACGTACTGCATTTTCTAAATTTACTCCTGCTACGTCACCTGTCTGGCTTTTTTTTTTTTACCGTTTTTTTATTTTTTCCCCTTGAATACAAAACCACACACGTTTATATATCACTACTTAAAAGCGACTCACGAGAATTTTAAGTAATTTTGTAATAAGTGGCTTTAGGATCTGAACTCCTGAATTCTACTCGATCCCGAAAGAAACAGTTTCAGTTGAAATAACAGTTAATTTCTAAGAAAAATGAAAAAAAAACATTTTGAGCTATTTGCTAGAACCGGTGAACAGTTTTATCTAAAAAAAAATCTTGGGCCATTTTTTTTTCTTTTGAAAAATGCAATGTACAACAAATATATCGGAATGGAAAATAATGAACGTTAAAGAATAAAATGGTCATCTTCCCTTTTGTAGATATGTTATACCCTTTACCTATGCAAAGTGCAAATATATTTTCCGAAAGAACTTATTCTTCTCAAAGATCATTTACAAACATCAAAGTAGAGTAATGAAAATTTTATTACTAATGTTAAGCATAAAAAAAATTAACGAGATCATGAAACTTTTGGTAAAATCATTCATCAATGTTTCAAATATACAAAATACATAATGGCATATTAAAGTTTAACTATTGGATATGTTCCTACAACGGATATAGCCCTCCCTTGGATATTAGATATAGCCCTTCAACATTTACAAACATAAAAGTTGAGTAATATAAATGTTATTAAAAATTTTAGGCATAAAAAAAATTAACGAGATCATGAAACTTTTGGTAAAATCATTTATTAATGCTACAAATATACAAAATACATAATGGCATATTTAAGTTTAACTATTGGATATGTGAATCAACTACTCATGTATACCACAACAAGAATTCCATTTCAAAAAGTGGTTTAGTTTATTTTGAATTAGCGTCGCACTAGAGCTACACAATCGCTATTGGCGACGTCATTTAGAACCACATTCAAAAAATGGGAACATAGGCTAAATTGCTTTTGGGGTCTAACGCAATTCCCTTCAACAGTTGCTTTTCCCCTAACTCTTTCATATCCATTGCAGTTTTTAACGGAATCAGTGAACCTAAACTTTGTTTTGATTTTAACGGAAAATAACTTATTCCCATTCCTTTCAATTTCGAAAGCAGTGCCATTTCATTGAATAGAATCTGTTCTTTTCCTAATCCAACCATACCTTTACCTAAAAAAGGATCGAGAGCGAATTGATCTGGAAACAAATATCCCAAACCTGCTTTGTTGCCCAGTTTTCCTTTCAATAAATACGGAAGAGCTGCTTTTTTAAGATAGGTCTCGAACAAGATTCTCTCTTTAATGAGATTTATGATAGCAAGTTTAGCCTCGGGTGATATAACCAATTTCTCCAACTCTTTTTCAATGGATGATTCCTGCAATGCTTTTCCAAACACTGGTGATTCCTTTTTAACTAATTTCTTGTCAAGTCTTTGTATCTCAGCCATTCGCTTGAAGTATTTTTCAAGATCGCTGATCGATGATTTCTTAGCAACTTCTGTGGTTGCAACTTCTTCCAGTGCTTTTGAGGACGACTCCATCTTGACAGCTGCCGGGTTCTCAGGTGCGGTGCCCGGTTCGTTGGTCTTGACTTCTGCTCGAAATCCGTCCTTGTCGGCGACGTAGTTGACTTGTCTTTTGAGTCCTTTTTCGTCGATGAAACCGTAGCTTCCTCTCACATCGTGCAGTCCGTCCCCGGTCTCCTCTCGAAACTGCCCTCCGTTTTTGTCTTTAATAGCGTATCCGAATTTGTAGGGCTTCGGGGGTTTTAGCTGCAAATCAAAGAAGGGTTACACTTCTATACTTTCTAATAACATGGTCGCGGTTATAAATTAAATATCCCATATAAAAATTTTACAATCAAGCCGAAGTTAAACAAAATTTTCCCGAAGCTATTATAAATGAATCACCTCTTCTCTTTTACTGTTAGCCTTGTTCATAGTTTATTCTTAAATTGAAATAAATTTATACATTTCCAAGTGTACCATCAGAGACGCATATTGAAGTGGGCAGGTAAACTGCAGTATCTGGACTAACGATTTGGACCATTATTTTAAACACTGAATAACTTTAAACTATAAGAAAGTATACTGAAAGACTGATTTTTTTAGAGCAAAAATAGTCCAATTCATTGCTGTGGTTGCTGCAGTTTACCTGTACACAGCAGTATAAATAGCAACAACTGTATATATCAGAGGTGTAATTATACGTGATGAATGGATGGAGCACACTCCTACCGTAAGTGTTATGACCACCCACTGAGTCAGTAACTCAATTGGTATAAAATTAGTGTATGAATTAAAGAAAGTGCGTACACTTGCTGAAATTTAATGTATAAAAAAGCTTAAAAATGCTCCTCTGTCTATTAAAATTATAATTATCGTGGACAAAACCGGACCTGTTCGCCTCTTATAAACCAATCCAATTCGGTTCTTTTCTTCAAAAAATATATGTATTACTTACTGCATGTAAATGCTTAAGTGCAAAAATATGTTTTGTCTATTTTTGTTCACCATAACCTCACAAAAAGTCTATTTACCTTTTTTAGTTCACATATACAAATATCCAATACTTAATTTAAATTATCCTATCATAAGAAGTTGTAAAATAAGTTGATATAAAAAGAAACTGATGATACTTTAGATTTTACCATTTAAAATTTATCTATCTTTTAAAAACTTTCAGTGACATGTTTCAAGTCTTCAGTGACAACATAAATACTAAATGAGAAAAAAATCTAGTTTTGAACTGAAACGCTCCATTTCTAAAGTCACTGCAATACAAAAGTCATTAGCTGCTTTCATAAAAGTTCCCTTCTGTGGGAAAATGGATAATGGTAAAAACCTAAATAGCTTGAAAGATCGTAGAAGACTATAAAAAAGAAAAAATACTTCGCGTTTCGAAAATAACTAGAATAACTTGTGCAATATTAAATAACAGAAAACCTACAAAATGAAGCTTTAAAGAGATACAGAAACGCACTACTTTTCGAAACAAATGTTAAATTAAATTGAATTTTGACTGAAGGTAAATCGGGATTAAAAATACACGTTAACCACATTTCAGTTTCACTATTCAAAATTATTATTGCAGTAAACATTTCCAATAAGTATTTGTCAGACGCCAAAAGTACATATTAGAAAAACCATACTACTTACTTCAGCAACAGGCACAAGTGATGAAGTCACTACAACGCAAAGATTTAACAAAGCTATCTGAAAAATAAGAAAGTTTAACAAGTAAGTATGTAACACAGAAACTGTTACTTAGACCACTTCGACACAACTTTTGTGTCTAAAATGGAGGGGGGGGAGGAGAGGACTCTAAACAAAGCATTTAATTTTACATTAAACATTCACGATACATTTGGCTGGTTTCATTTATTTTCTTTCAAAAATTCAATAATTATTCGTTATTATATGTGTTACATTTAATTATATTTCGAAGAATAAATATATGAAAGCAAAACATTTCATGTAAGACCTCATCAAACATTTCATGTTCCTCAATTTAAGAATATTGTTTATCCATTCCAATTATATTTTTCTTAAAAATATAAATTTTTAAAATATAATAAATATAGATAGATGATATTTTAAACTTTGCAATTATCTATTATTATTTGTCGTACATCAACATTTATGACTATGCAGTATAGAGGTATATACATTCGTAAGTCACATACTTAATATGCATGCACAATATAACTTTTTTACTTATTTATCTTAGTTTCAAAATTATAAACATAACTTTGTAACGACTGGTGATGTATCGAAATGAAATATATATGAATATTATTTTAAAATTTAATTGTTAATTTAATTCAATTAATTAAAAAAAATTAAATAGTCAGTTTCAAAAATGAGATTATTTTCCTCATTAAAAATTAATCATATTTTAATATACTTTAAATACACGCCAATGAAATATTATAAAGTATTAGGGATATTACCTCAATAATCATAACATAAACCATATTGACATCGACAAACAAGTCTCATGACAAACAAACTCGATCTGCCCCAATATAATACCATTGATAGCTTTTTATATTGGAATACTTGATTGAGGTTCAATTAAAATTGAAAAAACAACGGTTTTCGTTTTACAAATGTGACCCAGTTCAAAATCTTTGATAGTAATATTTCACATTATATGTGAAAGCAAACACTTTTGCAACCGTGCATAATTTCCAACGTGGTCAACAGTATAAGAATTTTCAACGGGGAAACATAATTACTTTATTTTCGCTGCACGTTTCAGCTGGTCAGTGGTTGGATGATTTTCAAGATCACGGAGCATGAAGTTTCAAGTGCTGCTAAAACAGCAATAGAAAGAAACAATAGGAGAGGCAATCTTCGTTTTCTATTAAAAAAAGACTATGAAGATTATTTATTGCTTGAAAGAAAAAAATAAAAGTACATTATAAATTAGTTTAAATGTATCCATATTTTATAATTGTATTGTTTTAGTTATTACAGTTCGCAAATATTGAAAGTATTTTAGTGATGTCTTCTGTCATTAAGGAAAAGTTAAAGTCATAAAGTAAATAAATTTTGTGTTTGTATTATGTATTAAAAAAAATATGTAGTCCTATAGAGGCGTTCATTAATTACGCGATGCTATTTTGACCCTTTTTTGACACTTCTTAATAGGATATTCAATTCACATTTTTATATCTGATTTTATAACCTGTTTTACCCGCAGACTTATACCCCTTTAGCAAAAGATACAAAGGTAGTTCTAATAATGTAAAAATATTTTTAGAGCCGGATTTGTAGTTTTGCAAAAGTGGTGTAAGTGTTAGAGTGAGTTACTTCATTTTAGCTCATGACAATACATATGGAGGGCTCAAGGAGGTACATACAAGTCAACCAAGTCCATAAAATGCTTCTTTGTGCTACAGACGCTTTAAGATAAAGCCGCTAGGCAGTATAACTGCTGTTACCTAGCGCATATTATCTGAACTAGGAATTTCTTCATTATTGCACTGAAATTCTACAAAGTGCATGCCGCTGCTAACTCGAAAATGACAAAAAGGGGACTTGGTTCACTTGTATTGTGAACCCTCCATATATTGAAAGAAAAAATTTTATAACATACGGACTTAAATAAATTGTATTATTTAATTACATCAATTAATTATATTGTTAATTTGAATTAGTTAATTGATGTTTGAGAGCCTACTCCACCTCCTCCATTAGGCCTGATATTATAGTCCTCTTTATGGTTAAAAGCACACTATAATACAAAATTAAAAAATAAATAACAATAAATTAGATTAAACTAGTTAGATTCACACTATTCATGCGAGAGAGGGTTTCAGGGTCAACCCTACCCACAACTTAGGACCGAAATTGTAGCCATTTTCGGTATAATACTTAATTAAAGTTTCGCCGTCCCGGTGGCGCAATCGTTATGACACTAGTCTGGGGTCGGGTTCCAATGCGAATCCCGGTAAAGGCATGGATGTTTGTGCTTGTCAATAAATGTTGTTATTTGTCTATGTGTTAGTGTCGTCCTTCTTTGTGTGTCTCTTGTTACTGTCTCTTCTGGCGAGCTGGGTAATGGGCTATAAAACCTACACTCTCCCTTCTAGAGGGCGCAATCACTGTCATTGGCCATTTGTCGTAATTAAAATTTCAGAAATTAATTCTTCCCCCTAGGAAATCATGGAGTAACGTTGCACAACAGTTAACTCCTATTTTGCAGTGCAACGTTAGTCCATAAATTTATTCATTTTTTTTTACATTACTCCTTAAAGCTGTAGGCAGCATTTGTTGCCACCACTTTCACGGAATGCACTCCTTATCTGTATAACTACGCTATTTTAAAAAAAATCCATTTAAAGTTACTCCATAAAGCTTGATAACATTAAATTTTTACCTAAAAAATAAAAAGTTTTATCTGTTAAATAATAATTCATTTCAAGTTAATAGTTTTTTAAAGTTCTCGCTGCTCTACTCGGAAAAAAAATTATTTACATCCCCATATGTGTACATAAAGCTGACCACCGATAGCCATGATCATAAAAGGAAGATTTTTTTTCAAACAAGCTGAGCAACCTCTTACCATTAAAAATAATATGGTTTTTCTATGAGACTACCAGATTATTTGCACAGTCAGTTTTAGTATTTTCAACTAGCAAATAAATACCCGATCTTCGCACGGACTAAAAAAAATCAAATCGATCCTAGTATGTGTATCATTTATTCCGTTATAGGACAATAAGCTTATGTTTATCGCTTCGCGAGTGTAGAATCCCGTTACTTAGATTAACTTGAAAATCAAAATTAAAAATACGCTATAAAATTCACGGATAAATACCATAATTTCTGGCATAAAACATAAAATCCTTTTAGCTCATTTGGAGCGTTTTTGCTAATTTGGCGAGGAAAAGATATAGCTACAAACACAAACATTCAGCACTAGTGCGATGACCTTCGCACAACCAACCAGTTTATAAATTATTTTTTTTTTAAATTTCTCATTTGGCTCTTTTTTTTTAATAACTTGTCGAGTTTGGAAAAGTATTTGTCAAAAAATGAAGACATAAAACCCTAATATGCAGCTTTAGTGTGATGACCTTGAACAACCGTCATAATTTAGTAATAGCTTAACTATGCATTTATTGCTTAAATAATCATAATCATACATGTAGTCAACAGAACAATCAATCAATCAATGAAGAAATTATCAAATGAACAAGTAATAAAATCTTAGAATGAAAACTGGTCAGTTTTAAATATTTTCGTAAAAGTTTATTTTAATTTTTTCAGCCAATGGCAACAGGAAATTTTAAAAAATCCAACCGTGTCTCGCTCAAATAGCAATGGATCGGAAAAAGTGCGGCCGTTGCCAACAGCTCGAGGACAACTATGAGCATGCGCAGTAAAGAAAAAATACGTCATTTGGCTGTTTTTACAAACTTGACCGATATAGTCATTTTTTTTTTATTTCAAATTCATTTTCGAACTAAAATATAACTGGAAGTAGCGATCTAGTGCTAACACATATCAACTTCTGCAACCAATACTGATGATGACGGTTGATGAGCAAGCGCAGAAATCAAGCTTCGAATATATTAATTCTGGTTTCTATATTTATTATCGTTTGCTAATGAAAAACAAATCAAGAGTTTATATTTACATTCCCACCAAAAAAAAAGAATTGGAAATAGCATCCATAATGTACGGGAAGGTAAGTTAACAAAAATTTAGTGCTATTATTTACGATTAAATAATAAATTATGCACTTTTCGAATACATGTTTACTTTTTTTAAAGTTTCATTATATCAGACAAAATTTCTTGGAAATGATCGAATTTCAAAAGTTATTTTTTCGTAAAAAAACTTTTATTTCCTTTCATAGAACAAAAAATGATGCACAACGTTCCAATTTTCTTGTGTTTAAATCTCTTAGAGACTGCTCGAAAGTTATTATATTTTAATTATAAGGATTTTTTAAAATTTCTCTAGTAATTTGAATTTGTGTTTTCATAGCTGAAACTGAAATCATAACTGAAAAGTGAAAAATTTACATAAGTATTTTGGTCTCTCCATTAACATTTATTGATTAAAGAAATCGCTGGAAGAATTGGAGCCAAGTAAAAGCGCCAAATTAGAAAAGAAGCCAAATAGTTGTCCTCTGAGCGGTGGCAACGGCCGTGTTTTCTTAACATTCAGTAGTCCATCCATTAATATACATCCATGAAAAAATCCAATTCGAGCATAGAGATCTTAATTAAAGTATTAGGGTGGAGATCACGTGACCTATCTATGCTAGCGACGGGACGAGCATGGGGGCCGCCATCTTAGAGTTCGAGACCAACTTTTTAAAGTGGAATACGCTTAGAAAAAAATAAATTTAATTCTAGAAAAAAATACCATAAAAATACTAGCTGCATTTTGGAATATTTTTAGTGACTCTAAAAGAACTTTTAACGCTTTTCTAGTATTTTTATAATATTTATTTTGTAATTTTATAATTAAATTTTATTTTTCACGTATTCTTCTTCTTTATGAGACGGCGATGGCTGCAAGTTGCCAGATTCTTCTCACACCATTACTTTCTCCCTTCCCAGAGAACCAACGACAACTGAGTCTTACACCACATCAAGCTCCCAAGAACTGCAGGATTACCACCCTCAACTGCAGTGTCTCCAGCACAATGGATAAACCCCTCAACAAGCATGCTCTAGTTCCAAATCCGACTGCCAGACTATCTCCGATAGACAACAAGTTGTAGTCGCTCATAAATCAGTGGTTGAGTTACTCTTCAGATTCTTCTCGCATCCTTACTCTCTCCCTTCCCAGAGATCCAACGACACCCGAGTAGTTACAAGACGGATTAATGATTTTATTTTAGTACGAGGGGACCAGCATAAAAATGTGAGGGTTATGTAGGTAAGCTGGAGCTGAAAATATTCAATACCTTTCCTTTCCAAAATGAAATTATTCTTTAAGGAACATTTTCAGTGATACTAATTATCAATCTATCAGTTTAAAAGAAATCAATGTCATAACATTTTGACACAAATTGTGTTGCATTTTTAAATATTTGATATTTGTACTTAAAAAAATTTGTGAAACAGTAATTATCACTTTGAACAGCTTCTAAGAATCACACAATTTCATATCTCATTAGTATTCAAATAAATATTTTTTTAACACTTCTAATTGAAAATTTTACTCATCAAGTTGGCTATTTTTGTTGTATTTCTTTTGCAAATTCAATAAATTCGAAAATATATTTAAATATATAAAACAGTTTAACAATAATTGAGAAAATAATTTCGAAACCAAAATCTTGTAATTTAATTAAGCAATAATCTTAAGCTAATTTCTGTTTTGAGGTTGTGCTGAAAATTGGAATGAAAACTATATTAAAATAATGATTAAAAGTGTATTAGTACTTCTAAGATGGCTGTATATTTATGTAAAAATAAAATTTTCAGGAAAGTATAAATTTTGTGTGTGGAAATTTCAAAATAGATCTTTTTAAACTTTCTTAAGCATCTACTTCCCTGTATAAGTAATAGATCATTAGCATTAATATATGGTTTTTAAAGTGCTATATAAATTCATAATGATAAGCTTAGTAAAGATTGTTAATATAATGCTGGATTTAAAATAAATTTCTAATTTTGTTTGAATAATATGTATCATTTCATAAATGTGCAAGATGTTTTGGTGAATTATTTGTCATAAAAATTAATGATAGGCTAAATTGTATTCTTGTGTAAATATCGAATCTGCTGTGGGTAGGTAAACTGCAGGAACTTCCATAATGACTTGGACCATTGTTGAAAGCACTCTATTTCCCTAGCCTTTAAGAAAACATACGGGGAAAAAATTATTTAAGAGCACAAATGGTACAACTCATTGTTGCAATTACTGCAGTTTACCTGCCCACGGCAGAAATCCCCTATATTGTATTCAGTGCTATACTAAACAGACATGAATATGTACTTGAATAAATATAGAACAGTCTAATTAGTTATTAATTTTATAAATCACAAAAAATAGGAATTTATAACACTTGGGACATATATAATATATTATAAAATGATCCGGATTATTATTTATTGTTTTTTAATGTAATCTAGCATTCTAAGGGAAGTTAATAAATTGAAAAATAAATCTTAGAATAAAGTCAATTTATTTAAATTTAATTTGATACTATCTTTTTTGCATTTCCATATGCGATTCACATTGAAAAGAACGGCAATCGTAACGTGCATATCGATTCTACCGCCTCCTAGCGGCCGTCATGATTTATTTTTACCTAGAACGAAGCGTAGAATGGTACACTACCTCTTATCTAGCCACTATAATTGTGTACTTTTTTCACAAAATTCAAATTTTCTTCTTTTATTATTATAGATTAATTGCGCAAAAAAACACGTTGTCTCAACCACAGACAATAATCGTAAACAGACAGTCCAATCGGAATTTTTTTTGAGAGAGTGACGTCACCAGCCATCCAGCGGATTAATTTCGAACTAATGATGACGTCACTGGTTAAAACTGCGCGCGACTCCAAGGTGCGCGCGCAACTTGTACTAATTATGCTCAAACTTGGATAAATGAATACGCGCTTGCGCGCTACTTTTGAAATGGATTGCGGAGAAGAAGAAAATTGCGACTCGAGAGAGGTCTGGAGAAAAATATTTTTGTTGCGTTCTTTTCTCGTCAAAACACATATTTTTTTATTTATTTAATGAAATTCTTTTATGTTCCCAAGGATATTGATAGGTAAGTGTGTTAAATATTTTATTTATTCAAATATTCTTGTAAGTTTTCTTTCATCAGCGCTAAATGCTCGATCACTTAAGAAGGATTGGTCATTTTTGTATTGAAAATTATTGATATGTGTAGCTTAACATACCTAAAGCATCTGTTTTTTTTTTAGTCGTCGGTAATTATTTTTGTATTTAAAATAATTAAACGTTATTAACTATTAAATGAGTTGCACTTTTTTTCGTGTAACTTTATTAAATAAGTTAAGATATATGTAGAGTTATATTATTGTTGTTAGTTTTTAAAACTATGTTTTAAACAAACAACCCAACTGATGACCTATAAACGGCCCGTGCAGCTTAAAATGTTCATTGAATGTAACGGTGTAGAGGGAGTGCACATTAAATATGATAGATGCAATATGGTTGTGTTGGGTGCCTACTCAGGTGCTCCCTAATGATCCCTTCTAAATATATAGGAATGAACCAGTTACCACCAGATTTGTAGGAATTTTTACTCCCAAAATAATAAATTTTTTAGGCAGGATAATTTTACAGTTTCCAAAAATCATTAGATAAAAATCATTAGATACATTTCATTAAATTGTTTACTTTTTAATTTATGTCAAATGTTACCTGTTTTTAGTACCTAATTATTCTTTAATTTTTTTTTTTAAATCTTGTTTAGCTGTATAGTTAGAGCTGATATTTCCATATAATAAGCACTTTTTGATTCAAAACTTACAATTTCATTTCACTAAATATGAAATATTCCTCCTCCTGATATATTGGCTATTAAAATTTAAGGTCTAACAATACATATTGTAAATTAATTGCTTCGCTTTAGAGCATTTTAAAAATTTTGTGGATTTTTATTCACAATTTTGATGTGTTGTGTTTAAAAAAGCTTTTTCTTCATAGGATGAAGAAATAGTTGAGCTTATTTGTGTGAAAACTCATTCCATAACCTCCATCTCCAAAGGGCCAATTAACACCTGATTTGTTGGAACACCTACTCAAGTGCACCTACTTCGCCAATTATTCCTTGAATTGTACAAAATTACTTGCATGACTCTCCCTATATATGTTTATTTTTAAATATATTACTACTCTGAGTAAAAAATTTAGCATACAGTGTAGGTACCTACGAATACAATTTTGCTTTATATTAAGCTGAATATAAAAATACTTAAAAGATATTTTGGTTTTATGATGTTATTCTAGAATTGAGATGTTGTTAACATGTTTTTTAGTTGACTGTTTTTTGGATGGGTAGTTATTTTTTTTATTTGGTTCTTATTTTTTAAAATATATCTCACTTTATTTTAAAAAATAAATATTTTGCATTTGTTTTCCTTCATTGTATAAGTTTGTGATTACAAAAGTGCCGCAATACATTTACTAATGATTAAACAATGTTTTGATACATTTATCAGAAATTATGCCTTTTTCCGTAAAGAACTTGTAGACTGTAAATTATTCAGATTCCCCCCCCCCCCCCCTAAATCATTGGATTATTTAGAGAAATTGAGTTATTTTTACTTGCTCTAGAAGCGAACTCTAATTTATTTGAGAAAAAAAAAACATTTTATAATCAGACACTTTATTTGTAATAACATTATTTCTAGCTTCTTGTATGTTCGATATTATACAAACTATAATTGGCTGTGTTATAGAATAATAAGCAAAGGAAATATTAATGTTTTTGTAACAAGGAAAAGCCATTGAAGGAAAAACTACTATATTTAAGATTTCAAAACTTGTAAACACCGAATTCAAAACTTGTAAATGCTTTATTAACTTTAAAACTTGATAATTAATTGCAAATTTATCTACATACTTATTATTTTGAGATGCGGTCTCATTATTGCTAATTCCTTTCTGCTGAAAAACATTCTAATAATATTTTGAAAAGTTAAATTGAAATGATTAATACGTGGCATTATATATATGATATATATATTATATATATATATATATATTATATATATTATATATATATATGAAATATATTACATTATATATAAATGAAATGATTATATATTATATATATATATATATATATATATATATATATATATATATATATATATATATATATATATATATATATATATATATATATATATATATATATATATATATATATATATATATATATATATATATATATATATATATATATGCCTGAAATTGATATTTATAATTTTCAATACAAAAAACCCTTTTAAAGATGTAAAATTTGGAATTGTAAATTAAAGGTTTAAAATTCTTTTTCATTGTTTTGTGGTAATTTCTGTTTGCATATTTACTTAAATTTTATAATTTTTCTTTATCATATATAAAATATTATAACAGTAGTTATCATATATTTCAGTAAATATATAAATAATATATTCACTTTTTAAATTAAATAACAAGGCTTGTTTCACGTGGGAACTAGCAACAGCTCCACAGTCTTGTTTTCATTTTTCTCGAATTACTTTTGCATTCTATTTGCTTTGGTATTCCAAATAGAATTATCTAAGAATATTATAGTTGTTATATATTTAAACCAATTATTCTAACTTCTTTTGATGCAAGTTATCATTGTTAAATTATTAAAACAACCAACAGCACAGCAAGAAGTTGTAATTTTAAAATATAACAACTAAATTAAATTATTCTTAGAAAACTCAATTTCGGAAAAAAAAAAAAGTGCTTCGAGAAAAGTGCAAACTAGACCGCGGAGCTGTTGCCAGATCCCACGTAAACAACAAGCCCATTCACGGAATGGTTTCTGGCTGCCTATTTCTAGCCTTCTTTTGAAGCTTTAACACAGTCAATGACGCCTCGTAATTTAGAACCCTGGTCAAGTGCCGCAGTCCACTAAGAAAAGCGAAAATTACACGAGCTACGAGACATTTATAGCTGTGCTAAAATCCGCTTTTGGGAGTTAAAAATAAGCAGTTAAAAATGTTTCAAACCAGGCAAAAACAGTATGACCAGGTTTTCAAATTACGAAGCTTTATTAGCTACGTTAAAGCTCCTAAAGAGCTAAAAATAGGCAGCCAAGAAACGACTACACTTGTAGCGCCCCTACCAGATTAATTTGTTACTACGTCAGGGGGGTGGAGACTTTTCGCCTCATTCACCTACGTAAATGCGCAGTCTGTTTAGATTCTTGTCTGTGGTCTCAACGGCGTTACGATGTTGCTCGAAATCCATTTTTTGATAGATCAGTTGTCGACTTCGTCACTTGACTGAAATTTTAAAACATGGGATGTAATTTAACTGTGTTAAAGCTCCTAACGCAGTGAACCCTAGAAATAGACTGGTGAAAGCGAAAAACCAAACAACGAGCGACATTCCTACCACTACTTTGGTTTTGCTTGTTTTAAGTTAGAAATTTTAAATTGTAAGATGGAGCTTGAACAATTTTTTGTTTCATTATTTAAAATTCATACTTTGATGTCCGAAAATAAACTTCGTGAGGACATGGACGATTCTTTGCTGGAAAAATTATTGAGCTTAATTAAGGATGGAATCATTGAAAAAACTTCTTGCAGCTCAAAGGGGGAATTAGGTAACTTTATTTTTATAATTTTAAATAGCTAATGGCTCTGCACAAAAAAAAAAATTACCTCAATGTATATTTAATTCGGATTTTCTTTGTTGACATTAAGTACAATATTGGATAGTTGACTGTTGGTCGTTCTTCCTCCTAGTTTTTATTAAGTTTTGTTTGTAGTCTCCGGATAAAATTAGATTATAGTAAAATGAAAGCAGACAATAAGCTAGGTATTAAATTTCATGTTTCGCATTTGATTGAAACTTTTGAAAGATAATCAGCAAATCACCATTTTGCTACTACCCATTCTTATGAAGTCAGATAATTTTCATAAAAGTGACTAATTTAACTATAAAAACTAAGTTGAAATATTTCCATACTGTCTTATAGACTTTAAAGTTTTAGTTTGACTGTTTTCATGTGAGTTTATTTTTCGTGTGAATCCACTAGTATTAAATAGTGATTTTTTTTTTTCAGGATTTGTTGAAGTAGTATTCAAATATACACATTTTATTCCATTAGCAGAGCAAGTGATGTCTTCTTTAACTGATAGCAAAATTAAATTGCAGTCATCTGTCAAAGTATATGCTATTCGACTCTTAGGTATCACTCTCGAAAATGAAAACATTTTTCTGTCGCAAAAAGATTCGCTTTTCTTGCAAGAGTTTTCAAGATACTGTAATTCTGAAACAAAGCAATCCCTAACTGAACCATCCATCAAAAATGCTGTTTTGAATTGCATTTGGTCTATTAGTGAACATCCAGAAGGAGCAATGTGGATTGTAAATGAAAGTAAGTTTGTGTTCAATGGTAATTTTTTATTCAAATTACTTGTTGCTGTTAGTTGGGGTTTTGGGATCTATTGAATGGTACCGATCCAACCAGAATACAAATTCACTGCAGTAAACTCCCGATTATCCGCGAAATTGGGTGGCGCGGCATCCGCGGATAAGCGAATTCGCGGATAATCCACAAAAGTAAAGAAAATATCCGCAAAATTGCTTCTTGGTTTTATAAACATAAAGTTCAACAATCATAGTATTATATTAGAGTAAAAAAACCATAACAGGCATGAAATATGAAAACATACAATTTTACAAAAAAAAAAGTTAATTGTTTTTAGCCTTGCAACTTCGCATTTTTATTTGTTATTGAAGTTTTTTTAGCATCATTTTGTCGCAAAGGGAGCCATCATACTGCTCCTCTATGTACATGATCAATTCGCTTATGTTAGAAAGAGCAATTTTCATGAATTATTTTATGATTCAATGCTTTCTGGCTCCTCATTATCAGTCTCTGAATCAGTTCCTATTTCCCTCTTTATTTTTGTGTCTGTAAGGTTTTCATAGCTTGGATCACCAACATACAAATCAATTAACTCAACGATGTTGCTTTCATCACCATTTCGCTACTATCAAAAATTATGCAAAGCAGTCAATTAAAATCACCGGCAGTTTATGTACAAGTGATGCATTATGACAAAAATCGGCACGTGATGTGCACCTGACCGAACACATTTGGGCACACACCAGGTTTCCTATAGTCACTCTTATTTTAATGCTTTGTGTTCCTATAATGCATCCTTCGTTCTTTAAAAGTATTCGTCGTTCATTGAATGTGTTCATCGTTCTTCTTAAAGGGAATTCGTTGTTCTTAGAATGCATTCTTCCAACAACTTTTAAAAAATATAAATTTCATTTCTCTGGGTTTTGTTAATATATAATTTTTCGCAGGGAAAAAAGGGGGGAGACAAACAGCAAAATCACTTGATTGGGGCTAAAGCTATCGGCAAGAGAGAAGCGAGTGGTAAAAAAATATAGCTGTTTTATGGCATTGTGACTTTTAATCTGACCAAAATTAATGTGCACTACCTCCCATCTTATACATGCCTTGTTTAATACATACTTTTATCATTTCATTTTTTTAAGTAGAATTATATAGAGTGAATAAAATATATTTTGAAAGGGTTACCATTTTTAGAAATTTATATTAATTACAAAATTAGTTTAAATTAACTCATATGAAGAACTTGGTGGAAGAACATGCTAAGTGACATTTTTGAAAAAATTGAGATTTTTGTGTCAATGAGCATATCAAAGGCAACAAGTTTCCCTTTTTTTATAAACTTAAAGTTAAGTCAATTGTTTACCGTTTGCAAGAACCGTTTTTAACGGATTCAAGTGGAAATAAAAACGTTAAAGCTCGTTTTCACCTTTTTGTCACTTAGCACGTTCTTCCACTAGCTCTTCATATCAATTAATATGTTTTCATGGCAAGTGCTTATTTTATAAAAGTAACCTTTTTCTTTTCAGAGTTATTGGATTATGTTTTATCTAATTTTTCTTGCACAAGTTACTATGTGAGAAGAACTGCTGTCACAACTTTAGCAGAAACAGTAGCATTGTGGCATTCATCAGCATTTCCAGCACTTCCAATACCACAACAAACTGAAGTCGACAATGCTCTTCACCAAATTGTATCCAGAATTTTTTCTGGCATAGAAAACTTCCTATCTGTCCTTGAAAATGAAAATGACACTTTTAATGAATGCTGCATACTAACATTGAAAGAAGTTTTAGGAACAGAATATTCGAAGAAAATTTTTTGCTACATCAATTATAATCTCGCAGAAAAATTTATGCAATATTTAATGAAACTTGGTAATCATGACGTAAAATCTAAGCAAGTTCAATTGCAAGAACATTTTCTTCAGCTTCTGCTTACCATGTATTCAATATATTTCCCCGGGGACCAAGTAAAGAGTGACATTGAACTGGTTCTACAGGCTCTTTTTTTTGCTCGTTTGTTTGCTTCTGCCATAGAGTTTGGATCGTCGCTTTTAAGGTGCTTTTTTTTTCAATATTTGTTTTTTTTTAAACAATAACTTTTTTAAGATACTGCCTTTATTTTATTTATAGTCTATCTGACTAAAATGCAAGCTTGAAAACCCCTTCTACCTTGTGTGGTTTGTCGAGAAACTATGTGAGCATCTCTGTTTCTGTTTTTCCCCACCCTTCTTCAGTTTGGAAAGCAATTGTGATTACCAACACAGCAGAGTCTCAAACAAGGTAGGTTTAAAACAGTTTCCTTGCATTTTGCGCAGTTTCTTGGAAAACCACATGATGGGGAAGAGGAAGAAAGCACTTTCCAAGCTTGCATTGTAATCAGATGCACTATAACCATGCATCTTGTCTTCAGAATAAATGTGGGTTTTTTTACCCTTATAAACACAACTTTAAAAATGTCCCCTTGCTTGAAAATTAAAACAATCAATTTATTTGTTAATTATCTATGCTTCTAACATCTTTCTATTGTTTATGCTTTATGAACTTTGTTTTACCAGGATTTCAGAAAAACACAGGCGTCATTCTAGTGTCTCTATTCAATGGTTTTGTACCCCTCTTCAAGTTTTGGCCGGAAGTGATGTTAGATCAGGTGATGTTAATGAAGAGCCTACTTCTCACACATTTCTGGATTTTTCGAGTTTTAGAAGTGTTTATTTTTGTCGTGCATTAGAGAAAAAGCCAGAATGTATCAAGATTGTTACCTCAAGCATAAATTCTTTATCCAGATTGATTGGATATATGGATACACTGGTAAATTAATTTTATGTATAGATTTTTATTGGATTTTTTAATAATTATTTACCTGTATATTCTTTGTTTTAAATGTCCCTCTAAAATATTTTGTGTAATTCTATATCCCTAAAGGCCAATTACTATAATCAAATGCGTCTATTGCTCCTTATTATGTTGTTATTTTTGCCAATTGTTATTTCTTAATGTGTAGTCAAAAATTTTGTGTTTGAGAATTGTTCAACATCCCTCATAAATTTAATTTAAATGCTTTCATTTTTGCACTTATGCTCTTTTACTCCACTTTTAAAAAATGCATCAATTTAAAATTCAAAATGGAACATTCCTTCCCAAAAAAATAAGTTGATTTTAAAAGGCTAGTATATCTTTAAAGTGAATAAGTAACTTGACTATTTTTTTGGTATATTTTTTCCTAAAAACTTTGCAACCATCTGAAAAAAATATTCCTTTAAAAATTATAACTTATTCATTTTGAAAAAAATTCATTGTAACAAGTTTTGTAAATAGTAAATTATAGTAATTTATAAACTATCTTGGTGTTACCTGTTTGCGCATGTGCTGCACCACTCGTGATGTGTTTGCGCCTGTGCGCAGGTGTGTAGCTGTTAGTGCCTTTAATGTCCCTGTTGTTGTGTTGTGAAATGAGAAAACAAAAGTAAATTTAATCGTTTGAGTATAAGAAAAATCTTGTTGTTATTATTTTATACAGTCTACAAAAACTTTTCATTGTCCGTCCACAAACACATCACGAGTGTTGAAGCAAACATGCACAAGCGCAAAAACTACCTTTTTATTTTCTTCCTCTCCAAATCTCGTAAAGTATTTTAACATTTAATTTGATATGCAAATATATAGTTCCAACTAATACTTTTTTTGTATTTTTAAGGAACTTGAAACTGTCTTAAGATCCATAGAAATAGCTGCAAAAGGACCAGCAAGTGAACCATTTCATCCTTGTGCTTATGTATGCCTCGAAAACAGAAATGTTTGCCTTGCAACCTTAGGTTTATTTTCTAGATTCTTAACTGATCAAGGTAAAAAAATCTTTATTAGTGAAAAAGCTATTCAAAATAATCTCTACAAGACACGCTATCATGTTGTTAATTGTGTGGTTTTCTTTCAGTATATTCGACGTTGAATTTCGATTCAAAATTATTGCTTGTGGAGTATATGCTTTGTTTTGTGGAGAGACCATCATCTGACAGCAATGTAAGAATGTTTCTTTTCATTCTAATATGGTTTATTTATAAGGCAAGAAAAGGGTAATTTATGGTAATTTTCAAAGGTTAAAATATCTAGTTATAATACAAGTTTTATGTGCATATTATTTGTATCTGATTCATTTAATTACATTTCAAATAACAAATTTCTTATCATAATTTCCTTAATTGTTCCTACTGTAACTGGTGTGATTTATTGAAGATGTATTATAAAAAAAATCGATGTAATCTTATCTGTTTAAAAATATATATATTTGTCAATTCAGTGAGCATGCAAGAGTTCATATTTTAATCTGAATTTGGGATTTTATGTTACCAATATTCTACTTTTTCTAAAAAAAAAATTATTACTTTATGCCTATTTCATAAGTTCTACATTACTGCTTAGATTTGTAAAATTCAGTTTTGTTTTAATATAAATTTTTGTTTCTTCATTTGTAGAAGTATTTTTCATTTGTACAGGTAGTTTCATTTAAGGTGATAAGCTGCTCCCTTTATTTATTATTGCTAAATAGCAAATTAATTAAAAGTAATACTAATATTAGCATAAAAAATGATTTTTAATTAGGTTGAGCACTGGCAACTGCTAATCACTGGTCCTCTATATATGTTTTATAATATCCTGGATGCTTATCTAAGATATTGGGATTGATTTTGTGAATTTTTTCAGGTGGAAATATTATTTAACTAGTATTTTTCTTTTCAGATTCCAACTGAAGCTTTAAAGCTATTAAAACAGAACCTTGTATTAGTAGCAAAGTATGAGGTAAAACTTCCCGATGAGTTAAAGGAAAAGTTAACTATGCTCCTGAGTAGAAAACTATTAGATAATAAAGAGCCCATTGTAGATAATGCCTTGCATTTAGCTGAAGAAATTATAAGTTGTAAAGGTATGATAATTTTACTGGGTTCTTTTTAATCAAATACTAAATTTACTATCATTTTTTTTAAATTTCATAAACTAAGCTGGCTTTTATTATACTAAATAAAACTATAGTCATTCAAACATAAGTTACTTTTGAATCTCCCTTTATTAAAACATTTTATCAGCAGTACAATCTAATAATATATACAATAAGCTTAAACTTTTGAGAGGAAGTCCAAGCCCTTTCCTTTTTCGTTGACATCTCATATTAAGTCTATAAGATATTTTTAAAGGCACTCTGTCTTTGATTTGAAGTTTTTTAATAAGCAGATTTTTTCTTCAGGAGTTTAGGTTTATTTTCACAAGGGATTCTAATATACACTTTTTTATTTTGCTTTTTTTTTATTTTTAAAAATGAAACCTAAATTTAAAAAACAGCTGGCAGTGTTTTCTAGATAATTGGTACACTTAATGCCAAAAACTGCTTAATCGGTAAGCTTAAAATCAAAGTAAGTAAGTGTGTCTGAACTATCGCACCATGGACTTAATATAGGAATGTGAATTACGGAGGAGAATTGTTTAACTTTCCCTTTAAATAACAGATTATGTAAAGAACCCCAAGCTGTATTCTTTAAAAACTATATTATTATCGATTGTAAAGGACTCCTAACTTTATTTATTGAAAACAATATTATTATTATCACTAAGTTAGCAAGTTAAATTAAGACCTTAAAAAGTAATATTTTACCAATGTTAGACTTGTACTCATTGTACATCTGTGTTTCTTTTGTTTCTTAATTATTCTATCTATTTTTTTAAAAAGGACACTACATTATATCATTGCTTACATTTATTGGATTTGGAAAATATATTATTTTCCGTTTTTCTTATTTAAAGTTTGGTTTAAGATAGTTTGTTAAAATTTTGTTTCTATTAACTCATGCATTAAAAAGAAATTTTTTATTGATAGCCATAAGTCAGATGTATTTGGACATTATACATCAGATTGGCAATCCATTTTGCGTTCATTCCACTCAAACCAAATTGTAATTTTCCCTCCAAATTTTTTTAGGTGGAAACATTTACTTTTAAATAACTATAACTGATGTTTTCTATTTATAAAGGATGTTCTAAGCTAGGGGTTCCCAACCGGTGGTGGGGGCTGGGGAGCCCAGTCGGTTAAGCACTTGCTTAGCATGCGGAAGGTCCCAGGTTCGGGTCCGGGCATCGCCAAAATAGCTGCCGACCTATAAACGGCCCGTGCTGCCAAAAATGTCCGGCGAATAATACCCCGTGTAAGGGAGTGCACGTTAAATATCCTTCAAAGTCCTGACGCTGCGTACGATGTCGCCCTTAACGGTTGTGTTGGGTGCCTATTCAGGTGTTGGCTCGTCACCTGACTGTGGTTCTAAAATACGACGCCCGTCGCCAATAGCCCTCGTGTAGCTCTAGTGCGACGATAATTCAAACCAAACCAAACCCAACCGGTGGTACGCGTACCACTGGTGGGACGCGGGAGGATTTCAGGTGGTACCTGTGAAAGTTTTATCGATCATATATAAAATAGTTCCATGAAAGATTACTTTAAAGAGAAAGCTTTTAGGTTAGGTTTGAATTATCGTCGCACTAGAGCTGCACGAGGGCTATTGGCGATGGGCGTTGTGAAGAGTTCTCAATAGAATTTCAGTCCTCACTTAACAAAAATAACTTTTATTATTGCCTACTTATACAACGTCGCTTTATAAACTAATTTTACTAATTTTAACACTTGAACCACAGGTTCACCAAGCATAAAATATTTTTAAAGAGAATAAAAAAGCAGCTTCTCACACCAAATTCTTTCATGGAATGTCAATTCTTCGAAAAAAAAAACACATAGTCTCCATGGCAACCGTTTTCGCCAAACGATATAAAATATATTTTAATTGTTCGTGCTAGAAATAAATAAATATTTTCAGACGATCTCACATCCTCCCACCTTGAGTAGTGGAAGTTCCACGACTCAACTTCACACTAAAGATCTAGTCTCTTAGGGATTTTTGCAGTCCAACTTTTCTTGTCCTTGCTGGAGCACTTCAGATCAGCTTTCTTGGTAGAGACTATTTTCGTACGTAACGCTTCTTCATCCAGTGGAAATGATGAATCGCTCGAAGAAATTTCCAAACTGAAGACGCGCTGAATGGGACGAAGAATCTCTCCACGCGACGTTTTGAGTTTGAAGAGCCGACAAACTCCATCTTTTCCAGGTAGAACTTCTGTTACTTTTCCCAGAGGCCAGTCGATGCGATTGGTGTTGTCACTTTTTATGAGCACAATGTCCCCCACATTTATCTTCGAGGTTTTACTTTTTTCACACCTGCGTATCAATGATCCAAGGTATTCAGAACGAAACCTTTTTCGAAGGTTTTCCTGCAAAGCTACTCTGTACTTGACGCGCTTGTTGAGACTTTTATGATCAGCAGTATCACAGTCAGGAACCCCCGATAGATTGATGTCCTGAAGAAACATGGCAGGTGTAAGAGGGACAAGTTCTGAGTCACATTCGTCTATGTAGGTTAAGGGGCGAGAGTTTATTACAGATTCGCAATCACAAAGAACAGTTATTAATTCTTCATGTGTTAGACTTGTTCTTCCTAGTATTCTTCGCAAAAGACCTTTAAGCACACTGATGAGCCGCTCCCACCATCCTCCCCACCAGGGTGAAGAAGGGGGATTAAACTTCCATTTGATTGGATGAAGAACATTATCACTGCAGATGCGGTTCCAATCTAAATTTTTAAGCAAGTTGGAAGCCCAGACAAAATTAGTTCCATTATCACAATAGATTGTTTCACACCTGCCTCTCCGGGCTATAAATCTTCTTAGAGATAACATAAAGCTTTCGGTTGAAAGTGATGTCACAAGCTCTAAGTGAACTGCTCTATACACGGCGCACGTAAAGATACACACCCAAGCCTTCTTTCCGTCCTTCAGAAATAGAGGGCCCGCTAAATCAGTTCCACAAATCTCGAACGCATTGGCTTGACGTACTCGATCTTCGTGCAACGGAGCAGATACAGCTTCACAACCTTTAGAGGAAAATCTTTTGCACGGGATACATCTTGAGATAGCTGATTTCACAGTTTTTCTTCCATTCAATATCCAAAAATGCTCTCTCAAGATATTCAGAAGAATTTGAGTTCCGGCATGACTATTTTCGATGTGATGGGAAAGTATTAACCTCTTGACAACTTCGTGATTGGATGGGAGAATAGCTGGTTCTCTAAATTCCTCTGTATCTTCCATCAGAACAATTTTCGTTTTCAGTCGTATTATGCCGTCAGCATCCTTATACGCACTCAGCGTTTTGAGCTTTTCGTCATGTTCGTTAACAAGAGATTCTGCTTGGATCAACTTTATCACTTTTTTCTCAGCTTCTCTATATTCTTCGGTGTCCAGAGATCCTTTCTTCCTGTGCTGAACATTGCGTTGACAGTTTGTAACAAATCTCAAAATCCAACCCACTAATTTTACAATCGATTGGTATTTCGAGAAACGCTCATAAAACCATCCGGTAGACGAATTCTGCTTAATGGAAACCAAGGCCGGAACAGAGCTTTTCTTCTTTTCCTTTAGTATTTCCTCTTCATCAAGCTCAAAATCAATGTGCGCTTCTTTGTCTTCATAAGAGCCTAACCATCTTGGCCCCTCCCACCATCTACTTTTCACTAAAGCACTTGCTTTACATCCTCGGGAGGGCAAGTCTGCAGGGTTTTCAACTCCAGATATATGACGCCATGAAGAAGCTACAGTGATCCTACGAATCTCCTGAACCCGATTATTCACGAAAATTGACCAATTTTCTTGCTTCTTGATCCAGGTAAGAACAGTTGTAGAATCACTCCAATAGAAACATTTAACGTCGGTCCAGCCAAAGGCATCTAACACAGATTTCGTTAACCTTGCTCCAATCAGTGCCGCAAGAAGCTCCAATCTAGGTATTGTTGCGACTTTTGAAGGGGATATACGGGATCTCGAGGTTAAAAAATGCACTTTTTTGCAATCTTCTTGTACAAGATAAACAACGGCGGCATAAGCGTCTTTGCTTGCGTCGCAAAAGGTATGAATGGAGAAGCTTCCGAGATCTTCCGAAGTAACGTTTATCCAGCGGGGAATAATAACTTTCTCCAATTCTCTAAGATCCTCAAACCAAAGCATAAATTCTTCTCGAAGGGTTCCGGTTATTTCGTCGTCCCATCCTAAGGATAATTTCCAGGCTTTTTGAAGCATGAGCTTGGGGCAGAGCATTACTGGAGAAGCGAATCCGAATGGGTCAAACACTTTGTGAGCTACTGACAACATAGTACGTTTAGTGACGTTATCAACATTTACTTTTTCCAACCAGCTGACGCTCAGCGATAAACTGTCTTCAGTTTTATCCCATTGAAGACCTAACAATTCCGTTTTATTAGAGGCTCCGGTTTCTGTCGTTGAATACTCCCAATCTCTTAGTATGAAACCACCTGTCTTCAGTAGGTCATTAGAAACATCTATCAATCGCTTCAGCTCTACTTCATTATGGACACTAGTTACAAGATTATCCACATAAAAACTCTTCAAAAGACACTGAGTTACAAAAGGGTCAACGGCGACATTCTGTTCAATGTGATACTTCAATACAGCTCCTAATAGGAACGGACTGCTGCGGACACCAAAAACTACTCTGGCATGGCGGAAAAACTTATAATTTTCACAAGATTTATCAGTCCACCATAGAAATCTCAAGTAATCTCTGTCTTCTCTACTAAGACTGATTTGCAGAAAAGCCTTCTTTATATCTGCAATCACACCAATCTTTTTCTCTCTAAACCGTAATAAAATATCAGGTATGAGCTCAATCAAGTTCGGACCACTATGTAAAGAGTCATTTAGTGAAGGATATCCCTTGACTCGAGCAGAGGCATCAAAAACCGGTCGTATAGGAGTAGTCTTACTAGCCTTGATGACAGGTCTATGCGGTAGATAATTAGCAGACAAAGACATTTCTTCCACTGGTACTTCTTCGATAATCCCTTCACGAAGCCAATCTGAAAATATTTGCTCATAGCTGTCATATAAATTTTCTTGAAGCAGCTTCTTGGTCGTAGTTTCTAATCTTCTTTTAGCCTGTTCAAGATTATCAGCTAATGGCACACTGTTATCCAACCAAGGCAAGTGAACCTCATAACGATTATCCTCATTGTACCTAATAGTTTGAAGGAATTGTTCTTTAGTCAAATCTTCTTGCTCTCTCTTAGAGAGCTTTTCAATAGGATCCTGGATCCCTATGGAATCGAGTTTCCAATAGTCTGAAATGTCAAATTCTTTGACGAAAAGTGATGTCACCAGCATAGCATTGCTTGAGGTTGCTTCATTTTCAGGAACTTTTCCTAAGAGAGTCCAACCAAGTAAAGTCTCAATGGCTACCAATCCGCTTGACAAGACTCTTCGTTGGCCGGTCAAAATCTTTCCAAAAATGTCAGCCCCTATAAGAACTTGTACGGGTTGTGGCTTTTCTCCAACGTCACTTAAAGATATATCCATATTCTGAAGCTCTTTTATCCATGGACCCGAATTCACAGGTGAGATATCATTGCAGATTGTAGCTTGATCTAATGCTTCAAAGTTGCACGTGAAGTTGTTCTTCATATTTCTCAACCTGATTCTGTAGCCTGTATGAGCAAATTCTCCGGTTTTAACTCCGCCAAAGAGAGAGTGTATCAGAGTCTCTTTCTTCACTGTTGTGTATCCCATGTCTTCGGCGAGATTTTTCACAATATAAGAATTTTGAGAGCCGGTGTCCAGAACTATTCGCACGACAACTTCCTTTTTATCTGAAATAAGCTTGCATTTCAGAGTTTGTAAGAACACTCTAGGACCGGTACTTATATTTGCCATGTTAACTTCGTCAACGACTTCATTTTCGTCTGTCTTCTTTTCTTCAATTTTTCTTGCTTCATTTGTTTCACACATCAAGGGTACATGTTTTTTCCCACAAATACAACATCTCAGAAATGCACGACATCTTCGGACAGGGTGACCAGGTGCCAGGCAGGCAAAACAACAATTCTTTTCTCTAAGAATTCTTTGTTTTTCCGATAAACTCATCTTTTGTGCGGAAAAACAGTCTGCACTCGAATGAGCTTTATCACAGAAAACACACATCTTTTTCGTTTCCTGAGTATGAGAAGTCGTGAAAAGTCCGGAAGCCGTTGGCGTGTTATTCTTTTTTACCCTCTGATCAAATTTTTTACCTTTGAAGCAATTGTTTTCTTTCTTCTGGTTCAAGCCAAAACCTTGCATCGCTAAACAAATCCTTTCCTCGGATTCCACTTCAGATTTTAGGAATTTCAGCAAACCATTTAGTCTTTCTTGTGGATCACCATTGTGGTTGAAATCTGGACCTCTTTGTCTTTGCCATGCTCTAAGTATATCTTCAGGCAAACATGACTCAACTAACGGGTGAAGAAGAGCAGCGCTTTTGTCCGTTGTTACGCCAAGAGTCTCTAGTGCACGAATCTGGGATTCTAAATTATCGTAAAGTGCGCATAGATTTATGGGAGAGCTTCGCGCAGCATTTTGGATGACCAGATTTAACAGTTCGCGAACATAAAATTCAATTAGTAAATCATTTCGACCGTAACGAGATTTTAAAGATTCGATGGCTTTTTCGTAGTTGGCGCCGGTTGGCGGAAAACTTTCAACAACCTCCCGAGCTCGCGACTTACTAACAGTACACTGTATCAAGTATTGAAACTTATTTTCTGGCGCAATATCTACATCATTATGTACATGCTCGAATTGACTCCAAAACGGCAGCCAGTCCTTTAAATCTCCAGAAAATTGTCTTAATTCTAATTTAGGCAAATTGAATTTCTTTTTGACGTTACCTGTTAACTCTGCAGTTTCCTCGGGAGCATCCAACGCTCTTGGGGCATTTATTCTGGCCAATTCTAATTCATGTTGCCTCTGACGTTCTACATCTTGCCTTTAACGTTCTTCGTCTTGAAGCCTTCTATCTTCTTCGTCTTTGCGCCTTTTCTCTTCTTCGTCTTGGCGAATTTTCTTTTCTTCGTCTTGGCGTTTTTTCTCTTCTCTTTGCTGTCTTTCAGCAACAGTTGTTTCGAACACAGAAGTAATAAAATTTGGATCTGCTTTGTATTCATCACTGTTCAAAATTTCTTCTTTCAGTGCAAAAATCGTAGTTTTAGATGGTAAGGACCCGATAATCTCTTGGCACAAGTACAATAAATCTTCTTTTTTAAAGCCTTTAACTGCTTGAAACATTTTGAATTCGCTTACCAGGTCCTGTCACGGACGCCAGATGTGAAGAGTTCTCAATAGAATTTCAGTCCTCACTTAACAAAAATAACTTTTATTATTGCCTACTTATACAACGTCGCTTTATAAACTAATTTTACTAATTTTAACACTTGAACCACAGGTTCACCAAGCATAAAATATTTTTAAAGAGAATAAAAAAGCAGCTTCTCACACCAAATTCTTTCATGGAATGTCAATTCTTCGAAAAAAAAAACACATAGTCTCCATGGCAACCGTTTTCGCCAAACGATATAAAATATATTTTAATTGTTCGTGCTAGAAATAAATAAATATTTTCAGACGATCTCACAGGCGTCGTATTTTAGAACCACAGTCAGGTGGCGAGCCAACACCTGAATAGGCACCCAACGCAACCGTTAAGGGCGACATCGTACGCAGCGTCAGGACTTTGAAGGATATTTAACGTGCACTCCCTTACACGGGGTATTATTCGTCGGACATTTTTGGCTGCACGGGCCGTTTATAGGTCGGCAGCTATTTCGGCGATGCCCGGACCCGAACCTGGGACCTTCCGCATGCTAAGCGAGTGCTTAACCGACTGGGCTCCCCAGCCCCCGAGAAAGCTTTTATTAACTTCTGGATCGGATGTAAATCAGAGTACCTTTTAATATTCCGTCAAGCTAAGCTATATTTGATGCCATTTGTTGCGAGTTACTTATGTGAGACACAGAAGCATAGGTGTGAGAATGGATTTTCTGAACGCTTGTACATTAAAAATAATTATAGATGCACAATAACTACCATACTCCCTATGTTGATATTTTGTCACAAGCAAACAATAACTACAAATTTCGCACTAAAGACTATAAAAGTATATTTTGTAAAATGACTAATTTTTTGCTGAGTTTGTACGATTTTTTTATTTGCATATTTTTAGACCTATGGGTAATAGATAAAATTGTACATTTTTACTATAATATTCTTTTTATTTCTCTATTATAAGCATATGCTATAAATTAAAAAATCTAACCCTTAAATATGAAGTTTTCTCAGGAATTTACTTAAAAAAAAGCATTTGAACACTTCTTGAAAAGTAAATATTATACTTTTATTAAAATATTTAAGTCTGGTGGTACGCCAAAATTTCTTAAAAATTCAAGTGGTGCGCAAGTCCAAAAAGGTTGGGAACCCCTGTTCTAAGCAATATACTTAAGCGTTAAGCTCTGTGGAGTATTAGCTTTAAATCTTTATAAATGATTTATCATTACCAGTTATAATAACTGGGGTCATTGTAACTGAGTCATCCATGCTGTAATTTCAAATCCATTATTTAATGAGCTTATTTTGTTCAATTTTAGGCAATGAACAATGGAGAGAGAGTGTTATGAAACACAACATTCATATGATTGTATGGGAAATTGCTATTGAAGGGAAGAATGATGGCTATGTAAAAGCTTCAGCTCTCAAAGCTATTACTGAGGGTTGCATTAACAAATATTATTGGGAGGATATTCAATTGGCAAAGAAAGTTAATGAGGTAAATATGAATGGATTATTTGCATTTTTAATAATTCCATAACAATATTGGATGGCTGAATGTTATTCAATTTAAATTTGCAGTAAAACTTGCGTGTCATTTTTTTTAACAGTTTTCTTCTTAATATTGAACTCTTAAAAAAAAAAGGGGAATCAAATGTGGCTCTTATGTATGTGAAAGTTTGTAATGCTCCAGTATGTATTGTTTCATTAACTAAAATTATAAAGATCAAGACTTTTTCTGTAGCTTTGTAGGCTTTTCTAGGTATGTAGAAGTTCACTATGATAGTCCATAAAAATTGTTTAAATTGATAAAATTATGAAAACAAGGCTGTTGTAGATTGGGACAACTTTAGTCTTTAGGAGCAACATGTGTCCAAACTCTGCTACTCTAATTTATTTCTTAAATACTTATTTATTTTCTTCTTTTCAAGCCACTTATTAAATAAACATCATTTTTTAATAAATAGTGAGAACTTAATACAAAGCAAACTTTATAAATACAGCTGCATAAGTTTTATAAAGGTTTAGCAAAATTTTTTAGTTCTCTATTACTTATCCATATCTTTTTAAAAGCTGTAGTTCCCTGTTATCTACAATGAGAAGAAAGGTTAAGTCACAATAATAATAAAAACAAGTTATGTATAATAATTTTTTTATATTAAAATTTAAGAATGTTAGTTTGATCGTAATAACTCTCAGATCAAAATTTAGAAGCTATTGGAGACTGATAGAAAAAATAGTACAGTTTTAGGCCAATTGGCCTGTTGTTGACCGTCAATTTTTGTATTTGTGTCTATTGTTTCATCACCAAACGTCAATTTTATTCATTTAATGATGTATATAATTAAATAATAATTTAATATTTATTACTTTTTGAACATTAATTTATACATTTAATTATTGATTATGTAGTACATAATGTGTGCATTTTATTTTTTATAGGTTGGTTTTATGGAAATTATGTGTAAATACTTTCACAATCCTGACTTTTTTATTCAGAGAGAATCCTTATCTTGCATACACAAATGGTTTCAATCAAATGAGCATTTCCTTTCTGAATGCAACTCAAAAATATTTGGCATTTTATTCTGTGCCATTAAAAGTTTGGACTTAGAATTAAAACTCACTGCGCTTAATATGTGGCAATGGCTGTTAACTAGCAGCTCGATATGTGGTACTGCTAAATCTTCTCATATAAATGTTTACGTGAAAACTTTGTATAATTTTGGATTCATAGCCTGTATTTTAGTTGCTATAGAAGACTATGACAATGCTGTGCAATTCAGTGCAGCCAAAATCTTATTAAACTTGCGTCAAATGCTAATCAAACTGCAATATACACAAAATTCCTTGACTATAGAAGAATCACCCCTTAACTGTACTACACCAGTAAATACAACCCATGAAATTGTTAAACCTATTAGTGAAGCCGAAAGAGATGATGGTATTGATAGAGTTTTGAACATCTCCACTACTGAACAACTCACAAATATTTATTGTAAAACACTAGAAGAATCGGTTCAGAATGTTTGCCACTGCTCTGATTTCCCAAGTGTGGCAACTGACCCAACATCTTTTTCAACTAAATCATTCTGGGAATATCTTTGGTGTAATGAACTGAATGATATAATGAATCCAAAAGATAAAACTAATTGTGTGTTCTCTGCACATTCCATGTCAATTTTGGATGATATAATTGCTTCTGAAGAAACTGAAGTTAATAAATGTGCTGATGATGGTCTAGACTGCTATTAGTTTCTCAATTCTGTACATGTGTATTTCAGTATAATTTTGCATTTTTCCATTTGTAAAAAGGTATCTAATAAAAATTTCAAATATATCCTTTGTGTTCCCTTTTATTCCTTTTTTAATTTTCATATCACCATATTGCAACAGAAAAACAGAAAAGTATTTTAGATTCCATGTTTAAGTTCAGGTTTCAGGATTCAATCAGCAAACCAAGGGAACAACTTACATGTACATTTAAGTGTTTTGAATTAACAATTTGGAACACCAACTAAATAAAAATGAGAGTTGTTGCACAACCTATGTCAAATTTCCAAAGATAACTGGTTAATCTAATTAAAAGATGCACTGTGTGAAGATAAATATTTTTTCTAAAGGTTATACTCAAACCAGCACAGTTAACATTTGCCCTTGTGTATCGATGGAGCGACATTTCGAGGTTCAGTCAGAAGGTGGGAAGACCAGTTGGTAAGGCGCTTTCCTTGCACGATCCCGTGTAGCTCTAGTGCGACGATAATTCAAACCTAACCTTGCATGATCCCAAGTTCAGGCCCGGGCATTGTCAAAATTACTGCCGGCCTATAACCGATCGGAGAAGCTAAAAAGTCCAACGCATAATGGCTGTGTATAGGGGGAGTACATGTTACATATATACTTCAATATCCTGATGCTATGGACAATATTGATTCGAAAATTTGTGTTGGGTGCCTACGCTCAAGTGTTGGCTTTTTAGGATATAGGTAAATTTAAAATTTATTTAGCTTTTCAACAAAATTTGTTAAGTCTCACTATTACGTGAAACCATCCCACTCTTTTGCTACATAAGTTTTACCCATATGAACAATATTTTTACATCAATTTCTAATGAACTCTGTACACTCTCGTAAACTTTGTCAAAGTCCAATAGTGTCGGGTTTTGAAAATTGAAGCTTGGGGAATGTGAAATAGTTGTTAGACTATTCAAGAACACATGGGTCAATTCAGGTTTTGTCATGTTTTCAACATTTCAACCAAACCAAATTATTCCCCAGTTAATTTTTTGATAGAAAATTATCTGTGAAGTAACTGTAACCGTGCTACTTACTGACATCGGCATTTTGTTGTTTGAAACAAAACAGAACACAAAAGTTATTTTCTTGAATATTGCCTGTCATTTGTTTTAAATTGCAATCATGAGTTCGATAGGAACCGGCTATGATCTTTCAGCTTCCCAATTTTCTCCTGATGGTCGAGTTTTCCAAGTGGAATACGCTCAAAAAGCTGTAGAAAACAGCGGAACTGCCGTCGGACTTCGGGGCAAAGACGGTGTTGTTTTTGCTGTGGAAAAGCTTGTCACGTCCAAGCTCTACGAAGCTGGTGCAAACAAACGCCTCTTCACTGTGGATCGCCATGTCGGCGTGGCTGGTGCTGGCCTCATAGCTGATGTTCGACAAGTCGTGGAAACAGCGAGGAACGAAGCTGCTACTTACAAAGCTGACTACAGCGATGCTGTCCCCCTGAAATACCTCAAAGATCGAGTTGCCATGTACATCCATGCCTACACACTTTACAGTTCCCTCCGTCCCTATGGAGCAAGCGTGATCATGGGTGCATACGAATTCGACGGTCCCCAGATGTATTGCATCGACCCTTCGGGCACGTCCTATGGCTACTACGGTTGCGCCATCGGCAAGGCGAAGCAGGCAGCCAAGACAGAGATGGAAAAGCTGAAGCTGAAGGATATGACCTGCGAACAGTTGGTGAAAGAAGCAGCAAAGATCATCTACATCGTCCATGATGAGGTGAAGGATAAGAATTTCGAATTGGAGCTCAGTTGGGTTGGAAAAATCACTAATGGAAGGCATGAGTTTGTGCCCAAAAATGTCTTTCAAGAAGCTGAAAAGTATGCTAAGGCAGCAGTTGAAGACGACGACTCGGATGAAGAGGCAGAATAGTTGTACCTATCTTTTTGTTCGACCCTCGTACTATCATCTGTAATGTTATTGAGTTTTCTATTAATAAGCTAAAATATTTTAAAATTGTCTTGTTTATTTCTTAAAATGAAATTGTATAAAGTTCACGGTTAAAATGCAGTTTAGAGAGAGGAGTTCCTTGTTGAAATTATAAGCAATTTGTTGCCAAATCAAGCAATCCTGTTTATTATTATTCACATATATATGCATAACTTTAAATTCAGTGTATTTTCTGTGAGCACAATGGACAATTATCACATTTTTTTTTCTTGTTTTTAAATGATTCTAAATGACTTAAAACCCATAAAAAATGTATTCATTCTTCTTACAGATTCGTATTTTGCTTTTAATTTAAATTAATAAAAGAGCAGTTTCGGTTTTCATTCGATACAGAGAGTCACGTGATATGACGTAGTAAGGTCTTCTTTCACCGAGAAGAAGCGAACGCAGCTTTTGCTGCATTCGATTTTTCGCTTCTCTTATATCCTTTCTTCAAAGCTTATTTTTATAATATTAAGGGTTCTAAAAAGTACTGTATTGTGCCGATGTGTGGAAATACTTCCCATATTATACTCCTGACAAACTATTTCTAAATGTACCGAGGAATAAAAAAGATAGACTGAAATGGTGCCGAGCTATGAAAAGAGATCCCAAAAAGAGCGTTCCTTTGGCCTCGTACCTTTGGAATGTAGTATTGAAACAGAAATATCAAAGTTGGTGATTAGTATTGAAGTACTATTTAGTTTTGGTGAGGTTCTAAAAACAAATAAAGGTTTTTAATTTAAAACTAATAATATTCATCTTTAATAGAACAATCACTTCTATATAGTTATACATTCTAATGTAGCCTTATACTGTACAGAACATTAAAATAGAAGTCTTATACTAGTAGACTATTCAAGTATACTACTCAAGTTATCTGGTAAGGTAACAAAAATTTACGTTTCAACATTAATTTTTAATGCGACAATAACTTCTAATTTAACTAAATATCCCCGTTAAGGGGGTTCGGTACGTTGTGTATCGGTAATGTTAAATTGGCCAATTGCAATGTACCTTTTCACAATAACTACTGATCAGATCATCTTAAAATTTTCTGTGTGTGTTATACCAACCTTATACATTAATCTGAGGCTAAAAGTTTTTTTTTTAAATAACTGTTAAATTTTTTAAAATAAAATAAGTTTTAAAGTACCAAAAAAATTATGAAAATTTTCACTTTTTTGCCGCATAACTTTTTTTTTTCACTTTAGTTTTATTAAAATTTATAACCTCCGGTTAATCTATACTATGTATTACATCATATAAAAAAATTTTACGAGAAAACATAGCATAGTTTTTGAGAAAAGGTACATCGAAGTTCAAAAAATCAAGTTCTGAGGAAAACGCGTATAAAGTTTTTGTTGTTAACCCATTTCCTTACGAAGCCATGACATTAAAATGGCTTTTAATGTCAAAAATATTTTTCCAATCGTCTTGATACTTTGTGACATTATTAATTAAGGTTGTTATAGTATTTTAAGCCAATAATTTTTGTTTCGATTTTTTCACCGATTTTGGGGTACTGAACCCCCAAATATATTTAAATAAATATATTAAAAATATATTTAAATAAATATATTTTATATCCCCTCTTAAATATATTTAAATAGTTAAGCATGTAACTAACTATAGAGAAAAAGAATTATCTACTAGTAGGAATACCTAGTTTTGATTTTAAAAATAAGTTTTTTTTATCAGACTTTTACTATAACATAAATATCACATAAACTTTATTCTTAAAATATATAGTCATAAAACATATTTATGCTATTGCTATATGTAATATTCTTTTTTATTTCCTATAAAACAATAAATTAACTAAATATCTTTGAAACATCTTACTTTTCAGCTTTGATACCTTTCATTTCAGCTGACAAAAAATCCAAAATTTCTTTGAAAAAAATTATTATCATATCCTCGGAAATGTTTGGCAAAATATCTCTTTGTGCTTTGGTAAAACCCTGTTCAACAGCCATTGGAGAAAAATATTTTAAAAACTCAAAATAATACAAAAATCAACGCACGTGCGATTTCGCTGCGCTGTTCTCAAGTGGTTCCGTAGGGAGGAGAAACTAGAAGACCTTTCTACGTCACGACGTTCCTTGATTGCGCCGCGGCTCTGGTTTTTTCAAATTTGAATAACTCGGAAAATATTTCGTTAAAAAAAATTTTAATGACATTTTTGGACTCCAGACATCTTTGTCTACAAAATTAACCCATTTTTAACAAAATTTAAAACATGTGATAATTCTCCATTGTTGCGGAGTATAACAACCCTAGTCGTATCCAATCATGAATACAGACACTTGGCAATATTTTGAAATTTTCACCACCAGACCTCTCCCAAAACTACATTTAACCCTCTGAGGGCTGCAAACGTCCCTTGAACGTCGGGTTTTGTAGCAACACACATGATTTATTTAAATTCATGATCTATTTAATTTAACTCAATTTTAAAGTATAGAGGTGTCATTTATTATCCCCTGCTATGGAAATAGTTTTATAAAATCTAAAGAAATTAAATTGTGAGTTAAAAATTAAATTTTTTTACTCGTACAGTGAATAAAGGTTTAAGCTTTTGCTAATTTACTTATGCCTCAAATGGTTAAACCAAGTTCATATGAAATGCCATATTAGGAACCACCGGATTTCAGTTCTGATTGAGAAACAGATAAAGTGGGAGAACAGATATTTATCTTATATAGTTGGTGAACCACGTGTTTTTTGTTAAATTTCTGGTTACAAGTAGGGCTTTAATGGTGAAGTTTTGACAATAATTTTACCACACTTTTTTACAAAAGAATTAAGCTTAGTTATAAAGAAAACAAACTTTTGTAAAGTTAATGTAAGCTAATAATACATGCAATCTACTGTAAGTTTACTTTTTAAAAAATATATAAAGTAGAGCTAAATTATCTTTCTAGCAACTAGTTTGAGGGATTCAATAGCTATCAACTTATTTCAAGAATCATAATGGAATGTTCGTAGTCCTTTGAAGGGAAATTAAGCTAGTTTTTCAGTTTAAAATTTTACAATTAATCACTAGTCTTTTCAACAAAAGAACTTTATTTGTTGTCTTAATTGAAAGTTTAAATCAAACGTTTCTGAAATATTAATGTTTCTATAATGTTGTCATGTCCCTCAAATAAGTTACCAAATGTCTTTCCTCTTTATATAGCAGTCAGGAATCCACAACTTAGGCTTGCAGTAAAAAAAAAGTGAATAGATGATTAAAGTAAAGAAAGCCAAGTTTTATTTATTAATAAAGCTAATAAATGTTACTGTTTTTGTAACATTTACTTGTTCTTGTAGTTTGCTTGCACTTTTTTTTTGCTTTACTCATGTATTTATAAACTAAAATGACACCATATCTTGAAATCTACAACAGGGCCTTCCGAAATTGTGTTAATTCTTGACACTCCACAGCACTTAACGATTAAGCTTTAAGAGTAAAAACCACACAAATATACACCAAGAGCCAAATATTTCCTGTTTGACAACACTACTGCAAGTTAGATTTACAGCATTGGAAGGTAGTATTCATTTAATACCTTCCAATTGAGTTTTTGTAATATTTATACCTTAAATAAAATAAGTCATATTTTTTAAGCATAACAAAACTTTTATTTAGATTGACTATTCAATTACCGCAGCAAATTCACAGAAGGTGGTTTCTTAAATCATGGAAGAAAAGAACTATTGTGCAACAATAAAAGCAAGGATATCAAAATTCAAAGAATATACAATTTTTTATTATAATTTTTATAAGCTATACTTCTTCCGATTGTAACACAAGCTTCTAAGGCACTTTTTTTTTCCTAACCCCCTTCGTGTGGTTTCCATGAAACTGTGAGAGTTTTGTTTTTCCCCCACTCTACTTTGATTTAAAAAATAATTGTGACTCACCTCACATTAGAGCCTCAAACAAGGTAGATTTAGAACAGTGACAGTATCTCATTTCCTAGAAAACCAAATAGTGGTAGGGGAAAATGTGCTTTCGAAGCTTGCATTCCAATCGAAAGGAGTATAGAGAAATGCAATTAAAATCATAAAATCTTTTTAAGTTATTAAAAAATTACACTAAACTATATATAACCTTCTGAGCATACAAATTTCAGATGTATTTTAATCTTAATAAAATATGGACGTATAAGTATTGCTTTCAAGACCACGGTAGAAGTATCTTTTCAAAGTGAAAATATTCCTCCCCCTTTCGTGAAAATGTATTAATATGTCTTAAGTGTATATACATATCAGGACTTCAGAACCCCTTTAAATATATTAAACAGTGTGTCTACCCATCTGGAAAAGTCTGGGAACTTTTTCTAGACTGGAAATGTCGGATAATTTTTAATTTTGAAAGAAAAATTAAAAACCTAGAAAATTCTTTTGATTTTAAACCATCCATCATTTTGTTATATATATGTAAATATTAGATTTTTAAAGATTTACTCAACAAAATTAATTTTGTAAAATTTCTCAAATAGATGCATATAAGTGCATGGTCAATTCCCTTAAAAGGTTTATGCACATTTATCCAAAAAAAAAAAAATATTTTTCAATTGAAAATATCTTTTTTAAACAATGTAACAATCCTTACACATATGTATATCGGGGTTTCGTATCCACTTTAAGCACTAGGAATTCTGAGTATTAGCTTTTGCTTTATTAAATGACTTTAGAGTGCCACAGATGAACTTTTAGCTACACCTGGAATTTTTTCTTTTTGGTATGGAAAACCTGGTAAAGTCAGAGTTTGAAATTGTTTTTGAGTGGAACCCCCTTGTTAACACATAATAAAGTAAAAAATATTTGGATCAAAAGAAGGCCTTCACTGTTGATTTCTTCCCTACTATTTTACAATTAAAATATGGCTAGTAAAAATCTCATTAGTTAGGATACAACTATTTAAGGTTTAGTAAATATTTAAGTAATAATTTTATAAAATAATTTTTAATAAAACTTATGCCTCAACAAGTATTTTTTTAGCAACTTGTCTAACTGGGAATGTAAAAACTTTCAGATTTTTCTAATCCTGCACTTTGTATGGCCAAAAGCACATGTGCTTATCCGAGAGGGTTCAAAATTCATTAATATTTTGTGTTCCTTGGTTAAAAATCACTGGTGATAAATATAAAACACTTTAAACTAGTATTTGAACAGCTTAAAAGCTTTAATTAAAATTTCGCTATCAACAATGTATACAGTATTCAGAGAAGTTTAAAAACATGATATGATTAAAGATATGCATTAAAATGCTAGACAATTTACACAAAGTAGACTTTTAAAAATAAATGCATCATTTACAGATAAAATCTTATTTAGAAGCAAAATTTTAAAATTGTGTTCTCTCAAAACGTATTAAACAAAGAAAATTTTGAAAATGTTTAATTTAGAAAATATATGAAATTTTTCCAGAAAAAATTATATTTATGTTTTTCCTTAGCTTTATTTCAATAAAACTTCGCTCTTTTGAAATATAGCCAAGCTGAGCTTTCCATATTTTACAGTTATTAGTTGAATAATTAGTAAAATTATAAAAATTAAGTTAATTAAACTCATTTTCAAACATTTATTAATTTAAAAAATCTAAAGCCTCTAAGTATGAAATTTCGAACTTAACAGGAACAAGTGCAATTCAATATATAAAGTTTTTAAGTATAAAGAATCAAAATAAGAAAAGATTAATTGTACAAAAATACACTCAAGCTCTAAATATGATTAAGTAGATGAGTTGCCTATTATTATAGGATTGAATTTACTTTACCATAATTTGTTTCATAACTCTCTAAAACAATAAATATCTAAGTTATTGGTATTAAAAGCTTAAAATATGGCCACAAGAGTCTAACAAAATCACATACAAATAAAACTTAACACATGTTGAGTATTTTTAGCAGGTTAAGATATTTGCATAAATAAGTAAACAATAAATTTAAGAACATATTTTACAACTTTTTCTCCTATAAAAAGGTTAAGTTTGGAAACATATACATTAGTAATACATTCGTACAATAAAATATAAACAATTCAATTTTTTAATTTCATGACATATTTAGTAATGATGTGTAATATTTTTCTATAATAATTCTGATGTGTGAAAATAATTTCTTATTTATTTCTTTACTACATTTTTCTAGATTATTTATAAAGAATTAAAATCCAGTCTGTGATAGTATAAGTTTAAAATTTTATACAAAAATTGATTTAAAAGGAATTTATTTACAATTTACCACTATCAATACATATTTGAAGTACTATTTCTCACACAATCACTACCATTAGTATATTATAAAATGGGATTGATGTGTCTTAGTGCAGATGGAATCTGTAATTAGTTTATAATAATCTTCTTAATGCATTAACAAACATCCAAAATGAAAAATAACTCAAAAGTATTTCAAATAGCATTACAGCACACAACGCAAATGAATTAACAAAATAAAGGAACAGCTTGATAAACTAACAAAACTCATAACAAAAAATAAATATCAATTTGAGGTAAGGCGACAAAAAATAAAAAAAGTAATAAAAAAATCAATATTTATAAATAAATACAAAAATTCGAAAAGCCTGTCTCCTGTCATGTGACTTCATTATTGCTATACCCGATGCCTTTAATGACAGACTTGGGATCATCAGCATGGGAACTCCACGTAGTCACATGACATGCCTTCAGATCTAAATCCAGACACAATGTCCCACCTGTCGGATGCTGAGGCTGACTCACGAAGCATGTGTCCTGAACACTCCAGAAGTTAGACACCAAAGTGTCTGACCACTCCCTCAGATCTCTATTGTAGCGTCTAGAATTGGACAGGGCCTGTCGCAGCTGGGTTGTTTTGTTGGTGAATCCCAATAGGGCTTCGACATTCGTGAAATCGTGGTCAACGTAAGGCTGTCCGGGTCCGTTATGCAGGAATTTGACCTGTTCGCTGGATACAGGGTGGCCGTTGTATACAGAGAGTGGTACGATGAGGAATAGTGTTTCGGCGACCAGTTCCCATTCGTATAGAAGTTTCAGTGACCAGGTGCCTGGGCGAAGGGGCTGCCGAAACGTTGGCTTGTGATAGAGGATCTACAAGAATAGAAACAATATACATTGCGGCGTTATTTATTTACACATATTAGATGTAATTATACCTAAACCGACCTTAAGTTTGCAGTATACAAATGCTCTATGAGAAAAAGGGTAAATAGTTCTCATTTTTGAGTGCGAGAATCGAATACAAAAAGGTATTTCACATTCAATAAACAAATTGATTTGTTATTTCAAGACATAAAATTATTATTTTTATTTGTTAAGCTTCAGTTAGAGTGTTGTTTTAATTATTTTTTCCCTTCGATTTTGACGTAACAGGGCGCATGAATATCAGGGTCGAAAGGAGTAGCCAATTAGAGTACGCGAAATTGTGGCGCCAGCCGGGTTGTTTACCGAGTTTCCTCCGCTCAGTACATTTCTCTGCTGCAAACTTAAGCTCGGTTTTAGTATAGAAAAGCTTCTTTTTCATTTATTTATAAAAATAGGATTGAGTCTTAATTTAGGCAAAAACTTGTTTTAAAAGTTATATAAAATGCTAGTATAAAGTGATTTTAACGCGTTAATGAAAGGAGCTCCACAGGTAGAGGAGTCCTTATCATGTTGCTCAATAGTTTGGTCATAGTTAAAAAAAGGAATCCAGACTTCTGCTCTATCTTTAGGACAGAAATCATCGCTATTGATGAAACTCTGTTATAAATCCTTCCACTCAATCTCCAACAAGATATTCTACAATAGTAGTAGTGCTATTCAACATTTGTGAGGTTGGAAGAGAATTAACGACCAGATAAGCGTTGACATTGTACTCAAAGTTAAAACGCTTTCTGACAGGGGTGATATTCATATTCAGTGAATCCCAGCACACATTGACCTGTGTATGGCAACGAAATTGTCGACTGTCTAGCAAAGGAAGGTACAGGTAACGTCTCGGGCATTCTTGCGTATCAAGAGCTGGCCACAAAAAGAAAAATTGCTCTCAATATTGCCTGGAAAACACCAACACATGACTGGTATCATGCTGATCACCCTGGAGGTGATCAATGGTGATAGAGCAATGCAGACAAATCTTCTGTCGTGATAAGGTAAACTGCAGTATCTTCCATAGTGACTTGGACCTTTGTTGCAAGCACTCAATTACTTTAACCGGTAAGAAAACATACTGGAACTTTTTATTTTTATTTTAGAGCAAAAATGGTGCAACTCATTGTGGTGATTACTATAAAGATGGGAGACAAGGATAAACAGCTAATCTTTAAACTTTTAACTTTATTTTAAGATTTAACTTTCTTTTAAGACGAAAAACTACAAGAGATGCCGCGGCATCTTTACACAACATCAGACCCGCAGGCCATATTCATTCTGTGGAAAATTCCAAAGCGTCCTTTTCACACCGGCAACAGGACCGCAGCTCTGTTACGTAAGGATCACGCCACTTCCAAGAAACGGGTCTGTGTGGTGGCGCCATCTATTGGTCCATTCCCACACTCGGGCATCCTTGACGTTCATCGCCCTCGATGGACCTCCAGTGCTCGTCAAATCTACAAAATAAAAACAAAAAACAGCAAAAGAACAAACAAAAGTTTTTTTTTTTTTTTTTAAACTGTTCGACCATCTAGTCTAGACCCATGCTTTCATGAAGTCAGCTGAGGTTGTGGTCACGTTCGGCCCTTCATGCTGACCGACTTTCTCAACCCCATAGCGTTCATTTGGTTTAACTGCTGTTACTCTATATGGACCAAAAAATTTAGGTCTCAATTTCAAACCAGGTCCAGACTGCGTTCGTTGGATTGCTACCAGTTCGTTGAGTTGAAATGTCCGGGGATTCTTCCGTTTACGGTTATACTGTTGTCGATTTTCCTCCTGCATGCGTAGGATGTTTACCCTTGCCTCCTCTCTCATCCTTTCTCTCTCTTCATTTTGGTTGTTGATGTGTTCATCTTCTAGGAGTGTCTTGATTTGAAGATCCTCTTTGTTTTTCATCGTTATTCCGGTTAATAGTTCAAAAGGGGTAAATTTCGTGCTTCTGGACGTTGTGCTGTTTATAATTCGCTGAACTGAAGACACATGTTTGAACCACTTTGAAGGTTCATCGATAGACAACTTGGATAGAACGGGAATAAGTATTCCATGCAGTCTTTCGATTTGTCCATTTCCTCTTGGAACTCCAGTTGTAATCAACACGTGCTCGATGTTCTGATTTTGGCAATACTCCTTGAACTCATTTGATGTAAAAGCTGATCCCCTATCGGAGATGATACGTGAAGGGTTTCCAAATGTTGTCTGTTGAACACAAAGTTTATCTATAGCTTCTTTAACTGAAGTGGATTTAACTGGGTACAACCAGGTAAATTTTGTAAACGCATCAATGACTGTGAAAATGTGTTGATAGTTCTTGTTCGTAGATGGGAGGGGTCCAATAAAATCACAATGATAAGTATTCAAAGGAACGTTTCCTTTAGGGATAGGGTTCAAAAATCCGTCTGCTTTCCCTCTTTTCTTGTTGTATAGGATGCAATGGACACAATTCTGGATGACGTTTTCAACTTGTTTTCTCATCTGAGGAAAGTAAAATTCTCTTTTCAAAAGATCTTCTGTCTTTGCAGATGCGAAATGTCCTTTGTTGTGCATTTCTTTGATGATTTCAGCTTGCATGTTCTTAGGCACTACCAGTAGTTCTTCTCCATTTTCACATCTGTACAAAATACCTTGCTTTACTAAATGTTGGTTGTCCTCGCCACGTTCAGTCAAATTTTTCACTACTTGTATGTGTTCGTCTTGTTCTTGTGCAGCTCTAATTTTACTCGTTATTTCAGCAGTAGAACGTGTTATGATCAAAACTGTGTTTCTGCTTAAAGCGTCGACATGTTGCATTTTCTTTCCCGCCCGATGTACGACTTCATATTCAAATTCTTCCAACATCAATGCCCATCGTGCTATCTTCGGTGTTAAGTCTTTCTTGCTAAGTGTCTTTTGAAATGCAGCGCAATCAGTAACAATTTTGAATTTTGAGCCGACTAGATAATTTCGAAATTTTTTCACGGCCTCAACGATAGCTAGTACTTCCAATTCGTAACTTCCATACTTTTCTTGCTGTGGGCTTGTCTTTTTACTCATGTAATGGATGGGATGTAACGAGTTGTCTTCCGCTTTCTGTAACAGAACAGCACCAAATCCTTGGCTGCTCGCGTCTGTGTGTAGTTCCAAATCTTGACCGGGCTTGAAGATGTGTAGAACTGGGCTTTGGGACAAAGCTTTCTTGAGTTTATTGAAAGCTTCCTTTTGTTCCACTCCAAAATGGAATTTGACGCCATCTCGCAGTAGATCACTTAATGGACGAGCGATTGTGGCATAGTCCTTGATGAATTTCCTGAAGTATCCTGCAAGTCCCAAAAATGATTGTGTCATCTTAGGCGTTTTCAACTCAGGGAAGTTTTGTAGAGCTAGAGTCTTTGATGGCGAAGGCTGCAAAGTTCCATTTTCTATTATATATCCCAGAAATTCGATTCGATGCTTGAGAAATTGACACTTCTTTAGGTTGATTTCTAACCCATACTCCGATGCTACTTGAAAGACTCTCTTCAATTTCTCCAGGCCTTCTTCTTCAGTCTGTGATGGCACGATTAAATCGTCCACGTAGATCAGCAAAGTTCCATCGCGTAGTAAGTCCTTGAAAACAGTGTTTATATATCGTTGAAAAACAGCACTTGAAATACACAGTCCAAACGGAACTCTCAAAAATTCGTAATGTCCAGTAGGCGTATTGAAGGCAGTATACTTGGTACTCTTCGGGTCTATTTTCACGTGAAAGAAACCATTCTTTAAGTCCAACGACGAAAATACTTTTGCACCCTGAAGTTTATCAATTACATCTTCGATTAATGGTAATGGGTAACCAACTTTAACTATTTTTTTATTCAACTGGCGGAAATCTAAACATATACGATATTCATTTGACCGTTTGCGAGTTAACACTATCGGACATGCATATTCAGAGTCGCTTTCCTTAATTATTCCATCTTTTAGCCATTTTTGTATTTGCTCATCAACAATTTTCTCTTCTACTTGCGATAATCGACGACTTCGAACAAATATTGGTACTTCGTCTGATAATATTATGTTCATGGACAAATTTGTGTCTTTAATCTTGTTCGGTTTATAGCCTTTGATTAATTTCATAAGTTCTTGTTTTATTGCAACATTTTCTATTAGTCCGATGTCTGGTCCATGTTCTTCAAAATTAGGTAGGTTTGCAAGTGACAGATCTTGGCTATCGTTATTCAAGTTGATGAAATTTTGGTCTCTCTTCTCGATTTCGTAGGTTCTGGCGGTAGTGCTGTCCGCGTGATCACCAAGTGACGTAGCCTGTGTACACTTCCCAAATGAAAGAGGAACAACTTGATTGATTTCTGACGACGAACTCATGTTCTTGTTTTTCATGAAGGAAGGAAGGATAGGCCATTGCCGCTTGTCTGTTGTGCTTGAACCTGTATCTTGTTTTTTCTGTGAATCTTGGATTCCATTCAACACCCATTCTTTTCTTTCAGTTTCGCCTGCACGATTGGATTCAGCTTTGTTTTGGTTTGTCGGTCTGTTCACAGTAAAGTAATGGCACTTGTAATTACGTCCTTGTGTATTTTGGTTAATAGTCGGATCACAGCGCAATTGTGTTGCTTTTTGTGACGTTATTTGAAAATATGACACAGTTTTAGCATTTCTCACACCCAAAATATGTAAACCACTTTCGTCTATACTAAAGTTGAATTTATTTAAGACTTCATTTCCCAATATAAAGTTAGACTCCAATACCTCTACTACATATATTCTAGAATAAATTTTATACGTATCTAGTGTTATATTACAAGCAAAATATCCAATTGGCTCTATTATTATGTTACCAACCCCCGTTACTGTAGTGGTATCTCTTTCTAGCCTCGGTTCACCCAACACTTTATACACATTATAACTACAAATATTAAGACATGCTGCTGTATCTACCACTACCTGTACTTGTTTTCCCATTATTTCAACGTATGTTAAAATGTTACCATCCAACTCAGTATTTGTGCTACCCACATTATTTATATGCTTTGGTACTCTATTTGGGCATTGGAACGATTTATGCCCTTTATTGTTACATATGAAACAAATAATACTGTCATTTTCATTATCAAATTTTTTTACACCTGAATGTACACCATTTTTGTTATATCTACGATTTTTTTCAGCATGCTTATCATTCATATCAAAATTTCTATTATTAAACACTCTTTCATAGCTATAATCATTTTTATATACATTGGGGTTAGTAGCATTGGCGATTCCTCTAAAAGGCTTTTCCTGCCCTGCATAACCGGTAAATTTCGAATTCTTATCGTGTACGTTCGCTTTATGCAAATTTGATCTCGATCGAAGACTATCATAGTCATCTAGTACGTCAGTTAATTCTTGTATACTTTTGAACTTTGGCAACTGATCCAAAAAATGTTCACGAGTCTCTTTCGGTAATTTTCGACGCACTTGATCAATTACTAACAACTCTTTTAACTGTTCGAACGTTTTTATGTCGAGTCTGGTCGTCCATCCTTCTAAGTGGCTTGTTAGTTCGAATGCGAAATCACGCCAACTCGAATTAGCTTCTTTTTTTAGAAATGAAAAGTTGATACGAAACTGTTCCGCGGACAGGTTAAAGCGCTTCAATAATATTCTTTTTACATGTTGGTATTCATTAGCAAGCTCATCCGGTTCACGGGCAATTAAATTTACTATGTCTAAGGGCAATAAAGTTAATAGGTGCGATACATAATTTTCAATAGGTACACCAGCCCTTATAGCTTGCCGTTCAAATAAATTCAAATATATGCCAATATCACTCTTTGAGTCAAACGGTTTTACCAAATTTATAATACTACATTTTTGTGGGTTTCGTTCCTGCTCAGCCGACGAGCTGTTTTTTACTAAAGCTTCGGCTTTCAATTTCTCGATTTCGAATTTCCTACTGGCCTCCTCAGCTTCTTTCTGCAAATTTTCACGCCGCTCCGCCTCAATATTTGCCAATAAATTTTTGGTTGTTTCCTCGACGTAATTTGTATCTTTTGTGATTATGTCAATTAATTGGGAAATTTTTGCTCCCTCCGGCACAGTTAAATTCAGTTCCTCAGATAGTTTCAGTAAATCCACTTTTCGAGTCTTAGAGAGGAACGCCATTTTGTTAGTAGGAATCAAAACTGTACTCACCGCCGATGTACTGACGATTTTTTTCTTCTTTATTACCAGTTTAATTTTAATCCAGTTTTTTGTGCACAATTTGGTGTTTATAAAGTCTTGGAAGTCCACAATATTCACGTATTTTCATTGCCAATATCAAATGTCCAACGATTTCAGTCCACAAGGGCAGTCCTGTGAGCCCCGTAGATGCGATTCGTGCTCGGTAATTCAAATTTACTTTTCTTATCGTAGAAAGAAAAAAAAATTATAAATTTATCGCGGCCAAGTCCCCATATAAAGATGGGAGACAAGGATAAACAGCTAATCTTTAAACTTTTAACTTTATTTTAAGATTTAACTTTCTTTTAAGACGAAAAACTACAAGAGATGCCGCGGCATCTTTACACAACATCAGACCCGCAGGCCATATTCATTCTGTGGAAAATTCCAAAGCGTCCTTTTCACACCGGCAACAGGACCGCAGCTCTGTTACGTAAGGATCACGCCACTTCCAAGAAACGGGTCTGTGTGGTGGCGCCATCTATTGGTCCATTCCCACATTACTGCAGTTTACCTTATCACGGCAGTCTTACTAAATGCATTAGTGGCTACATTAAATCCCTTTCATTTCAACAGGGTCGCAAGACTTTCATTGTGTACAAAATGTAGTATGGCACCGGCCTCCCCTAGCAACTTCCTTGCTCGTACGGGGTTGGATAAGAATGACTTGGTGCAGAATCCTGTCCAAGTTATCGACTTTTGAGGGTGTGCAATCTCCCGGACTTGATCTAAATCATGGAGAATAAGAGGGGTTGAGGAAGACCAAGAAACAGATGGATGGACCAAGTGGAAGATCTTAAGACTTGGTACATTACCAACTGGAAACAAAAGTCGTCCAACAGGGTAGAGTGAAGAAAAGCCTTAAAGGAGGCCAGGGCCCCTCACAGGGTGTAGCGCCAATGATGATGATAATGATGGAGAATAAGCAACAACAACTAACAATGAGTGGCAAGAATTAAAAGAGAAAATAAACTTTCTGCTTAAGTTCATCTGAAGAAACAAAATTTTAGACAAATGAAGATCCTAGTCAACAACTCATGTTGGACAAATTAAGTTAGATTTAAGTTTCGTTTTTATAGGGAAAAATGAAGGTGAAAATGGTATCCACAAAGTCACGGTTAATAAGTTAAAAAGAACCACTAAACTAAAAACTTAAAAATACAACACGCAGAAAGAAGGTGGAGTCTTAAATAAAACCTAAAAAATGTTCAATCAACAAAACTTTTTACAACTACAAAATAAGCAAGGATTTCAAACCAACAGTACGAATTACAAATTCACTTATTTTTCTGATGCACAATATCAATTATTTATACTTAAATTTCTTATTCACAATTTAAATATCCAAATCTTAATAAGTGGTAATGTTTAAAGAGAAAGAATATTAATGTTGTTTTTAATGTTTAAAGAAAAAAATAATTAAATGTAATATTAATATTAAGAAAAAATATTAATGTCATAAAATAACCTGGTTTCCAGCATCTATTTTGACCTCATACGATCCAGCCACTGTATTCGTTGGATCAATCCACACAAAAGTGGCAGAAAACTGCTCTCCAGCACCCCATTTGTGAATCAGCCCAATGTCAGAGAAGGGACCAAGTATTCTGCCAAAGTTACGAAACACCTGCTCTTTTAGATCGTACTCGGATCCAACCTAAACACATAGAGAATTTAAATCACAAACCACATTGAGTCATGAATCAAACACACAAATGAATTTCAAATTAGCAACATACAGATTAATACAAAATACCTGTAGAAACTTTAAACGACCAGTTGGTCCTAATCCTTTATGTACAATATAATGTTGAATTGGTCTCACTTGAGTCTCCAGTATCACAGGCTTATTTCTGTCTGCAGCTTGAACCTTATAAAGGACGAGCAAACCCTGCAAATGCAATTATAATATGTTAGATCAGGACAATGCAGTATAACTCGGTTATAGCATCATTCAAAGGATGGCAATGTTTATGACGTTATAAACGAGTTACATTATAAACAAGGTAAAATAATAAGCATAGGAAATCATGAGTATATGTATTATTATGTACTCACATAATCAAAGTCTTTAATTCAATTTATAAAATGACAATCGATTGAACAAATTTAACCTTAAATGTTATTAGTATTACAATTAATAAAAATAATTTTTGTAAAAAGTAGTGAAGCCTTTTTTTTTTAATTCTTTGAGAAGGCATTTTGGATATCCTTTAAAAGTATGTTTCTAGCTTTATAACAGAGGAGCTACTTAAAAACCGTCTAATAAGCAAGATATAAGGTCCAAAGACAATTAAAAGGACTGAACTTTTATGGCATTATAAAGGTTAGGTTTTGAATTATTGTCGCCTAGAGCTACACGAGGGCTATTAGCGACGAGCGTCGTATTTTAAAACCACAGTCAAGTGTATTTTAAAAACAGTCAAGTGACGAGTCAACACCGGAGTAGGCACCCAACGCAACTGTTAAAGGCGACATAGTACGCAGCGTTAGGAGTTTGAAGAATATTTAACATGCACTCCCTTACACATGGTATTATTCGTCAGACATTTTTGACTACACGGGCCACTTATAGGTCGGCAGTTATTTGGCGATGCCCGGACCCAAACCTGGGTCTTTTCGGATGCTAGGCCAGTGCCTAACCGACTGGGCTCCCCAGCCCCCGGCATTATAAAGGAGTTGTTGTTGTAAACAAGGGTCGTTGCAACCAAGTTTGACTGTATAACTAATGGACAATCAATACTTTAATTAAGTTATAAAAAAAATAAAGCAAAAATTTTTATTATAAAAAATAAAAACACCAAAGTGCCAATTCTAAGTGGTTTGACTTATTTTTTAGTAAGTTTTAGTTAATTTTACTACTTCTGAAAATGTTTAATTTTCAGAATTCTTATTGAAATAATATTTTTAAGGGCTACAACAAATTTCTTTTGCTTTTATTTACTTTAATTTAAACATTTATATAATCCATTCCTTCATGAATTGGTGGGAAATTAAGTACACAAACAATCAAACTGTAAACATTGATTTAAGTATTAATAAAAAATTTGGAAGAAAATATAAAAGGTATAAGAAAGAATCCACCAATCCTTTTGTAGCAATTGAAAAGTATTTGCTCCTCAATATAATAATTACTTTACATTATTTCTAATACTTTCAAACAATTACCTTGAAAACATCATTCACATTGAATAAAGTAACTTCAATAACAGACAGGAACTTGACTTTACATATTTTATTGGCAGCTTGAAGTTGTTTTAAAGCTAAACGTGAAAAGCTTTCATAAATGCTGATGCGAGAATCATCAGGAATAGGAGATTTGTCCAAAAAATGATAGTCATTCTGCCAGTAGCTATCTAGGTTGGCAATACCTATAAAATTGAAATAGTATTCGCATGTGCTCAGATGATTTAAAGGAAAACTTATTTAACACATTAGAAAGATCTAATGGGAAGTTTAAGTGCATCACTTAGAATACTAGTTTTTTAAACAATACATGCTTTAAGAGAATTTAGATACTTAAACAGTTTTACAATTAGTTTCTAAACTAAATACATATAAAATAAAAATCACACATTACTTTTCAAAGTTAACTTTCATATTATAATCCATTATTGTTTTTAAGTTCTTCTTTTATTGCTTTGAATCCTTAAAATTGTGATTTTGTTTTCCCAACATTAATTTTTAAAAATACATGTTGTAACAACACTAAGGAAGGTGATAACATAACAAACCCGCCATTTGAAACTATCCAATGTTCAGTTTTGGCTTAATTAATGACAATATTTTTCTTCACTATCAGTTCAATTAAAATTGGTTTAGTCAAAAACAAATATTGTGCATTAATTTTTTTTAAAGTAAATTGTTCAGATTACCACCCCTCCCGCTAAATCCAATATTACTTATGAAATACAAAATGAAATTCTAACAAATAATCTGTAACTTTTGGTGTCTATATTAACATAACCAAGAGCATCATTGAAAACCTACTTTTTCTTGCACCATAAATCCATGTTTCAACTTGTTCTATAATTTGTTGATTGATAATAGGCTCAAACTTTCGTGCAAAGTAGTATGGACGGTCTTCAGTTGCCTATAAAAAAACTAGTTTTAATAACTTTGATAAAGGATCATACAATATTTTGCTTTAAGTTAAAAATGATTGATAAAATTAGTTTGACTTTTTGAGGATGAATAATTAATACCAAAATCAATTATCTAACTAAAATTAAAACAAACTTTCAATAACAGAGTTTAGCTCACTTTTTATTAAAACTGAAGACACCTTAAAGGATAAACATGATAAAAAGGTATATAAATTACTCTCACTACATTTATTAAAAAAATTCAAATGCTACATCTCGGACTTTTTTTAAATGGGTAGAATTGTGCATTTTTTTTTAATTAACATATTAATATGAATCTTATTGAGCAAAATTATCGACATAATGAAATCTAATAAATATACATAAATCTTCATTGACTTTATTTTGAAAAAATATTTAGTCCAGGCTGAATTGAATGGATATTTGTAAGCACATACAGTCAATATCAATAATTCTTATATAAAAACTATTCAGAAATACTCAGATTTTACAGTATATTTGTTTTTACACGCTGTTATTAAAACAAAAATAATTATTGCACACCTGTAGTCGAGGCCAATCTTCCGGTTTAAAAACATTAGGAGAACAACCGCACCAGTCTACTATGTGCTTGTATTGGCATTTGCAGCCTTGCTTCCTTTTCCAGTTGGTTACATGAAGATTGTTATCAATAACTGTTTCACAGAACTCACTGTTTTGAAGTACAGTATGAAAGAAAGACTAAAAAAAGATTAGATATTAAAGATTTAAAATGGATAAATTAAAGACAAAACGTATTTACTAAAAAGCATTTGTAAATTCAAGTAAAAATAATATAAATCTATATTTCTGAAACAAAACTCATGTTATCCATTTAGACATGCAATTAAACTTTATTTGGATACCCAAACATGTACACTGCGATCCAAAAGTTTAGACAATGACGTTTTTTAGCTGTAAAATTTAGAATTGGGATAGTAAAATTTCAAAATATCCCTATATATATTAAAAAAGTATTTTCAAATGCTATAATTGAAACATAATAGCTTGATTTGCTATAGCAAAAAAAATTTTCATAAAATAAAATTTTGTATGGTCCCAAAAGTTTAGACACAAATACGAGATTATTCTAATTTAAAGTACATAATGACGTAATTTCGCATTTTTATTGATGAATCATATATTTTTTATATGATAAATTAAAGAAATACGATATCCGGTGAACTAAACAAATTTAATAACGATATTAGTACAATTTTACACCAAAAAGACAATATAGTCACTTTAAATCTTTATTCAAATCATATTTGCTTCAAATTTACAATTTAACATATCTAAATACGAACCGATTGAATACCAGCCCATTACCTTAAAGTTTTGTCACGAATTCGTAGACTTATAGACGTTCATTGATCGATTTTCTTGATGAAAAGTGCAGAATTTCCCATATAAAATCACAAAATAGCAACAGATTATTCTTTTTTGCACTTTAGTACAATGCAGAGATAGTCACCTCTTCAGAAACGCCAAAAAAATTCGGTTATTCAAAAGTAAATTTAATCTACACCATTACAAACTACCACCTTGATGCTAGAGTTTTTGAGGGGAAAAAACCGGTGTTTTCAAAAGCATATTTTTATATATTCGGTTAAACCGAACGCGTTTAAATAGCACTAAAGAGACCGGTTAAATTGTAACCGGTTCAAAGAAACCGGTTTTCTCAAGAAACTTCAAAATTTGGTATGAAGAAGGAACTTTCGTAATTGTGTGGAGTGAACTTGCGTTAAAATTTCCTACTTTTTTTGTCGTTTTTGAAGAGGTGACTTATCTCTGCATTGTACTAAAGTGCAAAATAGAATGATGTGTCGCTATTTTGTGATTTTATATGGGAAAGATTGCACTTTTCATCAAGAAAATTGGTCAATGCATGTCTCTAAATCCCCGAATTCGTTTTAAAACTTTAAGGTGATGGACTGGTATTCATTCAGTTCGTATGTATAGATGTTAAATTGTACATTTAAAGCAACTAGGATTTGAATAAAGATTTAATGTGGCTTAATTGTCTGTTTGGGGTAAAATTTAACTAATATCGTTATAAAATCTTCTTAGTTCACCGAATATCTTTTTTTTAATTTATCACATAAAAAAATATATAATTTAACAATAAAAATGCAAAATTAGGCAATTATGTACTTTAAATTAGCATAATCTCGTATTTGTGTCTAAACTTTTGGGACCATGCAAAATTTTATTTTATGAAACTAAAAATTGTTATAGCAAATCAAGCAATTATTTTTCAGTTATAGCATTTCAAAATACGTATTTAATATATATAGGGATGTTTTGAAATTCTAATATCACAAATCTGAATTCTACAGCTAAAAAACATCATTGTCTAAACTTTTGGATCGCAGTGTATATAGCAGTTTAGATTTAGAAAAAAAAATATTTGTAAAACAAATTTTAAAAAACTAAGACATAAACAAAACAAAAGTAATCAAACAAATCTGCGTGAAATGCAATAACTCAATTCAGTCTAATTTCAAAGCAAATAAACTTGTTTAACTAATGAAGGTTAAAAAACAATTGTAAAACTTTTAGATTAATCAAAAACTTAAAAATTAAATTTTCACATAAAACCAATCCAACCAAATACTTACTTCAGCAGGTAGCAATGTATGCCGGAAAACAGTCAGAAGCCCTTGGAGAAGGGTATTATTTTGCTGTGTTACATAGGCACAAAAATTTCGATGCAAAGCGATCCAATCACTACCGCCGTCTACCCGAATTCCAAATGGTAGAGCCCTGTCTCCTAGACGCCACATGTGCATATCACATTCATAGAAAGTTTTGTCAAGACCTTGCTTAGCAATGAATCTGCAAATAAAGTTTTAATAGTGTTTTAGTTAATCAGTTCAGTTAATGGAGTTAAATTGCGTAATAATATAAATTGCAAATCAATAAAGGTGGTAAATGAAAGTTTTAATAACATTTTTTAGTTAATCAGTTCAATTAATGGAATTAAATTGTGTAATAAATCAATAAAGTGGGGATGTAATGGGGATCAATAAAGTAATAAAGAACTGTAAATCAATAAAGTTGGATGAGTTTTTTTTTTTTTTTTTTTTTTTTTTTTTTTTTTTTTTTTGGAGAAGGGTTCCTTAAGTTTTAAGTTGTTACTTTTAGTATAGATCCTTTTTATGAACCCAGCTTTGAATATATTTAAGTTACTTTGTTAAAAGTAGCAAGCATCTATGATTTTTCCCCCTTATGTCATTTAAGCAACTATTAGAAATAAATTTGTCACACTATCAGAATAAAGTTTTTACATAATATTTATCCTTTAAGTTATTATAATTTATAATCTATAAAACTAATCTTGAAGATTAAAATATTAGTAAATAATATGCTTTTAAAAAGTTAAACTATACAATGTATATTAGAATATATATTCTTTTAAGAAAACTCAATAAAATAAAATTGCAAGTAATATAGAGCAATATAACATCACAAAGGAGGAAATGACACTATCATATAACATTTCGTATGCACTTCCATCTTTTGAATGTGAAGAATTTTAATATTTTCTAAGATTGTCAGGAAATAAAATTAAGAAAGTTTAAGCAAATTAATACCTTTGAGTATCTTGACCATGAGATTTAACAAAGTTCTTTCCATTATTTGCTACAAGAAATTGTTCTAAAGATGACAATGATCTGTAACAGAAGTTTAGTGTAAAAACCATCAAGTGTGAAATTGATTTAAACTGTTTTAACAATTATTTAACTATGAATTGGCATAAAATAAAATTCATCATAATTTTGTTTAAATATTTTGAAAAATTTATTTTTTTATTTGTTAAGAATTGTTTATTGATATGATCATTAAAAATAAGGTCATAAATTAATATTTTCCATTCTTAAATACTGATTAGGTAAAAAGTTTTAGCCAGATTTGTACCTTTATTCTACGAGTCAAAAATATTAAGAAAATAATTAAAAAAGACTATTCAATTAACACTAAGCAAAATTTGTATTTTTTCATATGCTTTATTTTTCACATTTATATAAACTAATACTTAGAAGAAGTTGAAGTATTTTAACTCAGAAATTTTATTAAAGTAACTACAACCTAAAAATTATAATTTAGTAACATCTTAATTATACATAAAAATAATAATAAAAATGAGTCAACAAATCTTACTTAATAGGAAAGTCACTTTCACTGAGATTGATAACATAGTCCCACTTCCAGTCTATGATGAGCAAAAGCTCAGAGAAACACTCCAAGAGCATTTGAAGGAGGCTGGCACCTCCCCAGATTGTTGAGAGACGGACTTTAGACAAACGTATATTAGGGAAATGTTTTTCTAAAAGTTTTAGTTCACGATAAAGATAGTCTTGTCTCTGGAAATAAAACAAAAAAATAGAGGAAATTAATTCTTAGGTAATAAAAAATTTATGCAGTATAAAACAGTTATTTTAATAACTCGAAAACATGGGTTTCCCATTTCAGATTAGAATCTATATACAGTCCAAGATATTTTATACTTTATTTATAAAAGCGAAATGTTTTTGTATATATATTTCCCGCTGACCAGATTTTTTGGACATTTGTTTTGATAATATAGCATTGATATATTTTTGTTTTTTCTTTTGTGCATATTTAATTTTTTTTGTTTTGTTTTCTTATTAACTTATGCGTCTTGTGAATAAAAATTATGCTATTTTAGTCACATATACAGGATTCTTGTTTTATCCCCTGTAATTTTTTTGTTATTATAAAGGAGACTGCAGTTACAAACAATGAAAATATTGGCTAATGAGTACAAAATGATTTTTATATTTTTGTAATTTATTAACTAATTGACAGTAACAGTGAATGAGCTCTCTAGAAGGGAGAGTGTACGCTTTATAGCCCATTAATTTATTAATTCAAGTTAAATCTACTTAAAAATAGGAACAATTATTAACATTTATGATCTAACAAGTTAAAAGTCAAATGACATGTAGTGAAAGCTAAAAGGAACTTACAGAATCAACATGAATGTAGAAATAATGTTTCTCACTAAAGAGTGAATTGATAAGGCGATATACTTGGCGGACGGCACGACCATTTACGGTGAGAAGAAATACAACACCTATAGAATCACTTTCCGACAGTGGAACTGCAGGTTTGGGATCAAGCTTCACCATTTCTAAAAAACACGAAACAAGGCTTTAAAAGGTTCTCTTTCAAAATCAACTAGAATACAAGTAGCAAGCACCTAATACAACAGTCAACTTTTTTGTCAAATCTAGAATTTTAAATAATTAAGCTAAGGAAAGAAATACATTTATATTGTATGCATACAATATCTATAATACAGTAAACTCCCGATTATCCGCGGGTGGATTATCCGCGGGTCATGATTCTCTCTCCCCCCCCCCCTCCTTTTCCCTGCAAAAATAATAATTTAACAAATCCCAGAAAAATTAAATTTAGTTTTTTTAATACGTGTTGAAAAAAGGCATTCCAAGAACAGCGAATTAATCTTAAAAATAACGAACACATTAAGAACAACGAACAACATTAAACATTAAAATAAGGATGATATAGGAAACCTGGTGTGTGCCTAAATGTGTTCGGCCAGGTGCACAGCACGTGTAGATTTTTGCCGAAAAGCGTTAATTGTAAAATAAACTGTTCGCGATTTCAGTGAACTGCTTTGCGTGATTTTGATAGCAAAATGAGTGAGAAGCGAAAAAAAAGTTTAAAAAATCTTCAATTACAAATAAGAATGAGAGACAATCACGAATAACATGAGAATAAGACAAACTTCAATCACAAATAAGAATGAGAAGTTTCATGGCTAATAAACAGAACAAAAAATTGACCGACTTTTTGTAAAATTGTATGAATCTTCATATTTCATAACTGTTACATATTTTACCTTACTTTTATGAAAGCAAAAGCAATTTTGTGGATATTTTCTTTACTTTTGCGGATTATCCGCGAATTCGCTTATCCGCGGAAGCCGCGCCACCCAATTCCGCGGATAATCGGGAGTTTACTGTATTTACAATTTAAGGATTATTCATTTATCTATCATGGAAACAAAAATATTTGTATTTTGCAAGTGTTTTCAAATATTGGGTATATAGCTTTTTACAAATAACTTTAAATAGTTACTTTCTAACAATAGGTAATATCATCCCCTGTGTCCGTTTTGTGCTGTCTGCTAAAGTTTAAAGAAGAAATTACTTGAGTGGAGTTCTAAGGTGGAGATATGCAAAAAAAAATTTACTGCTAAAAATTCTGAACAAATAACTTGAACACAGTAAGGTATATTTCTCATTTTTAAATGCAACATAAATTAACGCAAAATCATTCTATATAAAGCAAGTAAAGTAAATAAAACAAAATTATAAAAAATTAATAAATCTCACTTGGCAAACCAGTATGATAAACATTCATAGTGAAATATCCTCCACACTTTCGAAGTGGGCTTACTGGACATTCCATATTACAAAAATTATCATTCAATTTGTATTCTTCATTAGGTTTCACTTTCCCACAATAACATTCATTTCCATATTGAACACCTGCATATTCATATCCAGACTGCAAACACATATCTATACATCGTGTTGGAGAATTATCAGTGAGTTTCTTGGAAAAGTGAGACAACAGTCGCTTCTTAGATTGGTCTTTAAAACAACCCAAGTATGAATTTGGCACTTTACCTATTATAAAAAAAGAGCATGCATAAATCAAAATAAATTAAATCATAAACTTATATTAAAAAAGTAAAGAAAAATACTAATATAACCAATATGTGGAATAAAACAAAAACTATGAAAAAAAAAAAAAAAAAGACTACAAAAAAGTACAAAAGTAAACTGTCCAACCAAATTTTCCACGACTGAAAGATTGAATCTAAAATATTAAATTGTTAAAATAAAAATATCACTTAAAAATGTATTTCTATTTCAATGTTTTATATCAAGCAAAAAAATATTGTTCATAACAGACAGACTTGACGTTAAAGTATATTTCGACTCAATATATATTAAAAACTTATGTATTCATTAAAAAAAATGAGCTTCAACAAAACTGCTTTATCAGTGCATATTTCTCTTTACAAAATTATTTTCATACCCACTCACAAAAAATAGTCTTAGATGAACAAATACCCTACCTTTAAAAAATTAAGCACAGGAGCTGTAACATAGGTCTAAAAAATTATTATTCTAATAAATATGACGAATGTATTTTTCTAAAATACATATTTGACCACATTCAAGAGAAGCAGAGTAGTACTTAAGAAAATTTCTTGAAGAGTGTTAAATACTATTTATGGATGGGTAAGCCAGTCATGCATAATAAAGGGTTCCCAATTAAGAATTTCTGCAAACGTTAAAAGGTTTTAGGAGCTTTTCAAGGTTATGACTCATGAAAAAAAATTAATAGCTATCTATATACAGGTTTCATTTAAAGTACTATGTTAACATGAATCCAGATACCAGATTTATGATTTGCTTTCAAATCCTACATGTTGAGTAACTTTAAAATCCAGTTTCAGGTGGGATTAGAATAGTGCTTTGTTTACTTTTTTTACGAATACAAAATATAAGTTAAAAAAAAATTTGATTAAAGTTACAGCGTTATATTAGAAAAAGGTAAGGGCCTTTCGAGGGGATTGGGAACCCTGTAATAAGGTGACCACTTTCCAATGTCTATATTTCAATTGCCACAGACCTCACTCAACAGCACATCAGCTGAAAAAAAGATCATAACTATAACTAGCTAGTACCATACCTTTCAATGGACAATAGCGAGGTAATCTTATGGGATAAAGCATATTCTGCTGCATAAGGCACGTAATATTTGCAATCTCATGCTTGCAAGCTTGTGTTGTAGCACGATGAATTGCAGTTACAGCTTCTTTAGTTGTGATATTGCACCAGGGCTGAAAGTCCAATTCATCTGTATTTAAAGCTCCATCTCCTACAGACTTTTTAGACCCATTCACACTGGTTTTATTACTCAGATTGAGTTTGAGATTCTTTAAGTCTTTCTCTGCGGGGACGATGATATCGACGGCTCGTTGTTTGTCCGAGTCTTTAGGGGAAATGTTGCGGCTGCTACTGTCCTTGAGCAGTTTTTCCCAGCCAATGTTCTGTCGATCCTCATCATCAACAAGGTAATCATACACATCTTTGTCAATTCCAGCGTCGACTTGAAAAGTTCGATGAGGCAGCTCCTTACCATGAATCGACTGAAAAAAATATATATAATGGATATATAGATGATTACATGCATTATATAAAATTAGCTATTGAAACACTGTGCCCTAAATATTATTTCTGTAATTAAATATCCTTAGTACCATGTAAAGTAGGTTCGAGTGTTTACCAAGTTGCCATACAATTGAATCGGTGAGTGCAAAAACGTCAGTCACAAATTTCAAATTTTTCAGGAGGGAGAAAAATTGTAATAACTCCTCCTCAATATCTGCACTAAACACTTGAAATAAACGTCCTGTATTTACGGAACTACTCAACAGACTAACATAGTTTTTGCACCCAACTCGCTTCTTGCCTATTTAGTTTGGTTGAATTAACGTCACACTAGATTTACACAAGGGCTCTAAGAGAAGTGTCTCATTATTTAAAACCGGTCAACAAATGGTCAAGTCAAGTGATAAACTTGTATGATGAAGCTAACGGAAACATAGTACAAGTAAGTTTCTTAGAAAAAAAATAATTAAAAGCTTTCTTAATTCAAAAGACTTCGATATAAAGGGGTACGTGGGAAAAAGGAAAGGGAAAAACTCAATGAAATTGTAGTCAATCATTGCACAATGATGTAACACCAATTAAGTTTTTATACTAAACTTTTTGAATAAGAGAAATTTAAGAATACCTTGATGTTGTTCTTTTTTCCATTGGTTGAACCACCGAGTAAGTCATTTTGATCATCAGTTCGAATTTTATAAAAACTTATAGCAAGGATAAGTTGGAGTATCAAGATTGCGGTAAAAATTAAAATATAAAGTCGATATGTTCGGCAAAACAAATTTGAAAGTACTCGATATGTAGCCATCGACCATCATGCAAAATATTTTATACTTTGTAATAAATAGCAGACTAGTTACTTTAAAAAACTGACTAGTTTTGGGTTTTTTGACATTTTCTAAATACAAAAGTCAAAACATTATTGATAAATTTTTTTGGAGCGTCTCCAGCTCAAACCAATACTAAGCTTTCATTAGTGAAAGATCACGTGACCTTTTTAAAGGTTTACCAGAGGATATTTCATGTTTGGCGATGGATTTGGTTCGATATAGTGATGGGAAAACCCGTTCCTTTTAATGATCCGTTCGAATCGTTCACGTTCCTTTTAAGGAACGGGTCTTTTGTCCCGTTCCTCAGATCCGTTCCTTTTTTTACCCCACCTCATATTCCCCCCCCCCATTTGCAATCTACTAGTGTCCATTTCCCCCTCCCACCCCAATGTGAGGGGGGGAGCAATGTGAGGGGGGGGGGGCAGTTGAGATGGGAATGCGAGTGCTCTTTTGCTTCTTTGGTTTTTGTTAGGGGGGGGGGATCGAAAAGTGGGGACATTTCTTGGAAATCCTTGGAGAATAGTGTAAATGTTCTTCTTTCACTTCGTTCTTCGTTCTTTCTCTTTGGCCGAGGGAATCATGTAAGCTAAATTGGCGGGAAGGGGGAGGAAGACTAAATATTTATTATGTAGTACAGATTATATTTTTGTTCATGCTTATATTTCTTTATTAGAAAGATTCAAAACTACCGCTGGTCTTTACTTACTTCGGTTCATGATAATTTTTTATGATGATGCATGGTGTAATACGTTCGTCTCTTTTGATTATTTGTGGAATAATATCTTAAATAAAATGTAGGGTTTATTTTTTTAACGAATTAAAATATTTGGATGAAATAGGATATGTTAAGGGGTCATAGGAGTCTTAAAAATGTGCAAAGAAGGTACTACAAAGCATAGCTTGATCTTTCATATAACTTTTTAACTACTCAATATACAAGTATAATTTTTTGATATGTAATTCTATAAGATTTATTATAAAACAAATTTTAAAATTTATGAAACTTAAGCCAAAATTAAAATAAATGATATTAAACATAAAGCTAGTTGAACACATTGTGATTAGGCTTGCGGGGCAAATTTTGAGGTCAAAATTGAAAAAATGATCAAGAAAATAACTTTATATTGTACAAATATATACAAACAAAGACTTATACCTAAATTCTCAGCTCAATTTTAATTAGAAATTATTTTGAGAACTTTTTTCTAAAAAAAAATCAATAAAAATTTTAAAATTTTGATTTAAATTTTTTTAAAAATAATTTCTAATTAAAATTGTGCTTAGAATTTTGGTATAAGTCTTTGTCATATTTGTACAATATAAAGTCATTTTCCTGGTCATTTTTTCAATTTTGACCTCACAGTTTGCCGCGCAAGCCTAATCACTATGTTTTCAAATAGCTTTATGTTTAATATCATTTATTTTAGTTTTGGCTAAAGTTTCATAAATTTTAAAATTTGTTTTATATTAAAAAAATCTTATAGAATTACATATCAAAAAATTATACTTATATATTGAGTAGTTAAAAAATTACATGAAAGATCAAACTCTACTTTGTAGTACCTTCTTTGCACATTTTTAAGACTCCTATGACCCCTTAACATAGTACGAGAAGCACTAATGAATATTTTTGTAGAAACTACACAAATCTAGCAAATAAAAAAAATAATAATAAAAAAATAAATACTTCTTCAAGCTGTATTAAATCATTATATAATTGATACTTAAAATAAGATGCATTTTTATCGATATTTTGAAGTAAAGATTTTAAATTTCTCCCTTTTCTTTTTCCTCAAACGTTTATGCTACTTTTAAACACCAAATGAGAATAAGATTAGAGCTAAAACTTTAGCGTGTTTACTTTCGAAGCCAATGTTTTACAATGACATGACAATGATGACATCTAAACTACGACTGACCACCCACCCACATTTGGAAACTTTCAAGGTCTTTGAGTGACTTTTACGATGCTTATCAGATCAGAAACTTATACCAAAGATTGCAACTAACATCCCCCGTCCGAAGAAAATCCCATTTGCTTTTGTACTAAGCCAATTAAAAAAAGCAAGGCAAAACGACGATGAAAATCCGAAGTTTGTTTACTACAATAGGCTCCCACTTTCAGTCTCAAGATAAGTTAAACTGATTGGAAAAAGCGAAGACACGTCCATGTGAGATACTGAAAAAATACCGAGAATATACACGGGATAGTTGCCAATCTTTTGTCCACCTTCCTATTAGTACCCCGTCATAAAAAAAAAAAAACCAGCGAATGCCTTATCTTCTAACACAATAAATTATCCTCCATCAGGGATTTCAGGGGACACTATTCTAGGAACTGTCACATGAAATAACACCATGAGCAAGCCCACACTGAAGGGGGTAGGAAAAAAAGTTTTGTAGGGGGGGGGGGACCCTCTTGGTTGCTTGAAAGTTTTTGTGTTGGTGTTTAGTAACTCACACAGTCAAAGGTTGTAATGAATGAGCAATATCTGATAAACAACGACTACAACCTGCCCATTTAAAAAAAAAAATTCAAATGTTGTTTTTTTTAAATACAATTTATGATATATGGTGCGACGTTAATCAAGTTCAACCAATTTGAAAAAACTCGACTTATTTTAAAATACTTCATTATACTTTCATTATACATATTTCATACTACATGGTGCTTCTTAGGTTTTCCTTTTTTTGAAACTAAAATTGTTATTCTGCAATTTTACTATTATTGCAATGTTTGTTAACGTTCCTCACCACGCGCTCTAGTGTGACGTTAATTAAATTCAACCTATTTGAAAACTCGACTGATTTTAAAATATTTCATAATTTAACTTAATTTAACATTCTTAAAAGTGACCATATTTCATAAAAAATTAATTTAACTTAATTTAACAATCTTAAAAGTGACCGAGATTAGAAACGAGAATCCTGACATGCGTTCGGGCGCCATACCTATTGGGCTACGGATACTCAGTGTTTCTTATGTTTTAATTTTTTTTAGAAACAGCGACGCTTTTGTATATTTAAATTTATCTATTTTTTTTGTATATTATATATGTTGATTGCTAAAACCCTAGATATTGTTACAACTTTAAATTTAAATTATACCTAACCTCAGTAATGTAAATCTATTAAAAAAAATTCCAAATAGTTTTTTATACCATAAAAAATATGTAAATTGTACTAAGTTTTCAGACATTTTATATCTACCCCCCCCCCCCCATTAAAAATGGCAATTTTTAGTAATATGTTACTGCTGCATCCCCTCACTGTTAATTTATAACTACATCCCTGGTATCGTTGGGTGCCAGCTCAGTGTCGCCTTCGTTGATTGACCGATATTCAATATTACGAAGTTAGTTGCCAATATAGCACTCGTCTAACACTAGTGCGACATTACCGTTTAACCGCTAAGTTATGATAAAAGTATTTTGATAGAAATTTAAATTTGAATACTATCAATTGTGTATCAATATTAATTGAAAGTTGAAAGTTTATTTCTGTGATGTTATCTTAAAAAGAATTTGAACAATTAACTGTTATTTAAAAAGATGGTAATAACAAAAAAAAATTAATAGTTTTCCAAACAACGCGAGGCCCTGTGCGACGGCACCTTTAACACTCCCGTTACATGTAATTAAATCAAAATTACATGCACTCCTTTCTACAGTACAACTAAAATACAATTAGTGTTCATACTTTCGTATAAACATTATTACGACATGCTTGCTGGGTATCTTTTCGATCGTTATCACACATAATATTGAGTTTTCAAAAACACCCCCACCCCCGGTCACGAATCGAAACATTATTTTCAAACACTAGAATAAAATCCACTACAACAAACCATCAATACGGTCAGGACCGGGTCATTTCAAAAGAACCGGTTCCTCCAATCGCTCCAACAGCATTTCACCATACTAATCTTCGGTCCTGACCGGATCTTTTTGAAAAGACCCGTTCAACCACTTGCTTCAACAGCCTTCACAATACTACTAATATCGGTCATCGTTCAAATGAACGGATCCTTTTAAAAAGACCCGTTCAACCACTCGTTCCAACAGCCTTCACAACACTACTAACATCGGTCTTCGTTCAATTGAACGGGTCTTTTCCAAAAAAAGATCCGGTTCAGTTCATTGACCTAACACCTCAGTGGTTCAGTTGGAGGCCCTCTGATTGGTTGAAACATTGCTTGGGAGGTTTGAAGGACACCGGAAAGAGCTGGTTGACGTAATCACTGAACCGGTTCCGAACCGACGTCATCTGTGAAAGGGTGCTACGTCACTGCCCGAAGTTTAGTAGCGAGAAAGGTAGTGGGAACGATTGGAGGAAGGAACCGGTTCTTTTCAGGTGATCCGGATCCCATCGTTCGTTTTAAAGAGTCGTTCTTTGCGATCCGTTCAGTGGTGAACGACCCATCCCTAGTTGTTCGATCTGTAGTTTGCACCCGTTTTACGCGTAGGTATTGATTTTTGATTGTCCCTGTTTTTTTAGATTTGAAGAGGGCTGGTCAGTTAGTTTTTTTAAATGTGTTTTCGTTATTTTGTAGAGTTTCGTTTTATATAGAGGTTTCTAGATTTGAAGAAGTTTGGTAAGTTAGCATTATTTTAAAATGTTGTGTTGTTTCACGAATAGGTTTTGTAAAACAAAAACAAAATTGCCCGGGTCCTCAAACGTGTTTTTAGGCTTTCAATGGGTAATATAATACTGCCCCATGTTGGATACTGATGTTTTTTTAGAGTAAAAAAAATTGCCTGGGGCCCCTAACAGCCAATTAAAAAATTGATTGCTAAATGTGGTAAACCAAATACTTGGCCATGATTGTAGTCATGTGATCAACCCAAACCAAATCTACCAATGAATGCTTGGAATCGGTTTGAGCTGGAGATTTTCATGTTTCTTCAGACAAGTCACAGTTACGGCTAATAATGATGATATAACCAACATTATTTGTTTGATAAATTTACTAAAAATAATATTTATGTTTTTACTTATACCAGTGAACATAATTCTCATACAATTTTTAAAAAATTAAAAATAAGACTTGTATTTCATATTTATTTTTGAAAGTATCAACAAAACAATTCCCTGCTGCAACTTTAACTGTAACTTTACATGGTGGCTTTCCATTTTGTTCCGATGTAATAATATCTCCTTGCGGGCGAATTTTCCGTTCGAAAGATCCAAGATAATCTTAAATTTTTTAATTTTGTGAAATTTCAAAAGTACATATTCTTGAAGTAAGTAATCTGTACTATATAAAAAGTACCATATTTGTGATATAAACTTAGTTAAACAAGTCTTAAACGTTACTCCAAAAGTATGTGCATCTGTTTTTTGAATGGTGCTTGTGGACTGTTTACTATTTTACTTTCAATCTAATACTTGACTGGTTTTATATTATGTTGTTTAAATAATTTCCGTAGTTAATTCTGTAACTATACTGTACTTGTACGTCCGTATTATCATTCAATTATTCTCATTTTAAAATTTTATTGAAATGACACATGTGGTTAGAATTGTTTAAGTTGTTGCCTCAAGCAATTAAGTTTTCTAGATTTGTCACTATATTTCTGCCTGTTTGTTACTAGGAAATCCACCATGGTTCGTATGAATGTGCTTGCGGATACTTTGAAGTCTATAAACAATGCCGAGAAGCGTGGAAAAAGACAAGTGCTTATTCGACCATCTTCTAAAGTAATCGTCAAATTCCTTACAGTAATGATGAAACATGGTAAGTTTGCATTTTCTGTAGTTCATGATTCTAACCATGTACATTATAACAAAGCATTTGTTACACAATGAATGTTAAGTGTATACAAGCTGCTTGACTCGTGTTTTAATAATCAAAAAGGGCATTTACTTTCAACCGTAAAACCTGACATTGTATCCTGTTTTTCTTTATGCCCAACTTCGAATCATGCAGTCAAAGTTGTCACTGAGAAATATTGATTTTAATTCAAACCCTTGGCCGATTACTATTTAGTGTTGTTCAAGGCTCTTTATTGTATGTAGGACAGATGTTTTAGTTTATTAATTAATAAATAACTGGTTATAAGATATATTTAATTGAAATTGTTTGGTTTTAAATTAAGTTTGAACCTTGTTCTATCTAAACAGAATCTTTTGTCCTGTGTTATTGGATGATAAAATGAAACTATAAGTAAAGGTTTGTGTCAACAACAAGCTGTTGATGCTGTATTTACAAATGTGTGTTGTGTATAGTCTCTGGCTGCCACAAGTTGGCAATCAACGTCAGTTATCGGCGATAGAGGATTGTTGTCGTTGTGCCCTTCAATTAGAAATTTTACCATAACCAATATTGGTAACTATTTGAACTATTCGAGTGTGATGAATCGCCAAACATAGTAACGCTTGCCAAAACCTTTACCTTTTCTCGAAGTGAACTGTTCCACAATCAAAATATTTTGAATGCCAACTTGTGGCAGTCAGACTACAGATTTCAACAGGGTTTGTAAATACATCAAGATTTTCTTCTTAAAGAGTACCTACTGTTTATTTACTGTGCAGTTTAAATTCCAAAAGTATAACTAGGTCTACATTTGTTTTCTTTTTTAGGTTATATTGGAGAATTTGAAATTGTCGACGATCATAGAGCTGGAAAAATTGTTGTCAACCTCACAGGAAGGTTAAACAAATGTGGAGTCATCAGTCCGCGTTTCGACTTACAGTTAAAAGACTTAGAAAAGTGGATGAGGAATCTATTACCTTCTAGACAGTTTGGGTAGGTTCTGTTTTATTCCTTTCTGATACTTGGTGATTTTAGCAAATATAGTAAGAAATAATATATAGTTATAAGAACATAAAACCAACTCTCCTATTAAGTACTTTCTGAAATTCTTATTTTAGAGAATTATCTAATAGTAATTGTCACTTACAAAGTGCTTCAATGCATTAGTCATTTACCTTTAAAAAAAGCTGCAAAACACATCATTGAACTGTAATTTAAACTTTAAAAAGGGAGGGACTTTTATTTTTTCTTTCAAAACACAAATATTAACCTGCACATGGTTTGTACTCCTTTTGTTTCTTGAACAATTATATGCTTTTTTTATTGATACAATATAACCTTATTAAGGCAAACTCGTTTAGCATGAGCTCCAGAGTAAAAAGCTTTGAGCTAATGCTAAAAAATCAGGATTTAACTTTTTTCCTTTAGCAATTTCAAGTTTCGAATAAGAAATTAAACGATACATAAAAAAATGGCAACGAACATTCTAAAAAATGTCTCCTACTTTTGGCTCTGAGAAAATCACGAGATCTTCCTTATTTTCTCAATTTTAATCTAATGAATGATTCTGTAAGTGTAGGATGATGTATTATATTTAATTAAAAACATATGGTTTTTTTCTTGGTTAAAATTTTTAAAGAACATATGGATTGGAACAATTGGTTCACATTTATATGGTGATCCTATGCAGTAAACCCATTTGAACCTGCATGATAAAGAATTTTGCTATAGTATGTACTATTCCAAATGTACTGTATTAATTGAATTGGTACTAATTGTATGCTTGTAGTGGTGTATTACATTATAAAATTATCAAAATATGATGTTATATTTTTAAAAAAAGTATTCCTTGGTTCAATGTTTAACAAAAAATTCCTGACGCATAACTTGAAGTTTAATTTACATGATGTTTCCGTTCCGTGCTTCCTTCGAGTTTGTATTAATGAGATTTGGCTTTATTAGTTTTACGTGGATTTGTAGGACCCAAATGTTTGAAAACTTAATATTTTGTCTGACTTAATACTTTGAAGGATATTTTAGTTGTTGTTGGTCATTTATTTGATATTGCGGTTTTATGTTCTGACATCACTGCATTTTGTGTACGTTGGATTTTTTCTTGATTACGGGTGTGGCCAATTTTTCGTGGAACATACAAACGCACGTGCTTCAGTAGAAACACAATAGAAGAACGGATTTGTATGCCCTAACGATCCAGTTGCAGGTGTTGCCAGATGCAATAACTGTGATCCAGTTAAGAAAAGGCACGTGGTTGCAACAACTCTATAATAGCTAATAGATCAGAAACAACTAAACTTTTTCTTCTTTTATTGGATTATTTATTTTCAAATGAAAGTTTCTATAGCCGACAGTGGGAAAAATTAGTCTGCTCACGTTCTCCAAACGGTACTCTATACAAAAACCGACCTTAAGATGAAAATGCACGTTTGTTGAATAATTGGTATCAATGGAAAGTGTTCTAAATGTTGTATTTTGTGCTTTTCATAACTTATTGTTTCAAAAATCGCTTGGCGATCTGGCACAATTGGCGTCATTTTGAAATCGAAACTTAGAATTAAAAGATCTTGGAAATAAGTGTGAATAAATATTTGTAACAAGTTTACTCGGTTTAAACTGCAGTTTTTATAATGCTTTCTTGAATTTTTTTTTTGCGAAATTAAAATTTTAAGATTTGAATAATGCATTAATTATACCTTTTTTATTATTTTTTTTTGTGTATTAATTTCGTAGTTTCGATTTATAAAATTGGTATTTAAATGCTATTTTTGGAATTCTGCTGCTTTGGAATTAGATGGGAACTGCTTTTAAATTATTCTGCTTTGTTAATATCCAGAAAAATGAGTCTTAATGATAGTGAAAAATGAGTGAACAGATTTTTTTTATTAAATATAATTTAATATGGCATTGATATACAGATTTAAAGTAAAACTAAATAAGGTTATTTATGTATTTTTATGTGTGTGCATTTTATAGTAACTGATTAACTAATTTTTTATGGGTTTGCACCGATACGTCGTTACGCCGATAGTGCGAAAAATTTCAATTCGAAGTTCAGCCTTTTTGGTTAGTTTGCACTTTCATGTCTGAAAAAGGAATGCCTTGCAATTTTCTTGTATTTGTATCATCTTATGGACAACAAAAGATTCACAATCTTCTATATTTTATTTATGATGTCCTTTTAAACTGATTTATACAGAACTACAAAAATAAACCTTCCCTCGTATATTAAGTTTCTCATGCTGTTGTTAATGTGGCTGTAGCAATGTATTAAAGTTTTAATTTAAGCACTAATTAAACTAGTAGTTCTTCAGCAGTCAAAGTCACTATATGTGTAGATTACTTGTCCAGTTCACAGAAAACTTTAAAAATGGATTGAGATAGCGCATAGTCTGAACAAACATAGTTTTTTTTACAGTAGGGTTGGGCCATTTCTAGCAAACTTCGATTGAATCTATAATCTAAACTTACTTAGACAAAAAAAAACTTTGGCAACAACCTTTAAAAGTCCTCCTCCTCAATAAAGATCTATTAAGTGAACGTTCTTTTATGGTTGGGCTGTGGGTTTGCAGAAAGTTGAATTCTTACTTGCCTGTCTAATTTCTTATGTATTCCCTGATTCCCTAATATTTTATTCCTGTCAGTGTTTGCTTAGGTTATTGCCAATGATACAGATATTTTTGGAGATTTATGTGTTAGTAATTTGTTGAATTTTCTATTTACTTTAGGTATCTAGTGCTAACAACATCTGGTGGTATCATGGATCATGAAGAAGCAAGGCGAAAACATTTGGGAGGGAAAATCTTAGGATTTTTCTTTTAATGTAAATATCTATTGAAAAAATAAAGTAAAAAAGGACATTTGCTTGTTTTTTGTTTGTTGAACCAAATTGGAGATTATCGTACCACTCTTTGCTACACAATGAAGAAAACTAGGACTGTTGGTGTAATGAAGAGGAATGATTTTTGCTCAATATTTAATTCATTACATTTGAGTAAATTAAATATGAATTTGCCAATATCTGCTATTTTCAGTTGCTGCTGTATATTAGAGGCATGGTATTAACCGTCCCCTGTAATTACCCTAGTTGGTTATTTCTGGAATTTACTGAACTGTTCAATTAGATTTCTGTCTGGCAAAAGCTGATTATTGAAATTGTAAATCTTTATCTTTTTCAAAATATTAAGAATGATGTTTATGCAGGTGTAAACTTCTAAGTATTATACAGAATAAGAGTTCATCTGTGTTCGATATTTTGACCCTGATGAAACTATGTAAAATTAACTTATACTGTAAAATGAGCTTATTACTGAAAATCGTTTTGAATGTTTATTTAACGAATTGATTGAAGTGGTTATCAATGTACTAGCAGTATGGTCCCGCCTTACTGTCAACCCGTTAACTTCGCATTGCTTCCCATTAGAGGCATGCTTACTTGCGAAGATACACTCAAAACAAAATTAAATTCGTGTTGGCGCATGCGCACTTAAAAAAACAAACACTAATAGAAGATGAAGCAACCTTTGGGTGAGCGCATATCTCAATCAAACTAATAGAGGATGGCGTAAAGCCCTCGTTTCGGCCCGGTCCATGTATTTTCAACCCTTGTTATGGTCAACTAATCATATTAATTAAAAATTGCAATCACAGGGTGGCTACAGGATCAGGGAATTTATTCAATCTGGAAAAGTCAGGGAAATTGGTGATTTTTGTTAAAAATCAGGGAAAATTTCCAAAAGTGCCATTTTAACCGGTAAAAGAAAGGATAAAAAAATTTAATCCGGAAAAAGGCTTTCACCTAAGTGGTTGAGTTGCTGATTAAGTCTTATCATAACTAAAAAAGAATTATATGGGCTTTAACTCTTGCTTTTTTTCTAGATTTGTTTTGAAAAGCTCATTGTATATTAATTAAATTTATTTTTAAAAAAAATCTTTTTTTAATGTTAAATATACTAGAAAGTGGTTTTGCAAAGACCGGAAGAAAACCAGCATGCTAATATAGTTCATTGCCGCTAGTCAGGAAATTTTTTACATTCAGCCTGGAAAAGTCAGGGAATTTGTTTTCACAGATTCTGTAGCCACCCTGCAATCAAATATAAAAAAACTAAGCCTCAGGTGCACACGTAGGTATTAAAAGGAATCTTATATTAAAAATTTTGAATTTTTTAGAGCAGTCTAAGTAGGGCTTATGCGATCCACAGACAGACTCTTTTATTATTATAGATAAGGTATTTTTTAAATTATTCGAATTCAAAAACCCCCAGTTTCCCTAATTGATAAAAATTTTTTAAACATCCTCTTTTGATATTGCGAATATTTAAATATTTTTTTTTTTAAACTATATATCACTGAACTATTTTAATTGCTTACCACTTTCCAAGTTACATTCAAATTGGTTTCCTTATTATTACTTGAATGTAATATAGAAGCACCTAGGAGGCAAGTGTTTTTTAAACTACCTGGGGGAACGAAACGTTCATTTCCCAATTTTGTCGATTCCTATTTGGTTTCAAAACCAACATAACAAGCGGCTCTCCCTTTCTGGTTTTGACACACAAGTAGTACTGGGCAGTAGGTGCCACTTTACACTTTCTAGCCACTTTTGTACTTCATATTACTCTAATCTACAGACCCAGCAATATCTTGGACTATTTTTAAGTCTTACAAAAACAATTCAGTAGTCGTTGATTTTCAATAATAAATCCCTGAAAATGAATAATAAGAATATTCTTAGATGTCTTAAATTTTTAGTACTATCTGGTTAATTAGTGAAATATTTTATTGTGGGGGGGATTATCATGGAATCCTATCTTTGGGCAAAAGATTTATTGAGGTTTTTTTTTTCATAAAATATTTTTCAATTTCATAGCAATGCATAATGTGGAATATTTTAATATAATGTTAAGAGTAAATTTTTTTTTATTGAACTACTTATCAAATATTGACACCAGTGATCTCCAATAGTTGATTTCGACTTAAGAGGGAGTCCATGTTGCTATTCATTTAAAATAAAAAAACTATTATTGATCCGCTATTTATTTCAAACAATATTATGCCATAATAGGTCTTTAAGTGAATGACATTGGTCAAAATTGAGGAAAATCCAGTAACAATGGTTAGGTCTCTCAAACCTTAACTATTCTTATTTTCAACTTTTAATGTAGTCATTTTTCCTTCATACAGTTTTATGCAAATATTTTTAAAAGGTAAATTTTAATTTTTAAGAGGTAAACATCAAGCTGGAAGAAAAGCGAAAACTGCTAATCGATCAGTGAAATATCTGGGAGAAAAAATAGTAAGAACTATTGTAGTATTTTGCACATTTCTTGGAATTAAGTAAAGTATGTATCAGTACAAACGAGTGTCCACCAATCTGTAAAGCGATTATGACGATTTTTCGACCCCCCCCCCCGATTCTGAATCGTACTGGACCCGCCAGAATAGATCGCCCCAGATGGGTAGTATTCCAAAAAAAATTCAGGATTTCGCCTACCCCTTCCAATAGAATTTGGCAAATACGATTGTTATTAGTCACCTTCAAATTATATTTTACACTCAGAAAAGGTAATATTGCACTTAAAAACTGTAGGTTTTTTTTAAAATCTATTTTGTAAATACCTATTATAACTTATGACAAAAAAAATAGCACTCTACCAAAGTTAGTACGATTTAACGTTGTCTTAAATTTTAAAGCGAACAAGTATTCAATAATCTGTCCTTCCTTAAACTTCAAAAATTATATGTTTAGTAATTAAAAATTGATATTGACACTTTTTAGCACACCTTGTCTATGATATTATTGAAGTGTTTTATCTTTATTATTTTCTAATATTCTTTTCATAACTTTCAGTGTAAGTTATGTTATTCAAATGTTTTAAAAATATTAGAAAACAATAAAGATAAAACAATTCAGCAATATTCACTAGAGGGGTAAATTTTACATTAGCTATAATGTCAAACTATCATATTGGGCAACATTTGTTATCGGGGATCTGGGCAATTTTTATATTGGCCAATATCAAAATTTGGTATGGGGGACATTCACGGCCATATCCACCTGAGCTTCAATTATAGAAAACAAGCGGTTGGACAGTTTAGAACGGTAGGATAACATTAGCACGTGGTTCGAGAGCTGTAGGATAACAAACCGCGTGACAACACATGAATGTTCCCCATTGCACAACATTGAGAAAAATATTGTTCAATGTCTTAAATCGACGTCGTGGCAATATTTCCAAGGCAGTTCATTTTTATATTGTACAATATTGATTGCAATATCGGCGAATATTTTTTTTAGACATTGGTCATTATTTCTGTGCTACCTGGGCTCAACAGCTCGTCTTTTCCTGCTCCTCCATGGCGACTCCTTTCCAGTTCTTAAGTTTTTATGACTTCGAGGTCATTTTCGGTGTCGTTAAGCCATCGAGTAGGGGGTCTACCTCTGGAGCGGGACCCCTCATGATTTCTGAAGGTGGCAATTTTTACAGGGCTTCTGATCTGCGTGATTTGAGGCTGCTTATAGAGCCTATAAAAGTTCAAAAGTTGTACATCTAGTCCGCCAATATGCTCCCAGCAGCAAAGACAGACAGTTCTCAGTATCTTTCGTTAGAAAGTTTCTAGTGGGCATTAGACGTCTTGGTTTCAAGTCCAGGTTTCGTTTCCGTATGTGTGGGAACTCAAGTCACCATTTACTTGACAAACACAAACAGCCATACCTTTTCGGGATTTGCGCCCGGACTCAGAAGCTCCAAAGGCTAGCTTTCTAACCATTGCACCGCCGAGTCAGCAAAATAACGTAGCCACTCATCAATTCTGTTGCCACTCAAAACCTTAATTATGGCCATTGCTTTGACGTCTTAAATAAAAGTTTATCGATCATATATTAGCAACTATACACTGGTACTTTTACTACTAATTTCCCTTGTTTACAGTTTTTCGCGCCTTTCTCTGGTGGATTGGCTGGCACTTCAGCAGCTTTTCTGCTGTTTTTGATTTTAGCTTTTTAGATTTTATTGTATTTTACATGTGATTTTAAAAATATCTATTTGAATTTTATACCTTTTACATTTGCTTTTAATCTTGAAAAATGTCTCAAAAACAGAAGTCTATACTGTAAGTTTTATTGAGAACAAATCCTTTAAAAATAGTAATGAAATTTAATTTCATCATCGATGATGTTTTCTTGTTGGCGAATAATAAATACGGTTGCATTATCTCGTAAAATATGGGCTTACCTACTTAGCCTCTATTTGGTCATTTAAGGGGGACTGGGGCGCTGGACGGCTGGTATCCAAAGCTAAGCCACATTTATCCGGCTGTATTGAATATTTTTACACACGGATTTTTTAATGTGATAAAAGTAGCTGACTTACAGGTCCCGACAATCCCACTTTTTGAAATTGGTACCAATATAAATGATTAATATTGTACAACAAATTGTATTACAAATATTGTACATATTGTATAACAAATATTGTACATATATTCCAGCTTGTGTTCTTGTTCAGAGAACCGCTTATAAGCTTTCGTCAAGTGTGACAGACACCGAAAGAGTTTTTAATAGCACAAGAGACACACAAAGAAAGGACAACTCAAACACATAGACAAATAACACATTTATTAACGGCCACAAACGTCCATGCGTGACTGGGATTCGAACCTGACCCCAGCAGCTCCAAAGGCTAGCATCCCAATGATTGCGCCACCGGGGCGGCACGAATATATATATATTTTAATATTCAATAAATAATTGTTAATAAAATATTGGAAGTTTCAAAAAGTGGGATTATATACATTTATCATTAAAAAAAGTTTATAAAAATATTCAATACAGCCAGAGAAAATATGGCAGAGAAAATAGTTTTTACCCATTGGATTAACATTGAAGCACTTAGTTTGATGACCCCTGGTCCAGCGAGCCCATTCACCCCAAGCCTTTTAAATCTTAGCATTATTGGGTAATTTGGGCAAATTTGCTCTACTGAAAGAAAATGAACGAAAAAAATTGCAAAATTTTACTTTAAGTGGAATTATTTTAGCATGATTTTGAAGGGATGGATGTAGTTTCTGGAAATTGGTGCAGAAATGATTCAGTAACGTTCTTGATGTGATGGTTTTGGTGACACGCAAATTTTATTAATATTCATTTTCAACTTTGATCAATGTTTTCTAGATAAATGCATCTTGATATCTATGTATACAAACTGTTTTAGTAATCGTACAAGGCAATGTACCAGTTCCTGGATAATCTATGTATTTACTCTGCCAAAAGCATTTTATCATCTTAAAAAATGTTATTGTGTCACATTTTAAAATTAAATCAGCAATATTTTTCTAAAAATGGAATTTTTTATGAAAGCCATTACTTTAAAGCTGGGACATCAATGTAACAAATTTTTTGAAAACCACCCTAATGTAAATATAGTCATTACTCATTATACATTATTTTTCAGATCATTTTTTAAACAAGCTCCTCCATCAAATACCAATTCGAAGAAAAGTGCCGCCAGTTCAGAGTCTAAGAGTGTAAGTGTGAAGGAGGAAATCAGTGACACAGATCATGCAGATACTAAAACTACAACTCCCAAGGTTGTCCCTGAGGATATTAAGCCGAAGATTGAAAAATCCATAAATGGAAACGGTGTTAAAGAGGAAAAACCTAAAGATGCCAAGACTTCAAAAAATAGCGATTTAACTGAGTGAGTATTTTTTTTAATTTGTATTAAGACTGTAATTCATTGTATACTAGCCAGGGTTGGCACGGTATTTACCATATACGGTTTTTACCGGTATTTACCATGGTTTTTACCGCCTTGGTAAAAACATGTTTTTACCATGGTTTTTACCACTCTTGGTTAAAAGCATGTTTTTACCACTCTTGGTAAAAAGCATGTTTTTCCCACCCTTGATAAAAACATGTTTTCCCACCTTTATTTATTACCAAATAATAAAAAAAAGATAAATCAATAATTTATGTTCTTATTGATAATGATGAATTCCTGTTTTCTTTTTATTATGGCATGGATGTGTTTGAAGAACGAATATTCTATACAAATTACTATATATATTTTTTTTTTCAAAAATATTCATACCACAAGAGGAAGAAAAAAATAAACATCGAGAACACCTTACTATTTTTTACATTCTGCATGTGTTCTTCTCTAATTATTTGAATGACTTAGTTTTGAATCCAGAACATAGATTCATCCAACTGATTAATAGTTACAGAATGCTGAAATGTGTAATGTCCTCCAAGTCTTGGCCAAAAATGCAATCTTTTGATAACAATATAGAATATCATTTTTATTTACTAGGAAACATGTCCAATTATACACACATGTGTCTACATATAATAAGCTTAAATTATATACATATTGGGAAATATTTGTTTTTAAGCATACAAAGTAAATTTGTTTTTCCCAGTAAAAACCTGGTTTTTACCGGTAAATACCAAGTTTTTACCACATCTTGGTAAAAACTAGTTTTTACCGGTAAAAACCCAACCCTGATACTAGCAGTATGGTCCCGCCTTACTGGGAACCCGTTAACTTCGCATTGCTTCCCTTTAGAGGCATGCTTACTTGTGAAGATACACTAAAAACAAAATTAAATTTGTGTTGGTGTATGCGCACTTAAAAAAAAACAAACACTAATAGAGGATGAAGCAGCCTTTGGGTGAGCGCATATATCAACCAAACTCAATCAATCAAACTAATAGAGGATGGCGTCAAGCCCTCGTTTTGGCCCGGTCCATGTATTTTCAACCCCTGTTATGGTCCCGTAATCCCACGTGGATGACGTTTTTTTGAAACTAATTATATTAATTAAAAATTGCAATCAAATATGAAAAAACTAAGCCTCAGGTGCACACGTAGGTATTAAAAGGAATCTATATTAAAAATTTCGAATTTTTTAGAGCAGTCTAAATAGGGCTTTTGCGATCCACAGACATACACACAGACAGACAGACACACAGACAGACTCTTTCTTTTATTATTATAGATGATACAAAACACTTAAATTCTTAAAATCGATAATTCTAATCATAGCCATTTCAGATATCCAAATTTTTGCTTAAAATATCGACATTCTTTACAATTCTCTGTTATAAATTCCTTTAAAAATTTAACTGCAACTATTTGTTAACCAAAATCAAATGAATGGTTGAGTGAGTTTATTTGGTTAGTTTGATTGTAAATAAAAAACAATGCAATATAAGTTTAAAAAAAACTGCTGATCAAAGTCAGAGCAATGTGAAAGTGATTGAGTGACCTACATACAAGTTGTTAAAAGGAAATTACTATATATAGAAGTTTGCTGTTTCTTTTAATGTTATTCACTGCATTATTCAAAATAATTCAACAGTACATTAAAATGATATATTTACAAAAGACTAACTTGAAATTTAAATTCTCAATGAAGCTGAACGTTTTAAAACCTTCTTAGATAATTAAAAAAATCAAAACTTTGCACATGATTTAGCCAGCTCATGTTTGGTAACATTACTCATTTTAAATCTCTTGGCATTTACCTGTATAAAAAATGTAACTTTTTTTACATTGCCTTTAGTCTGATTACTATAATTTCCAAAAGTTAAATGTTTAATTGTTCTTAATTTTTTTCTAGGCATCGTTTTTCATGGTTATAATTAAAAATAATAAAAACTGAAGGACTGTTTAAATTTTTTCTTTGTAGGGATAGCCCGATTAAGCAACCCAAGAAACGTAAAAGGGCTGCAATTGTCGAAAGTGATGATGAATCACAGAGTTCAGATGAGCAACCAAAAAAAGTATGTATTTCTATAATGCTGTAAAGTCAATTAAATTTTTTACTACTTAGCTTTGAGTGATCAAATATACTTTATTTTTTTTCATTGACTATCTTCTAAATTACAAGAAAGTATTTTTTGTCATGAACACTAAACCATAGAGCATATGCAAGTGAGATATAATAAATATATTTTTTTAATGGTAAGTGTCGTGGAACCTTTTCTACTCAATATTTAATCACATTAAAATGCGAAATTAAATGATGAATGGCTTTTGATTCTAATTCTTCATCACCTCAAATTAGGACATTTAGTTAACATTGCATTACTATTTAAACACTTTTTGATCGTATATAACTTCACCTGTGCACCAGATTTCAGTCATTCACTAAAACATGCACACAAGCTATAAATTATAAGTTAAGTTTTTTTTTTTTCAAAAAAGAATATTGGATTATTAGCATAACAGATGATATATTATTTAATTTATCTTTGATGACTATAATAGTCGTTCTACATGCTAAAGAAACATTTAGTTTTGAATTGTATTTATTTGTTTTTTAGAAAATTGATTCATCTGAGAAAATAAATGGCAATCATTCTCATAATGGCTGTGATGATAATATAAGTAAGTTGATTTTTTTTACCATGCAAAAATCTGAAATACTTTTACTCTGCTGATACAAGTATAGAAAAAAGCAACATTTTGAAGGCATTTAATCAACTATTCCATATGCATGTATTTTTCTATGCTATACTATACCCTCTACATGCAGTGACATTTATTCCTCTTGTGAATTCCACTACGTTAAAAAAAATTGAGTTATTCTAGTGTTGTAAAAGGACCAGGCATTTACTTTGGGGCAAATGACCAGCTGAAATGCACAGGCAAATGGCCAAAATCCAAAAATGCCCAGGCTTTTATGAATTTTCAAAAAAAAAAAAAAAACTGGTGTAAGTTTAAGACCTTTTAATTGTCAACTTCTGTTCCAGCTCTTTAAAATCTACGAGAGTGAACTAATATCCTTTAATAAATGTAACAATTTCGCATTCAAAGTTTTTATTCACTAAATAGTTGTCAATTAAATTTTGTTAATGCACTCTTTTAATTTTTTCAGTGAAATTAATAATTTTTTGTAATTTTAGATAATGGTATAAATCAATCCGATACAGATTCTAAGGAAATAAAACTGGAAAAGTAAGTCTAGAATCTATTTCAAATCTAATAATTATAAAGTTTTCCAATTTATAATTTTTGTGTTTCTACTTGATTAGTAATGTAGCTGTTATCTGTAAAAAAAAAAAGCTATTTTTCTTTAGCTTGAAATATAAAATGTAATGGACATGTTTCACTTCTTGACTGACAACAGTTCTGTAGAATAAAAAAAAAAAATTCTTAACCCATTTTCCTATTCTCCATTTCTTCTTAAACTCAGGTATTAATTTTTGTAGCTTGTTAGTGGCAGCAGCAAACAAAAACAAATTTAAACTTAGGAAAATAGTAACCTGTTTCTGTGATAAAGTTTAAAATTATATGTTTTTGAATGGTTATTCTTTGAAATACTGGAACAGCTATCAAGAATTCTGTCTTAAAATTTAATCAATTAATGTTTTAAGTAAAACTTTTTTTAGTAAACTAGGCTGCTTTGGAAGCAGAAAATATTTGGAAAGGAAGTTCCTACTGCAAAGCATTACATTGTATTGGTAAAGAATAACATTTTTGCATGTTTAAAATTGCACTTAAGAATTTAATTTGCCTGATATGACTTGAAAAAGTAGTGTAATAACTGATAAAATTGGTTTATGAGTTTGAGTCACTTTCCGTCCCAAAAATTTACTACACTACAGAAACATCTGATATTCACAAAATAAGCTTATTTTAGGTCAAATATACGAATTCCATAAGAAAAAAAATCCATTAAAATTTTTTATATGGTTTTTGAAACAATGCCAAAATTCTTTAACTGTGGAAAACAACAAAATAAAAAAATATATATATTACCTAAAAACACACGAGTTATATATTTTAAGGTATCTGACCATATTATTAAAAAAAAATTAGAAATTATTTTAACCGAAATAGTTTAAATTGTGTTTTAAATATGTGGAACTGGAGTGAACTTATCAAAAATCAGGAGAAACGCTTGTTGACTATTTTCTAAATAAAAAAACTAGTAGTTCTGACTTCTATTCAGATTAAAGTAAAATTTTGTCTGATAGAACAAAGTGTGAAGAATCGAATGATGTGTGTTTGGATGTCATAGCGGGACGTAAACATTTTGAAAAAAATATTGAAAGTGATGATGCCAAATGGCATCACTGGGACTGAAAGGGTTAAATATTGTAAATTAGATGTGTATCAATTGATGGAAATTTTTAATGCAATCATTGAACCTTTCCCTTTGAGAAGAGCTATAACTTTTTCTTTTTTGCCAATTACTTTTCTGTGAGCACTAGTATAAATTACTTCAACTATTTTTCAAAAGGGACAGTATAGAAGCTTAAAAGGTTTATAAAATTCTTTTCACAGTCTTGTTGAACCAAATATGCATATACATTTTTTTAAAAAAAAAAGTGAAGGATTAGATTGTTAAGTCGACTCCTAGCATCTATTCTGGCGACATTTGGCGTTCTTTGAACATGTCGTCAACATCTAAATGATGCAAGCTTCTTATTCTTAAAGAAGTATTAACATAAAAAAAATTGTAAAATTCCAATATTTTTAAGTGTTTAGTAATGTTAAAAAATGAAACAACTTTGAATTGCAAGCTTTATTACCTTCCAAAATGGTTGCCAAATGTAGTCAGAAGGAAGAGTAGAATTTGACTTTATTAGTCTTAATGAAATACTCCAAAAGGTGTCCCTGCAAAATACTGTGACACAGAAGTATAAAAGATTTTTTCGAAATGTGCCCACAATTGTGAAATTCAAAATTAGAGCTGAAATGAAAAATTAATTACCTAGAAATTAAATTTAATGTTTTTAAAATTTAAACAACCTAGGCACCCATATTGAATCTGACTTAATTGAAATTGAAACTTGGTGTAATGTAAATGATCTAAGTCTAAATATAAGTGTATTCATTTAAGCTTAAGGCAATTGGAATGAAATCTAAATTTGAAATATCACACTTTATCTTGCATTCTTGCAATCGAACAAATCTTGACTGTCAGTGTTATTAACTTCAATCTATAGTATGAAATATTTCGGATTTTATATTGTTTCTACTTTTAAATGGAAAACTTGTATCATCAATGACTTGGGGAATAAACTGTTTTATTTTGTTTAAATTGTATCATATCAAACACAGTACAATAGTACATGTTATAAACCCTATATTGTGCTTGATTTTATTCTTAAATTAATAATAGTTATCATTTATGGTGGAAAGTACAGATCTAATTTGCAACTGAATCAACTGAGTTCAATACAAAATGTTTTAAATTCTTTTACTATACCAATGTCTTAAGTTTCCGAGTTTTAGAATGTTTAATTTACCCCCTGTTTGCTTTAAAAAAAAAAAGAATTTGTCTGCACACCTGTCGAAATAAAGAGCTTTGTGAACTTAATGAGAATCGTCACAAATACCAAACCGAATGAAAATTATAAAATTCCAATTTTCTTCAAAACTACTTTTAATAAACATTTACTTTTTCTTGTCCCATATTGTTAAATAAACATCTATTTATTTAAAAAATATCAATAATTATGCTTTTAAGAAATAACTTCTGGATTATTTAAATTACATATTAATGACTCGTCTGTCTATTTTTTGCTTTGATTTAAAACATTTCAATCATATCTGTATACCAGTGAATTGCCACTTAATGTTTAACCTTATTTTTTTGTTTTTTTGTCAAATTAATAATTTTTAGAATAAACCATATTTTTTTTTATCTTCTGTACAGGAATTTAAGATTTCTATATTGTTTTTGTTCCTGTAATAATAAAGTTTATTACGAAAAAACTTAAAGAAATCACTTTTTGCTTTAGTATTGCTTTATCATTTATCTCAAGTAAAAATTTAGCGACTTATCGTTCAGTGAAATTATTTAATAATACAATAAACAATAATTATTTGCAGTGGTACATCATCTAACAACAGTGATTCGACTGCCCAACAAGAAGAGCCCATGGAAGAAGATCAACCAGATAAAGCAGATGTTGAATCTAAAGACGAGGTAAAAAATTATTGATTTTAATAATAGCTACTAATTGTTGTTTATTTAATTATTTTGTTTATTTCTAATTTTTCTTTTATTGGTTAATAATATAAAAAGTTTTATTGCTGTAATGTTAACAATGTTAACACTTCTGCTCTGTGAACAAAAATTATCTTCAGTGTACTGCCATGTGAGTGATGTGCCAAAAGATGTTTTGACTTCCCATTGAATATGCATTTGGTGTAGTTTCATTTGGACAAAAGTTATTTGTTAACAAGCAAATCAAAGACCATCGTAATGCAGCTATATACAGTGATTTCACTTATTGTCTATAGCTATATTTTTTTATGTGTTTGATGTTTTGTCAAGTTATATGAAAATATAAATTCCAACTAACAATTTATTTGTTATCATTCAAACTTTATTTGCTATACCTTTGTAATGTTTAAATATCTATTTGTAATGTAAAATATATAACTATCTATGTTTCAGGACCAAAAAGAATTGAATAATGCCGACTCAAATTTGCCGGAAATTATACCTAAAAGGAAAACAGGTTATTTTTTTTAAATATAAAACTTTACAAAATTTATGAACTTTCTTTTAAATGACTAGGTGGTATAGTAATGTTGTAAAAGATCATCAAAGTTAAGCTGTCATTACAGAAATAGTAATCAAAACCTTATAGATGTTTAGATTATCTAGATATCTTATTTTTAATACTATTATTTGAATTTTAATTGTGATTATATTTATAAACCATTCCATTATTTCATTTTTTTGTCCAAAAAAAATTGTGCTTACTGCTTATTTCATTTTGCAGCTCGTAAGCAAATGCGAGGTGGACACATTAAAAAAGAAATACTTAAAGAAAAGTCACCTCAAAAGTCTTCTCCAGTAAAAAAAGAACCAACAAATGTTGAAAATGGTATGAAATCCCCCAAGTTAGAGGGTGAAAACACAAGTGAAGAAAATAAAAGTGATAAAATTGAAAGTGACTCCGGTAATAGTTCTCCAGATGATAATAAAAATGACGATAAAACAAAAGAAACTCAAAATGAGAAGAAGAAAATAGAGAAGGAAAGTTCCGAAAGTGATAACGATCAGGTTCCTGTTAAAAATGAAAAGCTATCTTCGAGTGATGAAATCAACAGTGATAATGAAATCGAAGAATCGCCCAAGGAAAAAGCCAAAGAGAAATCCTCTAAAGCAAAAGCTAAGAAAGAATCACCCAAGACCAAAACCGACGGCAAATCATCTAAATCAAAAGGAAAGAATAAATCTTCTAAGGAGAAAACCAAAGAGGAATCGCCCAAGTCAAAAACTGAAGATAAAAAAACAAAGATTCACCCTTTTTTTGGTAAATTATTTAATATTAATACATATTACATAAAGTAAGGAAATTTGATGCTTTGCGTTGTTTATATTAATTGGTTCTGTATATTGTGCTACTATATATAATTATTTTGTATTCATATAGGAAAAACTAAAAATGAAGAAACAACGGAAGAATCACAACAAGAAACGAAAGAAAAAACTGATAAAAAGGAAACTAAAGCGTAAATATTTTCAACTTTCATTTAGAATTTTTATTATACACTTCAATGAGGTGTCATATTTACAATTAGTACTAATCATGTAAGTGCCAATTTTGTTGAAAATGTAACATTATTTTTTTTGCGAATGCAATAATGGCAAGTTTTGCATTCATTTGGCTGTTTGGGGTTCAATTAAAACAAAAGTTTGCATGACAATATTTAAAAAAAAATTTAAGTTTTAAGAAACTACTGCGTCTGATCTACTAGAACCTTGTCAAATGATGTCGTTTATGTATATTTTAACTGTATTGTAATAGTTGGTTAATTTGATTTTTTTTTACAGTTCTACTTCTACTGGAACCCCATACGATCCTTCCAAAAATCGTTATCATCCAATTGAGGACGCCTGTTGGAAACGGAATGAAAAAGTCCCTTATCTTGCACTTGCCAAAACTTTAGATTTAATAGAGAATATTTCTGGGAGGTATGAAAAGCTCTTTAATCTATAAAGGATTATGTATAAAATGTTTTTATGCATTACAAACATTATACTGAAAATTTAGCACACAGTTTATCGCTGAAAATGATAAATTTAAGATGTATGTAGATATAAAAAAAACTGCACTCCCGCACCCTATTATTATATTATTATGTATTATTATATTTAAGACGGTCGGATGAGTGTTTGGGCCAAAAATGGTGATTTTCTGTTTTTCCTTTTTTTTATATTTTATTTCGCTTAGCTTAAGACCAAGATTATCGATTTATGCTTAGTGGTTTTCTTTTTATAGGCATTTTTGAGAAACTCTTAACATCAGTTCTTACCTTAACCTTACTTTTCTTTCCCTGAAATATACGGTTTTTCAACAGTTAGGAACATTTTTTAAAGGGACTATAAAAGATATCAACATGTTTTTTTGGTTTTGTTATTTCTTCACCATCAATAGCTCTTTGATTTATACTGAGGAATATCTCTGTTAAAAAATAATTATGTAACTTTAAATCTGATTTTTGTTTGTTTTTCACTACATATTTTTAAAGAAATCACTGTATAAGTATTTTTAATATTTTGAAATATCATCAGTTTAAATCAAAGAGCTATATGTAAAACAAAATATAAAAAAAAAGTTTATAATGATACCTCACATGGGTTCCTGAGAAAAATGTTCCTAAAGTTAGGTGAATTAACATGGGTGAGATAGAACCATCTGACTCTCCTTAAATGAGATATATAATGGTAGAAAGTTTATCCTTTCGTTCATTTCCGAGTTGCTGACATTTGGCAGAGAAATTGGTGCCTTGTTCAGATAATATATAAAATTTTTAAAAATATTAGCATAAATTAAAAAAAATCCTTGTTCTAAATTCTTCAAGTACTTTAAATTAATATATTATTTGAACAATCTAAATGGCTTCTACAATGTAAAGATTTTACATATTTGTAGTGTCAAAACTATTCTTTAGTCAAAGAGAAATACCTTAAGCTAAATCTAAATAAACATTAATTATATATTTTATTTGTTGAATTTATTAAATGTACCTTTTTTCTTTAACCAGTAATGCAATTTTTTTCATTTTGCAGATTAAAAATGATCGAGATTCTATCTAACTATTTCCGTTCTGTAATTGTGTTGACCCCAGAAGACCTTCTGCAGTCTGTGTATCTCTGTTTGAATCGTTTGGCTCCTGAACATGAAGGCATTGAATTAGGCATAGGAGAATTGCTTTTGATGAAGGCTCTTGCTCAAGCTACTGGCCGTACTACTGATAAAATAAAGGAGGAAGTTAAATTGAAAGGAGATTTAGGACTTGTTGCAGAGGTACTTTAAAACTAGCAGTAGGGTCCCGCCTTACTGGGAACCCGTTAACTTCGCATTGCTTCCTTTTAGAGGCATACTTACCCCCCTTGTGAAAATACACTCAAAATTAAAACAAAATTAAATTCGTGTTGGCGCATGCGCACCTAAAAGAGAAAACACTAATAGAGGATGAAGCAGCCCTAGGGCGAGCGCATATCTCACTCAAACTAATAGAGGATGGCGTCAATCCCCCGTTTCGACCTGGATCATGTATTTTCAAGCCCTGTTATGGTCCCGCAATCCCACGTGGATGACGTTTTTTTAAAACTAATTATATTAATTAAAAATTTCAATCAAATATGAAAAATCTAAGCCTCAGGTGCACACGTAGGTATTGAAAGGAATCTATATTAAAAATTTCGAATTTTTTAGAGCAGTCTAAGTAGGTCTTTTGCGATCCACAGACCTACACACAGGCAGACTCTTTCTTTTATTATTATAGATTATCCCCCCCCCCCCCACTATAGTACGGTTTATGAGAGCAAATAATTGTCGAGAGACACAAATGCACAAAAGGTTAACCAAAATATTTATTAAGTTCTAATAACTTTAGCAGAGAATTTCCTGGATTATGAAAGACAATCACATAAAAAAAAAAAGAAAAGACTTTATTCAGGGGACATTATCGTTTTATTCCGAAGCCATCTTACTGCAAACTGTTGCTGTGCAGGGCAATGCAAAACAAAATAAATATAATTAACAGTTTTTGAGCAATAAATTTGCCAATGTAAATTAATACCTTTCACCTCATATAAAAGTCCTCAAATATGATTTATTTACATACCATTATTTGTAACTAGCAATTTGGTTTTACATATGACTTACAGCAGTCCCTGATTTCTCATTTTATTTTGAGGTCTTCATGTTATTAGATTCAAAACATTTTTGTCATGATTACTGTTTTATTAAAACCTCTTTAAAAGTGCTTATTTTTTAATCCTTTCATAATTTGAATATACATTTAAATACAGCACTTAGTGTACTTCTATATTAATAAACAGTTGAAATTATGTTTTTTAAACTTTGTTAAATAGAGAGTTTTTGTTTTTGATAAATACTGTTAAAATGTTACAGAGCAGTCGAGGAAACCAGCGACTTATGTTTGCTCCACCAAAATTGACCGTCTCTTCAGTTTTTTCAAAATTTAAGGAAATTGCAATGATGACTGGAAATACTGTAAGTTATTTTTTAATTCTTTTTTAATAATCCATTTTAATATTTACAAGGTTCTTATGTAGTTTAGCTTGAGAAACTTCTGCCACTTTTTATAGAGCATTTCTTAATTTTGGTTTTTATTATGTTAAGTTTCCAAAAAGGCATATAGATGACATATATTTAATACATACAGTTCGTGTAACTTTCTATTAAACTTTTGTATAAGCTTAACCTACTGAATCTATTGCAGCTTTGTTTAATTGTTTGTTTAAAAAGTATGTTTCCTAATCATTTGTTATTGAAACTTTGGTTTTTCCAGGTTATGTCCAAAAAGGTTGATAAAATCCAAGCTTTATTTGTTGCATGCAGAGAATGTGAAGCTAAGTATATTATCAGGTCTCTGAGTGGAAAGTTGAGAATAGGTCTTGCTGAGCAATCTGTTTTGGCCGCTCTGGCCAGAGCTGCAGTCTTGACGCCTCCAAACCAAACTTATCCTCCAGAGAAAATTGACACATCTTCTAAAATGAGTGCTGAGGCTTTCAAAGAACACTTAAATGCTCAAACTTTGATTTTGAAAACAACTTATTGGTAAGTATTAAACAACATTTTAATAATTTTTCAATTATAGGGAAAACTTAAATTTATTTCTTTGTCTTGTTTAATCTTAGTTAAAAGTTTTTGGTTTAAAACGTCTAGAAAAGTATTTTTTATTGTTCTGAATTTCTGTTTCGCCTTTGTTTCTTGGGAACCCAGTTGATAAGATGCTTGCCAAAGGGTCCAGGCATTGTCAAAATAACTGCTAAACCTATAAACAGTTTGTGCAGGGCAAATAATACCCTGTGTAGAGTTTGAATATACTCCTCAGTCCTGACGCTGGGTAGAATGTTGCTTCTAAAAATTTGTGTTGGATTCCTACTTAGGTGTCAATTGCCTGTGGTTTTAAATTCGCTCATCAGGGGCTGTGCACATATAACGTTAACATTTTAGGGGAGGAGGGGATAAGCCAAATGATATCGTAGGATATCGAGAGGGGAAGTTTTTTTAAAAAAGTTTGATAACATTATATTTATTTATTTATTTTTAATTTTTGTACATTGTGCATGTGCAATATTCGCTAGTTTTTTCTAAATTTAATTGTGTGAAATCATTTTGAAAGGAAATTTATACCTATCTCACCTATTTTAGCATTGTTTGTGACATTAAAATTGTTCTATTTTTTAATAATTTTGTAAATCATGCCTTGATTTTATAAAAACATTACTGATAATTATGGTATTAATATTGACTGTACACCAATAATTTTATGAATTAATGGGTGTGGTATAGAATTAAAAGCTTAAATTTTCTTTTTGTACCTGATAATGATATCATAGAGTGGGTGGGTGGGGGGTCATGTTATGATAACGTTTGGTGTCGTAGGGGAGAGGTGTCAAAAATATATGTAAAATTGATAACCTTATATGTGCACAGCCCCTCACCTACTGCTCTTGTGTAGTTCTAGCGTGATGATAATTTTACTAAACCTAACTCTGTTTCCTCTTGTTTTCTAGTGAATGCCCTAACTATGACCTAGTGATTCCAGTTCTACTAAAGGAAGGCATAGCAGGACTGCCTGAACATTGTCAGCTCACTGCAGGATTTCCTCTGAAACCCATGTTGGCTCATCCTACAAATGGTATTGATGAGGTGCTGAATCGATTCGATAAGAATGAATTCACTTGCGAGTTCAAGTATGATGGTGAACGTGCTCAGGTAATGAATACCACTGTTTATATAGTACTAGCATAATACCCGTTCTTCGCATGGATTAAAAAAAATCAAATCGATCCTAGTATATGTACCATTCAATCCAATAAGCTTATTTTTATTGTTCTCGCTTGAGTATAAAATTCCGTTACTTATATTACCTTAAAATTCAAAATTATAAATATACTGTAAAATTCATGGATAAATGCCATTGTAATCTCCCGCATAAAATCCTTTTAGCTAATTTGGCTTGTTTTTGCTAATTTTGAGAGGAAAAAGATATAGCTATAAACACACCCATTCAGTTCTAGTGCGATGACCTTCGCACAACCAACTACTTTATAAATTATATAAAAAAAAATTGGGATATTAACTTTCTGGGACTTGATATATATTTAAATGGATGTTTTGTTTTACGTTCCTCTTGCCGAATTTGTTTTTGTCTTAAAGATCTTAAAAGTTGTTTTGAAGAAGTTTATCTGAAAATCATTTTTGGTTACAGATTTCGGCTGTTTATTTTCATAAAAAATAGCATGGTATGACTATGAGGGTCAAACACAATTTTAGATATCTTGCAAACATCTTCCTTTTCCCATCATCTTTTTTTGTTGCAAATTTAAATAACATGTTGCGTTTAAAAAATGTAAGACTGGACTATTTTTAAAAAAAAAAAGGCGGAGCAGCTTGTTTGTGCATTCATTGCACAAAACAAATGTGTTTTTTAAGGCTTAAAATAAAATTAATTTTTTCGGCGTTAACATCCATTAAAATTTCAGCCCCTCAGCCAATATTGGAATTTTTTTTAATTCTTTGCAAAGCATATTTTATCTATGTTTATATAAAGATAGTATACATATGACCTTGCTGGGGTCTCAGGGGGTTAAAATATATCTGATAAAATAAATTTAAATAGGATTAACTAGTTATTTTGTCATCCAATGTTCCCACATTGTCTCTTTCAATATAGATTCATAGAACAGAAAACGGAGAAATTAAAATATACAGTAGAAACCAAGAAGATAACACCTCTAAGTATCCAGACGTCATATCTCGATTGCCTAAAGCCTTGAAAGAAACGACCAAGTCCTTCATTTTGGATACAGAGGCAGTTGCTTGGGACACTGAGACAAAGCAGATTTTACCATTTCAAGTTTTAAGCACCAGGAAGAAAAAGGTTTGTTTCTTATTTAATTTTTTTTAAAGACAAAAGTTTTGTTATGCAATTATTTGATAAAATGTCTTTTTTTATTTAATAAAATGTCTGAATATGATATTTATGCAAGGTCTCTCATATGTCAAATATATGTAAGTCAGTTTATGCATGAATTCAAAAGTGTCATTTCTTGTCAGAATGGTAGAGCTTTTCTTTACATACTTCCAGGGGCTGGGGAGCCCAGTCGTTTAGACACTCGCCTAGCATGCGAAAGGTCCCAGGTTTGGGCATCGCCAAAATAACTGCCGACCTATAAACGGCCCGTGTAGCCAAAAAGTCCGACGAATAATACCCTGTGTAAGAGAGTGAAGGTTAAATATCCTTCAAAGTCCTAACGCTGCGTGCCATGTTGCCCTTAACGGTTGCGTTGGGTGTCTATTCAGGTGTCCGCTCGTCACTTGACTGTGGTTCTAATATACGACGCCGTCGCCAACAGCCCTTGTGTAGCTCTAGTGCGACGATAATTAAAACCTAACCTAACCTTTATATACTCCCAGTACCTTTATATGCTACAGTGTTTATGCTAATTATGTTTCATATGCTATAAATTTTGTGTCTACTAGTGCAATAATTAAGAAAGACAATATTTTTCCAGGATGCAGTCGAATCTGATATTGTTGTCCAAGTTTGCATAATGGCCTTCGATTTAATTTACTTAAATGGCGAGTCACTGGTCAAGAAACCCCTAAAAGAACGCAGGGAGCAGTTGCATGCTTCATTTACAGAAGTTGAGAATGAGTTCATGTTTGCTATTTATCGAGATGGCGACAGTGCAGAAACCATGCAAGAATTTTTAGACGAGTCAATAAAAGGTATGTTTTAATATCAAACTCTGGATCAGTAGCACAATTTTTTCTTTACAAATTTAGTATGATATTTTTTATTTTATTCGAAAAAAACCCCTCTTTTTTATAAATTAAAATAAAATGGCTAATACATTAAACCTCTGAGGAATGATCAAATTGGCTGAAGTGTAAACTTGTGTTCACTGTATAAGAATAAATGTTTAACTTTTAACTGAAAGTAGAACTCTTTTAAATTTTTAAGAATAATGTTTCTATGGAAATGTAAATGACTGCTCTGTGCTTTGAAAGTAAAAGTTTAATAAAATGATAAAATTTATGAATTTTTAAAAAAATTAGGGGGGATGCTGGAAAATCTGACAGTTAGGTGACAGGTTTATGCATTTGTTTCACTCGGAGGGTTTTGTAACTTCAATGTTGAAAAATCAGACTGGAGTATCCAGGACTATTCCTTAATGTAAAATTGTGATTGGGCCAATATTTAGGAAAAATTATACATAGGCAAATATATGAGAAAAATTATTTGAAAAATTGAAAACGCAATTATATTAATTTTTTTTATTGAAATTCTGATTTTTCAATGTTTGAATTGATTTATTTTGTACTGATTTAAAAGTTGGTATGTGTTAAGCATAAAAGTATCCAATTTTTTAATTATATTTTTAGGCAACTGTGAAGGTTTAATGATAAAAGCTTTAACTGTTGATGCATCATATGAAATAGCGAAAAGATCACACAATTGGTTAAAGGTATTTTTTTAAACTTTGTTATTATTTATTTATATCCATACAATTTATATTTCTTGTATTTGTAACTTAATTTGAATGTAAGAAATTCTTTTAATTATGAACATTACTTTTTGAGTATTTATTTAAGGTGTTAAAACTTCAAATAACAGCCATTTGTTTTTGTTGAAGGAAATGTTTAAAAAAATTAATTAAATGTCGGGAATTTTGTTTTGATAAATATTCTGTTTCCGTAATAGTGTTAAAAATCAGTTTACTATTGAAATAATGTCTAAATCTTTACTTTTTGTTTATCTATTCGAGTTAAAAATTTCCTCTGAATCTTAGTTTAAATTGTATTTGCATACAAATAAAATGTTTAAAATTTAGAATTATTACTCTTATTTCTTTTCGTTCACTTTTATAATTATTAGAATGATAGCCATGCAGACCAATGTTAGATTTTTAAACTGTTGTTTCTTTAATATTTAAGTTTTGTAGTTTGAATGTCTGCTTTAGGGGAGTCTTTGATTTTAGGGCATGCATTTTTTAAAATAGATATTAATTTTACTTTCTGTTTGGTTATTTAGTTGAAGAAAGATTATTTATCTGGTGTTGGAGATACTCTTGATTTGGTTGTTATTGGAGGATACCATGGTAAAGGAAAGAGAGCTGGTAACTATGGTGGCTTCTTGCTGGCATGCTATGATGACGACAATGAAGAGTTTCAGAGTATTTGCAAGGTAACTTGAATTTGGTTGATTTTTATTAAGTAGTTATTTCTGTAATTATCTCTGTTTAAAAAGTGAATTATTTCTCAAAGCAATACACAGTTTCATATGAATTAATTTACTTCTCAGTTTCTTTCTGAAATATAATTACTTGTTTTCCAAGTTTTCCTGCTTTTCAGTTATATAATACTTAATACTAATTTATACTTATAACACAAAAACTAAGATTCTTTTTTCTTGTGTAAAATGATTCAATTGCAATCCCTCCTTTATCTCTTTTCAGTTAGGTACTGGTTTTAGCGACACAGATTTAGAAAATCATACCAAATTTTTTAAAGAGCATGTTATCGACGAACCTAGGTCCTATTACCGATTTGATAGCAGTTTGGAGCCAGATGTTTGGTTTGATGCTGTACAAATCTGGGAAATCAAATGTGCCGACTTGTCAATATCTCCCATACACAAAGCAGCAATTGGAATTGTAAGTTATTAGTTTTTATATTAAATTTATATTTTGGTTTGGTGTCTCTACAAAGTTTGCTGGACCTAAACAGTGATAATTTCCTTTTAAATATATAATAATAAGTTTTTACCTGAAAAAAACTATTTCAATATGTGTGGCATTCTTTAACCAATTGATTAAAAAAAAAAAGTGAAACTTTTTTTCGATTTTAAGTTTTGTGTACAAATCTTAGTTTGTGCTAAATATATTACTTAAGTCATAATTGTCTCTGGGTATGTATTCCAGGTGGATCCTGAAAAAGGCATATCTCTACGTTTTCCTCGATTTTTGAGAATAAGAGATGATAAAACTAAGCCAGAAGATGCTACAAATTCTTCTCAGGTATTGTATACTTCTAATACACAGTTTATCCATGTTATAGCGACTTTGTAGGAAAACAACTAAAATTTGATTTCTGGAACTTATGTTTTTATTTAAAAAAAAAGCTTAAATAATTGTATTGTTTTATGTTATATAAATTTTACCTTCTTTCATTTCTGGATTTCATTGATGTTTAATGATGTAAGCCTACATTGAGATTAGCCGATTGATACCTTATTTTCATTCCTGTGTTTGTATAACTAACTTCTGTCACTCAATACATGTAACATGCCATTGTTGATGGCTAATTCTATGTAACTGTAATGTAAGTCGTGCTTCAGACAAACTTTTTACATTTGAAATGTAAATCAAATAATAAAGCTAGTTACATTATTTTTTTGCAATAAGTGTAGATCAACTATTTCACTTTTTTCCCCATTTCATGTTAAAAGTTGGTAGTGCTAATCACTTTTTACACACATGGACTTTCACTACAGGGATGATAATTTTGTATGGAATGAGCCTTATAGAATCATTTTTATTTAGAATATTTTTATTTAAATGTGTATAGTATGTTTGTTTACATGTGAACTAAAAGTGTTTCAAAGAAAAAATTTTTAGTTATGACGTTTTTTTTCTGTAACAGAAGCAGTAAATTGCTTATTTTTTTTTATGGTGAAGCATTTTCCAATACTTTCAAAATTTTTCAATATTTTATAAAGCCAACTGTTAATTTTGAATGGTTGTGGTGAATTCAGTAAATTTTATTAGTTTACCCAATAATTATTTAATTTATTCTATCATTCACTATATCTATATATATTTTAGATTGCTGAAATGTATCAGAAGCAAGACCAAATTCAGAATGCAAAGAAAGACGTAAAAAATGAGGAAGATTATTACTAAACTTCTTGAGACTTGTTTGTATTATGCATTCGTTTAAAAAATATGTAATAATTATACAAAATTTGTTTTTAGAATGTGACATTTGTTTACCTACTTTTTACCAACTTGACTTTAAACTTTTCCATGTTTTTAAAAATTTCCAATGTTTAATAATGATAGCAAATATTCTTAAAATATTGTAAAACCTTTAAATTACCTTTTTTTGGGGGAGGGGGGGAGGTTAATAGTTTTATTGATGAGTTTTATTTATTAACAAAAATGTCAATGTCTTATTTGTACATTTAAACAACCTGTGTTTCTTTTGAACTCGTGTATTATATTTCATTTTATTGCACGTCCATGTTTACACTTATTTGTATCATATTTATTTTTAATAAAATATTCTTCATTTATTCAATGATTAATGTGCATTTACTTTAATGATGTAGCTATACAGTTTCAAGATTTATAATTCTTTTAGATATATTTTTGGTTTCAACTGTAATTTGTTGATCGAATATCAAATGAGTTCTCATTCATGCAGAAAAAATTAAAACTTTGAATATTTCTTATTGTTCCTCAGTTGGTTAAGCACATTTTTTTATAAATTAAAAATACATCAATACTTTGAGATAATATTTTTTTATGTTTTTTCTTTGGTTCTATTTTTCTTTTAAATAAAATACAATGTTTCTATTCTAAGTAAAAAAAGTTACTTTACTTGTACATAGCTTCAAAGTTTAAAGATACTAGTTTACTTTAAACTAGAAGCTTCAATTTTTTTTCACATTGATATTAACAGTCGCTCTGATTTCATTGCCCTTTTTTTAATTTTGATAACTGTCTTAATTCTTAAAATTTACTTCTAACTTAGTTTTTTCTTATTTTTTTTAAAAAAATCTTACACCCATCAAAAACTTTTTTCGATTTGGTAACAATTTTAAATCATAAAGAGATAAATCTTAAAAATATTTGCTAATTTAAAATTGTGTAATTTCCATTTTTTAACACGTACTATTGTAATTTAAAAAATAAGAAAGTAACCAAAATCTATAACACTATCCATTAATAATTAACTATTTAAACCTCTAATTTGTGTGAGTATATTCATGAGTATATTTCATAATTATTTATCTTTTATTTAAAAAAATCACATTGCTAAAAAAATTATTTTGAATATTATATCATACAAAATCTAATATTTAATAGTTAATGAATACAAATAAAGTTCTATTGTTTTACTGATTTTCAAGGCAATATATAATAGAACAAATGACCATTAATAAATTAAAAGAACTTATTTGAAATTTTACATCTTATCCCAACTTGGCCATTATCTTCCTGATATCCATGTAATAATAAATTTTCCTTAGATGTCTGCTTTTTAGCTCGTTTGGCCATGTAATCACTAGGAAATGTTTTGCATTATCATAGGTCTTGAAGAGCGGTATTTAGCAGCAAAAAACATTTCAATTTTTTCTCTTGCTTCAACAAATCTTTTGCATCTTGCTTTCTTGGACCACACCATAAAAGCTTTCCACAGACGGAAATGTCGAAATGATGGAATCTGAAGGAAAATTTAAAACATTAAAATTTGCGAAGGCTTAAGATATTGTATATTTTGATTTGTGATACTTTTTTTTAGGTTATAATTTGAGCTTACCTATTTAGAGGCATGCAAATCAGTAGTATTAAAAGTTCTGCTATAGAGAACTTTTGGCTTCAATGTTTAATTGCCGTTGTAATTGAAGAATTTCTGTAGTGCACACTTAATTTGTTGCTTAAAAGAATCATTGATATTAAATTAAGCTAACTGTAAAATAGTGCTTGTTTGATTTTGAGTAGTGCAATAAAAGTATTTGTCAGAATCCCCGAGAAAAGAACGAAAAGGTTTAAGAAAATTCTTAAAATTTACGATTAAGATGAGTAGTCAAGCATAAAAATTTCTGAAGTTATTGTTTACTACTAATTCCAAGAAATTATGAGGTTTTATTTGGTTTCCATTTAATTTGTTTTAGCTTTGTCAAAAATTTAATTTTAAAATTTTTAAATTGGGCATAAGTTTAAAATTTTAAGCAAGTAGTAAATATTTACTTCTTGGAGGGCGCAAAACAGCTTCTGTTCCAATTGTAGTCTATCCAGTGGTAGAAAGTCAGCATCATCTTTGTAAAATTCAATTATTCCATGTGGACTTATGGTTGCATAGTTGGACTTATCAACATCATTGTAGTTACAAATTCTAAAAAATAAAATTTTTTGATGACAAATAATTTTATTTAACTTTTTTACTATAAGAAAATCTGATATCTTTACAATAAAAATATCTTCGAATGAATATGGTTTTTGGTAAGTGTATAAGTATATTTTAAGACTGTAGTATATTATTTAAAATTACATTAGTTTCTTAAACATACTTGTATGAAATATCTGTTAATAATTTTAGAAAACATTCAAATAATATTACTGTTTAATCGATATATCCAGCTAATTGAATAACACCACTTTGCTTCAATAGGCCTGAGCTGAATATTTCGATGGTTAACCCTTTCAGTTCCAGTGATGCCATTTGATATCATCATGTTTCTGATCGCAATTAAACAAAATAATAGGGCTGACATTTGTTGGGATTAATAAAACATATTTTCTAATACAAAAAAAGTTTAAAGAATCGGATGATGTGCTTTTTGATATTATAAATGGCTATAGACGATCAGATTTTTTTGTTTCTAAAATGATGCCAAATTGTCATTGGGACTGAAAGGGTTAGTTAAGAGTTAAAGAGTATACCATTTGAACAGGAGGTCTTCGGATCGAATATTGGTCTTCGCTTCTGTCATTTTATAATTGGATTTTGAATTGAAAAGTAAATAACGTTATTTTATTGTCTGATGCGATTTAGGAGTAAAATGATGAATTAGAACTTGTGTAGCCTTGAGACTTATTGCCTCATTTGTGCTAGAAGAAGCTTTTCAAGTTTTACCTGAAACAGGGGCTGGGGAGCCCAGTCGGTTAGGCTCTCGCCTAGCATGCGAAATGTCCCAGGTTCGGGTCCGGGCATCGCCAAAAATAACTACCGACCTATAAACGGCTCGTGCAGCCAAAAATGTCCGTGTAAGGGAGTGCACGTTAAATATCCTTCCAAGTCTTAACGCTGCTTACGATGTCGCCCTTAACGGTTGCATTGGGTGCCTATTCAGGTGTCGGCTCGTCACTTGACTGTGGTTCTAAAATACGAAGCCCGTCGCTAATAGCCCTCATGTAGCTCTAGTGCGACGATAATTCAAACCTAACCTAACCTTACCTGAAACAGTATGGGTTGTAATCATTCAACAAGTCCATATGCTCCCTTTTCATTGTTACATAGCCGAAATCTGGCCCGTGTTTAGCCAATCGTACCAAGCTTTCCAGATTAGTAATTGGTATTTCAGAGTCCTTTTCTAAAGAGAGAAAGAATATTATTATATCATATAATAGCTTGCAAAATATAAAGTTTAGTATTTATTTCTACATTACCTAGAAAGAATTCTTTTGGATCCACTATATTTATATTAGGAGCATCTTCCTTTTGATTTCTTGATTCCTAAACACATAAGTGTCTAACTTATAAAATTACCAGATATATGATGGAAATTAAAAAAAAAAAAATCAACGTAATCCTAATAAGGTGATATTCCTCTTAACCTTTATTTATGAAGTCAAATTCTACTGCTTTAGAGTTTAATTGTTAAAAGTTTCAATTACTTATTCCATTGACGCTCTTAGATACCCAAATCGAAAATTTTCACTGCTTGATATTTAAATTTAGATTTCTAATTCCAAAAATTTTAATTTTTTGAAATATTCTATTGAAATATAAAAACCTTTATTACTATATTTTTAAAGGTTCATAAATTATTAAAAATTATATGTATGGCTGGAAAAATTACCAGTTCCTAAACAGGTTTATTAGTCTGTGTTCATTCGGTGGAGTAATCAAAATTCCTGTACCTGTTTCATTGGTGTTTGTTTTCTGTATGGCGTTATGATTCTTGTTTCGTTAACTTTTTTCAATTTTCTTAAAATTCCAAAACCAGGCTGAAAAGTATAAACGTATTTAAAATTAACAAAATAAACTTATGTCCATTCAATAAAAGCTTTTTAATAATTACGGACACAAATCGATGCAGAATCTTGGCACTTGTGTTTTATGACTCAAAGCCCTTCAAATGAAATGCAAAAGGTGGAAAATATATTTAAAAGACTTCTTTAGAACGTTAGAATGTTAAATATATGTCAATATTATCCCTTTAAAGATATAACGGGATGAAAAGACGCATAAATTGCATCTTTTTGACGTCGAAATTACGTAGATTTAAAATTATGTTAAAATATTGAGTTTCAAATTAAACTATTTTTGTGATGTCTTAATAATGCATAAAGACTTAAAATACTAAAATTGAACAACCAAACGTGGATGTCAAATTTATTAGCATTTCGATTTAGTTATCGATGATAATACAGTAGAGTCCCGCTTACTCGAAAGGTGCGGGGCCTAAATTGAGCAGCATATATATATAAAAATTACTGCATATTTTGAGAAATAAATCCAACTTTGTAAGCACGTATTTATTTTTTTGTGTATTTATTTATGCGTATACACTTCATATTTTTACCGAAAGGCTCGGGAACTTTTTTTGATAAACCGAATTTCGGATAATCAGATAAACGGGACTCTACTGAAACTATTGGAATTTGCCGTTTACGGTGCTCTAGAACCAATTAATACAACCTAATAAAAATTGACATTTCTGTTAATTATTAGTCGATATGCTAGGTGACCATAGTGAAATGCTTTATTTTAACCTGAGGCACTTTCAGCCATAAAAATTGAGGAAAATATGCAATCAACATGGATATTGAGAAAACTGCCTAGAAGTTTGGGAACTTTTCTTTGTTCTAGTATTAAATACTAAATGCAATTTCTTAATTTTTTTTCAAAACTTACCATGGAATCAAGATTTTCTTCAGGTAGAGATTGATGACTTAGGGATGCACCAGGAGTCGGCATGATTTCATAAATCGGTAAAATTGGCTGCTTTATTAACTTTGATGTGATCTGCTGTTCCTGCATTTCATTATTTATCATTTCAGATACATGAGATTCTATTTCGGAATCTTTCGAGTCTTTAGGCATTTCTACCCTTGAAGAGCTTGTAGAATGTGATACTGGTTTCTGAATAAAATATAACCGTAAATTATATCCGTAATTTTTATATTAAATTAGCATTAAAATTAAAATTATTATAGCGTTAAAATATATCCGTCAATTTTTACTACTATTGCGCAATTATAATCTAGTTATTATATATATTTTTTAATTTTGATACTGTTGTTCAAAGTAGCCAAGCACGAACCTATACCCATATATCTTAGCAGTTCTTAACGTTAGTAAGCAAATATTTTTCAAGTAATATGGTAACAAAAATAAGTAAAAATTATTATTCATTTTATCGTTCAGTTGAAAAAAAATGTAGGTTTCATTACACTTACCTATTTACGTTAAGGAAAAAAAAAACTTTATTCTTTAAAAGGAAGTTTACTTTTACATAAATTGTTTTAACTTGATTAAAATTCCTGAATGAAACTGCTTCTTTTACTTATATTTTGCATTCAGTTAGTGCCTAGGCCAAATAAATACTAACTACATAATTTTGAGTGGAAAATATCCTGCAATGTTTAGTATAAAAAGCCGTTGTACGTAATGCAAAAATTTACCTTGTTTTCCATTATAAATTTGTAAAATGATACTCGAGTCCAATTTAAAGTTTAGAATTGCATATGGAATTTTGTTTTGTTTATTAAATGTGAAACTTTTTTTATACAATTATTTTGCACTTAAAAGTATGGCTCGTGAGAAAAATGTTTTTCCTTGCAGTTCTGAAGTTATAAATTTCCTTGCAGATTCGCTAAATTAAATATTTGTTAAAACTTCCACGCGTTATTTTTGTAGTATTTTAGAACTAAATGTAAATTATTAAGAATGCTTGCTCTCTTATTCAACGAGAAATATACATAAATTATGTGGCTTTAGTTAAGATATAGAATTAATATTTATTTAATATTGCTGCGGTTATTTTTCTTGCCACATTTACTACATTAATAGAGTTAAAATGCTTTTTTTTAAAGTTATAAAAATACTGAAAGTATCTTCTGTGATTTTAAGTATTACGAAAACAATATGAGTTTTTAATGTTACAATTTTACTACTAATACATATATTAAAAATACATAAAATTTTTAAGAAGGTTTTGACCATGATTTTTTGGGGGGTTCCATTCACCGGAAATAATTTTTTCGTGACGTGTGAGCATAACTTATAAATGGCAATACCGTTTCGGTGAGTGAATGGAGTTAATTGGCGATGGTGACCAGATGTTTCTGCATATCCAAAACGCGCTGCTCATTTCTAATGTACAATTAAACTAGGCATTCGTTATAGTTTAATGCTTGATAGTGTTAGAATCAAAGGTTGCATTGACAAAAATAATTGAATACATGACATTTATTATCAAAGCAAGGTATTTCTCACCGTATTTCATGCGTTTAACCGTTATTTGCACAAGACTACAAGACAGCTACATGATATATTGCATCGAGTTACACGATTCGCGCCAATTTTCTTCTAACTACCAATTCCTTTTACATGAAAATTGAGTTATGAATATTTTTGCAATCGCGAAATTTCGATAATAACATCTGGGATTTATGGCTACATTATTGTATGCTAAAATACATACAGCGGTATTACAACATTGAGAAGTATAATGTAATGATTTTCAAGTAATAAATAATCTTGTAGGCAAGTGCATGCATTAATTAATTGATTGTTACGAGGTCTACATTACATGCAGCGTACAATTTTTTTTTAAACCTCCCTTCTTTTTTCTTTCTTTCTTTAAATAACACTTTCTTTGTTAAACGCTGTGTAGATGTCTATCAGTCCGGCCGCACACTCTTCCGAATTCGGTTCCATTCGTTGAATCTTGTTGAAATGTAAAAAAAAAAAAATATGTTTTTTTTTTTTTTTAAGTTATGACCATTAGAGAACTTTTATACTTTTTGACCATCTGTCTTTACGTTCTCACTGATATCTGCCTACCAGCTTGTCGAGCGTTGGTCTGCTCTTTTTAATAACATTGCAATTTTTTTTTACTTTCAATTACCTTATATCAAATATAAGGTATTCAAAGTATTGCAATAGGGTGGGAAATCTGCAATGGATATTTTGTGTTTTTTATACGTTTTGGTGGCCGCTGATACCGAAAAATTGGTTTTCGAACTTTGGTTCGTCTGTTTGTCCGTCTGGAATCCCTCTACAGCTCGAACTAAAAGAGCGACGGACTTCAAATTTGGTACACGAGTTCAAAGTACCTGCTTGGATGTCATAGTAAGGTTTTCGAAAATTATGTGCATGCTCAAAGGGATTACCATAAATACCAGATAAATTATGGTTTTAACTGCATTGAAGCTACCTTATAAGGTATATAGTTATCTTTAAATGTGCATATTGATTTATTGAGCGGTAATTGAAAGTCGTGTAGTGTTACACCCTCTAGTTTTTCATTTAAATCGCTGTTGCCACATCAACAGTAGCATGAGAAAATGAATATTTGAGGAAAACTATTTTTGTCTTATGATAAAACAGGTAAGACGCTTTAATTTTTTGCACAATGTGATTACTTGACAATTCATTATCTGTTAATTAAACAAGTAGTACGCAACGTTCCATTTTCAGTCTACTTTTTTTTTAATGCAAATGTTTTATAAAAATGGTAAGTAGATATTGAAGTCGTTGTGATTTCCGTCTGTTCGTACCTCCCTTCCAAATTCTGTTCTAACCGCCACGCCAGAATTTTTTCAAGGAAGGTAGGACATTAGATAATAATCTTTTATACTTTTTGTTCGCTTACGTTTTTCTGTTCGTCTGTACATATTTTCTATGAGGTCTGTTTTTGTTTAACTTAGTTTCTAAAATATAGCAGTCCAATTTAAAACAAGAAGTTCTTAAAGAACTAAAATAGCCTACTTTCCTGTTACTTAAATACTTACTAAAATTCTTATCTTGAAAAAACTAGGTTCGTAACAGTAAGTGACATCAACAATCGTTTTTCCACCTTAAATTTAAAATAAATGTCACTAAACGCAGCATCCAACTAAACACAGCATCTTTCACTAAACACAGCTTTATTTGCAGTCATAAATAAATATTTAATTTTTCGTAGAACGAAAACCAAAAAACTACTCCTCAATAAACATTTACTTGCTAAATTCCGCTAGTTTCATTTATTTTATTTCGAAAATTAAGTAATTATAACTTAAATCGTTTGCAAAAATTTGTATTTCAAAGAATAAATATGTAATATTCCTCACTTTTAAATAGAATGAAAACAATTTATATCAACATACAAAGATCTCGTAGTGAACTATATATTTGACGTCATCTTAAATTGATCGATGTCTCAAAAATAAATTTATTTTAATTTATTGTCTAAAAGAATTAAAGTTTCTCAAGCAATTGTTGCGATGGCAATGGTGATTTAATTCTAATAAAAATGGCTTCCTATGCTTTGAAATGAGCATTAAGTAATTGAAGTACATCGAATTCGAATTCTTTATCTGTTATGGTATTCTAATTTCGATGCGCTGAATTTTTTGACGTATCTCACTTGTCCGTAGCATTTGTAGTTAAATTCAGCGATTTAAATGACTCGAAATTGAATTTCAATGCTAATTCAATGGGAAATTTGTCGTCAAATAGTAGATTTATGTCCGTCCTATCGTACAGACAGACGGACAAAAAGTATGAAAGTTTTGTGTCTGAGGTTATACCTTTCTAATAAAAAATAATTTTTAAGATCGGATTGATAGAACTGATTTTGGAAGGGGGGTATGGACGGACAGACAGACAGACGAACGGACGGACATCGACCGCATGTCAATACCTACTTTTTCATTTTTTTTTAATTCTTCGAATTAAAAAAAAGAAAAGTAGGCTAAAAATGTTAGAAAGATATAACGCATCAATCAGATACAATCCTTTATGTTTCCCCCCCCCCCGCCTTTTTGTCAATGTGTACTAGTATAAGAATTTCAATAAGTATTAAAATAACAGTTGAGTAGCCTATTATTTCAGAGTTTCTTGTTTCTAAAGATTTAATATGGTTACGGGAACAATTCATATAAAGATGACATTTTTTAATATTTCTATATTATTGGTTATTTATAGCCGATTTAATATACGTGGTTTGTAGTTGGACGTGTAATTGATGTATAGAGGAACTCTGTACAAATATTTAAACAAGCAACTACCAGAACCCTCTGTAATAGGTTTATATTTAATTTGCTTTTCATTGGTTCATTTCGAAAGGTTATATATTTGCCCTCAACCTTTCGTATTTGAACAAATCAACCCAAGAGCAAAAATTCAATGTCAGTTTAAGCATACAACACCTAAATAGAAATGTGAAATCTGTTGACACAAATATATCACAGTGAAAGGGGGTGGGGCAGAGACAACAGAACGAAAGCTGCCATGTTCCACAGAAAACGAAGATAGGGTCGAACAGAATTTTTAATCTAATTTAGTTCTTCGGGCTATTCCGAAAACCAGCTCGCGTGACACAGGAGTGTGCTGCTATCCCGCAGAGAAAATAAAGAACGCTTTTAGTTGATAGGGTCAACAATGATAGAGGCCTTACGTCAATAAAGCGGGATCTGGCAACTGATATTGATGGTTCAGAGACTAAACCTGCCAAGTCCGTAGTTGTCTTAGACCACTATTTCCCAGGGAAATAAACTCATCCGAAGTAAATTTTGCCGAACAAAAATGGTGTTGCAGGACGTGGACATATCAAGCTTTTAAACCCTGAACGGATGAAAAGGGTCTATCCTTTTATTGCGTGCCGTTTAAGTGAAGGACTTTGCTGAGCTTTCCTGCCCGGTTGTCCATGTACATATTGCAATTACGGCATGGGGCTGGCAGTAATGTTAGGCTTGTAGGGTGTGTGTGCCTTGTTCTTGTACAGACGTTGTCGTCGAAATGTCCAGGTTGGGGACTGCAACATTGGTAAGGGAATTAAAAGAAATTGCAGGGGTGAGTCAGATACATTTTCGGCGTTGTTTGAGTTTTACACATAGATGGGAAAAGTGCATAGCATTTTCTTAACAAAAGTACCTGCCTTAAATATAGCCACGCTCCGGAAGTACCACCCTCAGATGTTGCCTTTAAATTTGAAAAAAAGGAATTTCTGATGCAAAGTGTTTAATGAACTTCTGTGTGAATAAAGCAAAATGTTCTTTTACGTTAAGTACCATAATTCATGGGAATGTAGCTTATCATTTATTCATTTTATATGCAGAAACTTTATATACGCAAGTCCATAACACTAATTCAGACACGAGCACTAATTTCACACTTCTGTTGTGGCTATCAGGATGGCTAATTTAAAGCTTCAACGGTAATATAAATTGAATGAAGTAAAAATTAAAAATATATTAATCCCATTTAGAAGAAAATGCAGTTGTGAAAGAAAATGCAAAGTATCTGATTGTCTTACATATTTTTTTACAATATCATGAAAAAAAAAACTTTTTAAAATCAATAATCATGAGAAAAGTTAAATTGTGTTTAAAAGTTACTTTAACGCACCGGTGAGACAACAAGTACACCAAGGTATCTGATTAGTGAAAATTTTGTTTTGTTTGAAAGTGACAATAAAATAATTAATCAGAAATGTAAGCAAAAACGGAAAAGTATTATTAAAATTTATTGATGTCATAAAAAAAGCAGTTCAATCTTAATCTCCAATGTTAATAAGGAAAATGCATTTCTGCTATTAAAATTTATTGATGTCATAAAAAAAGCAGTTCAATCTTAATCTCCAATGTTAATAAGGAAAATGCATTTCTGCTATAATTATAAGCTATCTCATAACTCATGAAAATAAGTCTTTTTACACTCATAATAGTCTTTTTTAAAAAAAATTAAAACGATATTTATCAAACATCAATCTTTCAATAAATATGAGTTAGGGCTAACCTAATCAGTCAGTTATGTATTTTTTTTGTGCTTTATGCTTCTCTCGTAAAATTAGGCATCATATTAGTAGATAGACACCAATTTGTTTTAATTAAATTAATCTCATGTCCGTTTAAGCTCGCTGATAACCACACATCTAATCGATGCATGATGCGATGCATGATGCATGTACCTAACATCCCTCGTACAAGAGATTAATTTCCTATCGGATGTCAGTCAAACAAATGTCTAGTTTGAGTCTATGTAAGAAACAAACACACACACAAAACTTCATTTTTAGTATTATTGACTACAAATACAATCTGAGTTTTTTTTGATAAATTTTAATACTGAAATATAAAAAATCGTAGATTTTTTATGATGGTTTTGACTATTATTTATTTTGGGTTTTCACTCCCTTTACATTACATGTTCGTGACGTGCGAGATATACTTTTCTAGTAAACTTCGAGTGTATCTTCGTAAGTAAGCACCAGCTATTTAACTTAATTAAATGATTCGCATGCCTGTTTAAGCCCTCTGATGAAAACACATTTAATGGATGCATGATGCATGTACGTAAGCATCTCTCATCGTACAAGAGGTTAATTTCCTCTCGGATGGCCGCAACTTCCGAACAAGTGCGCGTCGCTGTCCAGGTGTGATAGTTGTCCATTAAACGCGTGAGTGGCGTGATTCAGCAGAGCCGATCATTGCGATTAGCCTTGCCGCGGCACACGCTTCACATGAAAACGAAAAAATAGACAATTTCGTGATTCATTCAGGTAGCCGCTGGCGTGGAACCGCTTCTGATGCTGGACGAACATTTCCATTTCCGCGTACAGCACATGGATTTGATTGGAAAAGGCTCATTTCATTCGGGACACTTGGTCTCATGGTCTTCTGTCTGCTGACGAATTTATGTTCTGTGTGTCTTGACAGCGGTGCTGGCTTTTAATTGGGGGTAATGGGTTTTCTTACGTAGTATTTTACCCTTTTTTATTATTGTATTTTGATTTTCTGGGGTGTTTCTATGAATTGAATAGGAATGGTTTTATTTACCGGTTGTACCAGGACCTTTTTGTATCTAAGTGCATCGAATTATTATATAGCACCCTAGCTTTTGTCTTCTCTGCTTACATTCTTTAAAAAATAATAAAGTATACACTTTTTTAGTCAGAAAAGGTTAAAACAGTAGCGCATTTTTATTGCTGTTAAAAACTATTGATAGTGTCTTTTTTCTAGTTTGACAATGAGGAAACTTACTACGATTACTGATGATCATGGTAATTTTTACAATGATTTTTTAAATAAACAATGATAATTTAAATTTCACAATTTTAATTTATGAAAGTCATCTCTGGTTCAATAAATGTAATCAGTAATTTTCAATTTCAAAAGCAGGGTTTAAGACTTTTTTTTTTCTCTCAAAAGGACATCTTTTAGAGCAAATAAAAACGCAATTCCTGGGTAGTTCTTCAAATTACAATCTTTAAGACGAATAAAGAATCCTCAGGGCGAAAGGAAAAGAGGGAAGCCAAAAACAACGTGGCGTCGAACAATGAACAACGAAGTGAAAGAACTTAACAAGTCAGGGGGACAGATTAAGACCATCGCAGCCAACAGGGTGAGGTGGTGAACCATGACGGCCCTATGCTCCATGTTGGAGTGAAAGAGGTATAAGTAAGAAGAATAAATGTAACATGCGATAATATAAGCATGTGTTGGACTCGGATTATATTTTTTTTACACAGATGCTCTTTTTCTCACATATTTTTTCTTTCACAGATTTCTTTACACACATATTTGAAAGTGTAATATGCTAAGAAAAAATTCTGCTTAATAATGATACTGATATAATTGGTACATTGAAAGAAATAAAATAGGCCCATCGCATTGGTTACTAAGATTTATTTTATAGAGCTCACAAATATTTAGTTATATCGAAATATTTATATAAATTGACTTGTGCAAATTCCTACCAAAATTTTTACATAATTTTCTAATAAATATATATTTTTTTAAATATAATGAAAAAATCTCAATAGAGTAGCTGCCATTTTTATCTGTCTAGAAAAGTAATTTGTCTACCCTGATGTTTTATTTATCACTGAATATCAAACTATATGCAGAATCGATTGCCCAATCTGACTAACAGTAAACTGATTATAACTAAACTCCGTAAAAAGGTTTTAACGACATTTTCCCAACATAATTTCGCTGTGCAAATGCAATCCCATTCCTGGAAATCTCCGTCTAGAGCGAGAGGGAAATGACAAAACTTGGAATTTAACAATCTTTTATGAGAACAATTATCCTTAAATCCTATTTTATTCTAGTTTTTTTTTATTTTTCCCACTCACTACGGCAAACACTTCAGTAAAGATTTTGATTTTCAGTTATAAAACAAGATGTAAAATGTACCTAAGTATTACTTTATGTAATGCACAATTCAAAAGAAAACTATTTTTTTAAATAAAAGCAGGTGGGTTTATTTTTTAAGATTGTTATTTGAAAATCATTATTTTATTTATTGATTTTAAATGTTTTGAAATTGCATCCTGGACCTGGCTTTTCTTTGTTTATGAAACTGAAAATTTAAAAGAGCAAACAGCTTTGATATAAAGGTCGATTGACTTTCGGAATTGGCGCCTTTTGGCGAAGTTAAAAATTTAAGGTAAGGTAGCTATACTCATCCAGTTGAATTGGCTATGGTTAGTTTGAAATATCGTTGAACTAGAGCTACTCATGAGGGCTATTGTCCATAGTTAAGTGACGAACCGAAACCTCAATAGGCACCAAACGCAAATTTTGAGGGCGTGATCGTAGGTTGAAGGATATAACATAAACTCCCTCGATACATGGTGCGATTCTTCGGGTATTTTTTTGGCTACACGAGCCTTTTATAGGTTGGCTTATAGGTTTAGGCGATGCCCGGACTCGAATCTGGGACCTTTCACCTGCAAGGCGAACACCGGGGCCTATGGGAAAGCCCTCAAACTCATGGAAGAACCTGAGTACAATCGGACAACCCCTCATATCAGAATTGAAATCTGTACAATATTCTGATAAGGGGATCTTATCAATTGGTATAAAATAAAAGTTTACATAATAAAAATCACTGTTATTGAGGATGTACCCGTGCAACACCGGGTTTATAAAGCTAGTATTAATATTAAGAAAATTATAAATTTTCAACTAGTAGTACACATTAAAAGAACATATATACTTTAAAAATATTAATATTTCTTCACCATCCCTACCTCTCCAGCCACCCCTTTCTTCTACAGCACACAAGTAGAAGATCGACCGAATTTTCTTCATTAGTTTGACAAAGCTGTTCCTAAGACTTGATTATATGCGTGAAATAAATGAGATTAGAAGAAACAGTTAGAATAGACGATACCCTACAGAGATAGAACAACGGGATTAGACACGGCCTACTCATTTACTAAGGCCGAAGAAGCTTTTCCAAACAAGCTCGGGACGGAATTTTTGACGTCATAGTTCCGATTGACTTTTTTTCCGAAGATGAAGAGAACTTGTCTCGAAACCTGTTCGAAACCACTCGTTCACGGGTGACCTCATTTTTCGGGTCCCGAATACGTCCGAACTAGTTTCTCGATCTTCGGCACTGGGAACAGTGACGTCAAAAGTTCCGTCTACGTTCATGTTCTGGAGATCAGCTTCTCTGGCCTTGTTATTGAAGTTGGCCGTGGATTAGATCATTTTTTCCTACCAATCATTACAAAAGGTTCAATGAAGCAAATACTTCTATTAATATCATTACAAATATAATAAAAATTTAATAAAAGAATTGCTATTTCTATTTTAACGTCATTCTAATTCATAAATACATGGCTTCCAATAATAAATTTTCAAAATGTAAAATAATCTATATTTGCAACAATAAAATTGGGTTCATTTTGAATCAGAAATTCTTCTCCATGACTCTCTGCTACCACAATATCTTTGAAGCATAAGATCCATAAATGAAAATAACTATTGATCAAATTTGTCAGTTACATTACTTTCAATCCAATCCATCAAATTGTCGCGTGTGCCCATCGATTCGCTGCCAGAGAAATATTAAATGAGGTTCTCTTATGCGCGCGCATACCACGCGTCATCCTATCCCTGGATGGATCCGAAAGAGGTCCAATCCCTGTCAAGACACTCTCCCCCATCCCCCCTTTTAGAACATACTCCCACGGTTGCATTTCATTTTGATCTTTTGGAAATGAGTCAAGCATTCGAAGAAAGGGATAGACATTTTCGCCCTTTTCTGGTTTTGAGAATGTGGTGCAACGTTTGGAGGTTTTTCTAATGTTTTAGGTTTTGAAGTATGTACACTCTTACAACAAACGAGCGATTTTAACTCAGTCTGAGTTAATTTTCACTTCTTCAGTGTCGAAAATGCACTTCTCACTTCTCCAACAGGAGTAGATCCTTTGTATGTTGAATCTGCGACAAGATCACTCCAAACGAGTGATTTGAACTCAGTCTGAGTTAATATTCACTCCTTTCCAGTGTCGAAAATGCACTTCTCCTTTCAGGAGTGGATTTCACTCCTTTGTTTTAAGACTTTAAGAGTGCAGGTGAGGATGATGATATTGGTTAATTTTCATCCTTATTTTATCAGTTAAACAAAAATTTACCTGTTGTAATATTGTTAATAATTACATAACCAATTTTAATTGGTGTTGACAACGTTTTGGAGTCTATTTATAATGAAAAGCTAAAGGAGGAATGCATGTGGGATCAGTTAAAAATGAGTCAGCCATTCGAAGAAAGGGCTAGGCATTATCGCCCTTTCTGGTTTTGAGAATGTGATGCAATGTTTGGAGGGTTTTCTAATATTTTAGGTTTTGAAGTATGTAGTTGAGGATGATGATATTGGTTAAGTTCCATCCTTATTTTATCAGTTAAACAAAATTTACCTGTTATATTACTGTTAATCACAACATAGCCAATTATAATTGGGGTTGACAACGTTTTTGAGTCTATTTATAATGAAAAACTGAAGGAGGATTGCATGCGGGATCGGTTAAAAATGAGTCATCCATTCGAAGTATTTATTTGAAATTGCCTTTTTCTCTAGGATGCAATTTTGCAATTGTGGCACACTGTTCGTTTGGAGTTCATGTTTATTTTGGATTAGGTTCTGTAGAGTATTAATTATAGAAGATGCTTTGGAAATGTAAATGGTAGATTAAAAAAAATATTTTATGATCCAGAAGGTTCTACACTTTTAAAACAAAGGAGTGAAATATCCACTCCTATGGGAGAAGTGCATTTGCGACAGTGGAAAGAGGGAAAATTAACTCCTAAATCGCTCGTAATCGACCTAAATCGCTCCCAATCGCCTTAAAATCGCTCGTTTGTTGCTAAGATTGTTGGAGATTTAACAAAACAATAGAGTGAAATCCACTCCTATAGGGGAAGTGCATTTTCGAACTCGAAGTGAGTGAAAATAACTCAGACTGAGTTAAATCCACTCGTTTGTTTAAGAGTGTTTTTCCATAGTGTAAAATCTTAATTCAAATATAACTAAATTCCATTTTTTATGGATATATAGCTTATTTGTTACGGTCATTTCTAAGCATAAGTTATATTGTTTGATTTTATCATCACAAAAAATCAAATGTATTACATAATGGGATGTTGAAAGCAAAACAACAATTTGACGATACTTCTAGCTGCTTAATAAATTACATTGACGACCATCACATGATTTTAAAATAAAAAGAGGGACTTAAAGTAAATAATGGGTATCGTTGAATTGGCTTTGAAAAGTGGTTCGAAACGTTCAACTGTAGCATTGATTTGTTCTGAGAATTACCTAATTTGCTTGTGTTTGCGTGACTTATAGACTTGTCAATTTAATGTGGATCGATTAAACATATTTAATTTTGACTTTGATCTGAGATTAACAAATCGGCTTCGAAAGATGAACATGTGTTAATTTGCAGCAAACAATTATAATATAACTGGGAAGTAAAAGGCAGTTACGAAGAATCCTTAACTTTTAGAATCTTAATTTTTTTGGTGGGTTGGGGGTGGGAATGGAGAATATCTATTGATTCATGAAATAAAAATTTCAGCGTTCCTCTTTTTGTTTCTTTCTTTTAAGGGTCCCACTCGCAATACCGCTAAAAGAAAATATAATTGATTTTCATATTATTGTAACATTCACGCCAAACTAGTAGTAAGTTTTTGTTGAACTATAACCATGAACTCTTCTTGAAAATTAAAAATGAAACAAAACATTTGATCTTCGGCGTACCTAAAAACAGGTTGCATGTACCATATTCGGAGAGATAGGTTGAATGTACCAGATTTTAAGAAATGCATCTCGTGTTCAATGAATGCAATCTCAATAATTTTCAGTTTCAAAAGCAAGGTTTAAGGCCTTTTTTGGATCAAAAACATACCTTTTAGGGGAAATAAAATTAATTAACCATCGATAATATACACGTGTTTTGACTATTTTGATTCGATATTATTATGTGTTGTTTGAAAGTTGCACTCTCAGAAATAACATTTTCATTTTTGACGATTCATGAATCCTCAAGCCTCATTTCATTAATTTTGAGGATTGTTTCGTCAAACTATCACGTGAATTTTGAGTAAACGCCAATCCTCACTTTTACGATCTTAATTTGACGATTCTGTATCTTGATTTTGAGGAAACTGAATCTCATTGTTGTACTCACATGCTCAAAAATGACGAAATATTTCTTCAGATTAGACGAAACTCAAATCCTCATAAAAATGACGATTCAAATTTCCTCACTTTGAGGAAAGGAAAACTCGGAGCATTTGCCAGTAAACGGAATCATCAAAAGTAAGAAACATTTCGTCGTTTTTGAGCATTCGTTTTTGAGAGTGTGGTAAGGTAAGTCGGACTGTGACAATGGTCCGTCGGTCAGGCTCCGAGTCCGTCGCCAAATCCGCGCTCAAGCCGTTATACCCCGTGGGCGCACCGCGGCAGCAGTGGCGGAATAATGAGCTTATTGATCCCGCTAGTCGATAACCGTCACGGAACGCCATGGACTGAGCGCACCTGGCACACCAATACCATACATATTGCATACCGGATGAGAAGCACAAAAAAAATCGGTGCTTTGTACCCGTGTGATGAATTATATGTATGTTTATGGATTATATATAATAAGTAGCTTTTTATTTTTAGTTATTAAATTCTGATTTTGAAATATTGTGCTTTTCGATTCCAGAACCAATTGTTTTTATTAAGGATATTTTTTGTTGTTGCATGGTATATTTTTTTAAATGAGCGTGAGTTAGATGCTGCAAGGAAGTGCGTATACGGTTTAACTAGTTTACTGCAGCTAAAAGGAATTAATTAAGCATTTTTAAAGACAAAGATTTCGTTCGACCAATTAAAAAACAATAAAGTTTTTTTTGCTTGTTTCAAATAATCTATATATTTTTTAAAGTTGTTAAATTTGAATTTTCTTAGAATATATGATTTACACATCATTAATTTTAAACAAAAACATAAATTAATAAACTATAAAAACATTGAACAATATAAGAAAAATGCTTTATATAATAATAAATAATAGTACTAATTAGTTACATCTATTCTTTAAAAATAACGCAAATGGACCATACCCACACATTGCCTTTTGCGGTACAGGACAGTACTTGCCGGTACACTGGGAAGGAACGCAGATGGATAGCTGAATTCGGACTAACCCACCCCTTCAGCGTAACAATAAAAATCTAATAACAATAACAAAAATTGCTACCACCTTTTGTAAGAGAAAATGTCATCATAGGTACGAGATGATGAAGTTTCTCTATCGAAATAGGGAGATGTATGGGTCATTTTCAAGAGAGGAAAAGTTTTTCCGCATTGATGGGTTTTTGGAGTTGCGGTATCGGGTTTGACAAAACTATATTGATATCTTTCTCAAGAAACCAAGAAATTTTCCCCTTACGCAGATGCAGTTTCTACCGAGATAATTTTTTAGAAGACAGTGCTTTTTAACGCCATCTTTATCAGTTTTGAAATACTGCCCATGAAAATCCGAAAAGATATAATTTATTAAGAACATGTAAAAGTTTTCATTAACTTTAGATTTTATCCGTTGAATAACTTACTCTATTTTTATTGCCACCAATTAAATAATATAAAAAATAACTAGGTTAAAATATATTTGAAAGACAAAAGTGTTCGTTTGAAATAAATATTATCTTAAGTAGAGAATGAAGAGCCCTAAAATTCAAAAAAAATGTGTACAAAAGTTGCGTAACCATGGTGTTACATTGTGTCATAAATGCGTAAAGTAAAACCAAGTTTTAACTTATATTTCTTCATTTATTAATAATTCACTTCAAACTTCATCATTTCTTATTAATTATCTTCAAACTGCAAATAATAAATTTAGAGAATGCTAACGATTATTACTTTCATTTGAGATTTTTTTTAGGTGTATAAATCTTGTGTGGAAGTGGTTCTAGGAAACAGTTACAGTCACAAACATACTTCTTTTTCTACAATTTCTGAAAGTATTGAAGCACTGTTGAATGTTGTCCATTTTTGTTATTTTAGGAATTCTTGCTTAAACTTATTTTAACTAAATTCAGGTCGAAAGCCACTAACAACTTTGTCAAACCTCAACTGAGTATTGAAGTTTTTTCTGGATAAGAAAGTTATTTTGTACAATTAGATTGCTGCTGCAAAACATGGGAGGAAATAGTAGGCGTCAAGTTTCGGAGAAAAAAAGTTTTTGTTAAGAAATTGCCTCCCAAAACTTTTTAAAGGGTAGAAGTTTGATAAAAATATAATTGTAATAAATAATTTCGCTTTCAATAACATTTTCAATGCAATAACACAGTAAAATTTTCTTTTATTAAATTGTTCTTCATTTGTGTGTTTTGAGTTGAGCATAGAAAAAATGGGAAGAGAGGACATTGACAATGGATAAATTTATTTTTATTTAATTAACACGTTTTAGTTGCTTAAAACCAGAGATCGAGTCTATGAATTAATAATGCCGTAAAATCAACTTGTACGTTAATTTAAGCATAATTTCTCTTTGTTAATTATTGCTATTTACCAAAGTATATTTGACAAGGATGTTAATCTACCTAAATGTAATTTAATACTCAAATTTAATTGATAAATCAATCGAAATTTATCAATTGTATTATGTTCGTTTTCAGCAATAAGATTTTATTTGAACCGAGACAATTTTATTACCCAATTTGTGCAGTGTTTTGGTTAAGTTTGCATATCGCAGTTGCTTTATCTAAAATATATGTCTTTGTCACCATAACTCTTATTTGTAACCGTCTTAACAAAAGATGGGACATTTTGAAATGAATTTATAGTATAAAAACGTATATTATGTAAATTAATATATTGGTGCGTCAAATTGTATTAACTGTTTACTGTTTAAATTTTTATTAAAAGTAAAATTATTGACCTAATATATTTATAATAAGAATATCACAACTATATTTAGTCATTACAGTTATAAAGCTTTTAAATTTTAAAATACATACTTAAAGAGTGATAATCAGCCCCATACAGCAAATGAATTAGTTTTAAAACCACAATTTCTGCGAAGGGATAGCTTTTCAATGTAAGCATTTTTTCACCAGTTTTGAGAATAGTTATAAGAGCAAAATAAAGCAAATTTGATGAAAAAGAACGTTATATAATTATCCATATTTAAGTTTTAATTACCCCAACATATACTGAAGAGAGCGAAACTTTAAAAAAAAATCAATTAATTATAAAATGACCTAGTCCTATTTTCCTTCCAAATTTGTTTTATTTTGCTGTTATGACGATTCACAAACCTGGGGGAAAATGCTTAAATGTTAAAGCAATATTTTCGCATTGTTTAAGAATTTAAAACTAATGCATCAGCTCAATGAGAGTGTTTAAAATATATAAAATTAAAATTCAAATGAAGTTAGGAATGAACTGTAATTTTTTCAGCATCATTAGTTTCGTGTATCACACTTGTCTGTGGAACCATTTTTTGATTTTTTAGTGAAAGCGGGTGACGACGGCATAGATAAACAATGTTTTTTTACGACAGCTTATGATAGAACTGTTATCTTCCTATTGAAATCAATTGTAAACTAAAAATAAAAAAACATTAAAATGTGTTTTCTTAAGGTAGGCGAATACCCAAAATTCTAAAATTTTTACTATTAATTTAATCTTTTCCAAATTTGGCATAGTGATTTCAAATCTAATGAGCAATGCTTTTTAGGCATTTTTTTTATTTAAATATAATTGATTTCTTTTAAACGGTGTTTTTCACCTAAAAAAAGGGGTTTGCGCCAACACTTCTAGTATAAAAAGCTTTACATTAATTTACCTTAAATTTTTTACAGATGCTATTTCAATATATATCTGTGCCATGAACCTCTAATATCCAGTGTAAATATCTAGGTTTTTTTTTTAATGTCCAAGTGTAAGTTAATCGAAAAAAATCATTTTTTTATGTGTTTAATTTATAATATTTTTTTAATAACTTCTTTTCTTGTAATTTGTATGCAACTCTAGCGGGTCATTGCACGCATCCGTTCAAAACGAAAAATGTAACACATAATTAATGTTTATAGGATGAAAATTCAATGTGGCAGACTTGTTAGCGTAAACCTCCTTTTTTAGTAGAAAAACACTGTTTAAAATAAATAAATTATATTTAAATTTAAAAAATGCCTAAATTGTATTATTCATTATATTTGAAATCAGTATGCCAAATTTGGAAAAGATTAAAGCAATAGTAAAAATTTTACAATTTTGGGGAATTTTGGGTATTCGCCTACCTTAAAAAGGACTGGAAAAATAATTCAATTTTTTTAAAAAAAAAATACTTGAATTAAAACTAAATTTTGAGCAATAATCTATGTTAATTTTGTTTTTTATTAACTTTGTGAAATGTAAGATATTTTAATTTCAAGATAAATTAAATGAATTCTAAATGAAGTCTTTGAAAAAAAAATATATTCTTATTTAACTATAAAAATGTGGTGTAACTTCACTCCAACTTTATGTTACGTCAAATAAGAAGTATCAGTTAAAAAGAAAAAAAATACACAAGTAGGAATTTTTATCCGTAAAACAGGAGGCAGTCAAGCGCTCTCACATTTATCACCCCCAACTCCCCTGCCCCCAAAACAAATCAGTTTTAATCAAAGCTTTTTTTTTCTCACACTATTAAAAAAATCCCCCAAAAATCTGAAATTGCTGCTGGAAGCAGTTACAATAATTTAACTTGTACAAATATTTTCTTAATGTATTTTTAAAGGAGAATAGATATGTGATCTTTTAAAATTGTCAAATTTAGTTATTTTTTAATATTTAGCGAGTTTTTTTTACTTTTTACTAATAATATTAGTAGATGCTTTTAGTGTTTAAAGTTGTACAAGTTCATATAAAATGCAATTTCATAGTATTTCCGGTGATTTTAATTTTTTTTTAATATAAACCTTTTAAAGATTTTGTTCAAAACCATTAAATACAAAAAGAGAGCACTGAGAAAGATGCCCGAGTATTTTGTAAACACCCTGCTTCAACATAAGAAAAGACCTAGCAAACTTTATCCCACATTTATCAAATCCCCCCCCCCCCCCACCTCCTCTGCCTCCAAAACAAATCAGTTTTGATCACCGTTTTTTTTCTCACACTATTAAAAAAATCCCTAAAAAATCTGAAACCGCTGCCGACCGTCCCATTACCCGGTCTCCCCTATAACTTCGTCCACCCCCGGATATATCCGGTCGATGTCCGGCCGCCTGCGCAGGTAAGCCGACCATCTGGCGCAGGCAGACTACGGTTGGCTGACACAGAGTACGGCCACGCTGTTCCGTCCACTCATTGAATTCCGTCCTCTTTTTTTATACCTGGGTGATGGCGACAGGATCGACCCGACGACTCGCAGCAGGATTATCCGGAGGATAGGGTGAGTAGGATTATGTGGAATTATCCGGTGTTGTTATCCTAGTATTGTGAGGGATTAGTGTTGTGGTAGTGTTTGAGGGGATGTTTTTGTGACGTAGTGGAAATAAATGGGAGAGAGATGAATTGAGGGAGGAGATATATAAGAATATTTATGATTTAATAGAATTTACTTCATTAGCATTAGTACCTTTAGGTAGTTTAGAGTTTTCTTAAATTAAATTTCCGTTAAAATTTCTTTTCTTTTTTTATATCTTGAGAGGTGTTTGCGCCTCACTCGAAACCGGATTATCCGTTCGTTAGTAGGATTATCTATTAGTATAGTATCTTGTGTTGTTGCACCGGTTTTAGATGGGCTATTGAGGTTTTGGTATTTTTTTTACATATCATGATAAAGCTTTTTTCTCGATTCAATAAAAATTAAAAAGGGAGAAAATGCTAGTTTTTTCAGAGAATATATTTGATTAACATTAGTAAAAACTAAATAATATGTTGTTGAATTTTTGTCATTATCCGAGCTGTACCTTGTTCCGAGAATACATGAAGAATAGGATGAAGAGACATTTTTAAAGGGGATACACTGGATATTGTATCCTGGAAGATATTATTTTCTTAAAGGTTTATTTATTTGATTGGTGGTAAAGTATTTCAGTTATAATGATAACTTTGGAAAATTTCTATTGCAGTGTAACTTAAAACTTAAATTGATCGCACTATTTCATGAATGAAATTGAGACTTAAAATAGTTTGAAAAAACTTTTCAAGTTGGTTTTAATAAAGTAAGCAGTTCCTATCAAATACATTTAAATTTAAAATATTGGGGATGGGGATTTTACTAAACGGATTCGGCAAATTTTATGTGCAAAATCGGAGCTTGAATCTATTGCAAATTTCAATGTTTTTTCCTTAAACAGTATGTCTGATATGGTGATGAGTTTTAGACAAGATAGGTTACTGCTCTAAAATTTTAGGTTTTGATTAACATATATCTTAATTTTGTAACCGTTCAAATAAATAGGATTATGTTCATAAAATAAGAAAATTATTATTTTCTTCTTTTTTGATTATTAATAGTGTCCTCCGATTAATAATCAAAATTAATTAAACTTTTAGATGCTTTAGTTAACAGTTTCATTGTAAATTTTTTTAATATAAAGTTGTAAAGTAAAATATCTCTGTACATAAAGTAAAAAATGCATCAGATTGCCAATCGTGTCATATCTTGCTTTCACAAAAACATGCGCAACCATTGTATGGTTAAACCAAAAGTGTCAATGAAAATATATTCTTCTTCCTGGTTCGATTGGTGCTCTGATCTCAGGAAATACAAAACTTTAAAAATCTCTCTTATTTACATGTTAATAGGTTATGATCAAAATCAAACAATATTTAATCTTCTCTGGTAGTTAAATTCTATTACAAAAAATAAATAAACAAGTTCTAAAAAAAAAAGTCTATTTTTCTGTTACTTAAGAACTCATTGAATTTCTTTTAGAAAACCCAAGTAAGTTTGCAATAGCAACTATCAGCTGGAGCCGCTTCCACAGGAGATTTATACAACATTAGAAAATTCGAAAAACACAGCATTGAGCTGTAATATCAGCTTTTTAAAAGAGAAAATGAGTTTTCATTAATTTTATATAGCAAATTCAAGTTGTGTTCCTTATAGTTAGCTAAATGTTTTTGCAATTCAAAAGTAGTTCGGCTAAATAGCTTCGGTCAAAATCTAGTACCATCCCAGACATCTGGCGTGTTTTGAAATTATCATCAACGCCTAAGAGACACGAGTTTATTTTTCTTATATAATTATCAACATGGAAATCGGTAAAAATCCGATATTTTCAAAACATTTAGGAACAGCAGAAAATAATACCGTTCCAAATTGCATAAAAAAAAATAAGAAATGTAAGTAAAAAAACCCCAGCTTTTTATGCAAAAAAGAGAAGCCCTGTGACGCTTTCTTAGTAAACAAATAATAAACAATCTGAGAATCACATTATGCTACACATAATGGGAATATTTCGTATGATGTCACGCACTCCATACAGCGATTTCATTGGTTACTTTGTTTTCTTTCCCTACTACTTGAAACAAGCTCATTGGGTTTTTTTATAGCGACACGCTCTCCAAACTGCGATTGCATTGGTTGTTTTGTTTTCTTTGACAAAGTGCTGAAACATGACCATTTAAAACTGATTTATGTACCAAAAATAAATGTTCCTTCAAAGATTGATTTTCAATAAATAATTTTTTTCTTGGTATTGTTGCTGTGGCAATAGCTATTTAAATTAATATATATATTTTTTTTTCAATGCTATTCAAATGGGAAGACCGTCGACAGGCAGGTAGACATATTATATATTCTTTCGGACATACAAACTGCTAAGAAACATGAAATACAGGTCTCTCATGCAAATGATACATGGACCTTTCTATCAAAAAAATAATTTTATAGATCTTAATGGTAGAGCCGAATTTGAGGAAAGAACCAAAAGACAAACTCTTTTCCGTATTTTAAAAAAATAATTTTCGAAACGAAAAAGGAAAGTAAAGGCTACAAGCAATTAAGTTTTTTCCTTTATTTTTTTTTTTTTGGGGGGGGGGGGTGTCAAAAGGGAGTACATAAGTGGGATTTATACAAAGAGGTTAACATTTTTAAGGGAATATTGAAATCAATGGCAATGTTTCACGTCATGAGTGGCCACAGTTACAGAGGTATTATTTTCGTTTTTGGTGCATTGGGAAATTACATTTATTTTGAACAATACAATATTTTCTTACCTCATTGAAATGAATATTGTGTACAAGCTTTTTTTTCTGTGGAACAAAAGCTTTTTTTCTGTGGCAGCCATTTAACATGGTTCACGAACAATGTCGCTAAATTTGTTCTCATAAGATAATATCATGTATGCCGAAGTTTTCAAAAACTTTAACGTTTGGTAATACTTTGCACACTTGAAATTTAATCGAATAAAAATCAATATAGTTTAATAAATAGCAGGAATAAAAAAGGTTGCACGTAAAGGAGTCTAGAAGATTTCGAAATAGAAGCAGACGAAAAATGCTCATTTTGAGAATGAATTCAAAACAACCAATGAAATCACAGGAAATGCAAGACTCAAAATAAAAGAGTTACATTATCTGAAATAATACTATAGATTGCAATTATATAAAAAAATATACCATATAAGATTAAGGTTCGAGTATTAAAAAAAATATTTCGTAAAACACAAAATTAGTTTTTTATAATTGCGTGAAAAAAAGCCGACTTTTACATTATAAATTCAATATCAGACGCGTGCACAAAGCTAGACTTTTTGAAACAGTGAAAAAAAGTACTTTTTTTCACCCAAAAGCAGTGAAAAAAAGACTTTGTCGCACTCTTTTTATAAGATGCCAACATTTCAAGTAAAATTTCGATTTGATAATACTCATAAAATCCAAAGATTTATCGATCTGCTGTATTTAAAAATATTGTGCGCGTGAATTATTTTTGAATCAATGAATTTTTTTTCTCGCGATGGGAATATTTCTTAAGTCACGCCCTTCGAACTGCGAGTTCATTGGTTGCTTTCTTTGACAAAATGTTGAAACACGCTTATTGGTTTTTTATAGCGTCACGCGCTCCGAACTGCGAGATCATTGGTTGTTTTCCTTGACATCTCCTAGTCTATTTTAGTCTAATTAGCACGTGAATTATTTTTGAACCAATGAGATTTGATTTTTTTCACGCAATTATAAAAAATAGTGTATGAAACACGTGCGAAAAGTAAACTTTTTAAAACACGTGTCTTTATTTCACTCGCTCGTACCTCGCTCGTGAAATAAAATCCACTTGTTTTAAAAAGCATTACTTTTCGCACTAGTTGCATAAATATCTATTTAAACACTCATAAAATTTATTAATAAACAGTTGTTAGAAAACTATAAATTCACTAAAGAATGTTAGTACTACTATAAATTCTGCTACACAAACAATAAATTCAAAATTTCCCTAAATCTTTTTAAATTTCGAAACTTTATTTTCGATATTTTACTTCATATTAAACCACAACTTCACAAATTGCAAACGATAAATCTTAAATTTTAATAACTTGGATTAAGTTTATTCTGAAATACAATTTATTGCAATAGGAATTTACGAGTTCTAACTTATTATTTAGTTTATTTTTTAAAACTATTTAAATGTGAAGTTTTAATTTATTCTGAATACCTACATTATCCTCTTTACTTCAAGCGAAGGTAAACTTTTTAGAAACTTTTTAAGTAGTTTTAATTATTTATTTTTGGTTAACACAATACTTTCCTGTAGCATGTATGTTGTTTTGCCACAATCGTATTGGAATTTATCTTGACAGGAATTTTTTAAATATAGAATTCTAATGTAAAAAGTCCTAGTTGATACGAATTAAAAAAAAATCACATTTTGAATCAAAAAATTATTACACTTACTACAGCATTTAAATTGTTCCATTTTTAAGGCATTTAACTAAGCTTTAAGCCTAATGAATTGAAAAAGGTAAAAAAAAAACCGAATTCGTAGCTTCAATTTACATTTCAAATAAAATTTTAAAATAAAGGTAGTATTTCAAGAAAAAAAATTATAACTTATAGGAGAAATCTGAAAAGAATAAAAAAATAAATTAAAAATGATCTAAAATAAATGCTCATTTTTTGTACTTCTTGAACAAGTTTACCATTAGTGTTGTCTATGTATATTTGATTTTATTCTAACAGTGTTCGGACCGTTCGTTCGGACATCCGATTTTTTAAAATAATAAAAACATAGATCCTCATCTGACCACCGGTCAAAACTACGATACATTGTTTCCAAGTATTTGCATCAACCACGAATAGTCGAGAATTTAATATTATACAGCAAATAAAAGAATCTTTCGAACGAAATCCGAAAAAAAAAAAAAATACCCAAAACATTCGTTGAATAAGCTTTCCGGCAGCAAAATGAGGCTTAAGGTAAAACGACTTCTACAGAAGAAGCGTGGCTGAAGTGGGACTATTGCGTTCACAATTTGTAGTGTTACGAAGCGTAACAAAATTTAACATATTTCTTTTGTAATTAATTTTTGTTTCTTGGTTGAATTAACATTGCACGAGAACTAGGGCTAGTTCATAGCTAATTAAATTTCAAATACAGTAATTCGTAAAACATATAACTTTTTGTTTTAATTTGAATATTTACTATTTATATCAGAATTTTATTTGTTCCCCTAAACAGTTTGCTTTATCCTTTTTATTCATTGCCTTTTAGGTAATATCTAATAAACTAGATTATTATTATTTTAAAAGGTTTATGAGTAAAGTTTAAAATGGTTTATGTAATTTATGTTTTATAAAATTCTGAATTAAATTAGATTCATAGCTTTAAAACTACATTACTCTCTTAAACGCTATGCTTTACAAACGTTAAAAATATTCAATCACGATGTTTGTCATAACTCATTATTTTTTAGCAGTTATTGTAGATTAGCTCATTTCAAAACTGCATACGTTCTTAAACTATTAACGACACGTGTGTGAATTCCATTACCACCTTCCTTTCCGAATGAAAACGTTAACTCTAAACTTTTTAATTCGTTTTTCGGGCAACTTAATTTGTTCTGTATAAACAGTTCTGTCATACGGTTTTCATTTGACTTATATATAGGTATGTATATATTTTGATACAATTAAACAGAAAGCTCATTTTCTTGGGGAAAATTTTCTCAACAATCGTCATAAATCGTCATTAAAGAGTCATAAATAACTCTTTAAAAGCGAGCTGCTGATTTTTATTCTCATTGCAATAGTTAAAAAAAACCAGTTTCATCACTGCAATATATCTTTTTAAAATAAAAAACTGTACAAATTGCTTTTGTTGTAGCGTTAATAGAAAGGATCTGGAATTTTTCCACATTTTCGTAATTTCAACTAAAAAACAACTTTGCCATGCTTATAAAGTTTTCTATACAGTGTGACTTTCTTTTGTCGAATCAGTTATCTTAGTTCTATGTTCATCAAGGGAACAAACTGGAAATTGGAAACTTTTAGAATGTTTTAAAGCATTTTACAGTTTTCTTCCGATAATATAGTAAATACTTCTAAAAAACTGTATCAATATACAGATTTAGTACAGGTTTATTTCATTTGTAGATACGAGACATTAGACCCTACAAAAATCTTAGAATCTAATCAATAGATCGATGATATCCTCATGAGACATGACATAAATTTAAATAGATGTTTTACATTCCTGGAACTTTTCGAACCTAGAACTACTCAATTTATTTAAAATTTTAATGAAGAAAAAGATTTCAAAATCACTTTTTTCCCATTGACTACAATTAACAGATACGTTTATTTCTATAAAAAAAAGAAGTTACAAAAAACTTTCGAACAGTAAATTTTCAAGGTATTCTTCATTAAAACTGATCGTCGAATGAGCAATTGATTCCAAAAAAAAAAAAAAAAAAAACATAATATCTCGTTTTAGCATTCATATTACCAAACAATTTGCATTTTTTTGGGTTTAAGACCTCAAATTTCATAAAATTGAAGTGATCTTCAAAAAGTATTAAACTTTATATTTTTTTCAAAATTGCTTGCTAAACATACTTTTCACCATATATTTGTTTGAAAAATATGTTGATAATAAGAATATAGGTGTAGGATTTTGCTGGGGTCTCAAGAGGATATTGAGTTCCCCATTAAAAAGTACTCCCTTGCCAAAACCATCACTGTCGTGTCAGAGGAAGGGGTGGGGGGATATAATATAGCAATGGTTGTAAATGTTCGAAGAACGAATTTGAACCATATTCCAGAATAATGCCATACCTTGTCACGCGAGTCGAATCTCTACACGACTCTGGGAAAAAGTGCGACACACTGGAAGGAGGAAAAACAACACCAAAAAGAAATAGAGGAATTTCTGGCTGTATTTTTCTTCTATCTCGTGACAGAGAATATCCGAGCCTACGTTGGATTGGGAAGTTTTCTCGTGTTAGCTAATGAGAGATAGATTCCTTTTATTGGTTCAGGGAGGAAGAAGTAGGGGTTCTGTCGAAAACGGAATGGGGACAAATTCATTCATTGAAATTTTGCCACAAATCTGATTGTATTTTTTATGAGTCGTGGGTTATTAAGGGATACTGTATGTTATTATCGAATCAGGAGGGGAGATGAATTTTTTATTATGCTCTCCTGTATTGTGCTGGGTGCTGGGTGAAAGTATTTGCTGGTAAATTTATTTTTGATTGATGTGCAATAAAATTCCTTTCCTTAACTTCCTTATCTCGGATAAGTTTAAAGATCATTTTGAGTATTACAGTAAAAATAAGATTAAGTAACATGAACTCTATCAGAGAGAAAAAAATATTTGAGTTATAGTATTTTTTTGCTATTATCTGTCTGAAATTTTCGTTACTGCTTCAACCAGTGGATGTTTAAATTCAAATTCAAATTGGAATTTTGTTACATTATTTTACCGTGTTGTATGGATATATATTTTGTACTGTTATTTGAATATACATAAATATTTATGAAGGTCTAGTAAAAGTATAGCTTAAACAAAACGATTTTTTTAGTTAAAAGGGTACAGTTTCGAGCATATTAAGAACTCCATCTAGTTATCTCTCCGTTATCTTATTTGGAGTATGTTCCATAAGTGTACACTTAAAATTTAATTGAAACAAAATGTTATTATTAGTACTGCTAATATAAGAAATAATCAGAAAATTTTGTAAGATTAAAAGACGTCTAGAATTCGATGTAGTTAAAAAATCATAGTTGAAACGAGACTGTTCGCTCGAGCTTTAATCTTCAGTTTTGCTTAAATGCAATGCTAAATAGGGCAGTTTTTGATGTCACATGAGAGCAAAACAACATCATGTACGACAAAGAAAATATATAAAATAAGTTCAACAACAATTCCTCTAGAAGTTAAAAAAGAACAAAGGTGTCATCCTTTAACTAGCGAAAGATTTGTATAAACGCAATTACTTTTCTATCTAAAATGAACGCTTTTCTTTGCATAAGTTTCCCAGTGTTGACTAAAATAGACCATCTGTTTCAGTATGGTCTCATTTGCTGATCCTTGGTCACGCAATTAAATCAAATGATTGTTATTGAAATTCTATTATAACTCCTTACCAAAATTGATTGTGTGTGATTCGATGTGATTATTATGTGATTTATCGAAATTAAAATAGGAATCCACAAGGAATAGTATAATTCAACACTCCTGGAGTGAGACAAGGCGATACTTGCTTACCTTCAATCCACGACTATCATCCATAAATTTGTCTACACATAATGAACAAAAGTGACAATATTCGATGCATCAATTTGTTCCGTCGACCTAGACCTAATTTCTCCCATCACGTTCTTTATGAATACTTTTCAAACTGATCTTTAAATTTCTATAGGTATGGAATAACGAATTAAAAGATTCTTTCAACATCGAGGTATTTTTTTGAATTTAAAGTAAAAACTTTAATAAGCTGTATTGTGATTGCATCTCATGATGGGATATCATGGGATGAAACAAAACGACACGTGTCGACCTTCAACTAACGACGATTTTACCTGCACACAACGACCCTTCTGTCCAAATCGGACAGTTTCCTGTGCATCAAGAGCCCCATTTCCGACAGGTCCGCCGACCTAGACCCCTAGTCTCCCAGTACGCGCCCTGTGGCCTACCCTTGTCCACTAAATCAAACCGATCGAGTTTCATAATCTGCAGGGCCTGAAGCAGAGTAATTGGGCTTGCGTGCGGGCGTGACAGAGAAGCGTTTATCACGTGATTCGTATCCAGAAGACCGATCCCCCTTCTAAATAACGATCAAGTCTTCCATTCAATCACACGAGATGAGGAGGATTGTTCCATGTTTAAGGGAACACAGGAATAATAAAAGATAAAGAAAAAAAGAACTCGTACATGGTCCTCGACTCAGTTGAATTGACATAGAGCTTGTTCGGAGTCTGGGATGGTAATGGGATTTCGGTGGTCATACGATCCGGAGAAAATTCGTTTTTGCGATCATCTTTGTTTCTAAAAATGTTTAGAGTAAGACTAGTGACTTCAGAGGCTACCAGGTTAATATCAGCAGCTTCTTTCTCTTTCTTTCTCTTTTCAGCTCTTACTAAAATAAAATTTAGTAAAAGCTTAAGAGAAAAAATATCTCCAAACTGTATACAAACCTAAAATGGTCACCAACTGTATTATTATTATTATTGATTAAAGATAAGAAGTCCGTTCAATAAATAAATAATTAAGGATTTTTTGTTAAGAAACTTGTTTGCATGTAGAAAGTAACAATGATTACCGTTTGCACATCTGCCCCAAAAATACATTTTGAAAATCTCCTGTAAAAACAACTTTAAACTTTGCGTGGTACTCAGATGTTGTGAAAGACAGAAGTATATTTTTCGTGAATTTCAGAAAATGTGTTTAATTTATTCAGGCAAACTTCATAAATACAATATACAGCATTGATGCAAACAGTAGTTCTTATAACTTTTTGTTTACTATGTCCGCACTTTGCTAACATCTAAGTAGAATATTAACATTGAAAAACTTTTTTGAAGTCGGAATGTACCTTTAAATAAATAAATCGTTTTTTTAGGAAAAAATAACTTCCTCTTTACTCTTTACTCTTCCTCTTCCTCCTTCCTCTTTTAAAGATTTCATAGACCTTAACTTAATAACATCATTATAGTATATATTTCCCACATACTTTTTCAAAAACTCATCGATTTTCTTTAAAACTGGACAGTTCACAAAAAGGCTGAAATTGTTACACTTTTCTAATGATTCATAAAGCATTAACTGAAACTACTGAGAAGAATTAAATAAAATCGATGGTGATTTGTTCTAAACGCGTGGCATCTGGAAGTTATTATCTAAAGTAAACACAATTAAAGAGCATTTGAAGATAAGCATGTTTGGGTTACAATGTAATAGAGGTATACTTTAGTGATTATGTTTTATGAACATGTTCAAATTTTTTTAATTCATTTTAGAAAAAAATGAGGTAATTGAAAATTAATTGAAAGGAATATGAAATCACGCAAAATTTTCCAAGTGAATTTGTTGCATATAATATGCATGGGACGAAATTTGTATTTCACTTTGTTTTATTCTGTTTTTTATGTTTGTTTAGATTATTTTTCTTAATTAAAAAAGAAAGTACTTTTATTTATTCCAAAGTAATTTTTTCCTATGTAAAAAAACTTAAAACTAGTTAGTGCGGGTATTTTTTTTTTGGTTAAACACTGTTAAAAAAACAATTTCACTTGTTAAAATTGGGCATAAATTAATGAATGATTTATATCTACAGGGATTAATTACAAGTAAGTCAACCTGAATATTATTATAGAATGTTTTTTTTAAATGGTCGTTTAGATTTTTATGACTCGATTTCAGTAATATACGAAATTATCATTTCAAATTATTTTTTCAAAAAGATGCAACAGCATATAAAATACAAAAAATTATTGCAATTACATGGCACTTTTAATTATGTGCATTTATACAGATTAGTAAAAAGTCACTCTTGCCAAATCTGATTTTATTTAAAACCATCCAAAAGCCGCATTAAAAACACGAGCAGTTAAAAGAGTTAACTAAAATAAAATACCCCTCTTCTTTTACCGCTCTTTCACCCAAGCATCTAAAAGGCTTATCACATTTCGGAAGCGTCAAGAGCACTTAACCCCAAACCAAATACGAGCAACACCCATCCCCGTTTAAAAACCAGATAACCTGGAAAATCGCTCACGATTACGCTAATCCGTCCACTGGGTATAAAACTTAATTGACAACAGCTGGCGAAGGTCCCCACTCTTCTATCCCTAGAGAGAGCCAAACGAAAATTGTTTCATACCCCCCTGCAGCCACGCGAGACAATAAAAATAAGCATTAAATCCGCGCAGTCACCCTCCCTTTGAGTTATTTAGATGCACGCGAATAGCTGAATGATGTGGGGGAGTAAGGTATGTTTTTATAAGGGAACGTGTAGAAATTTAAGAATCGTCAGGCAAGGGTTATATTCATGACGTTAATTTAATCTTTTTGGTTTCAATATTTGGATATGGATAGATATTTCACTTGAGTGTAGGAGAATAAACATGTTCTAGACGGAGTAGGAACTAGACGGACATATTTCTTAGACGGAGCAGTTAGCTAGTGTAAAAAAATTCGGCCACTAGTTAATTCCATTCTGTTAAAACTTTATTGACAATTTTCACCAACAAATTGGCCCCTGGTAAACTGCAACGGTTCCATAGTGAACTGTATCACCATTATCGGTTTTAGGTTGAGCCTTTTTTTTTAGGTTTTTGCTTCCAAAACCTGATTAATGGTCCAAAGTAATTCCAAAAATGTGCGAAACCTTTCATCACACATTCGTTTCAGCTAAGAACCATTTCTTTGGTGAAACCTACAAAATTTTTATTGGTGTAAGGGTTTTATAAATTTTTTCAAAACCTAAAAATAAGAAATTTTCTAAAAGAAGATAGGTTGAATTCCGCAACAATCGATTTTTTTCTAAATGCCACGGTTTTTTCATTTTATAATCATTTTCCAACTTTTAAAGGTTAATCCTCATGTTGTTACCATTGAAATTAATTACACTTATAAAAAGTAAGCCACATTTAAATATTACATAAAAATTCAAACGTTTTCAAAAATATTTCATCAACAAAACGGTGTAAGGATCATTAACAAACAAAAAAAAAAGCATCATCTTTTTAAGACAAACAAAATAAGTATAAAATCATACTTATTCCAATTAAAACCAAACACATTTCCTCTCTTGAACTTCCCCACCTCAGGTAAATCCCCTAATTCATATCGACTACTACCCCGTCCCTTACCTGTACCTGCCACCGGAAACGCTCCCGTATCCCCCCCCCCCCTCGAGTGAACTGCAATCAGGTTTAATGAGCCTTCCCCCTCCCACCCCACACAATAAATGCGTGAACACCATACGAAGGCTTGCATTATGAAAAGGGGAGCAATACTGTAATGATTGTTTGATTTGGATCATAATAGAGTTTTTTTGGAGAGACCCTGGATGTTGGCTTTGCTGTGGGGGTTGTGAGTGTGGCAGTGAAGAGTGTTGGTGGTGTTTTGGGTTATTGGTTATTTTAGTGGTTTAGAAAGAGGATTAATTTTGTACTACTGTTTTGAAAGTATAGATGGATAGTATATTTTCGAACTTTTGAAATGAAAATATTTAATGATGAGGTAGTATATTATTTTGTTGAAATTTTAGCTTATATTATTATTGTATAATAGTTAAAATCAATTAAGAATTATGATTTTTTTAAACAAAATTTGATATTGTGTAACTATTTTATCTTAGTAATACATTGCAAATACAAATTGTGAGTGGTTTTGCAACAATTTTGGTGTTTTTTGTTGAAAATACATTTAGGATTCCCCCGATACTGTAAATCTATAAATAATATCAGATTGAATGAGATATTTTGTTTATGCAGATTAAAGGAAGTAATATGAGAGGAGTTTAATTTAAAAGTTAATACTATATCGAATATATGAGGTATATTTAAAAATAAATTTCATTTAATAAACAGTTGTTTCACAACCTTAAAGTAAATAACTCATTTCATTAGAGTAAATAATTTATTCGATTAATTTTTTTCTGATATGATATTTCAATTTTTTTGTAAATAGTAGTGTCTGATTGTTATTAGACATTTTCTTTCAATGCACTTTTTCGACTTATGCGATTTTAAAACTGAAAATACAAACGAAATAAACTTAAAAGAAAAACATATCTCAGAAATTTTCAGGGTTTTGTCATCCATCTCACCTAAATTTACAGTATACCTGCAATTCCTCAATAAACAAAGCATAAACGCACAAATGACCTTTGTTTCTTTCCTTTCCTCCGTGGCTACTTTCGGACGCCATCGCGCTAATCGAATTTTCCCCTGATATCCTTTATTGCGACAGTCATCGTCAGTCCATCATACTGGATTACCCCTGGTGTTATTTATCACAGGGCTCTGCTTGGTAAAGAACCGGCTTCTCACTTGCGCACGTACACGCAATAACCCCATTTGTACCGGATAACGACTCTGTGTAAAGAATACACCGAGAGATTTTTTCGGCAATATTTCTAGCCTATCGTCTTAATTTATTTTTCTTGTAGAGTTTAATAGATTTTTGCCCCAATAATGTGAATTAAATCGATTAAAATAGAGAATATAATGCGATAAAGTTTGTGTATTGGAAAGTTAGCAGTTGAATTTATTTGTTAGCTTTGGCACATCGATAGAAAATTGTCATAGATAGAGATTAGTATGAAAGAAAAAGATTTGGAAATAATATTTTCAACCTATCATTTCATTTTTATTTGCAGCAGAATTTTAATCCAGTAGATTATAGAATTTTCCCCCATCATACTAATTAAATCAGTTGAAATAGAGATTAACTTTCCATAATACTAAAATCATTTGTAAAACTTTTGTATAGCATAGTTTTTGGTACATCTATAGGAAATAAATAGTGATAAACGCTAGAAATAGACAAGAACTATGTAAAAGATATTTTCAGAATTGATTGTTTTTGATTAAAGATTTAGTCTAAAAGTTGACTAAATTTTGCAAGTAGAGAAAATATTTGGAAATAATATTCCTAGCCTTTTTACTCGTAACAATCTTTTTTATTCTTCAAAAAAGGTTTTTTTAATAACAAATAACGCATTAAAATAAAAAAATAAAACTAAAAAAACTCCTTAAAATATTAGAAAATCAATAGAGTTGGATTTTTTAGTGTTGGTATATCTATAGAAAACTCACAGAAAAATGTTATTCGTACTTTAAATACTAGACAAGAAACGAATAGACTTGGGAGAAAGCCAATTTTGTACAAAGAAATTCCTAATAGCATTTATTTTTCTTTCGATTTTACAGAAAAGTTAATGGTTTTTTACGTTCTCCTAATCGAGAATATTTGGAATGCTTTTCTTTCAATACAAAAAAATTTTATTAAAGAATTTCTTATTACAGTTCAAATTGTTTCAGCAAGCTCTTTTAATAATGTTTTTTAAAAAAATCAGTATTGCAAATGCTTTAGTGCATATTGCAAAAGATTATGATTTCTATTACTTCACAAGATTTTCCCCCCTTTGTACAATGCCACAGTTTGTATTACAACTACAGTTGCAGTCAAAAGTCTTCGTACACTAAGGATATTTTGGTATGTTAAATATTAGCTGTGTCTATTTCACACTGCCCAGAACTGCAAGAGTTTAAAACCAGACTTTGGGTTGCTTTGGTTTTGATGCCAAATGTAGGAATCGCCTACATTTTGGCCATCGCCTACATGGAATTTTCCGATTTTCCGATGTTCCTCAATTGTCTGTTGAAACAATTTGAAATTCCTCAACAATTACTAAAAAGTAGGTAAAACGCTCTTTTGATAACTTGCAACACGTGTTACGGTAGAAAGACCTTGGCTAGTTTTCCAATGGATCAAGTTTTCCAACTGGCTTTATATTAGAAACGAGCTTTTTGGTAGCGGAAACTAGTTGCTTAGTTTATAAAATAAAGCAACACGTTTTATGTCAACCACAGAAATCTTTTTTTGTTGGTGTAATCATTTTGTTGTTTGTTATGTTTTTATGATTTTTTCAACGTTCCGTAAATTTTCACCCTCATATTGAAACTTAAACAAGGCGTACCATTAAACTTCTTGAACTTTGGGGCAGTTTCTTTCTTTACGTTATTATACATTTGTTTTAAAAATTAATTTAAATCTCAACTAAGTAAAAGTACTACTAAAGCCAAAATGTGGCGATGAGACAAGTATTTGAAAAAATTTTGGACACGAATTCCAACAAACCTCGTAAAAATGCATTCCTCCGACCTATATAAACTAAGTTAAATGTGCCAAAAATGTAATTATTTTCTAATTAATTTTTGAGTTTTGATATGTATTCTAATTTTGATATGCACCTCTATGCTGGTTTTCACGAACAGTACAGTATTTATGCAAAAAAATTCGTGCATTTTAACGCTCGTTACAAATTATCAAAAGTATTTTATATGTTTTAAGTAATTTTTTAGAAATTTTAAAAATACTAAAATATCTTAGGCATGCGATGGCTTTTGACTCTTCCCTGCATATATTTCGTTTCGTCATATGTTTTATTCTAATTTTACACCTATTATCGTTTCTTTTGTATGACATTCACGTGTTAAGAGGTATTTTAATTCAACTTAATACCATCGAATTCTATGAAAGGTTTAAAAACGCCATACGTATTTAGTGTATAAAATAACACAATCGCCGAATTGCCATTTACGTGGAAATCCAAAAATTCATTAATATTATTTATGTTAATGTCATCTCTGACGTGATATTTCCGTGACGCCGAAATATTTTGATGTCACATCATTCTTAAAAGGATTAAAAAAAAAACAAGTTCATAGTGCAACGCAGGTCCATTATAAAGTGTATTTAGCCTTTAAGTTGGTAAAAGCGTGATAGTTCCTATTTACGTGTTTATAAAAATGACGGAACGAATAGTGTACAAGGACGATTTGGGCGAACATTTTTTTTCACCTACTCTAGAGGATAAACTATCTTGTGTGAACCTGGAATTGAGCCAAATATGAAATCAATGGATAAATTGAGGTCCAGACTTTTGAACATACATTAATTATGAAACTTTTATTCGTATACACGAACGAAAATATGTCAAATAAATTAAAGATAAACAGTTTGATAAGTTAAAAATTTTAACATGCTGGATTTGTCAAAACAAATTAATTATTTTATCTTATGGAAAATACTACATTTAGCAAGATAACCACTCGTTACAGATTTAGGTTATAAAAGTATTATTAAATATAAATTGTGAAAAAATTAGAATACGTATTTCAGTCTTTGTCTTAACGCCTTTGCCCTTGATTTCGTCATTTAATTATTTTAATTCATTCGATTTTATAAATATACTGCTAAAAATTTGGAGATACTAGAAATATAGTTTTTTTCTCAGAAAATTATACCTCTTCAAAGCAAGTAATAAATTCTTTCTAATAGTTATACAAGTGAAAAATACTTGCATGAAATATTTTTTGTAGATAAAAATTTCTTTATTTATAATTACTTTTAATTATATTCTTGTTGCCAGTCATACAAATATAAATAAATAAATAAATAAATAAATAAATAAATAAATAAATAAATAAATAAATAAATAAATAAATAAATAAATAAATAAATAAATAAATAAATAAATAAATAAATAAATAAATAAATAAATAAATAAATAAATAAATAAATAAATAAATAAATAAATAAATAAATAAATAAATAAATAAATAAATAAATAAATAAATAAATAAATAAATAAATAAATAAATAAATAAATAAATAAATAAATAAATAAATAAATAAATAAATAAACACGCATCGAAAGTTTCCCAACTATCTTCTGGGGGTTATCAAATTAATTTCAAAACACTATTAATTTTTTTGGTCAGTGCGCACAAGCTATCTAAAATACTTTTAAACATAATTGGAAAAAGACAGAGGTTACATAAAATCAAATGAATATCTTTGTAGGATATTGATTTTGGTAATACAACGAAAAATCATAATTTAAAATTATTATTTTTTCCCTCTAATGGGCAGCATTGGTGGGCAAGTTTTTTCAGACTCGGTATATTCCCCAGAACTGAGAGCCATTTCTTTGGGCACCACCTAGGCGACTCTCGCTACCAATTTTGACGCGCAGATTACAATGAATCTGAGCTCTCTGTGGATGTTCAAGTACGTTATAATTTAAAATTATCAATAAACATATATCTGAACATCTAAGGTGCTATGGTAGACTAAATATAGTTTCTGGATAACGAAAAAAATATATAATGCAAGCGTGAATTTCTCTATGAATAAATTAATCGATATGAATAAATGAAAAATGGTTCTGCCATCGAATTTCTGAAGAAAATATTTTGTTTATTTCTGGACGTTTTTAAAAGATTAATATAAAATTAAATGCTGTGTTTAGTATTTTAAGGCTGTTTCAAGTCGGTTTGTTATTACTACAGATTTTATTACTTTCCATCAGCTAACGAGGCCTGATATCCTTACTTAAATGTATATTTTTTTGTTTTTATTTTACAATCTAATTTGTTTTTTAATTTTCAAAAAAAAAAAAAGCTTAAATGCTTCTTGTTTGTTAGTTTACTTGTTTATAAAATGACCTAGCTCTGGCGTCAATCCCTAATTAAATTGTCTTTCGTAATTGTAAGCTTTCCCTGTCATCTTAATTGATATTTAACACTATTAAAGATTTTTGTAATATTTTTTATCTGTTATATAGCAATGTAAATCTAATATATGCTACCAAAACTGTAATAGTTGTTGATTAATTGATGCGATTCTGGACAGGGAAAAGGTTATATCACTGGTTCACTGAATATTTAAAATGTTTTTGTAAATGGTTTATGGTTCTTTCAAACCTATAATAAATCGGCATATCTCTCATTATTTTACCACAATCAACCACTCAACGAATTCAAAACAGACAACTTTAATGATTCATTCCCCTTAATCTGGTACTAAATGAAAACCATTTTGAAGAAATTTAGATTGCTTGTGCTTTCCAAAGTGTTACTTTAATAAAAAAAAACTTAAGCAATTTTTGTATAATTCCACATAAAAGCAATTTTTTTAACCCAATATCCAACGTTTGGTCGAATGATAAAATTTGAAGGATTTTGTTACTTCTTATAGTATGTCCTTTTTATAACATCGCATTCACATTATGATTCTTACATATAAAGCAGTAGAATTTATATGCGACCTTAATGTTTGCTTTGCGCGTGAAAATTGGACTTAACATTGACATAACGATGCAATCTTAATGCAATTTCTGTTGTCAAATCGATCGTAACAAGCATCATGCATTTCGAAATACGCCATCAAAAAGCAGCAGCGCATTTCGTTGTTCGATTCGGTATTTTAGGAAATGAAGCTGTAAAAAACAAAATCTCAGAACAAACTCCAAAGTCAAACAACGGAACATATTTTTTCCAATATTCCCCTCTTTCCCCATCCCCCGCATCCAGCTCTGACGTAATCCTCTCCATCCAATCGAAAGAACAGTTGGATGGAATGTACGGGCGCGTCTTATCCTCGTTTCCCATTGGACGAGAGCAACAGAAGAATCGATGAACGCCCCGTTTCGAAATTCATTTGAGTTTATCTGAAGAGAACCAAACGCAAAAACCCTAGTCCCAAAAAGCTTCCCCCAAACTGTGTTTTATTATATGGAACGATTTAGAAATCTCAAAAAGACAGCAATTTTGTCGATACATTTGACTCTAGATCTAATTTAAGATTAGAAATTAAATTCTAGGGTGCATTACAATGCCTTAAAACTATTAACTTAAATTTTAATAGAAATTTATCTAGTACCTTTCTAATAAACACGGATAAAATTCAAGTTTCTCTCTTTCCTCTTTTACATGTAGTCCAGTAACCAGGTAGTCAAAAGGGGGTGTTTCAGGAAAAAAATACAGAAATTGTTTTCTCAACGGTTTTATATGTTTTCGAGGGTGCTGAATCCGAATATCACCTTTGTTAACAAATTCGGACATGGGAACATTAAAAAAAATTGAAAAAATCCCGAAATTTTACCTCTTTTTTTGTTTTTTTCCTTCTAGCTGGAAAAGTATTAATTTCTCAACAAAAACGTCAATACAAAAGTTAAAGTACTTTAAACAAGCTAAATAAAAGTCAATTACACTATTTATGTCAGATTAATAGCTTAGTTGCTACAGCGCGCTGAAAATTGGGCAATTCCTCCTGAATGTGAAAAGTCCGAAATTTTCACTTTTAGCACACACACACGCAAAATAGTACTGTCGAAATCGAGTTAGGGGTGGAGCTAATTGAAACACAAACTAATCCTGTTGCAAATGGTAGGAAACATGCATCATGCATCTAAGGAACATAATAAAAATCACAACCCGAACTGTCGCTCAAAATTTGTTTTTTAGCCGCAATCTTGAAATAACGTCAATTTTTTTTTAAAAAAAAGTTACAATAAACAATAATAAGTCAAGTTTGGTATCAAATTAAAGGAAATTTTACGCTGAAAATGAATATACCATTGGTTTTAAAACCTTAATATTAACAAAGATTATTTTTGAAGGAAATGATGAGAAAACGGTCGAAAAATTTCCGGAAAACGGTAAAAAAATATTGAACAAACTCTCATGAAATGTTCGAAAAGAATTTAGAAAGAATGGCTGAAAGTCAACATGGAACCTGGTTTAAAATCATTTGAAATGCAGTGAAATAACTTATGCAATGAGTTTGTTGACCAGTGTTTTCCGTTAATCTAACTCATGCAATAATGGTGAAAGATTTTGTAGATCTAAACAAGGTAATGCGAACAATGTGCTCCATATATGTAATGTTTGGTTTTTCATACCCATCAAATACTATTATAACTTTTCCCATAAATTCTGTTGACATTTTCAAGTACTTCCATGTGACATCCCCAAATGTTGTACAAGTGTTCCAGAGAAATTAATGCACAGTTATCAAGCACGTAGGAAATACTTTGCTGGGCACAAAGAGTCTATTGAATTTTATTATTATTAATGGAATATGATGAGTTTGCAATATATTTGTCCGTTTTATTCATTCGTCAATTGCTATGGTCTATAAACGAAGTTGGTAACGTTTATATAGCTCGTAATTGAATTTTTCGTACTGTCCTTTACTATCCAAGCAGATGTAACATGTAAGCTCGCATCCTGTATGTTAATAGACTTGAATTTATTCGATGAGTTTCACCAGAAAGGACTAGTTATTCTACTCCTTTTTTCCATAGTTTTATCGTAGCTGCTTAGTACTTTTTCTATTAAGTTCCATCTCTAAAAGGTATGGTAGACTAGTTTATTTTAAATATTGCTTCAAATCATGTCACGTTAGCCTTGTCTGCAATATATATTATTCCATTAACGAAATTCTACGAAGCACTTGAAAAATCAGTGGATGGATTGCCCACACACATTGCGGTCTAAATGTACTACCTTGTTAAGATCTACAAAATCTTTCGTCCTTCTTGCTTGAGTTAGATTAACGAAAACACTGGTCAGCAAACTCATTGCATAAGTTATTTCACTGCATTTCGAATGATTTAAAACCAGGTTCCATGTTGACTTAGTTATTCTTTCTCAATTCTTTTGATACATTTCATGAGGGTTTGCTCATTATTGCTTATTATTGGGGACTCCATGTTTTTTATTCACTGAAACATGGCTCTGGGTCGCAAACTTTCGTTGTATCTCAATAATGACAAGGAGTGCCGTGGCGTGCAGTGAAATTTTTCGGCCGTTCTCTCATCGTTTCCTTCTAAAATCATCTTTGCAAATATTTAAGTTTTAAAACTAAGTGTATATTCTTTGTCAGCATAAAATTTCCTTTAATTTGATACCAAACTTGACTTATTATGGTTTATTGTAAATTTTTAAAAAAAAATTGATGTTTTTTTCAAGATTGCGGCTAAAAAACTTATTTTGAGCGACAGTTCGGGTTGTGATTTTTAGTATGTTCATAAGAAGCATGTTTCCTACCATTTGAAGCAAGATTAGTTTGTGTTCCAATTAATTCCACCCCTAACTCTATTTCGACAGTACTATTTTGCGTGTGTGTGTGTGTGTGTGTGTGTGTGCTGAAAGTGAAAATTTCGGACTTTTCCCATAAGAGGAATTTGCCCGATTTTCAGCGCGTTGTAGCAGCTAAACTATTAATCTGACATAAATAGTGTGATTGACTTTTATTTAGATTTTTTAAAGTACTTTAACTTTTGCATTGACTTTTTTGTTGAGAAATTAATACTTTTCCTGCTAGAAGGAAAAAACCAAAAAAAGGGGTAAAATTTCGGGATTTTTTCAATTTTTTTTAATGTTCCCATGCCCGAATTTGTTAACAAAGTTGATATTCGGATTCAGCACCCTCGAAAACATATAAAACAGTTGAGAAAACAATTTCTGTATTTTTTTCCTGAAAAAACTACCTGGTTACTGGACTAATGGGAACATGGGTAGAGGAATAACCTAGTCGAATTTCCCAAAAGTTCCTGAAATGATTATTAGTTTTCAGGCGGGTAGTTTAAGTTTCCGGTTCTCGGTACATGATTGCTTTGCTAATTACAGTCACAGTGAATAAGACTGAGTGTAATTTATTGTTCACCCTTTCTAGCCTCGATAGGAGTTTTGTGGCTGAGTCGATTCTGACACTAGGGTGGGAAAGAATGAGTATGGTAATAAGGGGCATAGGAGTCTCGATTGAGTCATCAGTAGGTATTTCGTTTCTTTATTAGTTTTGATGGGTAATTAGTTAATTGCGATTCTATGTTGTTGGTAAATGATTATTTTAACGAATAAAATATTTGTTTATGCATGCATAATAAGTTTAAAAGAAAACGGCAGAGACTATAATTTGTTTGGTAAAGCTGGCCTAATGTATTTTAACAACTGAAAAGCGAAATGCACACGAACTTAATCGTTTTTCCACAGTTTTTTTTAAAGTATAACAGCTGGTAGATTTTAAAGTTACATAAGTTTTTTTAGATGTGAGGATGTTAAAATATACTTGGCTACAGTTTATAAAAAATACTGATTTGAATTCATTAGAATAAGAAAAATAATAATTAAAAAAACTTAGATTATTAATATCTATTTTATTTTTTGGGTTGAAATATTTTTTTAGGACGCGTAATTTTAAAATTACAAAAGTGTATGCCTTTTTTTTTCTAAATAAAATTAAGTATTTATTTATCAATCGATGCACACCGATCTACATCACAGAAGTTTTCTGCCATCGGTTGAAAATAAAGATGATTATTAAAAATCTCCAATTTTGAAGTAAAAAATTATGTCAATTTTGATGTAATAAGAATTATTATAGATTTTTTTAAAATAAAAACCAAACAAACTCGCTGAAAGTGTTAGGGAAGGACTCAGTTGCGAAATTCACACTATCTAAAGCATAACTATTATTCATATTGAATCGCTTAACGAAAATCAATATCACTGCTTAAGTGTTAGTCGATTAAAAGTAGCATCATTTATATGCATTTATGGTAATAAATAAGTTACACAATCGCCATCTCATAAAAACTTCAGTCCTTTATACCTGCCCAGCCATTGGTTGATGTCGTATAAAAAGCATTCTCCTCCCACTTTTGTTCCATCCTTTTCCATTGACGAATAGGGAGAAAGTTTCATCCTCCGGGATGCGGCACTCACCATCCCTAGAAGCCCTATCGATGAGGTGGGAGGAAAGCTCTAACAACGCCCAACTGTTTTGAATGTAAAAGAGATGCTTAGTAGAGATGCTATACCTTTAAAAAATATGTTTTAAATTAAGTGCTGTTAATTTCAGTAAAAGTATTCTTCATTAAAAACGATTTTATTTTTTTAGACTTATTAAATACATTGTATAATCTGCGTTGATATTCTTGCATAAGTTTTATTTTGATGTACGCAATATTTCATAGGTTAATATAGTTAGAATAAAAGTCAATGTAGAGGAAATTCGTTTTAAATTTGCTGAAATACGGATAAAAACAGAATTGAGCTCTTTCATATAAATAGATAAATTGCGCAGTTTAAAATGATCCCAATTATAAAGAAAAGCAGTAAAACAAAATTAGCAAAAAACATTTAAAAACAGCAAATAACTTTGCTGACTTCCCTCATAAGTAAATAGATTCATTAACAAAACTATACTTATGTTTTCAACATCAAACGACATTACGCCAGAGATTATGACACATAAAGGTTGCAACCTTTGGTTCCATTAATGGTTCTGCATTCAATCTGATGAAGAATAGTCACCTGGGATGACTTGCCACTCAGCTGAAATTGCCTTTTTTTAGGGTTCAGTAGGCTAACGATGTCGCATGTATGTTACAAATGACTGTCTAGACTATCTATGTGTATTGTTTTGTTTTACTATTTCATTTTTTGTTTCAGCATATATAATTTTGGTTTGAATAATTAACTATTTTAAAAATATTTTTGGAATTGCTATGCACAAAAACTGTAATATTTGAGGTTGTTTTGGTACTTAAAATCTTCTTACTAGAGGTATCATTTTTTTTAAAACTGAAATTATGTTAGTAAGTAATAAAAGTTTTTAAAGGATTTTCTGCGGACTAATTTAACTTCAAATCAGGTTTTTATACTAATACATTCAGGGTTTGACATATATTTTAATATTTACTGAAATGGGTTGAAAAAAATTGTAGAACTTCACAAATATTTCTTCAAATTCATTAAAAAAAATAGCGAAAAGTGCTTGAATTGATGAATAAATAAACGAGTCATTAAATTTAAACTAGTTGTACTGTAACTTTAACTTCATTACTCGGTGTTAACTATACTCTGCAAAAATAACGTTGATATTTAAAGTAAGAATCAGAAAATTGCGTTTATAAATAAATTAAAGTAAATTTTACTCATATTTACTTATGTAATTTAAATACGCTTCATGTGTCACTCATATTCATTTTCATAATCACCAGCACTTTCTGACGGTTTCCTGCATTGAGTCTCAAGGGGCTAATCAACCTATTTTTCTTTAGACATAATGAAAAACAAACGCGGTGCAACGTCCTTACTAATGATGCTATCTGCATTCTAACTAGCAATTTCTCATATACAAAAACTATACTAAAAGCCATAAGATAATCTATTGCGCAAACACGTTATTTAGATCAATAAAATTAGTCTTGATAAAGAATACACTTGGCTAAATTAGAGGGTAACACATTGGAATAAAGTTTTAAAAGTAATTCAGTTGGAATTGTATTATACAATAAAATTATTTGGTGTTTTTGACTAGTATGAAACATTATTAAAAAAGGAATTGGTATTATATTAGGAGGTTTTTTCCACTGTAATTTTCAATGTACAATGTTTTTGGGATTACTTACTTACTTTTACTTGTACCTCTTTCACTCCAATGTGGAGCATAGGGTCTCCGTCATGGTCCGCCACCTCACCCTGTTGGCTGCTATGGTCTTAGTCTCTCCCCCATGACTTGTTAAGTTCTTTCACTTCGTTGTTAATTGTTCGACGCCTCGTTGTTTTTGGGATGCTAAACCAAGGACTGACATACGTGCTCCTCCTTGTTTATGCAGTAACGTTTAACCGCAATATCGGTGAAAGCTTCGCTGCTTTTACTGTATTAACGTCTTCAAAAATTATTTTACAGTGTTTACATTTAAGTACACACAATATAAAATGTATTTTATCAATAATGATAGTGTTTTTCAAAGGTTTTTCCAAGAAACATTTAATTTAAGAAATAAACCATAAAAGAACAAAACTCATCTTTATTTTTGTTAAACGCTACATATATTCTACGCTACCAAGATTTGGATTCAATGGAGGTGATTCATGGAAGACAATTTTCAATACTAGCTTTTCAAAATCGTGTATTACATTTTTTAAATTTAGTTTAATAGATCACTGTAAAAAAAAGCTGTGTAACCTTAACACTATTTTTAGGTTTCACGTTACACCGATTTGGAGTAAACTAGATATAGTCCAAATATATCAGGAAAGTTCCACAAAACACTGTGTAACCTTATGAGTCCAAGCGCATATTGCGTATTCTATATCAAGCCGGTAGTGAGAAGTCGGTAGAGCGACGTTTTTATAATCAAACGATAACAACGCGTAGCCTAGTCATCGTACAATACTGCAGAAAATCGGTGTAGTTACTTCATAAAAACGCTGGAAACTATTTTTACAAAAATGGTAGCACATAATTTTAATTTATTCTTTTCTAATTTTTTGTATGAGAAAAAATACTTTGGAACAGCTGCTCACTAGTTAGTTCACAAATGCCCTCCTAACTGCATTAACCATTTAAAATACCATTTTATTATAATGTTTTATGTTCACAAAGTAAAAATGTGGTGTAACGTTATTCCTTGAAGCCGTGGAAGCATGTACTGTCTCAATCTTTATGGGTACTAATGTGTTGTAGAAAATCCTAATTTAAATGAAAATTTTTACGGGGATTAACCATTTTAAATATAATTTTATAATAATGTTTTGTGTGTACAAAGTAAAAAAGTGGTGTAAAGTTATTTCTTGAAACCATGGAATCATGTACTGTCTCAATCTTTATGGATACTAATGCGTTATAGAAAATCCTAATTTAAATGAAATTTTTTACTTGGTTTCAAGCAGGTTTTTCTTAAGACGAGTAGTATTTTATATGAGATGCACTTTGACGAATATTGGAATATAGAAATAGATTTTATTTCTATATTCCAATAGATATTCTATATTTCTATAGAAATTTATTCTATATTTCATCTAGAAATAGATTTTATTTCCATGAGATCAGTTTACATGCAATCAAAAATTTTAATAATTCTTGTTTATATGTTTACATGAGAAACCTAACTTCTACTTTTATTTGTTTTTTCAAGGTCCGTTCCGTCCATCCCATATCCCGGCGTCCCCATGTTCCGTCCATCAATATGACCTTCAAGATGCCCATAATCTCCAAAGACGAGATGGCCCTGCGGTTCCACCAGAACTGGCGGGAGCAGAACCCGGACACCACCACCAACCCCATCGAAGACAACGCCAACAACAACGTCGACGACTGCCTCACAGACCTCAACTGGCTCCAGAACCTCAATATCATGACCAAATTCGGAACCCCGACCCCAGAGACCCCACCTGCTAGCCCCGTGCCATCCTCTGGTGGGTCTCCAGACACCTTCATTGCCAAGACTGTGTACTGTCCGGTTGTCAAGCCAAAGGCGACTTTCGTCAGTAAGCCAGTTGTCGAAGATGTCGACTACAAGACGAACGGTACGGTGAAGCCGCCTTATTCGTATGCGACGCTGATCTGTATGGCTATGAAGGCCAATAAGAACAAAATGACTCTGTCCGCCATCTATAAGTGGATAAAGGAGAACTTTATGTATTATAGGAATGCCGATCCTAGTTGGCAGGTAAGATTTATGTATTTTGGTTTTTATATAACTTATGTCAATAAATTGCCTTTCATTCAAGTTAATAACGTAAAACTGTAAGCAGCAATAGAGGTGAGTCGAATAAAAAACTTCATTTGTTTAAGAATTTATGAAACAAAAAAAATCCTTAGTAAATCATTTTGTACTACTACTTTTTAATTTGGAAATTTTTTATCCTGATAAGGATGGTAAAGTTCTGTGTTAAGCAAAGTATGCAACTGTATAAAGTTATCTTTATATTGCGCACTTTTAAAGTTTTATTTTAGAGTAAATTTTTATCAAAGTAAAGCTCACAATAAAAATCTAGTTAATCTGACAATATTAAATTTAATACTATAACTACTCTAGTGAATATGAACACATAATAATTTCCAGCTTTTTAAATAATAAAACTATAAACAATTCATTTTCACAAAAAGTGGAAATGGGCAAATATATATGGGTGTTTTGTTTAATTTATTTAAAATTATTATTTAATTTTTTTAATCGGGTTTATTTTGGAAGAGATGATCTTTAGAAACATCTACAGATGTGTGTGAAAAAAGTACATTATGAATAAAAATTTGTAAATCATTAATTTTAAAATTTAAAATTATCTGTAGAAAAACTGATGCACAAACATGAAAATGTAATGTATGAAAAATGAATGAATGAATGAAATGTATTATGTAAAAAAATTGAAATCGTCTTAAAAGAAGGATGCTTCGAGTGCGTCCTTCTCCAGTTAATCCCCGGCACAGCTCGTGCAAAACCACGGTCCCTTTTGTCGCTTGTGGGCGTGAAAGTCGCAATGCGCAGCGCGGAGGCGGTGCCGCAACGTGACACAGCCATCGTCCCATTTCCATTTCAGACCCCCAAGAAATATCAAATTATTATTTTCTGTACCAGTGATTTTTTTTTTCATTTTATTTAAACAACAAAAGATCTCCCCATATGCCATAGAGTATGCTACGAGTCTCACTAGTGATTTAAAGAAAGATAAAGTCTCAAAACTCACTGGTGATTTTAAAAGATATTTAAGTAAATTCTTGCTTCGACTAGCTTGTTTTTAATAGAATTCTTACTTAGCGACATTCGTTCATAATAACAGACTTTTTGTAGATTTTTTCCTCATTACTTTGCATTCAAAGCCAGTTAAATTTCTTGGTACTCTGTGGGTCCATCTCATTATTTGCATCTGGTTATCTTTTCAAAACTTTATTGCAAAAAAAGAGTCACTGCTTGAAATTGTATCAGTTGATATTGTAATTCACTAATAATCTCTAAGGAAAACTATTTTCGATTTGTTAAAACATTTAGTTCTTTGGCGAAAAAATGGTAAGTAAGCGTTAAAACATTTTTCCCTTTTCTACTGAGATTAAGAAAAATCAAAAATGTCCATTTAAGTTGAGCAAAACATTAAAACTATCTCCACTTTAATACGTTGTTTCCTCTGTTGAAACTTAACAATAAATAAAGAAAACCAATACCGGTATAACGACAAGTGTTTGGAAAAATATAACTTAAGTGCGAAAATTAAATTATAATGTTATTGGTTAATTTATGCCAATAGATATTGTTAAACGTTTAAAAGCAATTTACTTAATTATGATTTGGTTTCGAGCCATACATTTATAATAATGTCCATATGAGAATATACAAAACATAAAAACAGTTTTCCTGAATGTTGTTTCTTCCGTACTTAAACTCTTACAATCAAAAAACGACATTTACAGAACTAAGAAGTACTACTAGGGGAAAAGCAGCATTAACGTTAATATTTCAGGTATAAGGTTATCTTAAAATAGTTTGCATTTAAATGTCTTCATATAATTTATTTCTGTGCTAGTTTGTTTTTGATTAATTTTTAAACATACAATTTTTTGCATGTGATTATTTAGTGTAACATGGTATTAAGGTTACCATATTATTTAGCTTAGTTTTTCTAACATTGATAACTGTTTGGAACATTAAGAAGGATCGCAGAAACATTGATATTTTTTTTAAGAACTTGTATTTTTTCAAGAGTATCTACCACCAATAAATGTTCCATAGAAATAACTCCTACCTCCTCATCCCTCATTTCCATCGCATCAAGGTAGAGGGAAAATGAGAAAGAAGAATGTTGTTTTTAGAGGAAAAGGGATCGATCCGTCTGCGAGTCAACAAAATAAGAATTGATCGAGTGCATCGATTCCCCCCCTCCTTAACTAAAAGCGTGCATAAGTTTTAGAGGCACAGTTGATGCAACTCCAATTGATTTGACACGCTTTTCAGTTCGCCATTGGGCTGCTTTGCTTTTTTTGATATAGCTGTAACTCGACATTTATCTGAGTTTCAGTTTAAAAATACGAAATATTAAAGAAGCGTCGGTGATTAGGATGTTGGGTCTGGTACGTGGTAATAGATTTTTATTCCCAACTTGCACGTTAAAAAAAGAATTGTTAAGTGGTTTGACCCTTTTCCATTAGGATATTAAGAGGGACTGTCAGGCCCGTAGAGCTAAAGTATTTTTTTTTCTTTTGAAATCACAAATTTTGCAAAAGAATTGTTTCGCCAAGTTATCCCATTTTCACCAGGTATGGGAATCATCATAACATCAATTTAAAGCAAAATTGAAAAGAAAATTACATCTCTGGCAATTGGGGGCATTTTAAAACTTAAATGCATATTAAAAAAATTAATATCATTTTCGTTTAAAATTTGTTTCATTTCGATGTTATGTTGATTCTCATACCTGAGGAAAAGGGCTTACATAGCAAAGCAATACTTCTGCGCAAGTTGTGATTCCAAAGCTAATGCATTAGCTCTATGGGACTGAAAATCTTTCGCAAAGATCGAAATCTTTTGTAAAAAGAATGTTCGTTGTCGTTTAAAGTCAACTAAAAGCAGTATATACTGGTCATATGGTTGGTTGGTTGGTAGACATATATTTTCAGGCTTGTGTGCTTGGTCAGATACCCGCTTATAAACCTTTACAGATCATATTAAACACCGAGTGACAAAAATTTAGAACGAATCACTTTTAACTAAATTTAACCACCCAAAAAAGTATCCCTAAACGAATTAGATGCAATCGTCATGTCCTTTCCATAGTTTTTTCGATTAAAACATTTTAGGTGCTCAAAATACGAAATTTAATATACCAAAATTTCAGTTACAACCTTCTCAACCAAATTCATCGATTTCGACCATCATTCCTAGCTATCGTCTTCATTCTGGGTGTCAGGTAGAGCCATCGCGTGATTATGCTATGAAAATTCACCATTTCTGTTTATGGAAGTGGTAATTAAGCGGATTCTAATATTTTTTAGTTGGCGGTTGTATCATCAAGTAATTTTGAAAATTAAGTAGTGTACTTTACGTTGACCGATAAATTAAAGAGAAATGACATAAGAACACTCAATTTAAAATTAAATATTTATTTTAGTAATAATCCAACTCACCTCTTTATAAAGTCGTTTAAAGTATAATTATGACTTATTATTTGCTCTTTATATGAAAGAATAGTTTTATGTTTAATTTTTTATTTTGGCTTGCGCAATTATAGTTTATTTTGCTACGTATTTACACCAATAGAAGGCTCTATTTAACTAAAAAGCTATTACTTGGCAGGTTAAAAATCTGAGGTCCCCAACTTGAATAGAATCTTAATAAAAGAAAAATCTGAATGTGGTTGTGTTGTTGGATTAAATATTTTAATACTAAATTTATCCACCATTCTTCAGTAGTAATTAGGAGCGTAAATTTTTATTGTTATTCCTATTTAAGAATGAAAATCTCGCATCATTTAGGCGTTGGTGATAGTTTCAAAAACTAACCAAATGTCGGCGGAACGGATACAAGGATTCGACTCAAGCAATTTTACACAACATTCTTCAAACCGCAAATTAAAGTAAATTTAGCAAACAATAAAGAATATTATCGAATTTGCAAAAAAATTTAAGGAAGAAGATGATTATGGTCTTTCAAGTTTAAATTAGGCTGAAAATTAAATGCTGCTCTTATCGATTGTTTTCTTAGGTGTATATATCTTGTATAAGCTGTTCTACATGAGAAGTACATTTACAAACATATTTGTTTTTCTACAAAAATTTCAATAAGTTTTACAAAAAAAAAAATTACTATTTAAGTTCTTTTAGAACGTCTGCGTTTAATATTTTTTAATTGAAAAATAGAGAAAACGATAAATATGCAACCACTAGTAAAATATGTATTTTTTATTGTCTGTTTAAGGATGTACACACATTTTTTGTTATGTTAATCTTAATATTGTCTTAAAAATTAACTTAAAGTATCTTTTACAAATCAAAACAATCCATTTTGGTTTTAGTGATATTTTTTTTAATTTTTGAAAGTTATGTTTCTGTGCTTTGAACTTTTGTATTATTTTATTTTAAATTAAGGACATTCTAAAAGAATCTAACGCAAGTAAATACTAATTTTAATTAAATAGTAACCCATTTGTCATACATTGGTTTTAACAAAAAAGTTCATCGAACGTTTGTTTCTCTCTCTATCAGTGTTTCTCTTTGTGGAAACTTCAGCAATCATAAAAAAGCATTTACAGTAAAAGATGAGTTTACGTGAGAAAGCAACCAAGCAAGAAAAATTAATCATTTTAAAGTCAACATTAGAAGCACGTAGGCATTAAGAAAATAGTTGTGATATCAAATGTTTGTCTTATTTGATGGAAGTTTTTATAAGTTTTTTAGGAACCTAACTTATTTAAAGAACATATTCACAAAAATATAAATCTTTATAAATGCATGCTTATTTCTAAATACAAAAATCTAACTTTCTAAACTTTCACTTTTAAAATAGGCTTTCGCTATTCGACCTAATGGAAAATACCAAAGTGTGCTTTGCAAAATGCTTCAGTGGTTTAGCTAAATAAATAAATCTGAAATATTTTATTAAAATTCTTAGTAAATCACCGTATAAATTTGCAAAATGTGGATAAATAAATTTAACCATAATATGTTTAACCAGAACTTTCAATTTACTTCCCAAACGTTAAAGCATTTTTTTCTAATCATGTTGATTTTTTCCAAACCGAAAAGAGATGTGAGGGTTAAAAAGTGTTATTTTTATACAAAATAGATATTATTAAAAAAAATTCTTGAAAATGATAATACTACATAACAAAAATTATTTCCAAAGCATATAGCTATAATATAGTTATAATTGAAAGAAAAAAACCAAAAATGTCATAATAATGGTAAAATTATATTGGTCTGCTTTTATTTCAGTCGTTGCATGGAATGTCTTTATAAAAACAAGAGTGCGCTTTCTAAAAACTGTAAATACAAAGACAACGATAAGAAAGATTTATTGCCCCAGTTACAATGAGAAACTAACCTTCTAAACAAAGTAGGGACATTTTTCAGACGAGATTTTTGAACTCTATGAATGAGAATCGCCTCGCCCCAAAACTGGATGATTTCCAGTAAGGTCAATGGCATTTGACATTTACGCGCTCTTTTCTCAAGGGCAAGGCTTCTCAAAATTTGCATTCATTTATGTTCCTTTGCAATTTGTATAAAGTTAAGTTCTATTAGTAATAAATTGTTCATTATTCTTAAAAATTGATCGTGTTAAATTTATATGCTTGCTTTTTAGAATGTATTCATTGGTTTAGAATAGCTCGGGATAGACAATTTTTTTTCTACGTACCGTCAGTGTGGGTAACTTTGGCCAAAATCAGAGTTTTTTTCACAAAAGAAGAAAAATTTAACTTCAAAAACGATTTAAACACTTAAAAATCCTTATGCATTCTAAGTATTGTACATTTAGGAATAATTTTCAGGCATTTTTGTTACATTTTATAAATTAATAAAAAATTGGTGTTAATTTTAAAAAAATAAGACACCGTTAGGAGCCGGGCGGGTAACTTTGGCCACCCAAGAAATACATAAGAAACATGCTTTTTAACATCCTTAAAAGCTGTGTTAACGATTTAAATAGCAATATTAAAACTTTAAACCCAAAAATAACAAAGTTATAAGCCATATAGTTATTTAAAATGGTATATAACTTAACATTTACATTGCAGTGCATCGTGGAATGGCATTACACGTTGAATACTAGTATTGTTTGTCGCTTAAAAGAAAGAAAAATAAACTTCTATTTTAATAAGGAAAAAAGAACTTTTTTAAAGCAAGATTTAATAACAAATATATTTGTAAAAAGCAAACGATTTCATTATAAAAGGTGAAAAATAATATATTTATAATTAGGAATTTGAAAATGTTTACCTTTCGACATTTGCGATTTTGAGTGGAATACGTATCTTGCATTCTATCTATATTTTTAATGTTTAAAATCATGAGATTTAAAAAGAAAATGTCTAAAAATGAGTAATCATAAAAGTAAGAATTTTTTCAAAAATAGTTGCACTTAATTCACTTTTACATACATTTTTTAAAGTGCAAAGTTCCATAAAGAAATATTTACATCTATGGCCAAAGTTACCCGCATTCATCGGCAAAAGCTTCCCAATTACAAATATTTAACTACAGCATAAAAAGTAGTCAACTTAGAATAAAACAAATGGTGTAATATTCTTCCTCATTAATAAAAGAATCGAATAGAGTGTTTTATTTAAATATTTTCAATATTTTTTTAAGTGTTCCAGACAAAAGTTGGAAGAGATAGATTTTTGTCATTTTATGCTCGTAAGAATGAAAACAGCATTTGTAGTATTGCCAGATTTAGAATGAGATTTTTTTACATGAAATGAAAGGCGATATTTCCACCTTTCCAAAAATGTAAAACAATTTACGATGAGATCATTTTATGAAGAGAAATTAAGAAACAAATATTTTTCCGACGCGTGGCCAAAGTTACCCTCCGTGGCCAAAGATACCCGCTTTGACGGTATACAATTTGTTTGGGGGTTGTGGTAAACAAAACTGAAACTTTCACCATATCAGATCAATAAATACTCTGCACGTATTGAATCCCCCCCCCCCATTTTAATGATTTTAATTAATCACAGCTGCTGAACTATTGAAAAGGAAATTAATATCATTGTTGATTATACAAGTGGGGAACTTATCGCACATCTTAGTAATAGTGAGACACTCGCTCTAATTTAACTTTTTATTTGAAAAATTAGTCCAATCATTGTAATCAGCACACTGTTAAAAATTGGACCTTGGTTCCACAAAAACTATGGTTCAAAGTTGACTTTGAACTTCCAAAGGCTGTGGGGTGAAATATTTGCCCATATTTTGGTTAAACCATTTCTCAAGTTTTGGTTTCCAAAACCTGAAAAATTGTTCTATCAAATGCCGAAAATGTGGGCAAATATTTCACCCCACAGCCGTTACAGATATTAGTAACCAATATTATGGTGAAACTAAGCCCAAAATTTTTAACAGTGCAGATAAAATATTTAACATGATTTCAGACGATTGGAAAATGTTTGAGACAATTTCCAATAGTATTTGAAAAACTTTATACACGATAGGTTCTTATAAACCATTTTTATACTTTAAGTGCAGATATGTCGCATTGCGATTAATTTTTAATGAGATATAAAAAAATTCTTAAATTGTCATGATATTGCCAAAAGATATTTAAATATCATGGTAGGGGATAATATTTTTAATGCGTTAATGAATTTAATGTGTTATTACAGTATTAAATAAAAAAACATTTATAATTTAATTTTAATCTAGCAAAAATTTCATTTTAGTGTAGTTTTAGGTTTTTTAATTTAGTTTGCAGACATTAATTTTAGATATAATTTTTGGAAGGCTAATTTTTTTTCACTTTTACAAAAATGAAGACATTCCTCAAATAATGCTCAAAACGGTTCACGTCACGAATTTGTTTTCGACTGGAAATTAACGAATATCAAAACCGGTAATTTAGAATCTTGGGGCCAAGTTAGGTAGACGCTAGCATCTCATCGAGATGGTTAGGTAGACGCTAAATTAAAACCCGGTTCTAATTTAAAACCAAAACATATCATTAAAATTAAACCATAAACATATTTGTGCTGGAAAAAATCCCTCAAGTTATTGGGGTACCCGAGTACACTACACTCTTAAAACAAACGAGTAGAATCCACTCCAGTTAGAGAAGTGCATTTTTGACACTGGAACGGATTGAATATTAACTCATACTGAGTTAAAATCACTCGTTTGGAGTGATCTTGTTGGAGGTTTAACACACAAATGATCCATTCCTTGCAAGTAAGTGCATTTTCAAGACTAAAGGAGTGAAAATTACTCAGATTGAGTTAAATTCGCTCGTTTGTATTAAGAGTGTAAGACAAACGTGCTCGTTGAATCTGTGATATCCGAAATCCCAACTGTGTTAGCGTATACGGTGCCTCTCGAAGTTCTATTGAGTTCCAGCTCTGGTATCGACCTTGTAACTTGACCGCATAATATTAGGAGCCATACTAGTCAGTTTTACAAACACTCTTAAAACAAACACTCCCAATTTACCTCAGTCTGAGTGGATTTCACTCCTCCAGACTGGAAAATGCACTTCTCCTTTTCGAGTGGATCCTTTGTGTGTTAAACCTCCGACAGGATCGCTCCAAACGAGTGATTTTAACTCAGTCTGAGAAAATATGCATGACTTTAGGGTGTCGAAAATGCACTTCTCCAACTGGAGTGGATTTCACTCTTTTGTTTTAAGAGTGAAGCGTTACACAGAGACTTTATATAGATAGCCGAAAAAAAGTTCAAAGCAGTCCTCAAAGCTTTCCAAAATCACTTTTAATCCACATCAATATATTAATGATTGAAAATTTAAAATGGCTTTAATAGTTTTATAGCGTAACATCCATCAAGTTATTTTATTAGTTGATCAGCTGAGTTATAGGGTAATCATCATGTCTAAGTTCATAAATTTTCTTAAAAAGTACATTTTTTTTGCCACGAAATTATATTAATTGTTGTTTTATTAATATTTTGTTAATTGAATTTATCTTGAAACTATCTCATAAACCACTGTGTCTTGAAATTTTCACTAGAACAACTGTCTAGTCATTTTCCTAAGAACTCCTTCAAAATTACACCTTTGTTCAAATAATTTCATTTCGTGTAAGAAAATATTTTATCTAAATGAGTTTTAAATAACTAATTGAATAATTTGATTTAGACAAATATAGTGTCTCTACAAACAACGCAAACTTTTTATAACCCCTTTTGGTATATTCACATTTCGTAAAAGTAGATATTTTAGTCGTTTCCAATTCCAACCAAAAATTATTTATTATTTTTCATCAACCCTATAAAGCCCTTTAGATTCCACACTACGTTTATAACGTAAAAAGTGGAAGGTATTAACATTGTTGAGTCCGTCTGTCTGTCCGTTTGTCCGTCACCCACTTCCATAGCTGAAACTACAAATGCTACGGACAAGTGTGAGCCGTCAAAAAAATTGGGCATTTAAAAATTCGGCTATCGAAATTAGAATACATCGAAAATTTCAGAAAAGTATTCGAATTCGAAGTACTTCAATTATTTAAAAAACTGCAAAATTTAATGCCCATTTTACATCAAAATTTATTATACGTGTATCAATTAAAAATCAAAATAAATAATAAATCATTGCTTTCTCACTATTATTCTATTACATTATTTTCATTTTTTTTATAATTTATTAACCTCGTAATGAAAATTTTATTGACCCTGAAAATTTTAATATTAATTCGAATTTAATGACTTTTTATTCTATTCGAGCATTGATATTTGTTAAAATTTTGTTGTAAAGTTGTGCGTTTAAGTGGTTGTTGGTTTATTATTTGAATATTGCTGCTGGGTTATGTAAAATTAGTTATTAGTTAAAACTATTTAAGCGTAGTTAATCTATTTTTAGTGCCTCTATTTATTTGAATACTTTTCTTTGATTATTTTAAAGTTATTTGTTTAATTATTAAAATTTTGTTTTTGACTTTTGAGTAATTTTGTTTGAAAATATTCACAAAAATTTGGAAAATACTTTTTAATAATGTGTTTGACTACCTGAAAACATTGCTCCGATCTAAGCATTAAATTGTTCGGATATTTTGTTATGCATATGCGATATCAAATATAAAAAAACAATCAATACATAATTTTATTAATTAAATAATTAAGCAATAAATAAATTAATTAAAATTCTAAAGCTGTGATTTTAAATATATGTGTAAAGTAAAAGTGCATTTCAATGCTGTGTTTGGCGCTTTTTTTCCGTTGCGCACAAATTGAGTGAAAACTGTCTAAGTGGCAGATTCAGTTACAAAACTACTTGCTTAAAAATATTCTCCACGGTATCTTTTTAATATTTAGATATCTTAAATAATATTTTAATAATAAAATAATTTCTAAGCCACATTTCTCCGGCTGTATTGAATATTTTAACAAACTGGTTTTTTATATGATAAGTGTAGATGACTTACAGATCACCATAATCCCACTTTTTGAAATTGGTTTAAATATTTCTTTTAATTTCCAATAAATATTTTTACACAACTTTGGTGTGGAAACCCTCTGTCACTCAAGCTCATTCGCCCTTCACTAAAGAAACCCTAAAATTCTTCAAATAACTTCAATAAAGCATTAAAATCTTACATTAATGTGCTTCTAAAAACCCTAAAAAAGGGTTCTTAAGTAAAGTAACATTGTCGTTCCGGCTGTCGTATATCGTTTTCTCGGAAGAAAGCCAACGCCCAGTTCATTGCGATCTTTAGTCGACGAAGTCTATTTTTATTATGGCGGACACGTACGTCCGCTTTTAACAACTTCGCGAACATATAATACTCTACCTAAATAGAAATATGAAAGACCTGTAAGTGTATGTCCGAAGAGAAATATAGTTAGTGTCATACATGTAGAATTGAAAACCCAGTTTCCAATATGAATTTAGGCATTTATCTTAGAATTTAGTTAACATTATAAATATTGGAATTCAATTGAGAAACTTGTTTTCCACATAAGTTTAGACATTTATATAACAAGTTTCGTTTATATTATAAATTTAGGCTTTTATATTAAAAATTTGGGTCTTTCATAAAAAAGGCATACATTTTCACAAAATTTCTTTACAAATTCTGACATTTTTATTCCAATTTTTTCCGATACAATCGTTGCAATTTATATTTAAAGCATTGTTTTAATATAAATTTTGACAATTTCAATAGATATTTAAAATTTTTTATTGGAATTTGTTTTCCGTAACTAGGCAATTCTTTTTTATGCTAAGTTGCTCTACAAATAAAATGGAAAGTAAAATATATTAAAAAAGAATTCGACTTAACTTAATATATTAGATTTTTTTAGACTTAATTACAAATTTATAATTCAATATTTGATAGTCCGGCACAAAAAAAACAGTAAATCTAATTTTAAGGCATAGTAAGATATATGAAACCTGAATAAGCTAAAAATAGCTCAGCCAGGAAGCAGCGCGTGAAAAATGGATCGTGGTGTACCAGTTCCTCACGAAAGTAACAATCCCAATTACATTCTCTGTAATGGAATATTCACGACATTGCCGCCAAACTAAAACCATATTCTGTGTGATGAGTATGATGTTCTTTAAAGGCAAAAATCTTATTTTCTTGTTGCCTTAAATATTTCAAAACTATTGTTGTTGCAAACGAGTATTTTTTATATTCTTAAAGATTTAAATTTTTTATTAAATTATCTAGGATAGATAAATTTATTTTTAAGGATTTAATTCTAAGAACCTAACTTTCAATAAGTTAGAATAAGAAAGTACTATGATTGTTACTTGGAATTAAAATTGAATTTCTATATTGGTGAGGTGTCCGCTAAAACTGAATATTGAAAAAATTGTCAATATTCAGATTGTTTCTTAATACATATATTTTTCTATTTTTTCTTTAGCTTTTTTATAAGAAATGTCTGACACTATTATATTTCTGTTTCAGAATTCCATTCGCCACAACTTATCGCTCAATAAATGTTTCATAAAAATTCCTCGAAATAAAGACGAACCAGGAAAAGGCGGCTTTTGGAGACTCGATCCGCAGTACGCAGAATCTCTCGTCGATGGCATTTTCAAGAAAAGGCGTCCGGCTCAACGTCAGTCTGGAAATGGAAGTCTGAAAAAGTCAAGACGAGACAGCAAAATCAAAGGACAGTCCGACACGCTCACCAGGGTCCTGGAAACATTCCATCAGGACACGCCTCCCAGCTCGGCAGGCTCGCTCGTCTCGCACTCCGACGTAGAAATGCTCGCCGACATGAAGCCTATCCCGGTCATGCAATCCACACCTAGCCAAGAACTATTCACATACACCACCACGACCAACGGCCTGTGCGACTTTCAGACAAACCGACTTCTAGTGTCGTCGTCGCACATGCATCCAGTCAAGATGCAACCACACGACCCCGACGACGAGGCTATGCAAATGTTGGAGCCCATACCACACGTCGGTATGTCCCAGAACGGCTTGAGGTCGGTGAACACTATGAACGGACACAACACTCACAATAACAACAACAACAACGACGACGTTTGCTGGAATGATGTGCTCGGCGACCACGACTTGGAGTTGGATAACCTCTACAAATATCGCCCTGAAGATTCCATATCTTCCGTGGTGAATACAGCCTTGGCACTAAATGACGACCTCTTCAGTTCGGACGGCAGCAGCTCGGACCTGCCCACCGAACTGGACTTGGTGACCGGCGACACGCTGGACATTGCAAGCTCTGGCACCCAGGGCATGCAGGCGTCTTCAACGGACTGGTGGGGGTTCCAGCATCCGTCTCTGGACGTCACCCTCACGCCCCTGCTCAGTATTTCCGTCCCCTTCTGCGGCAACACCGCAAGCAATTCCGTCGTCGCTGGCACCACAAGCAACAACGGGGTGTTCCTCAACGGATACCTCCAGAATACCGCCCCTTATGTGGTGGACAGGCCTCAGTTGCACCAACAGCAGCAGCAGCAAGACGCGTTGCAGAACCAGCCGTGGGCAGAGTGCAAGGCTGCCCTGGAAGCCGCGGCCTTCGATCTGGATGATCTTGGTGATTTGGATCCTGTCCATGTATATTGAGAAAATTGGACATTGTCCTCTAGTATTATGAACTGTTTCAGCTAAATATTACGTTAAGTGCTGTGGCTTCCATCGAATTTAGTCAACAAACTTATTACTCAGTTTTCGCAAAAATCATAACAGATTTAACAAATATTAATGAAAGTTTATTCCTACAAAGTAAATTATATAATTTTCTTATAAATATGACTATATTTGGTTGCACACTTATACAATAAACTGTTAATTATTTTTAATTGCAATGAGTTAATTAATTGTTCAATACTTAATTAGAGCATATATTTAAACAATTCGCTTTCATAAATACCATCTATAGAACCTTGTTAACTTTTTATTTAAAAATGATTATGAATTTTTGACTTTATACCGGTAAATTAGAGTACTTTAAAATACAGCATAATAATGCATACATTAGTCAAGACTAACACATAATTTACGTCACAATTTCCATTAAAAATAGAGATGCACATTGTACAAATACCGACCAATACAAGTGATTTTAATATCGTTTAAGTCTTTATGCAATATACCAATGAAAATACTCTGTAGTCAATATGTTTGAATATAATTGAAGTTTATTAGAATCGTATTAAAATGATGCCAGACTAAACAAGATGGGTGTTGCAGCACTTCATATGTGTAAATACCTTTTACATAATTACTTATAATTATATTCATGTGAATTCCCAGTGTAAGTGATGACTTAGTAGTATGGCTTCCAATTTTGTCCAACAACTACCCCTTAGCTCAGCAATTTATAATGTGTGTTTAGACATTATTTTTTCTTGATAATTAGAATGGTATAAACATTTAGCTAATTTTTTCCAACTTTCGCATATAATAAAACGAAATGTTAACTCAGTGTTTGAAAATGATTTTAAAATGGTTGTGACACAATGATAAACAGTATGTTGAAGAAGCATGGCAATACATTTGCTGTGCATAGCCAAAAAAAGTTGTAAGTGCTCATGTATACAAAGACACTTGTTTAAAATCAAATAATTTTTTTAGTTTCAATTAATTTTTACCATTAATGCACCGAAAACTTGATAGTTTTCCTTGTTTTTATGTAAAGTATATTTGAAACATAATAGCTAAACTTCAAAGCTCTTTTAAATACAATGAATAAGAACAGGGAGTGGTTTTCTAATGTATGTGCAAAATATTTCAAAAATGTACTAAAGAATATTTTTGGAACATAAACATTAGTATTGTGAACATGCTATTTACTTTACCAGCTTTTGTAAACAAAGGCCTTGTTTACAATGAAATTTTTTTAAGTATTATGAAACAAACAAATTTGCCATAACCTTAGAAAGTATTGAAAGTGCTTGGAACTTAATAGCTTTTATGATTAAAATTTTGGCTGATTATTTCTTGATTTAGCGTAACAACAAAATTAGGATTCCATTTTTTTTTTCATTTTCGAATGTAAGTGCCATATAGAGATTTTTTAACGTTATTACTTTTAAATAAAATTTTATCATTTAAATTCTTCGAATTTAAAGACACTAAGTAATTTATCCGAAGGTCAAAGGAAAGTAATGGAAAGCTGTATTAAAATAATAATGCTCAAGCTGATAAGGGAGTTAGTTGTACTCAATCAGTATAGTATTTGTAAGAAAACAAACTTTTAACTGTGGTGTAATTGTACGAAAAGTCTCAATGTTGTCATAGTACTTTTATACTTATTTGAAATAACTACAGCACAAGCATCTCATTTTTATTTTTTAACCCTATTACATGCTTATATGCATCAGTTATTTGATTATCTATAGTTCGATTACATTATTGTTAACAGCAAAACAAAGAATATGATAAAAATAGTTTTTTTAAACGACAAGTTTTCTCAAAAGGTACTTCTTGAAGGAAATTAAATTCAAAACGATATATTTTTAATTGCTATTGTGTTACATCTGGTAATTGGCAATGGACAAGTTAAAACATCAAAACAAATTAACAAATATTTTGATTGTTTATAATTTTTCGAAATTTTTTATGAAATTATAGCTTTGATAACTGTTATCAACAGTATTTTAATAATCAGGGAAAACTGTTTAATTTTCATCTGTTAGATACAAATTTAAACTTTTAAAGTAGCGTACCAAAACAAAGCCTAAACCTATTAGAAATTGACATTTAAAATTTTCACTTACCAAAATCAACTGAACCAAAATACCTCAAAACTAATAAAATAATATTTTAAAAGTCTTTAAAAATTTCAAACTGCTCTATATTGCATTAAAATATTTTGCACGATCTTAAAAAGATAATTCGGTGGTACTTTTTACAGAGTAAATTTGTGTGTATTTTGCATAGTATCCCTCCATCCCCTCAATATAATTCCCTATAGTAATTCCTTATAATGTTTAGATATCGCCATGATCTAGCTTTCGAACATAATGTAAAAATAATTTATTGCATTTGAAACCGATACCAATACTTAAAGTATCTTTTCAACTGTAATAAGCACTTCTGTATCAAATTCACCTTTAGACGGTGATAATCTGAAAATTGTTCAACTTGCTGTATAGTAAAAATTCTTCTAATTTTTTCATATCCTTAAATTTAATTCATATTTCTTTAATGCAGAGTTTAATTTTGTCAGTATTGATAGCACGTAATTTAGCAGTTTTTAATGTTCTTTAAACATTTGTGAAATATAAATACGATGTTCATAATTTTTAATCCTTGTTTATTGTAGAAAAACTTAGTGTAACATGATTCAAAAGCTCTTTCGAAAAAATATCAGTGTGTGATTTTTAATAATTGTATTTATTGTCGTTTTAGTTGAGAAATAAACTGTTATGTAAAACTAAATCAAAGCAGTGTTTTTCTTTTAATACAATGCACGGTACATCCATCCCCATTACATATCCACAACCTAATTCTTTGGTGATTATAAAGAAATTCTACTACATTTATCATGTAAAAAAACAGTTTTTAAAAATATTCAATAGTTCAGCCTGAGTAATTAAGCTAAGAAAATTATTTTTTTACATTGATTATTGGCAGAGAGAAGCACTTCACTTTAGAGACCCAGCTACCACCAACGTTTTCCCAAGAAAAATATTTATCGGTCATTCTTTAAACTACAAAAACAAAGCAAAAAAATTACTTACCTGAAATTTTTCATATTTAGAGCGAACTAAATAAATTAGTGAATAAAAAATCATGTTAATATGAATGCTTAAAACATAATGATCTAATCCTTAAGGTCCAATTAATTTCTTTTACTATAAACAAGTTTTTATGTGAGGCATTAAAGTGTAAAGACACATTAAAAAAGAATAATCATTTTTAAAAATCTGATGGTCTATGTGTAAAATACAATAATCAGAACATTGTGCCATTGCTTTAGAATAATATTGGTTGTAATAAATATATCGAAGCTCATACTTAGTCATTGTCAGTGATATTTCGAATATTAATAAAGCCATAATTAAATTGCTTGGTTAAATGTAAACTTTTAGTTGGTGAATTATTACCAAATGTAAGCAATTAAACATGCAGAAAATAATAACTATTTGATAAGAACAATTTAAGTGTCGCTTAAGTTAAGAGTATTTGTACAGTGTGGAGAAACTACAAACTACTGCATAAAAAAAGATCAATAGATTTTTAATATATCTACCCAGTAATCTAACTTCTAGTACATTATTTTCTGTTTGAAGCTGAACAATAAGCATGTTATATTATTTTCAGAATTACCAGTATAATTTGGAAGCAGTTAAAGGAGGGTTCTTTTAAGTGTAAGAGTCTTGGTGAATAACATTGTTTTCTTTAACTTAGTATGAATTTTGTAAATAAGTTAAACAAGTGTGAATTCATTGTATGCGTAATTCGAAATCTTAAAAGTAGGATGAACTTTTCAAATACCTATAGAATTTAAGTTAAAATTGAAATTGTAAATTCGGATATTAATTTTACTTTAAATTGGAATAGAAAATTATAATTTTGAACTTAATAATAAAATTATTTTTCTTTCCTTCTTTTATACTGAAGCTAGGTACTGGTTTGTAGCAGTGGCTGGAAGGATTTTAATGAATACAACTATGCATTTTAATTATCACACTGTAAAAAAATCTTAGTTAATGTGTAGATGAAAGCATTTAAAAACTAAGTAAAATTTTTATTGCAGTTCTTGCTATTCTAGATTACTAACTAAGTAAAATTTTTATTATTTTCTTGGTATACTATTTTTATTTTTTTAATTTTTTTTGTCGAATTCTATATGAATTATAGGGTAGGGTGGGGTAAAATGGGTCACTTTATAACTACCTCAATATAGCTTAATATAGAATTTAATTTACTTTAAAAGTGAAAATAGCTAAAATTGACCCATTTTACCAAACCGTAACGAATGAAATTATCCTTATAATATAAATATATTTTTCCTACTCAATCTCAAAAGCGCATGGCGTCATCTAGTGTTCAATAAGGTAATAAAAATGCTCTTAATTCTACATCAGTTTATTATTTTTTATTTTAATATCTTATCTAAATGAAATTAAAGTTCTGACTAAAAAAAGGTGAAATGAAAGTTTGTAAAGCGCAAATATAAAGAATTAAATCTTGTTCGTTTTTTTTTTTTCGCATTATTGATTTTTAAAAGCTCTACTCTAAATGTAAGAAACTATTTTAAAACTTAATTTCCTGAAATTTAAGTGTTTTCTGTTTATACAGTAAGAGTTTCTGATTACCATAGCAATGATTTTCGATTAGAATTTAAATAAATGTTAATATTGTTTTCCAAATTTAACTACAACGATTGTAAAAATATTGAAGATTTTTGTATATGTATATATCACGATAGTGAGTCAAAAGAAAACGCACACTAAAGTACGTTTGTAAACTTATTAATTTCTGATGAGCATTAAACATAACATTATTTAACGAAAGTGTAATAAACATTATTTCTCTCGTACAAAATAGTTTTAATTTATGCGATTGTTGTACACTCTTAAAACAAAAGAGTAAAATCCACTCCTAGGAGAAGTGCTTTTGTCACTGGAAAGGAGTAAATATTAACCCAGACTGAGTTAAAATCACTCGTTTAGAGTGATCCTGTCGGAGGTTTAACAAACAAAGTATCCACTCCTATAAGGGAAATGCATTTTCGACACTGGAGGAGTGAAAATTAACTCAGACTGAGTTAAAATCGCTCGTTTGTTTTAAGAGTGTAAAATATAACTGCCATGTTAATCAACAAGTTATTCTTAGCTTTTATTTTATGCAGGTTCTTAGAAAATCCCCAGCAGTAAAACAATGCTAATATTTGCACTAAGCATACCTCTAATTTTGTACCGATCTCTTTCTCTTTCACACCCTCACTAACACTTAAAATTAAGATTTTTATTATTGCGAAACACACTTTACATGCACAATAATAGTTTATTGTCTGTTAATATTAAGTACAGTGCATAGTAAAAGATAAACAATATATTTCAGAAAATTCTGGGACATTCCAGTTTTAATCAATTCGATTTATTCATCAACTATCTTTGGATTATGCGAATCACTTCTTGCTTCAGTTCCGGGGGACCTGAGGTCTTTGAGGAAAGTCTGAAAAAAAATAATAATTGTTGAGACAGTTGAAAGAATGGCAACTTAACCATATATAGTTAACAAAGCAAGCTTTAAATAATAATAAAAACAATAATACATTTTCTTGGAGTATTTTGCTTAAGGAACACTTAAATTGAAATAATTCAAAATAAGAAAAAAGACCCCTGTCGAATTTTTTTGTACCAAGGTGGACAAATTCGTTTTGAACCGGAAACCTTTTCAATAAGAGACCAACATTTTAAGGGAAATGAGTTTGAGATGCAACGTTTTTAATTCAATTTGTGCTATTTGGGATATCACAAAGATATATAATATGTCCACAAACTTCAAAGAATACATTATCCTAGTACGAAAAAGGGCCATTGCCCGATGGTCCGAACCCTATTGAACATTGAACGTATTATGCATGCTACAAACGGGAAATTTAAATACAGAGAAAAACAGAGTAGCCCAAAAGTAGGTTTGCAGTTAGTTAGAATAGGATACAAATATTTATACAGCAACAGTTATGTATTCTGTGCATTATTACAGGATTATCTTTATTCACTATAATAGAACACAGGTCTGGTTGTTCAGTCAGTTTATTGCGCATTACCTCACAGAACTGTAATCTGTGGTCAGGATCGTTCTCAAGAAATCTATGTAGCAGTCTTGGGCGGTCCGAGACGTTTGTCGAGGGGACTTCTTTACACTTTTTTACGATTACAATGGGTATATTCATTTCATTTTTCTATGTCAACGTCGTGCTTGGTCGTCCTGACTTCGGTGCATTGGCGACGGAACTCTTGATCTTAAACTTATCTTTAATGCGATCGATCTTTTGACGGGAACGGGACAAATTACGAGCGCAGACAAATTAAACTCATTTTTCCACATCCTTTGCCTCTTGATGCTTAAAATAGGTTTTAAGGAAAAACATTAAAGAAATAAACAGAAGCTATCTAAAAACTAAAGCAAACAAAGTCTACAAATCGCTTCTCTTGAACCCGAATCCGATAAGCTGTAGTATTATGGCTCTTAGCATGACCATATCAAATAACAAGTTTAAATAACCTAAAGTTCTTAGCAATGGTACTTATGTGCGGAATTAATTGTAAACCTACTTTTGGGCCACCATCTATATAAAGAGAAATGATCTACCGCCTGCTTTGCGTATCGTTCCTTTTCTAACAAATAACTTACTTAGCATGCTAAAGGGATTTCTCAATATCTCATTGAAGTTAGGAATGAAGCCATTGTTATTTGGTTGGGGACCAGTCCAAACTCCGCTGGTCACTACCTGACCGTTGTTGAAGGGCCTGGGAACAGGAACGTTGTTGTAGGGAATTTTCTCATTTGGTTGTGGTTCATTGCCTTGGACTACCTGACGCTCATTGTTGTGAGGTAGAGGGCCAGCATAGACATTGCCATTGTCGCCAGTGCTGATGGCTGCAGCAGAATTTCCGTTGCCGTCGTTTCGGTCATTCTGGCATACCCAGTTACCATTGATTAGAGCGCAAGCCGATGAAGAAGTGTGGGACACCATCTGACCATTTTTGTAGGGAATGGGCACCTTGTTATTTTGCACGGGAACGCTGCTGTAGGGAATTTTCTCATTTGGTTGTGGTTCACTGTTGTGGACTGTCTGACGCTCATTGTTGAGCGGTAGAGGGCCAGCATAGACATTGCCGTTGTCGCCAGTGCTGATGGCTGCAGCAGAATTTCCGTTGCCGTCGTTTCGGTCATTCTGGCATACCCAGTTACCATTGATTAGGGCACAGGCCGAAGAAGAAGAGTAGGACATCATTTGACCATTTTTGTAGGGAATGGGCACCTTGTTATTGGGCAAAGGAACGTTGTTATTGGGAATATTCTGATTGTATATTGGATGTCGTTCATTGCTGTTGGCTATCTGCGCATTGTTCATGGGTAGAGGGCCAGCATTAAATCCTCTGTCACCACCACTGTTGATAGCTCCAGCAGAATTTCCGTTGCCGTTGTTGAGGCCTAATAAATTTATAAAATATTGAGCCTTAATTTTAGAGGCAGTATGATTTTTTAAAAAAAATTCGCCTGGCGGGATTCAATGGAATAGGTATTTTTTTAACATTATTGAAGCATCGTTATAGATAAAGAAGTCAGCTATATGATCGAAAACTTCAAAGACGTATGCTGGGGGCAGATAAACTGCAGTATCTTAACTAATGTCTTTGAAAATTCTTGTAAACATTCAATAACTATGTAAAAAAAAGTTAAAAAAAAATGGTTATTGTAGAGCCAAAAAGGCGCAATTAAGTGTTGTGATTACTGCAGTTTACTTGTAAATGGCAGTGTGGTTAGTTTAAAAAAGGGCTACTTACCCATATCCAACGGAGTCCATAGAAGGGCTCTGCTATCAAACTTATTCGACAAACTTCAAACGGGAATTTTTAAGTGGAGCAATACAACGAAAAAACGGAGCAATATAAAGGAAAATATTCCTGACAACTTCTTTATATATTGTTCCTTTTTCCATTATGATACTACAAATAACTTACTTAGCATTTTAAACGGATTTCTTAATATCTCATCGAAGCTAGCGCCATTGGGTAGAGGACCAGCCCAAGCTCCAGCACCGCTGGTCACCACCGGGCCGTTATTGAAGGGTCTGGGCGCAGGAACGTTGTTGTAGGGGATATTCTCATTTGGTTCCTCTTCATCGTCGTCGTCGTCTGTTTCCTCATTGTTGGGAGATAGAGGGCCAGCGTAAACATTGCCGTTGTTGCCAGTACTGACGGCTGCGGCAGAGTTTCCGTTGCCGTTGTTTCGGTTATTCTGGCAGATCCATTGGCCATTGACTAGGGCGCAAGCCGAGGAAGAAGCGTAGGCCAAACTCTCATCCACCAAGAAAATGGCTAAGAGGATGAACAGAAGAGAGGATCGCATAGTGGCCATATATCTAGAAAATAAATGTATGTGTACAAAACTGTATAAATCAATTCACTTCCACATTTTTATATTCAATTTAATTTTGTTTACATACTTAGCCAATAAATCACGAATTTAATGGTTAAAACAATTGCTGTTAGTGACTGAAAATAATTGTGGTAGTATTTTGTAGATAAAAGCATAAAATGTACATTGATACAAAGTTTTTTTTCTCAAAATATATATAAAAAATGAAACTATACTATAGCAAAATGAAACCCGGAAAAACATGCCAGAATCTAAAAAGTTTATTAGACGAGCAATCATGTGAATTAAAGATGGTCTATTTTACATTTTGTTTCATTTTATATGTAGATTTCAACAGAACTTTTATTTTAAATCTTTTAATTTATTTGTTCTAGTATTTCAAGAACTAAATATTGAAAATATGATAATATAAAAACTTTCTAAATATCAACAATGAGCCTATTAAATTTTTAGCAAATATTTAATACACATTACGCTAATAAGATTAGAATTATATAGAAACAATTATTTTGTACCTTAATAGACTAATATACTATGATATCGCAACATCTTACAAAGGCTTCTAATATATTAATATACACATATATGGATGCCAATGCCAAGTAAAATACATAGGTAGAAATGTGGATTTAATGCATTTTTATAACTCAAATAATTTATACATTTTTAGACAAATTGAGTTTAAATACCCTGTCATAAATAAATTCATCTAATAGCGTATGACTCAGTTTTAATCAACTTTGAATAAACTACGTTGGGGGGGGGGGGGCAACAATATTTTTAATAAAAAATTTGAATAAAGAAATGTTTACTTAATAAATGTGATATTACAAAACTGAAGGCCAATGTAATAGTATTTCTAAATTTTAATAATCGAAAAAAGATATTCCCTTTAAAATGTATGTTAAAAATGATTTTGACGTGAAGTCTTATTTGTCCCTTTTTCTACCGCAAATACCCTAAAAAGTAACATTTCATAATCCTTATTGAATTAAACCAAAAATGTTTAGCAAGACATTCCATGTGAATTAACTTTACTGAAACCAATCAAGCTAAAAATCCAAAAGTACTTACATGTGTTTTGTCATCCGCTGAAGGACCTTTCGTTTGGTCAAAGCGCAGAAAAATACTGTAAGGATTTCCCGAAAAATTCGTATACTTATATCAAACAACCACTACCACAATAATACCAACACCTTTGTCCTATAAAATCATTTCACATTCACGTTTTCCAGAAAGATACTTTTTTTCCTCACCTTGCAATATCCAAAACGTACAATCGCATGGTAATGAAACGTAATACAATCAAAAATATTGCATTGTTTCTGCCCTCTTCCTTTGTTTTCTAGTAAGAAACTGTATAATGTTGAATAAAGTTACCATATAAGCACGATATTTGAAAATTTTGTGTTTATTATTGAAAAGGACAAGGCATCATACGTTAGAAAGCTGTTTTATGATGCATTTGATGCGTAATACTTTGAAATATATTTTTGGAAGGCATTGCACGAGACAAGTGCATTGTGTTTTGGTCACGTTATCTAATCGTCCGTCTTTTTTATATGGCATAATATATTTATAAGCTTATTGAATACAGTTTCATTTTGATAGAGTCAATTTTGAAATATAATATTTTAATTGAAATACTATGTTTTAATGGAAATAAGATGTATTAAGGGAAATATGATGTTTTAATGGAAATATGATATTTTATTGAAATATGATGTTTTAATGGAATTATGATATTTTATTGAAATATGATGTATTAATGGAAATAGATAATTTATTTAAATATGATGTTTTAATTTTAATATGATGTTTTAATTTAAATATGATGTTTTAGTTTAAATATGATGCTTTAATTTAAATATGATACTGTAATTTAAATATCGTGTTTTGATGGAAATATGTTATTTTAATTACGATTTCGATGTTGAATATGAAATAACGCGCATCCAGATTATTGAAAGGTCAAAATGTAACATGTTGACTCATCTACTAGTTTAGGGATGAATTTGAAAAAAACACACCATAGAACAAAGCAAGTCTGCATTCAGTATTGGAACACTGCATTTTTAAAAAAAAATGTAGAATAAGGGACCATTTACTTGATAACAGTGATATTACAAAACGTAAGCACAATAATATTTGTTTCCTAATTTTAATAACTGGAAATAAATATTCCCTTTAAAATTGAAGTCTTATTTGTCACTTTTTAGTATGATGAGTAGTATACTCTAGAGAGCAGTATTTCATATTCATGAGTTATGTCGAAAGACACTGCAATGTGCGTTTGATAGCAATGTGAATGACATTACATTATTCTCAATAAATATCTGTATTATTTCAAATTGATAAATTGATATCCAAATTTGTAAACCACCATTCTATCATTTTATTATTCAAAAGTAATTCTTCAATTCAAAATACTGCACCATAGATAATCATTGTGAGGAATACAACTGAGATCCGAAAATTTCCTAATTTCTAGATTTTAAATCGATTGATCTATTTTCAAGAATAGAGAAAAAATAAAGCTTGGAATTACTTCTTTGCAATTTCTTAAATTTTTAATGTGCACTTCGGAATACTATGCCGTTGTCGTAAGCTGTCATGTCAGATTGAGTCACATCAGGGTCATTCAATTGTTGTTTTCAATCATTATTTTTATATAAATTATAAAACGATTGAATTAATCTCTATATAAAGTCACGAAACGTTTGATGCCATTATCTTTTGAATTAAATAACAGAATAGTTGAAATATTCACTGATGGTAAGAATTGATATTGATTTTCTAATTAAATAATTGAAAGTTTAAATGTAATATTTGTACGTTATATTTTGGTGTAATATTTGTATTTATATAATATTATATTTAAATGTAATATTTGTATATTATATTTTAATGTAATATTTGTATGTTATATTTTTTACACCATTTTTGCAATATAACCAACTGGTAGGCTCTATTTATTCGAATAAAGTTATACATAACATTATTTTTAAATCCTTCAAGGTTACCTCAAAATTATTTTATTATATTTTTTAATAAATTGATAAGATAGGAATAAGATATCAGGATGCCAAAAAAACAATCTTTGAACGAACCTTTCATCGAAAGATACAATTAGTTATGGATAGTTTTTAAAGTTTACAAGATGTAGATTATGAGCAAAGAGCACTGAAAAAATAAAGACATTTTCAAGTTTGAGTAAAACTAGGTTTTAATTTCGAAATGAAAATTTTTATTTCAAATATGGCGACCCAATGCATTCTATTCTGCACCAGATATACTTAGTTTGAAACAAAATGTATTATTGCTCATTATTTGTAGCAATTGAAATCTGAGTTGTTTTAGCGAATGATTATCGACTTGGAGAAACTTCTCTTTAGGGTGGAGGATTAGTAACCAACTACTACCAGTATCCCGACAGCGTGAAGTCGGCATACAAGGTTGTTACAAGAACATGTGGTAACCAGCTCAGCAATACCTTTTGAAATATGATTATTTTGTAAAATGAGCCCACATTAGTAAATTTATTTTCAATTCTGAAACAAGGACATACTCAAAAATAAGCACATGAGGTCTACTTCAACTCATTTTTGAAAAAAAATATGCTCAAATTGAGCTTTTACTTGTTAAAAAAAAACACAAGATGTTTAATTTTTTGAGTTTATGCATGGCTTCAAAAATAAGTTTGTGGAAGCTTCTAACTTAAGAAAACTGCACTATACGCTCTTTATTTACTCTACTAAAGGATGAAGTCCACAATTCGCTTGCTAGTTCATGTGCCACCCACCTCCCTCTTCCCCCAGTTCGATATATATATTGTATAATATATTCACTTATTTTGCTATTTTGTCCTTGTCCTTATTAAGTTAATAAAGAAGATTGGTTTACAGTAATCACTAAATGTAAAAAGAGTCATCAACTAAAAAAATTTCCGGAGGCACTTTTTTTACTAAAATTTTCTGAGAGAAGTGCAATGGAAATTTCTCAAAGAGATTTAACGTTTAGCTGTTCCTATATGTTTTAATACCATACACATGACACAAACATATCCACATCAATCATCTTTAGTGTCACCTCAAACATGTGCACTATTAATCATTTAAGTGACATAATTGGATTTAAAAACATTCTGCAAATTAATATACATACTTTTAATATTAATTTATAAATCTGTATAAGATACTTTTAAATGCAATGCTTTTAAGTGGTGAATAACGATGATGTATTTTGGAAGCTATTCGTTTTTATTATGTAGAATAGCTGTAACATTCATTTAAAATGTCAAAATACAGATTGCACAATTAGAAAAGATGACACGATTTCCTGCCTTGCTGTATAAATGCGTATGAAATGAAACTTCTCAATGCGATGTAGTAAATGTTAATGATTTTCCCGAATAATAAATTTAGATTGTGTTTATGCTACGAACCAAAAATTTAACAATGGGTAATACTTTTAGGAATATTTAAATACATTAAATAAAAGTGATAAGTTATATTTTAGTTGTCTACGAATGTTAATAAAAATTTGGGAAATTTTTGGGAGGCAATAAAAAGTTCAATGTTTGTTTGCATTGCCTGAGAGCTTGAATTTAGTTTTTAGCTCATGACTTTTACCACGTCCAATTGAGTGACTAAACCAAACCAAACCGATTTTATTATTTTGAGATCTGGTAGTGGGTGTCCGTTTTATAATTAAATTGGAGATTGCTGAAACTATTTCAGTTACAAATTTGTAATTTTCAGAATAGAGAAAAAGCGTCATAACTCCTTCAAAATTTTAAATAATTAAAAAAAATCTTTTTTTGCTCGTTCATTTATGTCTGATTAGTTTATGTTGCCCTCAGGCATAAATTACTGAATTTCGAAAAAAATTATAACCAATGAAAATTTAGTAATTAATTAAAATTTGAAGTGAAGATATTTTTAATGAAAAACCACGACACACACATAATACTTGAATTTCATAGAACTTCACTTGAACATAATACTTTTTTATTTATATAATTTAACTCGAACATATAGAATTACATTTGCGTTTTCTGTGTAGTTTACTTTTTCTTTCATTTCAGGATTTAGCCTGCAAGAAAAAGGTAAATTGGTTAGATTGCTCATTTACAGATTGTAACACAGCTGCATTTTATTTTTCAATGCATTTAGGCACGATGTCAATTTTCATCTACAGCAAAAAATCTTGCCGGTTGATCAGCATATCCTGTAGAACGTATCGAAATGCTCTTCTTATGAAATAAAGGTTTTCAATCTTTTTTTTTATCAAGCTATCTCTGCAATACTCTTTGTAAAAATTAAACTTCTATGAAGAGGTATATTTAAACAATTTTATTGCTTAAAATAGTGATAAAATAAACATAATACTTTTGGATAAATAGAAAATATAGTCTCGAAGTAAATACACAAAAGAAGAAAGTAGCAGCTCATATTAGTAAGACATTTATGAGGACAGCAATTCATGGCATTTTAAAGTTGAGGGAATTGGTCGTCCAAACCAAAGTGCCGCTGTGTTAATCCAATGGAGAAAAAAAATAATTTTCTGAACTACTTTCTCCGTTTATTATGAATATTTTTACAAACGGTCACTTACACCTGGATTTTCCAAACCAAACTGCCTCTGTGTTAATCCAATGGAAAAGCATAATTTTCTAATCCACCATTCCTCCGACTCTAATAAATATTTTTTACAAAAACGGTCTTTTTTATATGATATATATAACTGAATAAACAAGAAGTGTCTCTATAATCCAACTTTTTGAAATTGGTTCGAATATTTTCTTGTAAAAAATATTTATTGAAAATTAAGAAAATATTTGAACCAATTTCAAAAACTATAAGACCTTAATTATAGAGACCTAATTCAGCTACATTTATCATATCAAAAGACCATCTAATGTTGCTTGGAAAATCTTTATTTTTCTATTGGATTAAAGCAGAAGTACTTTGGTAGGGAGGAACGAACCCGTCCCTCCTTAAGTTATGGCACACTAATAATATCCAACTCTAATTTACCAACTCTAATTCTAGTTTTGTCCAACTCTAATCCTAGTCATCCAACCGTCACGTTTTCCAAGATATGAACTTGAATTACCTTAATTTAAGCTTCTTGTCATACTTTTTATCGTCTTCCGAAAGCGAAAGCCTGTGCTCCGCCACCTCCAAAAAGGTTGAGAGGGCTGGGAAGACCTGCGAACGCGAAGGGGTCGAAGTTTCCTGCGCAAAAGATGATAAATTTGTATATTTGTTTTACAGTTCTAAATAAACTACATATTGGTTAAAAATTATATCTGAATTATGTTTTTTTGATATAAAATAATATTGAAAAGTAATTTGATGATGGAAAAGAGAGCAATTATGAGTTACATAAAACAGAACATTTAATGCAGTGTTTCTTTTGCCTAGAACAGGTTATGTACACCTTTAGCGGGGAATATTTCACAATCGAATTTAGTTTTTACTGTATTGATTCAAATTTCATATGATTATTATCTAAGCAATACAGATAACCTAACGGTTCAATTATCGTTACTCAAATATTTAAGTTACCCTTAATACATACACCACATTTACATCTGATTCTTCTTATCTCCTGATTCATATGAAGCAGTCAGTTCAGATAGTTAAATTTTGGAGGAACTGGGTATATATCTCATAGAAAGCATTTGCTTTAATAAAAAATATTCTCTAAGGAACAGTTAAACTTTTTGATTTGGGACTTTCACTTCAGACAACAAAACTTAAAAATAGAAAAGCAATAACTTTAACAGTTTATCTATGAAGAATGTTTTAATCACGCTGTAAAAATCACTTTGTGTCAGAAATATATTTTAATTTTTCATCAAAATTTACTCCACTAGCATATAATATAAATCCAAAATCTATACATTGTTTAAAAAATGTGTCATTTGGTTTCACTTAAAATATATAGTTTCTGATACCGCAAATGCTTTTTGGTGAAATATTTCACCATATTTTCGGTATTCCGTTGAACCATTTATGTACACATACTATACCGAAAATATGGTGAAATATTTCAATACACAGCCGTTGCAGCTGGTTAGAGATATTATTATGGTAAAACCAAGCACAACATTTTTAACAGGTAGCTTGCCTACCTGAAGAACTCGATGAAGAGCTAGATGCTCCGGAAATAGTGTCTCCTGTGGCAGCTGAGGTTTGCTGATAACTGCTCTGACCATTGGTAAAAGCTCCTGAACTGGCTCCAGCAAAGTTTCCGTCGCTGCTTTCAGACGTGCATTGCGTTACACCATTGATTGTTGAACAGGACCTAGAGCTGGAACGGCTGTGTGTGCCAGCAATCATCATTGCAATCACAAGGGACCAGATAACTGCAGATTTCATTGCACCGTCCTGGCAAAGAAACACAGAATAAAACAAGAAGTTATAAAAGAACTAAAATAGCCTACTTTCCTGTTACTTAAATACTTACTAAACTTCTTATCTTGAAAAAACTAGGTTCGTTACAGTAAATGACATCCACAACCGTTTCTAAATTTAATTTATATACATTAGAATAAATTTCACTAAACACAGCATCCAGCTATAATTTAAACTTCTTAATGCCAATTATTTTCATTAATTTTCTATCGCCAATAAAATAAATATTACTTATCGTCCGCATGATTATTTGCAGTTATAAATAAATATTTAATTATTCGTAGAACAAAAACCATAAAACTACTCCAAAATACACTTAGGAAATGTAAGACACAAGTAGGAAATGTAAATTAACAAGTAGGTTTGTAACAGAATCTGCCACTTAACCCGCTTCCACACAACAGTTGTGTTTAACAGGTAAAAATGCCCCAAACACAGTATTAATTATGTATTAAACATTTACCCGCTAAATTCGGCTAGTTTCATTTATTTTATTTCGAAAATTAAATAATTGTTACTTATATCTTTTGCAAAAATTTATATTTCAAAGAATAAATATGTAATAGTTCTCGTTTTTAAATAGAATGAAAAGATCGATGTCGCAAAAAAAAATATTTTAATTTATTGTCTAAAAGAATTAATGCTTCTTGCGATTGTTGCGATGGCAATGCATGGTGATTTAATTCTAATAAAAATGGCTTCCTATGCTATTTAAATGAGCATTAAATTTTGAAGCTTTTTAAATAATTAAAGTACTTATAATTCGAATTCTTTTCTGAAATTTTCAATGTATTCTCATTTCGATACGCTGAATTGTTTTACGTATCTCACTTATCCGTAGCATTTGTAGTTTGCAACATCGATTTAAATGACTCGAAATTGAATTTCAATGCTAATTCAATGGAAAATTCGTCGACAAATAGTAGATTTATGTCCGTTCGATCGTACAGACAGACCGACAAAAGGTATGAAAGTTGAGTGTCTGAGGTTATACCTTTCTAATAAAAAAATAATTTTTTTATATCGGATTGATAGAACCGATTTTGGAAGAGGGTACGGACGGACAGACAGACGGACGGACAACGACAGCATGTCAATACCTACTTTTTAATTTTTTTAATTTTTCGAATTAAAAAAAAAGAAAAGTAGGCTAATAACACATAGTAATTTTAGAAGTTAAGTAGTAAAGATAAGGGATAATTTTTCATGTTCTCTACTATTTGAATGCATATTTTTTACTTTTTAATATGTATTTTGAATAAAACAGGATACCATTGTCTTTCTCACACGTTTATCTACCAACTAGCATTACTACTTTTCTAAAAAGTAAATATACCTTTTTTTAGCAGAAAGTGGTTAAATGCAAAAACGTTGAGCTGAAAAACGTATACCATTTGGGTGGTAAATTTCCCCTGATTGATAAGATGGTATAGGACAAACTTTCCTACTACTACACAACGTTGACAAATCATAAAAACAGCTAACGACAATATTACAAAACCAACTAAATAAGGATTTTCGTGGGTGACATATTACGTGTTGCTTTATAAATCAAGTAGCCAGTTGAAGTCTCCTAATGGTTCCTTACCAATATAAAGCCAGGTGAAAAACTTACCCCTTTGGAAAAGTAGCCACGGACTCCCCTTTATCGAATAAAGAGAATCTTTTTTAACAGTCATTCCAATTCCGCATCGCGATTTTCTTCTCCTTTTAGTTCAAGTTGTAAAATGCTAAGGCCCAAGATGCATGTGATGCAAAGTTTTGTGAGTATAAAACAAAAAGTTGCTTCGTGTTACCTTTAGTAAAAAAATGCAAAAAAGTTTTTTTTTTTTCGTAAGAAACGTGCTTGTTTGCGTTCACCAACATTTCTTTTTGAATAAATGGGAAACATCAAACTTTAAATTCATTGATTAGAATTTTCAGATAAAGTTCTCAACTTCCTTTAAGCAGCTCTAAGAGGTATCCATCTTAGCCCTAAATGGTTACCTCTTAATAGAAATTGGCCGTTTTCCGTTATAGGCATTTTATAACTTATGGAGACGTTCCTCGGGGTTAGTGTTCTCCATATAGCTTTATTTTTTTTAAATGTATCTTAAAATGACACGTATTATTTAATTGGTCGAAACAGGCTTTATATGATGGAGTGAAATCAAATCAACAATGACACATACGGCTACAATTAAATTATAATTACAGTATCTAAATAAAAACTAATAATTGTCTCCGATTATTTTCATGAGCCTAGATGAGTGGCCCATAATAATCTTTGTGTTTTGCCCCTAGTCACACATGTTAATCTACGTGATTTTATTTATTTGACATAAATCGTAAATATGATTCACATGGATTGGTGAGAGGTGAACCATAAATATTATTATGGGCTACCCATATGAGGCCATTGTTATCAAAAATTGTCATACGGGATACAGCTTTATTTATTATTTGGATGGAGTAATTATGTAAAATAATTAAGTAGAATTATGTCAAATTGTTTATTTTAAAATATTGTACTGAAAACAATGTAATTGTTTCTTATTTCAAGTAGTTTCATGAGTGGAGTAAACCAGGTGTGGCCACGAAGTTTGACAAAAATAAAGAGGGTAGCTTCTTTCTGGGCCCCATATGGGTATTTCCCAACATTACACAAATGGGCCCATTCGGATCCCACATTCTACTATGAAATTCTAAAGAATGTCTTTTTTCTGAAAACTTAAATAAATAACTTTTGTTTTTAGCAAAAAAAAATATCTGAAAAGCTTTTCTTAAGTAAAATTTAAAAGAAATATTTGATAGGTATTTGAATCTGAACATATTTAGGTCATTCCTCCTTATTTTGAAAATTTTATAGGTTTTAAATTTAAAGAGAACCGTTTGGAAAAGTTATTATATTATTTTGAATATTATTCCACCTTTGAAGAATGTATTTCTGGACAATTTTAGATAGTAAATAGCTTTTAATTTCCTTAACTTTTTTCCAAAAAATACAGGTGTAAATATCGCCATTTGACTTGTAGAAGTTAAATAGAAGTTACACAAATAAATAATGGGCAACTAATTATTTATGTCATTTTGGCACAGGTTAACAAATATTGCACTATGTTGGGGAAAGTTGCTTATTTTCAGCAAATTTTTCAAGATTATCGTCTGAAGTTATGTTTTGTAATCGCATTTTTTATAGAAAAATTATTTATCTGCTAACTGTATTCCAACTGTTATACCAACCGATTTAACAATTGCTTCAAATTGCTAGATTGGTTATTTTTTACTGAAAAGTTGTTTTGGTCTCTAATACACAGCATTTTAACGATAAGTGGGATATGATGTTAACACTTTAAATTTTTACTTAACCCAGTTCTGCTAAAATATAGAACAAATCATTTGTTTTTAAAGTTTAATATTTTTTTTCCAAATTGACAAAATATAAGGCAACTGAAGACTGTTGTCCTAAACAATTTATGTAGAAAAAATTAGGTTACACGAAAAACAAATTTTGGCATTTTAAAGTTAAAGATTTTATCTGGCAAGGAAGGAGTTATTTGTAATCACAAATGGATAAATTAGGACAAACTTTTTGAAAATGTTGAGTTTGGAATTTACCACAAAAAAAAATCCTTAACAACAATGCTTTTTAAAAATTAACTCGTGACAATTTTATTTAAACTGTTTTCATCGTGAATATCGGTAACGATATTTTCAGTAAAAGATATTCTTTCCATATAATCGACTAATGAAAATCCAGTAAATTTTGCATTAATGGTGACTTGGTACTCAATAAATATGTAAACTTTGCAAACTTGAACCATTTTCCATTTTATTAAAAACTGTAATTGCCACATCTTTCTTACAAAAGAATATAACGGTCAATAATACGGAAAGTGCATATTTACAGATGTGATGAGGCGTTACAAATCTGACGACGAAATGAAACTATCTAATCAATCATCTATTAAAACTTCAAAGTATAACGAAATACTATATAACGTTTTAAGCAAATACTTACGAAAAATTAGTAACGGAATCGTATTTCGGTAACAAATAGAATTCTTCTAAACGTTACCAATCTAACTGTTACCGATCGGACTAATTTATAAAAAAAAATAGTTTTTACTTGAATTGTCAAATTCGAAACCACGTCTTAAAAATATCATTTGATATTTTAAAAAAATTATATTTTTTGTATAGCTGTTATTTTTGTGTGCGTTGCCGAACTTAACCACTCAAAAGTGCGTTTATTTAAAAATTAAGTTAAAAATTCTTACTAGCATTTCCAACTAAAATATTTCAAGTTACAACATACGACTCGTTACAGCATGTTAACAATCTACGGGGACGATTCGATGGCGTATTTTTCTTCTGAAAATGACGTTTTCAAATCGGACTTCGTTTCCCTTCCGAATTTGATGTTCCCGATATAATTTAAATTAATAACATGTATATTTTGCGTTTCATTGCTTGTTTTGTGTAATTTTTTATAAAAATGAGACCTGTTGTTAAAATACATTAAATAAAGTAGTTTTCATTCCAAAGTATATTTGTTATAACACATGAAACGAATTTGGTGAAAAATATGCATCGCTAGTTGCGACATGTCACCAATTGGACTTTTGAAAAGTTTATAAATCCATTCGCGGTAATAAATGAACACATAATGCAATGATTTTATTTGAATTTAACCAAAAATGATCGCTACTGATTAAAAATACAGTTTAAGAGACGATTTTTTGAAAATAATATTAAAAATTTCGCGACTTAAATTAGCCATTTTCTTAACATTGATACCTATACAATAAATCAATAACATGCAACGCATTTAAGCAGCATAATTTAATTTTGGCATGCATACTTCTACTTTATTTTACCCTAATGATAGAAAAGTAACAGTTAAGACTGTTTTATAAAATTTGGCTTAAAATATATTGAAAGTATGTATCCATATTTCCGATATAGTTAAAACTATCATTATTAACTAAAGTAGGAAGTAGAAGACTTACTGTGTATTTGAAAAGCGCACTTGTTCGTACTTCTACGAAGGCTTTATGCTAATAAAAGACAGTGATTACAGCCGCAAAATTTTATGCACGTATATAATTGGTAGAAGATATTTAATTTACGAAACAAACCAGCGTCAGTCATACAGATGAACAAACAACCTCGATATTCATATGCAGTTCGAACAAAATTACTCATTTTTCAGACACCTATCATGAATACTATTTGCGTAGATTTCAAATGCTTCTAAAATTATTTCGTTCTAAAATTTTCGCAATCAACAAGAAAATGATTTAGTCAATTTCAAAGGAATCGATGCCACATCCTATGCATTTTCACTTAGAATTCAAGGAATACAGCAGGTGTGTAAATTCACAAGTCGTGATTGCATTGGTGTGTATTCACCCACGCTCTATATACATTTAAGTTGCATCATGATACGAAAATTGCACCTGATATTTATGAATATGTAAATATGTAGATAATACAATTTGAATACTGTCATTTCTAAAAAAAAGTCTTACCTAGCAATAAATAAGAAAACAGTTTAAGATTAACTGAATGATTACTTGGGTAATAATCCTTAAGACAATGGCTTTATTAGTATTTGCTAGATTCAAAAACATTCCTATATCAGAAGTGTGAAAAAATTAAATATCATAATATTTAGAAATCTAAATAATAGATGCGTGAAAAAACCCCAATTAGAATTAAAAGGAGCTATACTTCGAAATTCACCATTTATCAATTCTCAATTAACCTTAATATAAACCACGGACATAACATTGCAGAAACTGAAGGTCAGTGGAAACTACAAATGTAAAGATTTCCATAAATTTTTATTTTTAAATTAATAATTGCAATTTTCATCCAACTGAAAACTTTTGAACAGATTAAATTTAAATAAAAAATTAAATGCGAACAAAACTATTATCATTGCAAAGATTAACACTGGTATTTTTTGCAGTTTATGTGTTATCTTTTAATATTCGAAAAATATTTATGAATGTACTCTTTTAACCACTGAGATTAATCAATAGATTATTTCTATTCATTATGTGCTTACTTTGTAAAGGAAAAATAAACACACTTTCGAAAGCCAAAAGATATTTATTTAGTTTGACTTTAGAATCATAAAGTTACATGTGGTGTTTTCATCAAGCATATTCCTTGAGTGAAGATTTACACCTGAAACAAAAACCAGCACAGTTTCAAATATTTCAGTTGGTTACAATCAAATCTCTTTCAGTGACATAATTATTGGATTCCATTTAAAAAATCTATGCAGTTAAAGGCAATTATATTATATATGATGGGAAAGTATGATAGTTTTTCCGATTCCTTAATTTTGATTCCTTTGGAAGGCGTAAGAATCTTAGGGTGAAGCAATTAAAAGACTTACAATTTATCTTAAGCAAATTATAGTAACTTCTTCTTGTAAACCTTAATATTTACAAGAGTATTTTTAAAGGGCTGATTTTTGGCGCACCAAGCATTTTACAGGCACTCCGCATATTCTCCAGGACTGAGAATCATTTTTTGTGGCACCATCACTCTCTCTCTGAATTTAGACGCGCAGATTACAATGTAAAAAAAATTTAAATGTTTTACATCAAGTTTTTATAATTCCATGTAGCTTTCATACTTGTTTTTCTATTTATAATATCATTTGAAGCCCAGTTATAGTAGACAAAATTTTACATATAGCTATTGGCCCATAAGGCTGCATTAAATTGGCACTAAATTTCCGGGGGCGGTAAAAGGAAGCGTTAACCAACTCTCCCAACCTTCTAGCTATCGTTACTTTGATGGTATGAACAAGTTGATATTGAATGACTCTATAAATACCTTTAGTTAAGTTCCTATCGTCTTCCAAAAGGGAAACCTCCTCCGAAGATGGCGAAAGGGTTGAAGGGGAGCGGCGGGAGAGGAGGGAAGGCTCCAGGAGGCATGTTTCCTGAGAAAATTATTGTATTTAAATATACTATAGTAACGCGGACATTCCCCATCAGGGCCTTAACTATCCTGTTATGACAGATCTACACCACTAAGCTTGCTGTTCATTTCGTTATATAAAAACGAGAGGAAGAGATATTTGGACGGTAAACACAATGTGATCTGCCGCCCCGGTGGCGCAATCGTAAGGATGCTAGCCTTTGGAGCTGCTGGGGCCGGGTTCGAATCCCGGTCAGGCATGGATGTTTGTGACCGTCAATAAATGTTGCTATTTGTCTAAGTGTTTGTGTTGTCCTTTCTTTGTGTGTCTCTTGCGCTTGTAAAAACTCTTTCTGTGTCTGTCCCACTTGAAGACGGGCTGGGGAGCCCAGTCGGTTAGGCACTCGCCTAGCATGCGAAAGGTCTCAGGTTCGGATCCGGGCATCGCCAAAATATCTGCCTACCTATAAACGGCCCGTGCAGCCAAAAATATCCTACAAATAATACCCCGTGTAAGGGAGTGCACGTAATATATCCTTCAAAGTCCTAACGCCCTTAACGGTTGCGTTGGGTGCCTATTCAGGTGCCGGCTCGTCACTTGACCGTGGTTCTAAAATACGACGCCCGTCCACAATAGCCCTCGTGTACCTCTAGTGCGACGATAATTCAAACCAAACCAAACTGTCCCACTTGACGAAAGCTTATAAGCGGTTCTCTGAACAAGCACACAAGCTGGAATATAGGTGTACCTACCATACCATACCATACAATGTGATCTCGTCTTAGGCTATGTTATCCAGTTCGGCGTTTATCCCCAAAGGTTGTGTCCTTTTATATGTTTTACTATGTGATGTTGTGCTGTGGGACTTCTTCATAAATAAAAGTATTTGTCCCCGAGATTAGTATCTTTACTACAATACTTTGGTCTCTCTCTCACATCACAGCTCTCACACTATGATCATGCTATCAATTCACAGAAAAAGGAAATAAAAATTCAAATAAACCAAGGAATTGTAAGAAATTTGATTAAAAATCTTGATGTTCTAGTAATGTTAAAATGAAACTTTAAGAGCTAATGTCTCTGAAAGTGAATTTAATATTTTGAGCTATTTAAATATATCTATTTCAATCTATTCTTGCAACTAAAAAATATTATTATGAAATTGTTAATAATTTGTATGGCAAATAAATACCCGTTGTTCGCACAGACGGGAAAAAAAGTCATAATCAATCCAAGTATGTGTACAATTTATTATGTTGTAGGATAATAAGCGTATGTTATTGCTCCCACTCGTTATAAAGTATGGAATTCCATTATTTATATCACCTTAAAAAACCAAAATTAAATATACGCTTTAAAATGCACGAATAAACATCGTAATTTCGCTCATAAATACATAAAACACATTATAGTGCATTTGGCGCGTTTTTGTTAATGGGCATTTCCACGCGTGACTGACACTACATCAGAATGATTTAACCAATTTCGTTTGCATATTTCATGATTATTTTTTTATTTGTGAAAAAAAAATATTGTATGTCAGTATACCCCTGAGCATATAGTATTTTTAGCAATCATTAAAATTTTTTAAAATTTAATATTTAACTAAAAAATAATAAAAATGTCCCGATGTGACTGACACTACACGAAAGTTCGTAGATTTTTGGCCATCAGAAAAATTCTAATTTCTTCTGATTGCGCAGTAAATCAGCATTCTACCACTGCTTATTTTAAGTATAAGGTTTCAGGCTAAATATATTAATTGCAAAAAAGTATTAAAATACCATAGGAAATAAGTTATTAACGATTTTGTGCGTGACTGACACTACATTCATTTCGTGACTGACACTACATTGTGAATTGTATCACAGATATGGAATTTTAAGCAATAATAACACAACATATGTAAATAATTTTGTAAAAAGGAGTGTTAAAAATTGCATAAATGGTAAAATTATGGTTAGAAAAAGTTACACAATGTCCTCTAAAGTAGGTTTCTGGTAATTTCTTGAACTCTAATTTTTTCTTCAAAATGCAGTAAATCATCATTTTACCAGTGCTTATTTTAATTATAAGGTTTAAAGTTAAATCATTTAATTGCAAAAAAGTATTGAAATATCATAGGAAATAATTTATTAACACTTTTGTGCGTGACTTACACTACATTCAACTTGTGGCACACTTCATCATGTGAATTGTATCACAGAAATGGAAAATTTAGGCAATAATAACATAACATATGTAAATAGTTTTGAATATAGTAAGTTAAAAATTGCGTACATGGTAAAAATATAGTTAGACAAAGTTACACAGCGTCCCCTAAAGTTGATTTCTGGTAGTTTCTTACTTCTTTCTTCAATAGCATTTTCTGAAAAAACTTTCTTCTCAGGCAACGCAAAAAGACCCCCGACCATTGCAGATGTTTCAGTTTTATTGAATAAGCAACTTTACTTAACATTTGCTCACAAAATATTTAACGATAATTTAACTACAAAAGGAAATAAAGCTCTTTTTCCAGCATCACGTTCATTTTCAAAATTTTGTTGAGAGGTATTTCTTTTTACAATATTTAAATTTGTTTAATTAACCGTGTAGTATTTTTGGGGAATTTAATGAAACATTGGCAGTTGTTTTAAGTAGGCATTTGTTTAATTTTAAAAAACGAAGCAATTTTTGTGTGTCTAGGAATTGGAAGGTTTAACTTCCTTTAATGGGCATATATAATTTAATCTACCTATTTTGCCCTTTACACAGTTGACAGAAATGTATAATAGTTATATGTTTGGGCAGATTTCTTATGCAAAGTGAAAAAATCTTTAGCAAAATATGGGTCAAATTTCTTAGAAAGTGTGACTTCCTTTATCCCCTCCTCACTGTATCACGAAGTCCATCAATTGGTCCTTCACCATGTTTGAATTCAAAGATGACCATGACTTTTGGAAGAGAATTACCAGACAAGGTTGTCAAACGGTTGGAGGATTGCAATAGAGGTGTATTACCTTTAATTGAAGTGTTGTCCGTAAAGTGGTTTTTGCTTTCATTTTCTTTAAATTTTAAAAATTTATCCCGTCTTAAAAACACCCCCTTTGCTCTTTTTTTTTCTTTTAGCTGTTGATATAGCCATCTTAAATCAAAATTATCAAAATATAAGAAATCTACAAGTATTTAGCTAATCTAAAACATCTAGATCAAAAAGAAGTTGTGACTAGCACTACATCGTGACTGACACTACAAATCTAAAATGTGTTATAAATAGAGAAAATGCTTTTTATTTTAAAATTAAAACGGTTGGAATTACACAGAGGTTACTATAGTAAGAAAATATAGTAAAAATTTTGAAGTAAAGCCTTATTTTAAAAAGTTATGGGAACTTTTATATCTTTTCGTGACTGACACTACAGTCAAAAATGATATTTTTATCTTCCTAATTAAATATCTTTTAGTTATAAATGCCAATTAATAATGTGGTTTTAACATAGTTCCGATAGTGTATTTTAATAATTTTACCAAAAAATCTGGTAAATTGTATTTTTTATCTGAAAATTCAAGGATTCAAAATGATGCAAAAACACGAGATCATGTTTTCGAAACAAAGCGGCCATTTTGAAGCCGCTGTGTTGCCAAAGACGAAACAACAATAGTTGATGATACAAAAAAAAATAAAATTCAAACCTTTCTAAAGCAAATGTAAAAGATACAATTGTGGGAGAAAATATTTTTTTTTTGCAGTCGTGGTCTCTTCTGACGTGGAATTACCCTAATATATTAGCCAAAAAGAGATATAGCTACACACACTCCCATTATGTTTCAAAATTATTTTTTAAAAAACATTTTGCTCATTTGGCACGTTTTAGTTATTAATTTGGCTAGTTTGGCAACGTATTTGGCAAAAAATTAACACATAAAACCCTAATGCAGTTCATAAAAGCTTAATTTAATTTTTAATCCGGTGGCAACAGGAAATAAAAAAAAATGGTCGTATTTGAGCGAAAGTGGTGTAGTTTTTTCAGAAAATTCTAGTTTTCTTTAAAATTTGAACATTTAAAAACCTGGAAGTTCAAAAATTATAATCTAAGTAGGAAATGCGCATTTATGCAAAGTTACGAATCAAGCAAAGGTCTAGCTTATGATTCTATAAAGAACATACATACACACACAAAACTTCATTTTTATTATTATAGATACATAAACAAACATGAAGTATTCACCCATCAATCTTAGAAAAAATAATGAATATTATTTACACACCTGAGGAACTAGATGAAAAACTAGATGTACCAGGCCCAAAGAACCCTGTACCAGCCGAGGTCTGTTGGAAACTATTTTGACCATTGGAAAAGGCCCCTGAGCTAGCTCCAGCCATGTTCCCGTTGCTACTTTGGGAGGTACACTGCATTTCACCGTTGACCATCGAGCATGACTTGGACGTCGCAAGGCCGTTGCTGCCAGCAAACATCATCACAACTACTAAGGACCAAAGAAGTACAGATTCCATCGTACCTTGTGTGAATATAAATATGAAATTCTAACTAGGTATATAAATGAAAGTGAAATTATTTTGAAAAATTTAAAATTTCAGTTACATATTATTTTATAATATTTGAATACGTAATTCTTTTATGGGTGAGAAATTTTTTTCCATAACATTAAAGAGGAAAATCGTGAATAAAAAATACTCTTAAAAAAACCGTATATTAAAAAAAAAACAAGTTAAGTTGCGAAATATACATAGGTTAACATGATAAATATATGATCGGACCCAACAAAATAAATTACTTAAAAATGGTCCAGAACTGAATGTGTTAGCTACACATATAGAACTACATCTGTTTTAAATAAGAAGTTTAATCAACAGAAATAGTCGATTTGCAGATTATGTACAAAATAAGGTTTTTTAAAGAAAGCGCAAACACTGAAAGTTTGACTCTCAGTTTTGTTAACTTAACATTTATCCATATATAAAACTGTAAAAATATATTGTACGTTACATCATAAAACTGGTATTAGTCTAGCTGCTTCCATCCTCCGTTACACCACAAAATAAGAGTAAGCTTATACCAAGCTTGAAGTTAAGCCCTATTTTGTGCTGCAACGTTATTGTATAAAACTGTAGTAATGCTTTTATGTAGTAAAGTTACACAAAATTTTTACAGTGGAGAAAGGTACCATATTTTATTTAGAAAGCCTCACAGAAGACAAACACTTATCTGAATTCCTCATTATAATTCAAATCATTCAAACTGATAATATCGAAAAACCAGATAATATCAAAACTAATTAACATTCATACACAATAGTTCTTTGGTATTTTTGGTTGGGTGGTGAACATACCAATATTGCTTTCTTAAAGAAAATTTAAGTTCAGATATGGAATGACAAATTTTTGATATCGATTAAGTTATTCATCTCATAGGCAGCAGTAAATTTGAAAATAAAAATGAAGTATCAGCAGACCCGTTGCACATTAGATCTGTCGTGACTCAAAATTTAAATGAGTGTACACTCTTAAAACAAAAGAGTGAAATCCACTCCAGTTGGAGAAGTGCATTTTCGACACCCTAAAGGCATGCATATTTTCTCAGACTGAGTTAAAATCACTCGTTTGGAGTGATCCTGTCGGAGGTTTAACACACAAAGGATCCACTCCAAAAGGAGAAGTGCATTTTCCAGTCTGGAGGAGTGAAATCCACTCAGACTGAGGTAAATTGGGAGTGTTTGTTTTAAGAGTGTATTTGCTTACTTTTGGACACATTCTGACACTTGTTCAAAACTATGAGTCACTCTAATAGAATTTTCCTCATTCAATAATATTTAATATTAATTGCTTTTTATGATATAAGCCAGGGATAAGTAGCACTAAAAAACGTTTTATATTTTAAATGAAAACAATAAAAACTAATAAACTTACTACGAAGAAGTAAAGCACAATTTAGCTTCTTGCTTCTTGCAGAACAAATGCTCTAATGCTAACAAAAAAAGTAGGAAATATTTCAGCCTGAAATATAGTTGGTAAAAGACGCATTTGAAAAAAAAAAATAGACAAGCGTCACCTCACAGTTGGACAAACGTAATCAATATTCATGCATTCATATACTGCTATTGCGGTGGGTGAATATGATGTTTGAGTCACAGACGTTTGGTTGGTTAGTTGGTTTAAAGAACTATGAATCATGAAACTAAAGCTAAATTTGTAACATTCATTGTTAAAAATCACTAAGTTTCATGATTTGCATAATTGTATATTCAAGACTTCTTCAAACTCTTTGATTATCTTTAGAGGGCTGGAGAGCACAGTCGGTTAGGCACTCGCCTAGCATGCGAAAGGTCCCAGGTTTGGGTCCGGGCATGGCCAAAATAACTACCGACCTATAAATGGCCAGTTCAGACAAAAATGTCCGACGAATTCCCCCGTGTAAGGGACAATTATTCAAACCAAACCTAACCTAATTAGATTTTAGTCTGGCTCTTACAACTTGACATCCCAAATATTTTGATTGTGGAAGACTCCACTTTGTTTTAAGGTTTTAAGCCGAAGGAAAAAGGGTTGCCAGCCCAGGCGTTTGACGAGAAGAAGGGATTGTTGGTCTAGTTCGATTGTAAATAATGTATTACACTAGAACTACACATCAGTTATCGGCAATAGATAATATTGTTGTTATCGATATATCCATCAATTGATAACCTGTTTCTAAACCTTAAAGAAATATGCGCCCATAAAGCAATGAATCGCCAAAGATAGTAACTCTCACCCAAAGACAAAACCTTCCTTACCTTTTTTCGAAGTGGACTGTTTATATGCATACTAGCTGTTATACCCGACGTTGCACGGGTAGAGGTGAAGAAATAATTTAATAGTCAATTTAACTATTTTTTTCTTTCATTAGAGTTACATAAGATCTGAAGATTACACAGTAATTTTCCATTTAATTACCCATCTTGGATGTAGTAATGATTAATATTAATTTCTCTCAAAAATACCTTTGACAAGAAGCTCAAATTTAAAAGAATACATATTTAAGTAAAAAATAATCAGTAAGAATTAAAAATAAGCTACTCCAGCAAACAGCAAACGATTTGCAGTTTTTATATAGGTCAGTTCAATTCATCTATCATTTAATCCGTTATAGAATAATAAGCTTATGTTGATGATACCATTCGTTATTAAAGTACAGAATCCCGCTACGTGTATTACAATAAAAAGTCAAAATTTTAAAAACGCTATAAAATTCACCGATAAAGTAATCGTATTTTCGCCGCCTCGGTGGCTGAATGGTTAGCGTACTGGCCTTTGGAGCTGCTGAGGTCGGGTTCGAATCCCGGTCAGGCATGGATATTTGTACTTGTCAATAAATGTTGTTATTTGTATATGTGTTTGTGTCGTCCTTTCTTTGTGTGTCTCCTGTGACTGTCCCTTCTGGCGAGCGGGGTAATGGGCTACATAGCCTACGCTCTTCCCTTCTAGAGGGCGCATTTGCATTCCATTCCATTCCAATCGTATTTTCCCGAATAATTTTTTAAGCTAATTTGGCGCTTTTTTGCGAATTTGGCAGGGAAAAGATATGGCTAACAACACACCTATTCAGCTCTCGTGCAATGAACTTCGCACAACCAGCTAATAAAAAAAATTGCTCGTTTGGTAGGGTAAGTGGGCCATTGGGGCAAGTGGGCCACCCCCCCCTGGTATTTCCCGAATTATGGACGGAAAAAAAATCTGTTACAATAGTTTTACGTATTTACCCCAATAGATGCAGGAAACATTATGGCATCATTTTCATTTAAGTATGTAACAAGGTACAATCCTTTTCGTGATTTTTTTTAAAATTGCATCTTTTCGTAAATCACGCCATCATACTATTTTCTTATTTATTTCCAAACGGTTCATGATACAAAACAAAATGTTATATATTTTGAAAGTGTATAAAACATAGTATCTTTTTGTAGTGTCATGTACTTGTGATGTTGATATGGTTAAAAGAAAATTGGGGTGGCCCAGTTGCTCCGCGTTTGGGGCAAGTGGGCCACCACAATGGAGGGGTAAGTGGGCCAGGGGTAGCCCACTTGCCCCAACTCTTTAATATACTTAAAAAAAAGTCATATTCGCTGATTCATAGGGTTAGTCATATTCACTATTCATGGTCCTATTCATTGACATAGGCCAGTTTAAAATCTGATGCCCTAACATTTTTTTACACTACAAGCAAAAATGACAAGATGAAAATTAACGTATTATTTCTTGTAGTAAGCTTGCATGCCAGAAAAAGTTGCTATGGGGGAACTATTGAAGATACATCATTACTTTTTTTTCAAACACTCAAAATATCATGTAGATTATTCCACTTGCCCCACCATCTCTCTACCAGTTATGTGTAAAAATATAATAGGGGGGTGGCCCACTTACCCCCACCTTGCGGGGCAAGTGGGCCACTCGGATGACCAAAAAGAAGAACATAATTTTTAAATTTATTTATTGCCAATTTGTGTTTTGGTTGTCATGGGTACATTTATAACATATGAGAGAATGGACCACAAAAAAATAATAATAAGTTGTTAGGCCGATTATATCCAGTGGTATGAGGGTCTAAAGTCGAATTATGCCAAAAAGGTGGCCCACTTACCCCACCTTACCCTACGTTTTTTGTAATAACTTGCCGAGTTTGGCAAAGTATTTGGCGAAAAAAAATAAGACATAAAACCATAATATGCATCTGTAGTGCAATGACTTTCAAAAAACAACATAGTTCAGTATAAGCTTAACTATACTTTTAAAAAATTCATAATTAAAATCATATATGGACAATAAAATAATAGAATGGAGACTGGTAGGATTACATCACTTTTGAAACATATCAATTATTTTTTCAAGATATTAATTTAGTTTCTGAAGTCAATGAACAAATATTAAACAAATTAAACATTTTCAATTTCAATTGTTTTCTAAAAAGTTTTATTTAAATTTTTCTGCCCAATGGCATCACGAAAGGAAAAAAAATGATCGAATTTGAGCGAAAGTGGTATATTTTTTCCCTTAAAACGTTCGAAAACGATAGAAGGAATAGTCCGATTCGAAAAATTCTTAGCCTATGTTTGTTCCTGAGATGAGATGAATTTTTGTGCCAAATTTCGTGACAATCTGTGGCGTGGTTCTTTAGATTTCGCGTCCTATACAAATAAACAAACAGACAGACAAACAGAAGTCACCTTTTATGCATATAAATTATATACATTCTATAATAATTCAACAGTGATTGCATACCTATTAGCCAACAGTGATTGCATACCTATTAGCCAACTGTGATTGCATACCTAAAGCATTAGACTTCAATTTGGAAATTTTTTATCCTTCAACATAATTTTAAACTGTTTATATGCTTGATACATGATATAGATGCCTACGGTAAACGATATGCTGAAGAAAAAGAAAGAAAAGAAAAGTTTAGCAAGGATGTTAGTTGCCCTAGTTGGCAAAATTATGAAGAAGTGCAAGTTACTTTCAATAAGGTATTCTTTGTCAAGATATTAATGCATCTATTGTAAAAGGGCAATAAATCAAACGTATTGATAGCATTCATAAAGACCTGTCCAATTTCGAATAAAGTCTTTAAATACATGAAAATAGACATGATCTGGAAATGACAAATAATTGTACTGAAGCACGGAGACTAACTTGCTTAGAAATGACCTCTATCTTATGCAATTTTATCTTATTAGGGTGTATATAGAAAGTAATATATACGTCCTTTATTGCTTTTTGTTTAATATTGAGTTCAATATAAAATTAAAGTTACGAATTAATGTTCAGTTTAAAAATATGTAATTCTTAAGGTTCAATTTTTAGTTCCTTACTTTTTAACAGCTGAGCCTGATGATAATGAAGTTAATTTAAAGAAAAATATTTATTTTAGTGAAGTTTTGCCAAAAGAAATTTATCAGGCAATACATTAAAAATGCCATTAGAGAAAACGAAGAATTGGAAGTCAAGTTATTGAAGAAGAGCTTTTGAAAATTCTTTTGTCTAAATGGAGACGACGTCCATATGGTGAATCGTAATGATGTACTCAAGGTGCTACCCATTCTAACTGCAGGCAGACGTCATTAGCATACATTAAATGATAATTTAAATCGATTTTAAAATATTTGTTAACTTATAATTTTAAGAAAATATGCTTCTTTAACTGCAGAGTGTTACATCGTAAATAATTGATTTAGTTTGGTACAAAAAGTCACATCTATACAAATTAAATTTTCAAGTATGTTGTATATATTACATCTTTCTTATTTATACATATATTTAGTGATCTATGTATTTGAAAACCTATAAATCATCATGTTCATAGCAAGGTAGTCATGTCCATGGAAAGTCAAATTTTTATGCATTTTTATGCATAAAGTTACATTTTAATGACAACATTAATTGTATGCTATGGACCAATGTTATAGTGTAAATGTAGTATTTAAGTCAATAGTATGTAAGTTGTAATTATGTATGTAGTTATATTAATGTAGTATGTAAGTTGTAAGTATGTAGTATGTAAGTATGTTGCATATAAGTTGTAAGTATGTAGTATGTTGTAAGTATGTAGTATGTAAGTATGTAACTCAAATCGAAAGTTTCAAAAAAATTTCATCAATGTTTTTTTTTTTTTTTTTTGTAATTTGAGATTTTGCCTCAAATTGTACGTTTTCTGAGGAATGTCTCATATACGTTTCTATGGTAATTGGACCTGATGTGTTGAAGTTTCCATGCCGAGTTGTTAGTTTGACACCCAACTCTCAGCCCCTCCTAACTTTCTAAGCAAGCTTAGTATTCATGTATTTAGAACTATCTAATATTTAAAAGAAACATTTTTATGTGCACAATTATATACAATATGAATTTTTTTATTTAATTTACTTGTACGAGTTTGGTGATAAATTAATTTATTAAAAAAGTATTATTAAAATCTCTGTAAATTTATATCATTTCATTTATCCATTTAGATATCGCTTCAAAGGGATAAGTCCCTTAAAGCTAATGCTAATCTAGTGCTAGCTGCTTTGAAATCGTAACCTCTGCGAAACTATTGCTTTGCTGTGCAGGCATTTTTTCACCAGGTATGAGAATCTCCATAACAGTAAAATAAAAAAAATGGAGGAAATGTCATCTGGTTATTTAATTATTAATTTTCAAGTTTTAATTACCCCCAAATGCTTTGAAGGGGCGACACTATTTTTATACTTCACCAATTAATTAATATCCGTAAGCTATTTCCCTCCCAACTTTGTTTTAATTTGCTATTATGACGACTCCCACGCCATGGTAAAAAAAATGTGTTGCATGACAAGGCAATACTTTCGCAGAAGTAATGATTTCAAAATTAATGTATTAGCTCTATGGCACCGATCAGCGACTGAACATCCCTATCAAGGTTTTCATAGATACATTTTCTTATGAAAGCAATTATGCATGTAATTTTAACTCCATGATAAATAAAAGTTTAATCAGAAGAACTTATTTCATGAAAAAATAAATGCACACACAATGTCAAATTTTTATTTATTTATCCATTCTAAATTAAAAACAATAAAGTTTCCTCTTATTTTCTTTAAATATTTTTTCTACCATTGCAGACAAATACCTGTAAAAAAACAAAGAGCTTTTTAAAATAAAAGATAAACTGATAATTTATGTAACTTTTAAATTTAGTTGATACACATGATTTTGAAATATAAAGGAATTTTTTGTTCCGTTATTATTTAAAGTTGTTTAACTAATGCAAGTTTGGATTAAATTATTAATTAACAAACTAATAAATATAATCGCCTATGTGTTTTACGGTCAGGGTTTCCAATCCCCAATTGAGCAGGCTTCATTACGCCCTCTTATCCCTGAGGTAAATTGTGGAGGTGGCGCGCGATAAATGGCAGCATCAGTTGCGTATATTTGTGTGTTGTGTCTGTCTGTCTTACTTGGCGAAGGTTTTATAAGCGAGTCTCTGACCAAGCAGCACATAAGCCTGAAAATATATGTCAATTAAGGGGTCACAGGAGTCTTAAAAATGTGCAAAGAAGGTACTACAAAACAGAGTTTGATCGTTTATGTCATTTTTGAACTACTCAATGTATAAGTATAATTTTTTTATATGTAATTCTACAAGATTTACTTATTATAAAACAAGTTTTAAAATGCATGATACTTTAGCCAAAACTAAAATAAATGATATTAAACATGAAGCTATTTGAACACATTGTGATTAGGCTTGCGCGGCAAATTGTGAGGTCAAAATTGAAAAAATGACCAAGAAAATGACTTTATATTGTACAAATATGTGCAAACAAAGACTTATACTTAAATTCTCAGCTCAATTTTAATTAGAAATTATTTTTAAAAAAATTTAATCAAAATTTTTAAATTTTTATTTATTTTTTTTAGAAAAAAGTTCTTAAAATAATTACTAATTCAAATTGAGCTGAGAATTTAGGTGTAAGTCTTTTGTTTGTACATATTTGTACAATATAAAGTCATTTTTGTGGTCATTTTTTCAATTTTGACCTCAACATTGCCTCGCAAGCCTAATCCCAATGTGTTCAAATAGCTTTATGTTTAATATCATTTATTTTAGTTTTGGCTTAAGTTTCATAAATTTTAAAATTCTTTTTATATTAAATAAATCTTGTAGAATTACATATAAAAAAATTATACTCATTTATTGAGTAGTTAAAAAATGAAATGAAAGATCAAACTATGTTTTGTTGTACCTTCTTTGCACATTTTTAAGACTCCTGTGACCCCTTAACAAATCTACCAACCTCTGGATGAATGGTGTGTTTTTCTCATCGTCTTCCAAAGGGGAAAAGACCACCGAAAGGATTGAATCCGGGAGGAAAGTTTCCTGTAGAGAACAAAACACATTGTGTCAAAAACATTGGAGATTATGGGTCAGCAACTGTTTTTATAAGAGTTAGATACACATGAAAATATATTACAGAATATATAGAGATAGAAAAACACACTCTTGATCTAAAAGCAATTTCTTATGGTTCATTAAAACTCGTTTTTAACCTAAAATGCATAACTCTGAAAGTTGGCTTTTTTCTAGAACCTTATTTGCTTAAAACTAAAAATAAAATTAAAAGTTAAAAAGATTTTTTTATATTTTTTCAGACACATATTATTTTATAATTTTCAGGAATAAAAATAATATGCACTCTTTTATTACTTTTCAAAACGTTCATTTTGTCCACTTTTATAGATTCCTAAAGTATACTTGTACGAGCATATTTCAGATACATTTTAAAACTAAGGGAATCATATTCGAAGGATTAAAAAGAGTTCTAACTGAGTTTCTATTTTCCAATGTATGCTGGAAATTTGAAAAGAATATGTATTTATTTAGTGTCTCAATAAATTATATTGCATATATAAAGAAATAGCCATTCATTAAGTCTTTAAAAATACAAAATTTACATCTCCTTTAGCCTTGAATAATTGTTTGCTGAATCCATAGAAGGGGCACGGGATTCTGGAAACTCTTCCGTGCAAGCCCAATATAAGCTTTCAACAGTGAGTCCCAATTTTCAATTAAAAATTTAAATTTTAATCTCGTCCAGAAAAAACAAGTTTGCAATTCAGCCAATTTGCTTATCCATCATAAGGCTAATAAAATCGGGTTTTTTTTTAATACTAATGGGCCTGCTTTTTGGTAGATTATGATTTTTTTTGCAGAAATTTCACGAAACTGAGACAAAATAATTACTTGGTCGCTAGGGCTAGTATTGGGTACTTGTACTGATCACCACACTGTAAAAGAGTTCACTGTTTAAAAAATTCCGTGTAAAATAACAGGCAGGGAACGGCAGCAGAGATTCCAGTCACACCCCGTAAAAAAACCATGCCTGTCATGTCCTATAGCAAATAGGTGGAGCTAAAACTGTAAAAATACGGGAAACGCCCTGATTTTCTAACAGTCTAAGGATTAAGGCAGTTTATTTAGTGTGTCTGACCGTTTTCCATCAAATAAGGCTGTTGCATATAAAAACCGAAGAACAAATTATCGTAAATTTACAGTTTTTTTACAGTATTTATACCTGAACTAGAAGAACTGGAGCTGGATCCAGAATTTGCTGGGTTGTTTTGACTTGTGCACACCGTTTCACCGTTGACAGTCGAGCAGGACTCAGACTGGGATCCGCAAAGGACTCCGGCAAACATCATCACAACCACCAGGCACAAGAGAAATAAGGATTTCATCTTACCTGCGGGGATAAGAGAGATGCTAAAGAGAATTTAGTCAACTCTCTGACAGGTATATAGAGACCTCACAAAGTACTTGTTAAGGATATCGCATTTCAATTCGTGAACTTTTTTAAAACAGCTTTTTTTAATAGCATTAAAAAAGTGAGTATTGATTTGTATGTTACTCATGCGACTTTTTGCCACCTCGGTTGAAGCCTTTTCTTGACAGAATTGAATGATGGGTTCGTTTATCCAAAAGGTATCAACGATAACCCAGACCAAACCAAAATAACCTTTTAAAATCTTTATTTCTTGCATTAAAATGGTATTTCTTTAACAGGAATTTATGTCTGAAAATGTTCATATACTTCACACTTGTATATATGGGACTCATTAGTATGTACTCGAATGAGTATTAAATAACATCCACACGGATAAATGGAAACATTAAATCTTTATTCAACCGAACATAGACCTTTATTTCTATTTAAAAAAAACCTATCTTCTCGCAAGCTGTTGCCCCACGGGACAATACAAAATAAAATACAACCTATACTGATGCTAAAAACCCGTCATCTGACTGACAGGTTTTCCAGCAACACGGGTACTTTTTAAAATATATATATAAGATTTCACTAAATTTCACACTTTGAAGAAAGGAGGTGTAATTTATAACGATCTGACCCAAAAATATAATTAATAAAATTTTAACGATATTAAATTTGAAGTTAAAAATTTAAATTTTAATCTTATCCAGTGAAAAGAAGTTTGCACTTCAGACAATTTGTTTATCCCTTAGAGAGTAAATAAATCTAATTTTTTTAATACCAAAATGGCTTTGATTTTTGGCAGATTATGCCTATTTTGCAGAAATTCCACAAAACTGAGAGCAATTTTTTCTGTCACCAACATGTAGGTAGCCTTTGCAAAATTTGACGCACAGATTACAAAGTAGATATTCTTAGTGTAAATCCATAAAAAGGATAACTTTTAACCATCACACAATCAAATCAGGTAAAAATGAAAAGCCCATAATTAGGCCAAGAAGAAAAATAAAACCAATATAAGATATAAATATAGGTTTAAAAAAATTAATACTGTTTAATTTTAAAATCAGAATTTAATAAATGAAAAAAGTCACATTTAACACAATTATTTAGAAATACTATTGGGTGTGTTAGATTAGGTTAGGTTAGGTTAGGTTTGAATTATCGTCACTGCGTAGTCGTACACTGCGATATACGTGCTGTGACGAATAACTTTAATATTCAGTAGTCTCTGATGGTAGCGTTATAATTTATTTAATAGTTTTAACATGTTATTTACAAGAGCGTTTAAAACATCAACCTTCCATTTTCTATCTTCTTTTTTAACAACGTTGCCACACATCAAATTAAAACATTTTCATAGTCACGTTCTTTAAAGTTGTTTCACGAGTTTTTTTTTTTGGTTTATTTGAATCTTTATAGACCCCTCCCCACCAAGGGAAGACTTTTGATAGAAGAGAAAAAGTCTTAAAAGTTCTGAGTCTTTAAATATGAAAAGTCTTAAAGAGTCCTAAAGTCTTTCTATAAGTCCCTAGCAGTTTTTGGATCAGTGCAACTATTTAACATGTGCCTAATTTTTCAAAGTTCCAGTAGGGTTATAAATGACAGTTAAAATGCTTAACAATATTAAGGTAAGACTAACAACTTCAGAGGTACACAGTATACGCATGCAACAACTAAATTACAATTCATGGAAATCTACTCAGGGTATCGGCATTTTGATGGAGACATCCCTTTCTGTGAACAACCTCATAATTGAATGGTTGTAATGTGAGGGCCCACCTCAAAAGTCGCGGATTAGTCCCTGTATTTTTCTCTAGCCAGACCAGAGGATTGTGATCAGTCTGTATGGTGAATTTTTGTTGCCCGTCAAGATAGCATTTTAATTTCTGAATGGCATAAACAATGGCAGCACATTCTCTCTCTGTAGTACTGTACTTTTGTTCTACAGGGGTGAATTTCCTACTGAGGTACATTATTGGGTGCTCTTCATTATTCTGATTTATCTGGGACAACACCACACCAATTCCAACGTTTGAAGCATCGCACTGAATGATGAATGGAGCAGTGAAGTCAGGGCTGTATAGTACTGGCCTTTCTGAAAGTCTTTTCTTCAGTTCTTCAAAGGCGTCTTCACAAGTAGAAGTCCAATTTACTGATGACTTTACGTCCTTTCCTTTCAAAAGATCTGTTAATGGAGCCGCAATTACCGAAAAATCTGGTATATACCGTCGGTAATAACCAGCAAGTCCTAAAAAGGATCTAATCTGGGTTTTGTTCTGAGGCCTAGGAAATTCTTTAACCACTTGAATTTTAAGTTCACCAGGTTTTCTTTGGCCTTGTCCAACTATATGTCCCAAATACTTGACATGCTCACGAGCAAACTGACACTTCGAAGGTTTTAGGTGAAGCTTGGCAGTTTTCATTTTTACAAATATTTCTTCTAAATGTTTCACATGATCTTCCCAAGTATTAGAAAAGATGGCTACATCATCCAAATAAGGTACCGCAAATTCCTCACAGTCTCAAAGCAAACTAGCCATTAGTCTACTGAAATCATATGGAGCATTTTTCAGCCCGAATGGTAACCTTAATGGCCTAAAGGTACCAAAACTGGTTACAAAGGCAGCATATCTCTGGGCTTGTTTACTTAAAGGTATTTGCCAATATCCTCGGGTTAAATCAAGAACCGATATGTACCTTGCTGATGATACTTTCTCAATGAGTTCTTCGATATTTGGTATAGGAAAATACTGAGTTCTTGTCACTTTATTCAAACGGCGATAGTCTATACAGGGCCTTGGGTCTTTCCCTGGTACTTCAACAAGTATTAAAGGAGAAGTAAAATCCGAATCTCCTCGTTCTATTACATTCAGTTCAAGCATTTTATTTACTTCAGCTTTCAAAATTTCAGTCTGACGTGGAGACATCCTATATGGCTTTGCTATGATAGGTTTGTCTTCTTCTAACTCAATATCATGTTTGGCCAGATCCGTACAACCAGGTTCATTTGAGAAAAGTTCAGAATATTGGTTTAGAAGTTTCTCGAGTTGATTCAGCTGTGCTTCCGAAAGATTAGATTTCAATCTGGTTTCCTCTAAAAGTTCACACAGTTTTGACCCATTTGACTTATCAACACATTCAAGAACTGGTATTTCTTCTTCATCTTCAGTTTATCCTAAAGCCAAAAGATTTACATGTTCCACTCTTTTGAAATAGGGTTTTAACATATTAATGTGGTAAACGTGATCCTTATCCTTTTCAGGAAATCTGACCACATAGTTTGTGTCTGACAATTGTCTTACTACTTCACCAGGTCCTATCCAATGTACTGACAATTTGTTTGGTTTTGAAGAAGCTACAACCAATACGAGATCACCAGGTTTGAAATCTCGTTCGACTGATTTCTTATCATACCATAGTTTTTGTTTTTCCTTGGCATGTTCCATATTCCGTATTGCTAACTCCTGACATTTTTCCATACGGTTCATCAATTCGAACACATAGTTTACTACACAGTCCTCTTCTTGGTCTTCTTCAGTTAACTTGTCATAGAGTAACATGACAGGAGTCTTCAGGTTTCTCCCGTGAACTAACTCAGCAGGTGTGAAGCCGGTGCTGTCGTGAGTTACAGTTCTTAAAGCAAATAGGGCTTGAGGTAAAATCTTTTCCCAGTCTGGACCAGATTCAAGACACAGAACACGAAGTATTCTCTTCAAAGTTCTATGCATCCTCTCTACGGGATTACTCTGAGGATGGTACACCGAACTTCTAACAACCTTGATCCCAAATCTTTCTAAAAATTCTGTAGTTAGTGCGCTCGTAAATGGCGTTCCCTGGTCCGTTTGCAGTTCCCTTGGAAAACCCATTCGGCTGAAAACTTGTAGAAAGGCGTCAATTATGGAAGTAGATTTGAGATTTTCCACAGGAATAGCATCTGGATACTTTGAAGACATACACACTGCCGTGATAAGATACTTATTTCCCGACGGTGTTACAGGCAACGGTCCAACAGCATCAACGTTTATTTTTGAAAATATTTCTGTAATGACTGGAACAAGCTTGAGGGGTGCTTTCTTTTTATCTTGTGGTTTTCCTACCCTTTGACATAGGTCACATGACTTAACGAAAGCTTCTACCTCTCTATAGCAGTTGGGCCAATAAAACGTCTTGAACAAAGCATCTTTAGTCTTCGCTATTCCGAGATGGGATGCAGCTCTTTCATGACAGTAAGTCATCATTTGGTTCCGGTACTTCTCTGGAACCACAAGCAAATGCCGCTCTGTTCCTCTCTTATCTTTCTTCACGAAAAATAATTTCTGGTTTTTTATCAGATACATATTCTTCTTCTTGTGTGTGGTTTCTTTTGCTTCGATAAAAAGGGGTTCCAATTCCTTACTTTGCAATTGAGCGTCCAAAAATTCGTTTGGGGACATTCTCATAAGCTCCAATTCCGGAAATGAAAAATCTGCCACTGGCAAAATGTTATCATCAACGGTTCCACTTTCAACATTTTCAACTTCTTCGGAATCGCTTGTATCTGCCTCTGTATTTAGCAACTCTGATTCTACTACCTTCGTTTTGGATCGAGTTTGTATGGCATTGATTGTATGCATTTCAAAATGTATATTCTGCTTTGCTTCGGTTAAGAGCTCCGCTGTTCGATTTCCTAAAATATATCTTCCTTGATCTAAAGAATCTCGGATGACTGCTGCTTTTGTAACAATGTGTCCATAAGTACAGTCTATTTCCACTTCAGCTAAAGGCAAACAGATAGGGCTTTCTTCCAATGGGGTTCAGATCCATACAGTTTCCGTGGTTAACATTGAAGGTTTTATATACTTTCTGCAAATCAGGTCGATTGATGCACCTGAATCACGAAGTATAGGCATTTGTATGCCATTTATTTTTCCTTGACTGATATATGGAGCAAGGACGTCATGACAATTTCCTTCCCGAATCATATTAGCAGCTACTGTTTCAACCTTTTCTTTAAGTTTTTTGCATTGAAATCTTAAGTGAGAAGATGACCCGCACTCATAACATCGTTTCAGTTTATCGCATTGCGGTTTTAGGTGAGAGGTCGAGCCACACTCAAAGCACCTAAGTTGCTTTCTTCTTTCAAACCTTTTATCCCTTTCTCCTTCATCCAGTAAATCCTCTTTCCCAGGAGTGCTCTTCTTGCTATTAAATTTATCTTTGTTTGGAACATATTTGTCTTTCTCGTTGATTTTGTCTCCCTCTTGAAGTCTAAAATTATTTCTGGGTGGCCTTTCTTTTCTTTTAAAACTATCTCGTACACTTTCATAGTCATCTAGTTTTTTCGCCAGATCTTCAGGATCTTTGATATTCATCCAATTGTCCAAAAAATGTTCTCTAACTTCTGGTGGTACACGAAATTTTATTTGTTCTGCTACTATTAGGTCCTTCAGTTGCTCAAAAGTTTCTACTTTCATCTCTTCTATCCATTCTGTAAAATAACTCCGTAACTCATGGTAATAATTCCTCCAATTTTTATCTGGAGTTTTCTGGTGTCTATAGAAACATTGCTTTAACTTTTCGCTGTTCATCTTATACCGTTTCAGAAGAAGAATTTTCACAAAATCATAGTCATTTGCATTATCTGGTGATTCTCTTGCCAACATATTCGAAACTTCTGCAGGAAGCACGCTCAGCAGGTAGGCAGTCCAATCTCTTTTGGGAACATGAGCCATTTCTGCTTTCCGTTCAAAGTTAATTAGGTAAAGACCCATTTCATCTCTCTTTTCCTCAAATTTCGGCATTATCTGGGTCAATTGAATTTTATGAGCACTATTCTCTGATACATGGTTGGTTCTGGTCTGTGGTTGAGTTTGTGAGACTTCCAATCTCTTTAATTCCAACTCATGTTGTCTTAATGCCTCTTCTCTTTCTAACTCATGCTGTCTTAATGCCTCTTCTCTTTCTAACTCAAGCTTCTTCAAAGATTCCTCTCTTTCTAACTCAAGTTTCTTTAAAGACTCCTCTCTTTCTAACTCAAGTTTTCTTAATGATGCTTCCTTTTCTAACTCAAGTTTCCTTTTTTCACGAGCCTCTTGCTTCGCATTCTCTTCGTTCCTAAGTCTTTCTTCGATAATTCTATCAAGCATCACCTTAACCTCTATCTCGTCGTAGCTTTCACTTCCTACAATTACCTTTTTAATTTCCGGGACCTTACTTAAAGGATCTACTTCTTCTCCTAACTCCTCACAGACCACAAGCAAATCTTGCTTCTTGCCCTTTCCAAGAAAACTCATTTTGTCGCCAAAAAAAAAAAAAAAAAACCTCAATCAAAATGCCGATCGTTAATTTTCTTTTTTTATTTTTCAAAGGAAAACCAACGTAACTCAAACTTCGACTTCTTAAATACTAATTAATATTATAAACAAAATCAAATAATATTAATTACGAACATCAACATCAAATATAAACGGTAGTATTTTAACTGAAAATATCGAATACGAACAATTTTATCAAATCATTCAAATGCAGTATTCCAACAAAATAATTAAAATATTAGTTTATTCACTAACAGAAGTAAATCTAACTTCTCAAAATATTATTAAACCTTTAAATACTATTCTAAAACTCGCTTTAAATCTTATTTAAATCTACCGACAACAGCAACACCAAATAAACAATTTCAGCTTAATATTCTATATTAGCTATTTTCACAGAACAACTTCAAATAAATCAATTTAATCTTCAAATAATCAACTATTTCTAGAAGAATACTACAATAAAATTACTACTTAGAATTCTGAATCTTACTTAACAATTCAGCACTGATCCAAAAATAAAATGCAAACTTACGTTCTTACGTAAATTACAATGGCTATTCTAAGCCTATTTTCAACTTCGATCCACTCTTGGTGAATCTAATTCCACACTAGTTCCGTCGACATCCCTCCGCTTGCCGCCAAATTTTTGTCCTGTGACGAATAACTTTAATATTCAGTAGTCTCTGATGGTAGCGTTATAATTTATTTAATAGTTTTAACATATTATTTACAAGAGCGTTTAAAACATCAACCTTCCATTTTCTATCTTCTTTTTTAACAACGTTGCCACACATCAAATTAAAACATTTTCATAGTCACGTTCTTTAAAGTTGTTTCACGAGTTTTTTTTTGGTTTATTTGAATCTTTATAGTGCTCGTTAAATCTGTGAAGTCGAAAGTCCCCACGATGTCACTCGAAGTTCTGTTGGGTGAACGCTCAGATTTCGACCTCGTCACTTGACCAAGATTCTAAATATTAGTTATTAAATGTGTTAAAGCTCCTAAAGTAGGTCAGAAATAGAAAGCCGGAAACGATTACATTACATGTTAACTATTCTGGTGAACGCGACATCGCTAAAGGCCTGGCCTAGTAGGCATTAAATTAGCACTCATGCAGTGAACTCTTTCAGAACTCATGCAGTGATCCTTCTTTCACTGCATGAGTGTACCTCATGCAGTGAAAGAAGGATCTTTTCAATAATTGTAGGAGAGAAACAATAGAAACGAATTGGTTCTTCTTGATAATTTCAATAAATAAATTCTTATTCCGCACAAAATTATATTGATTGAGAAAATAAATTTGAGGGGAGGCGAGGTATATCAAGTGAGAATCCAATGGTAATTTTAGCAAAGGAAAAAACGTAATTTTCGAAAAATCGCTTAATCGGATTTAACCTGCCATTCTCCCATTCCCAAATGGTTAATAAGCTAATCGAAACTCGAATGCATTTTTTTTTCGACTTCTGCATTCACGTGAGAACTTTTTTTTAGATAATCGCCAAACGGATGGTGTTATCTTAGTCATTCTTTATTGAACTAACTAATAGTACGTGCCGTGTTGCTTATCTAGAAAAAACAGATATATTGATAATATTAAATAACCTTGACTTTTGTCACTCGATAAGCCTGCCCGTAAAGTTATCGTTAAGAGTATCGTAGAAAAGCTCCGTTACTGCTTACGCCATCAACTTATATTTCCTTGCATCTTTTTTTAAATACACATTTTCTTACACATCAACGTGGAATAATGACGCAGTGCAAGCCAATCCTTTATTCTTTTTTTCGAAGTTCGTGTGCCAGGAGAGTGAGAATCGCTCTTGTTCACAAAGGTATCGACTTCGAATACAGAGCTGTGAATTTACTCAACGATGAACACAAGATGGAGGACTTCCTGAAACTGAATCCATACGGTAATGTGCCTGTATTAAAGGATAAAGGAAATACAATCGTCTCGTCTCCAGCTATTTTGGAGTATTTGGAAGAGACCGTTCCAAGTCCCCCTCTACTGCCAAAAGACCCAGCTTCCCGTGCTAAAGTCCGTGAAATAGTTGATGGAATAGCTTCCGGCATTCAACCTCTTCTGAATAGGAGAGTTATGAAGTATGTAGGTGAAAATTACAATGCCAAGCCAAAGTCATGGGCCAAGCATTGGGTCGAATCAGGTTTCGGCGCTATTGAAAGAATTTTGAAAGAAAGCCATGGAATGTACTGTGTTGGCGATGTTATCACTTTAGCTGATGCGTGTTTAGTGCCTCAAGTATTCAATGCTGATATGTTTAAAGTGGATATGGCTCCATTCCCGATCATCAATGACATTTGCTCGAGGCTCAACGAATTGAAAGCTTTTAAAGACACCCACCCATTTATACAGCCTGATTGCCCGGCAGATCTGAGAATCCCAAAGTAATATAATAAATCTTATCAATAAATAATATAATTTTAGTAATTTATTTGTAAGTACTTTGATATTTAAACTTAATGGAGGAAAATAAATAATTGCACCTGTCTATTTAAAAAATATATAATCTTTTCAATGATGTAAAATGATATATTTGCTCATCTTAATTTAACTAAAATTTTATATTGGAAAGTTGCAAAACATTAAAAACTTTTTTACAGATAAGGTTCGACTTCTTATTCATGTGGAAATTTTGTTTTTCTAAATTAATGGCACAAATTGTTTCATTCTTCGATCTCGATTCACGAAAGATTCTCTTCATAACCTGGAAAACATATATATAAACGTAATATCCTGCGTACGTTTTCATACCCATACGTATTTATTTTAAGAAAATTTCATAGATCTAACAAAAAATCGATCTTTAAAAAAAGTTATATCAGGTATCAAGAAATAAAAGGAAAATCGTTCTCAAGTCTCAACGGATGACGGATACATCTCTAGCCATTATTAAATCTACAGCTATCGTAAAACGAAATTGCTAATTTTATCGTTTTAACTGGAAATTATGTTTAACATTACATTTTAAAACAAGTACAGAGAATAATAAAAAAACAATATATATTTTAAATCAGAAGCGCATTAAATTGACTATACTTACTAGAAATGCTTTATGTAATTTCCCAGTTATAATCAGCACCGAAAGCTATGTTCTAATAAAAGGAAAAACGCCCGTGTTCGTATATATAATTGATAAAAAAATACTTTAATAAAAACAAGCGTCAGCAAACAGATGGACAAACAAACTTAATATATTAACACATTCATACATTCACAACGGCGAATGCATACGATTTTGCTGACCGAATGAGATACCGAACAATTTAAGGAGCTTAAACCAGTATGAAGTGCCAGTGCATCTCTTACACTCTTAAAACAAAAGAGTGAATTCCACTCCAGTTGGAGAAGTGCATTTTCGACACTGGATAGGAGTGAATAGTAACTCAGACTGAGTTAAAATAACTCATTTGGAGTGATCCTGTTGGAGGTTTAACACACAAAGGATTCACTCCTTGCGGAGAAGTGCATTTTCAAGACTGGGGGAGTGAAAATTACTCAGATTGAGTTAAATTCGCTCGTTTGTTTTAAGAGTGTATAAGCTTTTATTCCTCACATATTCATTGAAAAACATTAGATGTTACTATACAAAGAGTATTATACCGTCAGTCGTCCGCCTGTAACCTTTCTAAATTGTTTTTGTAGTCCGTTACCTCCTTCTAAATTCTGTCTAAACCTGCGAGACTTATAAAATAGCAGGAAAACACGCTATTCTACACTGCTCACAACAATTAGGAGAGCGCATGGTTTAAACTCTTTCAACCCCAATGTTTCCATTTGGAATCATGGGCTACCTTTTTTTTCTCACTAAGTTGAGCTTCCACTAAATTATCGTTATATGGAAGAATCATGTCTTTTGAGGACGTAAATAATGTTTGTTTTAATGAAATGAAAATATGAAAACATGGTAAAATAAAATTCGAAAATATTAGTGTTATAATTTTTTCTTAATTTTTGATTCCAATTCTCTCCTCCCCCCCTTAAATTTTAGTTTTAAAAAATTAATATTTTTCCGCCTGTTCTTTACCATTTCATTCTGGATGCATAATGAATCTATTTCACAAATTTTAGACTTTTAGAATGAAAAACAAAACGCTGAAACTGAAAGGATTAACAAAAGTACGCGAAGTGCTCCCCTAATTGTTTTGAGCAGTGTAGTTCTTTCCTAAATCCTTGTTAAGATTGAAATCAATAAGAAACTGTTAAAGGAAATTATTGTATAAGGATGAAATAGTTATGTGTTGCTAATATTTTATCCATTACTATGACCGTAGCACAACAAAAGGTTATGACAACAAGAACGTGATGATATTCACAAAAAAGTGCTATATTTAAATATTAAGAAAAATGTCCTTTTTTATCCCCATAAAACTTAAGTTCATAAATAAAGTATCAGATTTCTGTAAGGACTAAGTGAAAACTGAAGTTTTACTAAAATTTGCAAACATGTATTTGCTAAAGAAAAGAATATAAAATAGAAACTATTCAAGTGAAATTTGTTGCCTAGATAGATGCAGTAATCCTATAAACAGCTATTCAAATATGATTTCCCAACAAACAATGAATTTTTCATATGAAATATATCATACAAATGTTGCATTTGGTAATTTCTGGAACACATAAGGTTAAACTATTCCTCTAAACAGGTGGATAAGCTACTTCATAATTCATGGTTTGGTATAGGTACTGCAGAAGAAAGAATTTGGTTGCTTGTCCAATGAACACCCTAAAAATAAAACGCACAATATTCTTGTATGATTTAGATAGTCCTTGAAAAAGCTCATATACACTATTCAAATAAATGAGCTTGTCTCGCAATTAGTGCTTAGCTATTAAATGGCAGTTTTGTAGGACATTTTAAAATAATCTTCTTTTTAGATATGCTGCAAAAATATGAATAATTGATTTAAAATATTTTTTGGTTGAAATATTATTTAGATAGTATTAAAAAAACCTTTCTGGCAAACTATCAGGCAGAAATCAATTTTGAAACATTGAAATACTACAAAATTAGTCTTTTAACATATGTTTTCAATATAAATAAAGAAATATGTGAAACTTTGGCTTAAAAACAAAAAGTTTTAATACCAGGACAATAAGAGTGATACAAAGGGAAAAGTAAAATTCTTGTTGGTAGATTTGAGAAGTTTCAAATTGAAATTTTGTTTGTTATATTAAGTTTTTTTAAATTAGTTTGCTTTAAGTTTCCCACATTTCTTTTTCTCCTTTTTCTTACAGAAGCTATCATCAACACATTGTTATATTTATGAAAACATTTATTATATTTAAATTTATTTAAGCTGTCCCCAGAGAAAAGTATATTGAAAACAGATATTCCAATTACATTACTTTAACATCACTTTTAAAATAAAATATTATAGATAAGCTGCTAAAAATTGAATAATTATTACAATGAGATGTTAAACTGAAACCAAGTGAGATCTTATAGGAATAAAAAAAATCAAATTTTTATAAAATATTTTTATTCAATAAATACTTTAAATTAATTATTAATCTAACTAAAAGATTGACATATAACAGCTGTATGGTCTACACCACAACTAACTTTCAATACTTCTGCAGGTACAGCAACGTAAAACTGTGGTAATAATTGTTATAACTGTTATCCAACAAAATATTATAACTAAACGCTCTGTTCATAACTACCAATTATTGTAATAACTGTTATCTAACAAAATATTATAACTAAACGCTCTGTTCATAACTACCAATTCATATTATTAGTTTGCAAACTTAAAAATAAACTTTAATAACAAAGTTTCATTAACTATATTGCTTGAGCAAAAAAACATGCAAAATCCTAATTTAACAGTAAAATTAATAATATATATAAAAAAATATGAAAAAGCCGTTAAAAAGTATTCAAAGAAACATTTTAAACAGTTAAGAGTTCGGTAACATTTAGGTAAAAAAATAATGTAAAAACGATTGTAACATTGTATGCTTAAAAAATGGTAACATTAAAGGTTGATTTATGTAGATAAGAGTTTTTAGCAATAAAAAGAAGTGAGATTTTAAACATAAACAATAAATGAATATTTTAGTTACCTTGAATGGGAAAAACTGATCTTTATGTTTTCCTCCTATTCCTAAACAATCATCACGATTTCTGCCCCACATATATAAATGGAACTTATCTAAAAAGTAAATATTACAAAGAAAAGCATTTATATGAAACAAGAAAACTTAAAGTTAGTTATTTTTATAAAAATACTATTCATGAGCAAGATAATCAGGCATAAAGTTACTTTTGTGTAAGTTCTTATTTGTGTTTTTGAAAAACCCTACAAGGCACAACCTGAAACATTTTGCTTAAATAAACAACATCTTAAATTGTATTGAGAAGAAAATTTATGAAACCCATTCAGCAAGTAATTTAATTCCTTACATAAATGTCAATCATAAATCACAGTAGTAAGTATCAGTTGACACATGCTTGCATTTCAATATATTTAGGATATTTATCGAATTCTTTGCATTTTTCTATATTAAAGTAAAATGTTTTTAAAATGTCAAATGTGCTTGTATTTGAAATCTTATTAATCTTTTCTGTTGCCCTTTCTTACAATTTGAAGGAAAATAAGCTTGTGTTACAAATTTTTCAATAATAGTCACAAGTATAGCAATGATTTCTTTAAAGAACTAACACAATTTCAACCTAGTGTATATCTATATATATGAACTTATATATTAGTCACTGTTTATTGCAAAAAAATGAGTTAAACCACAAGCTAGTTTAGTAACTTTAGCATCAGGGTTGAATTCATTGCACCCAAACAAAAGCTCTGGTAGAACCAATTGTATCTTAAAGAAGTCACTGCTTTACCTTGTCCCAGAATTCCATATCCCCATGTATATACATTTCACTTTTCTGAAACAAATAGAAATTATTGGGTATTTATTTAAATTTATATTAAAACATGAAAAAGTGAACATCAAAATTCAAATAATGAACCGCAACATTGATTTTAAACTATTCTATCTTCAAACTTCATCAGAAGTAAGACAAAGTGTACATCAAAACTTGTATACATTAATGGTACAGTTCTATCAACTTGGTGATGACACTTAACTGGGTTTTTGGATAAAACTTCTCACTACTCGTCAGTTTTAATTTAGTTTATATTTATAATACAGCAACACCTCGTTATATCGCGCTTTCCGGAAGACAAGCAAAAAACCGTGATATAACGAGCGACTTGATAAATATTATAATTTTGATGTATTTATGCTCAAGAATTGTATTTATGTAATTGAAGGATGAAACTAAATCTATATAAATAAAAGAAGCAAAATTTTAGAAAGGGTTTATTCTTAATTACTATAAACATTACACATTATTGCGCAGGTAATACTATAAAATTTAACTCATTTTCTAGTAAAAAAATCATTTAAAGTTGGCTGTTGAAGTCAGCATTAAAGTTCGATCGAAAAACAACTTTCCCGGCAAATATCGACGAACAAAAGTTTATTAACTGCATCTAACCAATATTATTATCTATCATTATTATAATAAGTTTTAAGAAAAGCACATATTGAAAAAAACTGTGGAAAATTGGGAGGCATGATACAAGGCGCGATATATCCGAATGCGCGATGTAACGAGGCGCAATATACCAGGGGGTTACTGTACATGTTTAAATTATAAATAATATATTTGTAAAATGTATAAAAATAAGTAGAAATTAATTATAAACATTTAGATTAATGAATTAATTGATACTAGAAATAAGCAGATTATTTAACAAAGTGTTTGTGAACTTTAGCAAAAAAATTTGAAGTTTTGGACGTTATTTCTTTTCAAAATAGTAATGGTTAAAATACGTTTAGCATTGTCAGAATACAACAGAGTTTTTTTTAAGAGAAGAAATAACATATTTTCCTTCCTCTGGCACTGTTGCCACTTAAGACAGGAAACATGAACATTGATTTCATTTTACAAATTTTAATTACAATCAATTCAATAATTACTATTCAGTACACTCTAAAAAAATCCGTAAGTTACTAAGAATTCTCTAGGAAACTCAGCTTCCATAAGGTTTTTTAGTAATGTTACATAAGAAATATGTGTATATATTACTAATTAAAGCTTAGTATCCAATACAATCATTTACATTGCAAGCATACTATAAAAACTTCAGTAAACGTTACAAGATATATTCTAATAATCAATACATCTACTTATGTAGTATCTTTACTAGGAAAACGGTAGTAACTAACAGTTTCAAAAATGCTAAGCAAGAGGAAGCCACTAATGATTCCGTTATTCAAGTATTATTTTGACTTTCCCGCAGCAGGACAGAACTCCTAACCTCGCGATCCCCTTGCTCGTCTTGCATCGAGAAGTAGCATGTTTGTCCACGAGGCCATCGGGACATGCAGAATCTTTGCGTGTTAATAATGAGTTTAAAATCTTAATCGGATGTAAAGTTTTAGAAATAATTTAACGCAATTTGTATGTCTAAAATAAAAAAGCCATGTTTTTCGCTTTCTTATCGTTGCGATATCGATTCGTTAAAATTTTTTGATGAAACGTACAATGATTGAATTTCACCTTTGACCGATATCGAATCAGACTTTTATCAATAGAATTTCGTTAAACCGATTGCCGGTGTAGTCTCGTGCACTTTCAATTTACGGACTCGATCTCTGATTAGTTTTTGCTAAATCCGATGACCGATGGAACAAATTTCGAGGAAAAAACAATGCAACAAGGGAAACTACGCATCTCTCGAAAATATAGCCAGGTGGCGCTGTAAGCGTTACACCAATTTACTTAGTATTACTACAGCAGTTTCTTTAGTATACTTACTATCAGAGATTGGTTACAGGTGATTTTCTAGTAAATGGTGTGATACCTGTAAAGTTACTAAGTAATCGTTAGTAAATTCACGCCAAATTTTATACAGTGTACAGCACACATGCTCCACCAGCAGCAACTTGTGTGACTTTACCATTATTAAGATTAAGTTTTTTTGGAATGTTTATCTAAAAAACACATTTGGAAAATTAATAAATTAACTTAAGAGTATCATACAATAAAATTTTAATATTAGGATATATTTCAAATTCAACAATTTAATGCTTGTAGCCAGTTTTATCTTTCTATAAATTACTAATGTACTTTGATTGGATTTAAAGAAAAACAGCATACACTATTATCAATCGTTTTTTTTTAATCTGTCAATAGCATTGTTAAACGATATTCATATCTTGCAAAACATTCAAAATAGTGGAGGTTATTTTATAAAATAAGACTCAATACATAATATTTAAGTTGAATTTTCAATTCAACAATCTTACTAAAACTGAAAATTAATGAAGATTAATTTTTTTTACTTGTTGTTTATCGGTTATGGAGTTCAACTGGTGGTATTCTGAATTACCCCATCCAAACACATCTCCCTTATCTGTAAGAAAAAATCCACTCAAAATTAAACTCTATGTAGCATATTTATTCAAAGTAAATTCTACAACACATAAAAAATTGACTACAAAATGCAAATCGAACAAAATTGGTCCCTATTAATTATAATAAACCTTAAAAACTTATACAAAAAATATTTTGGGTCACAAAAAATCATTGAAAAGATTTAGTGAAAAAAGTCACAAGCATCAAGCAGGAATATATAATTAATAAACATCATGAATCACAAAGAAAATAAAAAAAAAAATATTTTATTTGAATTAATAGTGAAAATGACCCCCCCCCCCCCCCCCCCAAATAAATATGTGCCAAAATTATAGAGGAAATCAATTTAACGGCCTAATTTTGCATTTTTATAGCTTGAATTGCAATCAATTTTGATATGATAAATAAAAATCAATATCTGGTGAATCTCTAATGGGTGGGTCATATATCCCTACACATCGGTATACATGAACAAAAACTAGAGTTTTAACAATTTATATTTTACTACTATTGCAAATAATACTTCAGAAAAATACCAATATATGTTGTATAATACTTTGTAAAGTATACATTGACTGTATTTACGTACTTAAGACATGACACGGACATGATTTATGAATCCACGGACATGGCGTCGAAATTAATTTTAGTATAAATTGGTTTACATAAGTAAATTGCATTATAATTACACTATTTTACCAAAGTGTAATACATAAACAAAAAATATGTTGTTAATGTTGGGGATTAAAACTTTTCTAAATGAAGCATAATTAAATTAGGACTTACTCTCAGAATAATTCATATAGCTATAGATACTTTCTAATAATTCAACAGTGATTGCAACCTAAAAATATTTATTATTATAGGAAAATTTTGCTTAAAAGTATTTTTTTATTTAAAAATTCAACTTATTGCTTTTAAAGTTTTTTCTTGATTTTGTTGCTGCCTTAAAGCATTAAACTACAATTTTTAAATTTTTATCCTTTGACATAATTTTAAACTGTTTATTGTTTACATGTTTGATAATGATATAGATGCCTACGGTAAACGATATGCTTAAGAAATATAACGAGGGAAAAGAAAAGTTTAGCAAGGATGCTAGTTTGCAAAATTATGAAGAAATGCAAGTTGCTTTCAATAAAGTATTAATTGTCAATGTATTAATGCATCTATTGTAAAAGGACACTGAATCAAACGTATTGATAGAATTCATTAAAGACCTGCCCAATTTTGAATAAAGTCTTTAAATACATGAAAATAGAGATTTCAGGAAATGAAAAATATTGTGCCGAAGCTATGAGACTAAATTGCTTAGAATTAATCTCTACCTTATGCAATTTTTATCTTATCTTATCAGGGTGTATATAAAAAGTGATACATCCGTCCTTTATTGCTTTTTTCTAAATTGAGTTAAATATAAACTAAAGTTACGAATTAATGTTCAGTAAAAAAAATATGTAATTCTTAAATTTCAATTTTTAGTGCCTTATTTTTATAGCAGATGAGTCTGATGATAAAATGAAGTTCCTTTAAAGAAAAATATTTTTTTGGTCAAGTTTTTATAGAAGAAATTTATCGGGCATTGCATTAGAACTATTATTAGAGAAAATGAAGAATTGGAAGTCAAGTAAAGCTGGGGGAAATTCATTTGTCTAAATAAAAACGACGTCTATAAGGTTAATCGTGATGATGTACTCAAGATTCTACCCATTCTAACTGTAGACAGACGTCATTAGTATTCATTAAATGGTTAGTTAAATCGATTATAAATTATTTGTAAATTTATTATTTTTTTATGAAAATAAACTTCATTGACTGAGTGTTACATCGTAAATAATGGATTTTGTTTGGTGCAAAAAGTCTCATCTACACAAATAAAATTTTGAAGTATTTTTTTTACTTGTTTTACTTTGACTTTCATAAGAATTTGTTGTATATATTATATATTTCTTATTTATACATATATTAAGTTATCTAAGTATTTGAAAACCTATAAATCACATCATGTCCACACCAAAGTAGTCATGCCCAAGCCAAATTATTAAAGTTAAATTTTAATGACAAAATTAATTGTATGCTATAGACCAATGTTATAGTGTAAATGCAGTATCCAAGTCAGTGAAGTATGTAGCATGTAAGTATGTAGGATGTAAGTATGTAGTATTTAAGTATGTAACTCAATTCCTAAGTTTCAAAAATTTTCATCAATTTTTTTTGTCGTTGAGATTTTGCTTCAAATTGTAAGTTTTCTGAGAAATGTCCCATCTGTGTTTCTATAATGATTGGGTCTGATCTGCTGAAGTTTCCATGCCGAGCTGTTAGATTGACACCCCACTATCAGCACCTTTTAACTTTCCAAGCAAGCATAGTATTCATGTATTTAGATCTATCTAATATTTAAAAGAAATATTTTTATGTGTGTACTTATTTACAATATAAATTTTTATTTAATTTTAAGTATAAGTTATATTAAGTTTTTTTAATATAATTTTATTTACTTTTAAGAGTTTTGCGATAAATTAATTTATTAAGCCGATAATATTAAAACCTCTGTAAATATATATCATTTCATCGATCCGTTTAGATCTCGCTTCAAAGAGGTAAGTCCCATAAAGCTAGTACTAAGTGCTAGCTGTTTTGAAATCATAACCTCTTCTAAAGTAATGCTTTGTAGGAAAGGAAATATCATTTGGTTATTTAATTATAAATTTTCAAATTTTAATTGCACTCAAATGCTTTGAAGATTTGTTACACTCAGGGCCTGATTTCCGGCAGGGCAAACGGGACACGTGCCCAGGGCCCCCAAATTTTCTTCATGAACATTTATGCTCAATACAACTGCCCCAAACTTTTTTTCCTGAAGTATGCAAAAGAAATTAATTTATGAACAAAAGTTTACTATGATATTGTGTTTTAACTCTGAATTAATTCACAAAATATAGTTATTTTGGGGGTATAAGCATGCTTTTCAAGCTAATTACTTCGGATTTTTTTTATTGGTAAACATTGTAAGATAGGAAAATAAAAATACATTAAAATATTTTATCGAGGTATATTTTGGGCGCCCCAAATTCGCTCGTGCCATGGGCACACAAACTTGTAAGTCGGGCCCTGGGGACACTTTTTTTTAAACTTCATCAATAAACTAATTACCGTACGCTATTTCCATTCCAATTTAGTTTTTAATTTGCTATTATGACGATTCTCACGCCATGGTAAAAAAAATACATGTTACATGGCAAAGTAATACTTTCGCAGAAGTAACGATTTCAAAATTAATGCATTAGCTCATCCCTATTAAGGTTTTCATAGATATATTTTTATGTAAGAAATTATTCATGTAATTTTAACTCCATGTGAATAAATAAAAGTTTAATCAGAAGAATTCAATGAGAAAAAATAAATACACACACAATGTCAAATTTTTATTTATTTATCTATTCGAAATTTAGTTAACAATAAAGTTACATCTTATTTTCCATTAATATTTTTTCTACCATTGTAGACACACACCTGAAAAAAAAACAAAGGCATTTTTAAAATAAAAAGAGAGAAATTGATAATTTATGTAACTTTAAAATTTAGTTGATACACGTGATTTTGAACTTATATATTATATGTATGAAATATACATATTGCTATTTTTATAAAATGTATGCATTACTTTATTTTGGATATTTAAATGAATAAAAAAAAGTTTTTTTAACATGATTTAATTGCGGTTTAATAAAGAAGAGAAAATTACAAGCTTACCAAACATAAGTTAGCCGACATAAGCTTAGCTATGACTAACATTATTGATAAATTAAAATTATTGTATTTGCCAGGATCTGCATTCCCCCTCGTACTTGATTGACAGTCTTTGGCAGACATCTGGTCGGAAGCATAGTAAGTAGGGGAGAGTGTTGTACCTTGGGACAATTTTTACATTTTAATTTTTTTCATCGATAATTATAGTCAAAATAAAAATTTAAAAGCAGCATTTCAACATACCAATATATTCCTCTATAATATATATATTTTTTAATTCTGGCACCTTGAAATAAAAAAAATGCCACTCATTTAATGTAGAGAGGATAAACTGTCCCAAGGTACAATATGATGTTGTACCTCGGGACATACTTTATAATTCAGTCAATAGTCATACTCTTGGACTAATTTGTGTCAGGAAACAAACTTTATTTCAAAATACATCAGAATATGTTCTCTTTGGAACATTTGATCACATGGAAGGAAAAAGATTTATCAGGTGTTGCCAGAATTATATTTTTAAACTTCAATCATTATAAAATATATCCAAAACAAAGCTGAGTTGTATTTTACATGTTTTGTTTAATTACTCTTAAAATAAATAATAAAGATATTTTTATTTATCAAAATTGTTAAGAATCATGAAAATTTTGCTTTATTGTACCTTAGGACAGTAAAGCGTATTGCACCTTGGAACAGGTCCCAAGGTACAATACACTACATGGTTTAAATAAAAGCAAGATAATGGCCAATCTAAATGCATTATCATTATTTTCTCATAACCAAAATATTTTAAATTCTTTTCTTTTATGAAGAAAAGAAAATGCAGTTGACTTTTTGTAAAAGTACAAAGGTAAAAAATTATATTAGAATGAGAAAAATATTTACTTTTGATCAATGAAATATTCTTTTTTGTCACCAATTCATCAATTCAATGATGCTAGTGTTACATTTTATTATGATGATGTCTGTTGGTTAAGGCTACTATTAGAAATAAACAATGTATGAATATTGCCAAAAGATTCTTAGAAATTGTCAAAGTCCCAAGGTACAACACTCTCCCCTAGGGGTCAGGGGTCAAAGCTACGGTCAGGGTTTCCAATCCTCAATTGGGCAGGCTATATTACGCCTCTTATTACTGCGGTGGGTATTTAGAATGACAATCTAGCTAGTTTGAGAACTAAACAATGAGTCTGACCAACTGACCTGCTTCATTGCACCCAATCGTCACCGGCACCATGAGCCGCAATGGGCCCAGAAGGCCTTGTCCTTCTAGCTGTCGCACCTCTTACTTTAGTTTAAGTGTTTAAAAGTCATCAACACAATTTTTTATCAAAACTTTTGGCAGTTTAATCTTAAGAGAGAATGAGCCCGGATCTCCAAACCAAAGTGCCTCTGTGTTAATCCAATAGAAGATAAATATTTTCTAAGCCGCATTTCTCCAGCAGTTATGAATATTTTTTCAAAGTTTTTTTTAATTTGATAAATGTAGCTGACTTACAAAGCTCTATAATCAAACTTTTTGAAATTGGCTCGAATATTTTTTTTTAAATTTTCAGTAAATTATTTAACAAAAAATATTCGAACCAATTTCAAAAAGTGTTATTTTAGAGACCTGTAAGTCAGCAAAATTTTTCATATAAAAGAAACGTTTGCAAAAGCATTCAATACAGCTGGAGAAATGTGGCTTGAAAAATATTTTTTCCCATTAACTTAACACAGAGGCACTTTGTTTTGGATATCCACGGTCAGTCAGGCTCATTCGCCCTTGAAGTCCTTAAGGGTGCTATTACCTCTGGATGAATGGTGTGTTTTTCTCATTGTCTTCAGAAGTTACCACGGCCTAATTGGTTCCGATAGCCAGGTTTCCTGTAGCGAACGGGAACCAAACACGGGGTGTCAAAAATATTGGAGATTGGTCAGCAAAGGTTTTTATAAGAGTTTAGATGAACATGGAAAGATATTATATTTTAGAAGATATAGAGATAGAAAAATAAACATTCTTGATCTAAAAGCAATTCCTTATGGTCTAGTAAGACTAGTTTTTAATTTAAAATGCATAACTCTGAAAGTTGGCTATTTCCAGAAATTTAATTTTTTGTTACAAGCTAAAAACAAAATTAAAAATTAAAAAGAATTTTTTATGTATTTTTTTACAAACATAATATTTTATAATTTTCAGGAATAAAAAAAATTGCACTTTTTCGCTTACTTTTCAAAACACTCACATTTTGTCCCCTCTTATAGATACCTATAAGGTATACTTGAGAAAGCATATTTCAGACACATTTTAAAACTAAGGGAATCATATTCAAAGGATTAAAAATAGTTCTGAGTTTCCACTTCCTAATGTATGCCGGGAATTTAAAGTTAATATATGTATGTTTCTGTGTCCCTATAATATATATTGCTTAATCCATTGAAAGGGGTACGGACATACCCGATTTCGATTCCGGGACCTCTTGCGTGCAAGTTCAATACAAGCTTTCAACAGTGAGTCCCAATTTTCAATTAAAATTTCTAATTTTAATCTCATCCAGAAAAAACAAGTTTGCATTTCAGCCAATTTGCTTATGGGTGATTCTCTGTAAAAGGGACAAATCGATGCCCCGGATACTTTGCTCTTTATTTTCAAATTATATATGCATGTTTGTGATTTATTAGTGTAAAATTGCCCACAACCTAACTAGTCCCACTTAAAAAATATCAAATAATTATAATTTACTTACATAAAATTTCATTTAAATACCCGAATTGTCACTCCCTCACACTGTCCCTGCATGCTTTTACAACTTTTAACGTCCTAAAAAAAGGCCTTTTTAAATATATAATCCTTTTTGGCGGAACTATTTGTGGTTAATCAGTTTCTGTAGTTTCCGAAAATGTATCTGATATTTTCCTACCGTCATTAGTTTTATGTAATTTTATGAATATGTAATGTCCCTGGGTTATAGAGTCACTCCTACAACACTGCTTTAAAGTTCAATTAAAAACTTACCAGACGACTAAGAAATCGAATATAAATTCGCATGTTAGTCTTAAAGGATTGGGGCTTCTAAATCAGCCATCAGTTGTTTTGATCCATGAATGCTAACGTTTTTACAGTAGGGGAGACCGGGTCAAGTTGATACACTTTTTACTTTCTGATTTTTGTAATTTTTTTCTGTCAATATTTTGAAACAAACTAAGTGTAATTAGTAACTATAACTCTTTGGCTAACGCCTGATATTTTTATAATCTAAATAGAATTGAATTTTCACTGACAAAAAAAATGTTTTTTAAAATGTTGCAATGTGTATCAACTTAACCCGATCTGGGTCAAGTTGATACGGCATTGGGTCAAGTTGATACGCATATGAGTAAGCTGAGACGGTGCTAGGAAATATTTAAATATATCTAATAAAAATGCAGTAATTGCGAAGAGTGTTTTATTTTACAATATAAATAGGTTTTTAACTTTATATGATACAAAGTTTTACATGATAGGGCCTACATTGATTGTAACTGATTACTCCGAGTCTGAGAAATTGGGATCCTCTTCGCCTTCATCAGAGTCTGATTCATCTTTTTCAATTTTTCTTCGTTTCTTTCTTTTTTTTATTTTTAACTTCTTAATCTTTTGTCAGGTTTTCTGTTCTTTGTTTTCGGTTCTTTCCTGTTCTGCCATTCTTGGTAATATTACCCCCTAATGATTTAAACAGTTTTAACTTTTATTTTCTTGTTAAAATATATCTGCTAAGCTCCTCCTCAAGTTCGTCAGTCAATATTTGTCGATGTTTAGCATAACCCATTTTTACAAACTCGTCAGTAGCCTCTGGCATTTCAAGTTTTATTTTCCCTTTTTTGTCTTGAACCTGTAAAGAGCTATTGTGTCTATATTAAAGACTTCCCTAATATACATTCTGCCATTTCTAATCTCTTCATAAGCTCTTCCAAAAATATCAATTGGTATTTCGTCTCTTGTAGTTTCTTGGTATCTATAAATAAATGCAACATATGAAAATTCTTGTTTGTTAAGTTGATACACCGTATCAACTTGACCCCAAAGAAGCGTATCAACTTGACCCAACCGTCGCCATTACACTAAACCGCAAAATACGGAAAACCAATAAGAGCTAGAACAAAGTCTACTAGGTTACATTCTTGCCTTTATAGCATGTAACAATGTGATGTTATTTATAACACAATCCACTAACAAGTAAACTTTCAGTAACACTTCAAATACAGGGGTAAAAATTTACTTTTAAAGCTCAAAACCAGTATTTAATTCACAACTCATAGAACAAAGCAACCTCCTTTAAGTGCTCACGCGTGGTTGTTGACGACGGACCGGTCGTCCAGTCAAGTGAGTACTAGTTAATTGCGCCTGCGCATTACGGAGTTATTTTGACTGTATCAACTTGACCCTGTATCAACTAGACCCGGTCTCCCCTACTTTTAATACTAAAAATATCGTGGGAGTCTTTTACTGCCGTCACTCACTCAATCTCATTTACTGATTATAGATAAGTGCGGGAATCTTCTAACTAGTCTCAAATTGTAGGCATTTAAATGTAGATTAACATACAGTCTTTAAATTTTATAAAAAAATCTTAGAAAATAGTGTTATTTGACTTTTCCTACGGAATCGTCACTCACTCCCACGTCACTAACTCACATATCAGAAGTAAAGGTCAGTCCACATTGGATAACTTCATCTTGGATCTTTTTTTCCAAGCGCATTCAATACCGATCGGTTGTTTCGCTTCAATTGTAGATTTTTTTTTAAACGCATGCCCTTTAGATATTTCACGAGAGTGATTATTCGTATTTTCTTCGACGTTATGATCAAGATTTAATGTTTTAATTATCCTTACACTAGATCAACACTATTGCTATTGATGACGGGTATCGTAATTTAGAACCACAGTCGCGTTAAATCAAGAGATTTATGACGAATAACTGTAAAATAAAATGAGGTTGCAATTTTTTTAAGCCGCTCTTCTCGATCAGGAGTCGTTTACTCAAATCACGTTATAAGCATATTATACTTATTTAACGTAAGGCGCGTTTACATTGGTCATCGAATCCATGGAATGCCAAAATTTGAATTAGGGGAAATATAGGTCTAGCAGGATTAATAACACAAATGATAGTCTGGGGCCAAATCCATGGTTTGAAACATCAAGCCCTCCTTTATTGGAGGGTTTGCGAAACCCCCTAATAAACTCTGCAATTCCGGTTCTGTCTGGGAGAAAATCCCATGATTGAAAAATTGCTGAGTTTACTCTTCAATCCATTACTTCGGTGTCTCATGTGAACGCACCTACAATTTATTCCATTAAAATTATGCTTAAAAAAGAAAATATTCAAGTGGTCGGTGTCGACCTCATCACTTGACCATTGTTCTAAATTACGACGCCAGTCGCCAATTTGCCCTCATTTAGCTCTAGAGTGACGATATTACAAACTAACCTAACTAAACTTTCCCATTTAAAGAAAAAACTCGCAGTCCTATAGAGATATACAGGGTGGTTATAAAATAACGCTCGCTATTCGGAGTGGTCTGTAGTTTTAATGAATAATCCAAATGCAAAAAACTTTGAGACACTTACTAACCACGAAAGGGGGGGGGGGGGGGAGAATGGAATCATAAAAAACAAACTCGTCTCTTAAACAGGGTTCTAAATGACGACGCCTCGTAATTTAGAACCCTGGTCAAGAGACGAGATTGTTTTTTATGATTATTCTTTTTTATGATTCTTTTTTAGGATTATATATATTTTATGATTCCATTATTTTCCCCCCTTCTTGAGTAGTAAGTGTTTCAATTTTTGAAGCATTTGGATTATTCATTCAAGCTACAGACCACTCCGAATAGCGAGCGTTATTTCATAACCACCCTGGATATCGTGTACTCTGTCTACTTATAGGTTTATTGCGCCTTTTATATTCAACCAAACTTAACTCCACATAGATTTAAATCATGCGTTTTGAACTGAAATACCATGCGTGACTTTTGGGACAAATCAAAAACGCATGCAATGTTTTCGGTGTCGCATGCTCATACATATTGTCTGTTGCGCATGCTTAGTATCCAAAGAAATTTACGTCAATTGTCAAGTGTGGAAAATATGTATTTTTATTTTTAAAAAAATCATCAAATGGATCTGAACCATTTTTCTTACTATATATGAATGTGTGCAACACATATAAAGAAAATTATTCAATAAGAAAAATATATTTTTTTTTTCAGTTTTTGAAAGTGCAATTTGTCCCATTTACAGAGAATGACCAAATTGTAAAGAAAAACAAAATGTCTGCTTTCCCGGCGTGAATAGAACCCCGGTCTCCCGCGTGACAGGCGGAGGTACTGACCACACTCTTAAAACAAAAGAGTGAAATCCACTCCAGTTGGAGAAGTGCATTTTCGACACCGTAAAGGCATGCATATTTACTCAGGCTGAGTTAAAATCACTCGTTTGGAGTGATCCTGTCGGAGGTTTAACACACAAAGGATCCACTCCAAAAGGAGAAGTACATTTTCCAGTCTGGAGGAGTGAAATCCACTCCTCCAGAATAATTAGGAGTGTTTGTTTTAAGAGTGCACTATACTACCGAGGAATAGCAGACTGCCGAAACCCGGGATCGAACCAGGAACCTTTAGATGTTCGGTCTAACGCTCTCCCAACAGTACGATTTTGGCACACAGATCATCAGGAAATGAGAAGTGAAATTCCATTTGAAACAATCAACAAAGATATAAATTTAAAATGGCGATTGGCGCTTTGAATCACGATCGAGGCCAAACTTTAGTAGCGATGCGCGCGCTACTTCATGTAGAAGAACGATTGGTTGGAAAAAAATTGCAAATACAAGAATTTTTTTTGTAACTGCAGAAAAGAAGATTTCTGTCCGAATAACAAAATTTTTTTGTGAAATTGGTTATTTCTGTAGCATTACTAAAAAAAATTATGTATGTTTACAGTATTTTTTCTCAGTGTAAAAAAAAAACGTGTCTGTCATTTCCTATAGCAAATAGATGAGCTAAAACTGTAAACATACGGGAATCGCCCTAATTTTCTAACATTTAAAGGGATAAGGCCGTTTATTTAGTGGGTTAGACCCTTTTCCATCAAATTGTTGCCCATAAAAACCGAAGGGCAAATGTTCGTAAATTTACAGGGTTTTTTACAGTATTTATACCTGAACCAGAATAGCCGGATCCAGAACTTCCAAGGTCTGTTACACTTGTGCAAATCAAAGTATCGTTTTCACTACTGCATGACCTGGACTGGGATCCGCAAAGGACACCGGCAAACATCATCACAACCACCAAGCACAAGAGAAAGAGGATTTCATCTTACCTGCGGGGATAAGAAAGATGCTAAAGAGAATTTAGTCAACTGTCTGATAGATATAAAGATCTCACAAATAATACCTGTTAATTATATCACCTTTCAAGAAGTGAAAATTTTTTGGAACAGCTTTTTAATTGCATTAAAAAAGCCAGACCAAACCAAAATATCCTTTTATAATCTTTATTTCTTACATTAAAATTGTATTTCTTTAACAGGAATTTATGTCTGAAAATGTTCCTATACTTGTATATAAAGGACTCATTAATATGTACTCGTATGAGTACACGCAAAAAACTGTCTGGAACGTACAAACGAAAATTGAGTTCTCCCAACCAAACTGTTCGGTTGCTATAGGACTGTCTCGTTGCAGGAACCAAACAAGTTTGGTTAGAAGCATTCAGCTGGCGCAAACTACTAGTTCAGTTGAGAGAACTGCACTGATACCGCGCAGTTTAGTTTTCACACAGAGTTTAGTTGTCTCAACCGAACTCATTGAGGCAATCTGGTCCCGTTGACTAAACTCGTTCAATCGAACGAGTATAGTTATGGTAACTAAACTGGTAGGTTTAAAAGAAACCACCAGTTTGGCTGTGACAATTAAACACCCGACAACCGAACTTGTTTGAGTTGCAGGGCCAGCACCATTTTTTTGCGTGTATTAAATAACAACATCCACACAGCAAATGGGAACACTAAATCTTTATTCAGACCTTTAATTCAAAAAAAAAAAAAAAAACTATCTTCTCGCAAGCTGTTTTCCCACAGGACAATACAAAATTAAAAAAAATACAACTTTAGTTTATGTAAAAACCCGTCATCTGACTCTCAGAATTTCCAGAAACACACGGAATTTTTAAAAAAATTATTTAAGGTGTAAGATTTTACTAAATTTTACACTTTAAAGAAATGAGGAGTAATTTACAACGATCTAACACAAAAATATAATTATAAAATTTTAAAGAAATTAAATTTGAAGTTAAAAAGGCCCTCGCCAGATAAGACGGAGAAAAGTGACCCCAATTCCAATCGGGCTAATTTTTTTTTCTGAAAATACCTCATAGTATGGACAATTTCTCAGCCTCGTTTCAGCTCTAAAATATGACGCATTTTTGAGTAAAAAATTAAAGTTTTTTCTTTTAAAATTGATTATTCCCTGAATATATTTGATAAATCCAAAAAACTGCTCATAAGTTTTTAGATATCATTGAGTAGTATTCTCAGAAAAATCCGCTCCTAAATCTGATCGAGCGATCATTGTTAAAAATGCGATTTTATTTTTCAAAAAAAAAAAAAAAAAAAATTCATGCAAAAATCGCTTGGTACACCTTAGGTTTTTGCCTTTACATGTTCCTCTATTATCAATCTATAATATACATTTTTTTTTCAGATTTTTAAAAATATTAGACGATAGCTAAAAAAAATATTCTTAAAGCCTGATTTTTCGCTCTAAAATCCATAGATTTAGAAAGTAGCAGATATGCCCATCGATTGCGCAATCCCGTACAACGCAATGCAAACTGCGCGATTGCGTGATGAATTCACATTTCGCCGTTTTCGCAATGCATCACGGGATACTGGTTCACAAAAAATGCTTTTGCCGAAGAGTTACATGCAATAAAAACTGCATTTTTAATTTACTTCTTTTATGAATATATACCTCATGCCTTACAGAAATTATCAATGCGCATCCAGCTATAAAATTATGCTAGCGAAACTTAAAAGTTTTAATTAGTTAATATTAAATATATATTTTTTATTAGTCGAATTATCTCATGGTGCCATCTAGTGGCGTATGGCATGCCATGTGCTAGAGCTTGCGAACTGCCTCTTTCTAAATCTGTGCTAAAATCCTTTAGCCCGAAAGAAATTCTCCCAGATTGAATTTCCCCGTCTCTGTTAGGAGTGTCATCTGCCTAGTAAGTAGTGCGAAAAATCAGGTTTTAAGAATATTTTATTTTTTAAAACTATCATCTAATATTTTCAAAAATCTGAAAATATATATATATATATTGTATATTGATGTTAGGAGGAACATGTAGAGTCAGAAACTTAAAGTGTACCAAACGATTTTGGTATTAAAAAAATGCTTTGGAAAATAAAATCACATTTTTAACAATGATCACTTGATCAGATTTATTAGCGGATTTTTATGAGAATACTACTCAATGATATTTAAAAACTCATGAGCAATTTTTTGGATTTATCAAATATATTCAGGGAATAATCAATTTAAAAAGAAAAAAACTTTGATTTTTTTACTAAAAAATGCGTCATATTTTAGAGCTGAAACTTGGCTGAGAAGTTGTCCATACTATGAGGTAATTTCAGAAAAAAAAAATTAGCCCGATTGGAATTTGGGCATTTTTCACCGCCTTATCTGGCGAGGGCTTTTAAATTTTAATCTTATCCAGTGAAAAGAAGTTTGCACTTCAGCCAATTTGTTTATCCCTCAGAGAGTAAATAAATCTAATTTTTTTATAATGCCAAAATGGCTTTGCTTTTTGGCAGATTATGCCTATTTTGCAGAAATTCCACAAAACTGAGAGCAATTTTTTGTGCCACCAACTTTTGCAGGTAGCTTTTGCAAAATTTGACGCTCAGATTACAAAGTAGATATTTTTAGTGAAAATCCATAAAAAGAATAACTTTTAACCATCACACAAGTAAATCAGGTAAAAGTGAAAAGCCCATAATTAGGCGAAGAAGGAAAATAAAACCAATATAAAGTAGGGTAGGATTAACAGTTACTTTTAAAAAAATTAATACGGTTTAATTTTAAAACTGGAATTTAATAAATGAAAAAAAATCACATTTTTCACGATTATTATTCCCATTTGGCCGCTTCGCGACCCGCTCGCTGTTGAACATAAGATTATGTGCTAGCAATTAAAAAAGCAATTATGAAGCACTACATAAATGCACATGAAGTAAAAAAAAGTTGCTAACCATATATTTTAATGAAGTGACATTAATTGTTTTGTTGCAAAGACGATGCAATTTCTGAAAAAAAGGAGGGGTGGGGGGAGGGGAATCATCTTTTGACTGATACATTTTCGATATTTGTAATAAAAACATAATAGAAATATTCATATATTTACACAAAATTAAAACACATTAGAGTCAGACTGACTCATTATGGTTGCCAGAGCCTTAAAAGGCTTGACTTCCTGTTGTTCCGTGGAAGGTATTTAATTTCCCTTCAACCACCTGAAGGAGGCATCCGTTTATCCGCCACCTGGGGACGCGCTCTCTACCTCCGAGATAAACACATTTGAAAACAGTTAAACTGATTTCAAATGGGGGTTTGAATTTTTTTTTCAGCATGTATTTCAAAAACACTTTGTCTTGATAGAGCAACATAAAACTGGTTAAGAACTGGATAAGAATATTTCCAGTTTCTGGGATAACATAAAAAATAGGAGAATGTTGTATAAATATAATACAAATATATATAAAGAAAGAGTAATGAACTGATAATCAATTTTTAAAAACTCCCTTGTGTACCACAGTTGAAAATTTTTGAGCTGGTTGCTACGACAGTTACTGAACCAAATGACCTCACTCTTGAAAAAGCAACGTATAATTGTCCATATAAACATAATATATGGCTGAAATCTTCACAATCTTCATTGAGTTCTTCACAATCATGTTCTGGAACAGAAGAATCTCTAACGCAAATGTGTTTTGATGATCGGATTCATTACGGTTAGACCTACGTAAAGCTGCTTGAATTGCAGTTTCGTTTTATCTAGCCTTCGCCAAGCATTTCGTACACATTTAACTGTCCTGCTATTTAAATTCCTTATCATAAAGTTTAACAGAAATTCCTTAACATAAAGAAAAAAAATTCTAAATTAATGGTACAAATTATCTTTCATTCTTCGATCTCGATTAATGAAACATTCTATTTCACACGGAAGCATACGTAACGTAACCTCCTGCTAACGTTTTCATAAGTAACGTATTGATTTCTCAGTAATTTCATAGATCTAACAAAAGAATTAATCTTTCAAAAACGATATATCAGAAAATAAAAATAAAAAATCGGTCTCTCAAGTCTCAATGGATGGTGGATACACTGCCTTAATCTACAGCTATCCTAATATAAAAGACTAAAAGAGCAAATTTTATCTTTTTACTGGAACTAGGAACTTTACATTGTTTTAGAAGCTACTAGAGCTTTAAAAGTTTAACATTACATTTTAAAAGTAGTACAGAATAATAAGAAAGCTTATATATTTCTAATAACAAACGCTGTAAATTCATTATACTTACTAAAATGCTTACTTTAACTTCGCAGTTCTAGAGTCACCACCGAAAGATATGTTCTAATAAAATTAAGAACGTTTGTATTCGTATATATAATAGATAAAAAATACTTAAATAAAAGAAACATGCGTCAGCAAACAGATGGGAAAACAAACTTAATATTATATTCTTTTATATAATCTATAATAAAATAGTTATATAATATATATAATAGTTTCTATAATAATAAAAGAGTCTGTCTGTGAGTCTGGGTGCATGTCTGTGGAGCGTAAAAGACCTACTTAGACTGCTCTAAAACTTTCGAAATATTTAATATAGATTCCTTTTAATACCAACGTGTGCACTTGAGGTTTAGTTTTTCGTTATTTGTTCTATTTTTAGAAAAAATTCATATTTTTTGAAAAAAATACACCACTTTCGCTCAAATCCGATAATTTTTTCCCTTTCGTGTTGCCATTCGACAGAAGAAATTAAAATAAACACAAAAATTTATTGAAATTGCTTTTATTCTCTAGCCCTTATTTACCTTCAGAAACAAAATTATTTGAAAAACATTTGTCACGTTTCGTGTGACGTAATTCCTCGCTAAACACTCCAAAATATTACCCAAAAATGCGCCAAATGGGAAAAATTTATTATTAAAAAATAATTTAGCTGGTTATTTTTTTGGAGATAATCACGATTGAGCTACATAATGGCAGTGTTTGTAGATGTATCTATTTTGTCGTCAAATTATTACCAAATGCGTGCCAATGGGCTAAATGTTTCGTTATTATTATTTTTTTGTGTGGTTGTTTTCAAGTTCAAGAGTAGTAAATTATGGCTCATTTTAAATGAGAGAGAGAGAAAGAGAGAGAGATGGGGAATTAATATATTTGATTTTGGTCACTGTGTGTGTGTGTGCTGTTATCATCTTTGGGTACACCTTAATAAGATCAAATAAATTTTAATTAGTAATCACCAAATGATCAAGAAAGACTGACGTTAAATTTTAGTTTACCTCATTTTTGTTGTGAAGCAATTTGTTGGTCTACTTTCCTTTTTTTATGCAAAATATATATTTTTTTTTTAATGGGAAATAGTAATGATATCGCAAAGATTTCCATCAGCTATTAACTTTCCAAATATCGTTTTGATAATCCATTATATATTTCTTTAAAAGGTATATGGCATCGGAGACATATCTTTTATAGGGGAGACCGAGGGAATCGCGCCACCCTGGCGGGCCTGAGAGCGCTGACCTGTAGTAGGAAACACGTTAATCCATAGTAGAGACGCTTATGGCCGTGAGATGTGTTAGTGTAACATTCTTTAAAAAATACTGTTTTTAGTGAGTTTCATCTAATTTTGAGCCTTCTGAAACTAAAATATATTAAGTGACTGTTATCCCTAAGTTAGTTCAGTCAGTTACACATCATTGAAAAGAGTATTTGGCTATATTATCACGTTGTTAGTTTGGACGCTAGGTTATCTACCTTCCGCTAAACAAGCCATCTATGCAATTTTGTCTTACCTGGGTTATGCCACCACCCACAATAGGATGGCGGCATAACCCTTAAAATAGAAATTTTATATATTGGCCCTACAACCTATTGGTAATTATTCCATATTCCACATATCCGGAAAAGAACAATCTAAAAGGCCAAATAGACCAACGAAACTTCAAATAAAACTGCCCAGTTGGAAAAAGAGTAAAAGTTAGTAAAAAAGTGTAGCTGTACAGTTTGCCATTCCAAGGTTACCGGACGAACCATAATCAAAAATACGTACACTGTTTATAGTGTGTGGGGAGTATGGACCTACTTCTGAAATGTTGTATCGTTGAGTAATATGTAAAAATTGGGCACACTCGAATGCAGTGGGTACAATTCCTCAGAAAACACTTTTTTTTTTCAGATTAGAACTAGATAGACTTATTAGCCATTTACCAGGCCTACAAAGTTTTTTTTTTAATAATAGTACAGCACAGACTAACTAATAGCTATTTACTACACATGTTACTTTGTTAAGAATAGTAAGACTATGGAAGAGACTAAAAGTAATGGCCATTTACACGTGTGATTTTTATTAAACTTCTTCATGGGCGTACCCACCATAGGGCAGAGGGGGCAGCTGCCCCCCTCTAGGAAGGGGAAAGTGGGCACCGGTCTTATTGGGGCCCTGTAAATATTATATAAAGAAGGAGATGCATTTTTTAAAAAATTCGAGTCAATTTCTTCCCAGTCGGGCCCAGGGGCCCACTTTGCCCCTAGAGGACCTTTTATATAATTTGATATAAAAGGGGCCTACGAATGATGTTCGAATTGAAGCCCATATTTTTGCGATTGGTCCTGAGTTGGCCTCTGGGGGCCCAATACCTCATGCATAAAGGGGCCTACATATTTTTCAAATCGGGCCATTTGTTAGTAATTGGGCCCACTTTCCTCTGAAGCCCCCAATTGATGTATATTCTATATATAAAAGGGGTTCTATATATATAATTGGGCCCACTACCTTTCTGTGTTCCCAAATCCTACAAAGACTTTTTGCAAGTGAAGTCTTTTTTGAATTTGGGGCCCCCAACGTATCGTTTCAGTCTAAACATGGACAACTAATGAGCCAAGGGATTTTGTAATGGGCTACCGACTTGTGTAAAATTTAAAGGTTACATTTACCATACATTAAACAAGACAACGTAATTGTTATACTATCAAAATCAAATTGCTATACCATTGTAATCCAATACCCTTCTTAATCCGGTATGGCAAAGCAGCAGATGATAGCACGGATTATTAAAAAGGGTTGATTTGGAGGGCCCCTTTACATTTCTAAAGGAAAATTCCTTAAGGGGGCCCATCCAACTAAGAAAATAGGGGCCCCTACAATTACCTGCCCCCCTCTAAATGAGATCCTGGGTACGCCCTTGAACTTCTTAATTAATTTCTTCATTTAATTAAATCCATTTTAGGTGCTATATGTTGTGCTTTAGTAAACTTTTTCCATTGTTCATAGCTTATTTGCTGCGTTTTGGCGGTTTGACGGCATAACCCCAGGTACCGGGGTAATGCAGCCACTATGCAAGCTTTTAGAAAAAACAATTTTATTCAGTTTCTATTAACGATTTCGGTTTAAAAAAGCACCACAAGATAGGTTATGAAATGTAGTGTGATATGTTTGTAACAATTTACATTAATTCTTACACAACTCTCCATGAAAATTCAATTTCCCTTAAGGTGGCGCGATTCCCCGTCTATTATACTTCTGACTATCTGTACTATAAAATTGTCTGTACATATGTAAAATAACAGGAAAACAGACTATTCAACTTCTTTCAGAACTTCTTGTTAAGATTGAAATCAATAAGAAACTGTTAAAGGAAATTATTGTATAAGGATGAAATAGCTATGCATTGCTATATTTTATCCATTTCTATGACCGTGGCACGACAAAAGGTTATGACAACATCAACAAAAACGTGATGATATTTACAAAAAAGTGCTATTTTAAATATTAAGAAAAATATCCTTTTTATTCCCTATAAAACTAAAGTTCATAAATAAAATATCTGGTCTCTGTAAGGATTAAGTGAAAACTGGAGTTTTACTAAAATTTGCACATGTATTTCCAAAAAAAAAAAAAAAATACAAATTATAAGCTATTTAAGTGAGATTTGTTGCCCAGACAGATGTAGTAATCCAATAAACAGCTATTCAAATATGATTTCCCAACAAACAATGAATTTTTCATATGAAATATATCCTACAAATGTAGCATTTGGAAATTTCTGAAATGCATTAAGTTAAACTATTCCTCTAAGCAGGTGGATAAGCTACTTCATAATTCATGGTTTGGTATAGGTAGTGCAGAAGAAAGAATTTGGTTGCTTGTCCAATGAACACCCTAAACATAAAACCCACAATATTCTTGTATGATTTAGAAAATATAGTCCTTGAAAAAGCACATAATACTATTCAAATAACTGAGCCTGTCTCGCAATTAGTGCTTAGATAATAAATGGCAGATTTGTAGGACATTTAAAAAAAAATCTTCTTTTTAGATATGCTGCAAAAATATGAATAATTGGTTTAAAATGTTTTTTGGTTGATATATTATTTATAGTATTTAAAAAATATAAACTTTAATTAAAAAAATAAACAAAATAAAAATGCATCTGATGACACAAAATCACCAAGTTAACTAGTTTTTTTTTTAAGTAGCAAAGGTTTAAAATAAAATAAAGAAGTAAAACATAACAAAATATGCAAAAATATGAGAGGTTAAACGAAAAAAATTGTTCACTGAAAAAAAAATCTAAACAAAATGACTACTGAATACATCATTTGAATAACTTCTCTTGAAAATTCACTGCACAACATCTTTTTTTTAAAAATATTTTCACTAAATTAGACCAAAAAGGTTTTTTTTTAATGCTATGTTTTCTGTGTAACATTTCTCTCATTTCATGGTTGACCCGTAAATAAAAAAGTACCATCTATAGAGTTTAAAAAAAAAGAAAAGATGTAAGTACAAACATTAGCCTTTAAAAATATCACTCGAAATTAATATTTTCAAATTAATGAAAAAAATTAAATTCAGTTTAGTCTTCTTCTTACAAAATTGTAAATAAGAAAGTTAACCCTGTTGTTTAACCCAAATTCTAATTACATCATGTACTATTATTATGTTTTACCAGATATGTAATTCTTAATCTGAAAAACATCACTTAAAATAAATTTCTGCATTAATCTAAAACATTTATTATATTTAAATTTGTTTAAGAAGTCCCCAGAGAAAAGTATATTGAAAACATATATTAAAATTACATTACTTTACCATCACTTTTACAATAAAATATTATAGATAGGCTGCTAAAAATTGAATAATTATTACAATGAGACCTTAAACTAAAAAGTGAGATCTTATAAGAATAAAAAAACAGTTTTTTATTAAATATTTTTATTCAATAAATACTTTTAATTAATTATTAACCTAACTAAATGATTGACATATAACAGCTGTATGATCTACACCACAACTAACTTTCAATACTTCTGCAGGTACAGCAACCTAAAACAGTGGTTATAATTGTATTAAATGTCAGCCAACAAAATATTATAACTAATCGTTATGTTTATAACAACCAATTCATATAATAAGTTTGTAAACGAAAATAAACTTTAATAACAAAGTTTCATTAATTATATTGCTTGAATAAAAAAAACATACAAAATCCATTTAACAGTAAAATTAATAATGTATTAAAAATATTTATGAAAGGTAGTTAAAATATATTTAACGCCACATTTAAAAAACAGTTAACAGTTTAGTAACATTTAGGTAAAAAAAATAATGTCAAAATAATTGCAACAATAAAGGGTGATTTATGTTGATAAGAGTTTTCAGTAAGAAAATGAAGCGAGATTTTAACATAAACAACAAATGAATATTTCAGTTACCTTGAATGGGAAGAACTGATCTTTATGTTTTCCTCCTAATCCTAAGCAATCATCACGATTTCTTCCCCACATATACAAATGGAACTTATCTAAAAAGTAAATATTACAAAGAAAAATATTTATATGAAACAAAAAAATAAAGTTAGTTATTTTTTTTTCGGGCATGAAGTTACTTTTGTGTCAGTTCTTATTTATGTTTTTGAAATACCGTACAAGGCAAAACATGAAGAGCCTTGAAAAACTTGAAACATTTTGTTTAAATAAACAACACCTTAAATTGTATTGAGAAGACAATTTATGAAACCAATTAAGCAAGTAATTAATTCCTTACATAGATGTCAATCATAAATCCAAGTATTAAGTATCAGTGGATACATGCTTGCATTTCAATATATTTCAGCTATTTATAGATTTCTTTGCATTTGTCTATATTAAAGTAAAATGTTTTTAAAATGTCATAAAATAAAATTTAAATAAAAATTACATAATGACCACAACAGCATTGTATTTTAAAAATATTCTATAGAAGTATAGTAAAGGTCTGGTTGTCAACGTAGAATCAAAGAAAGAGACAAATTTACTATTATTTTCATTAGTATAGCTTACATTGCAACACATTTAGTATAGCTTAAAACAAATGAAGATGTAAGTGCAAAACAAGTTAAATCACTTTTTTGGAAAAAATTGAGTTGGTTACTTTTTATAAAGATTATATACGTACTAATGGTTATGAGTGATTATAATCATATTATATATACATACGACTTAACTTTTTGGAGCAAATCAAAATGTTGGTGGATCCCTTCTTACAATACCTGTATGAAAAGCTAACCAACTCAATTTTTTTTCAAAAAGAATTTTGATTTGCTTTGCACTTGAGCTCTTCAAATGCTTGTTTTGAAATCTTTTTAATCTGTTCTGTTGCCTTTTTTTACATTTCAAAGGAAAATAAGCTAGTGTTAGAAATTTTACAATAGTAGTTACAAGTATAGCAATAATTTCTTTAAAGAACTAATACAATTTCTGCCTAGTGTATATGAACTTATACACTACTCACTGTTAACTGCAGCAAAATGGGTTAAACCACAAGCTAGTTTAGTAACTTTAGCATCAGGGTTGAATTCATTGCACCCGAACAAAGGCTCTGGTAGAAGCAATGGTATCTTAGAAGAAGTCACTGCTGGGCCTTGTCCTAGAATTCCATATCCCCACGTATATACATTTCCCTTTTCTGAAACAAATAGAAATTATTTTGTATTTATTTAATTTATGGTAAAACATGAAAAAGTGAACATCGAAATTCAGAAAATTAACCACAACATTGATTTTAAACTATTCTACACTCCTTGCCAACCTAAGTTGGGTCAATAGAAATATGCTATGGAGAAAATCCTGCCTCATATGTAAAGAGTTTCATAAATAATTTGTGAATCCATCCAGAAAACATGTTTAAAACATTAATTTCGTTTAAAGTCTAACAGATTTGAATATTATTAGAGAAAATGTGGCAATTTTACAGGAATGAAAAGTGTATTTTGGTTAAATTGTATTCAGATCATTTTGTATGTAAATATTACCTGACAAGAATTTCCAAGTAACAGACCAATTGTGCTTTTGACTCTGCTTTTTCACTCTTAGCTTTTACCCAAGTTAGGTTGGCACAGAGTGTATCTTCAAACTTCATCAGAAGAACGACAAAGTGTACATCAAAACTTGTATACATTACTATTACTGGTACGGTCTCATCAACTTGGTGATGACACTTAACTTGGCTTTTTGGGTAAATCTTTTCACCAATTGGCAGTTTTTAACTAGTTTATATTTAAAATATATGTTTGAATTATAAGCAAACAAATATTTGTAAAATGTATAGAAATAAGTAGAAAATTAATCATATACATACAGATTAATGAATTTAATTGATACCAGAAATAAGCAGATTATTTAACAAAGTGTTTGTGAACTTTAACAAAAAAAAAATGTCGTTTTGGACATTATTTCTTTACAAAAGTGTAATAGTTAAAATATATGTTTAGCACGCCCAATATATTAACTATAGAATTATTTATTTCAATTGACAATGGAAAATTATGCAAACACACCTTTAAAAATATAAATAAAATTTCAGCTACCTGGTTTAAAAGCAAATTGAAAAAAAAAAAAAAACGGAACATAAAGAATCATTGATTGATCAAATGCAAATAAAAATAAGTGTTTGTGTGTTTTGAAACTAACAATTTCATATAACAGAATTGGCATATTTGACATGAGGTAACTTCTGTTTCCATTCCTAGAGTTTCTTTACTCTGGTTCAGCAAGGGCAATGCTTTCAGTTGTCATGGCTCTGGTTTGAAAAGTTTTAATTATTCAAAAATGATCTAAAATAAAGTTATTGTGATGAATAGCTTTTAAAGTGTCCTTTCAATATAGGATCTGAACATCAAAATACTAAGAAGGGCATGTGCATTTACACAACTTCATAGAGTATTTGATGCAATTGATACAATTGTCAGAATACAACAGAGTTTTATGCGAAGAAATAACATTTTTTCCTTCCTCTAGCACTGTTGCCACTTAAGGCAGGAAATATGAACATTGATTTCATTTTACAAATCATAATTAAATTCAAATCAATAATTACCATTCAGTACAGCACACATAGTTCCACCAGCAGCAACTTGTGTGACTTTACCAATATTAAGATTAAGTTTTCTTGGAATGTTTATCTAAAAAACAAATTTGAAAATTAATTACAATAAAATTTCAATATTATGATATTTTTCAAATTTAGTTATTTAATGTTTGTAGCCAGTTTTATCTTTCTATGAATAACAAAATATAATTCGATTGGATTAAAAAAAAAACAGCATACACCATTATCAATTTTTTTTAATCTGTCAATAAAATTGCTGAATGATATTCATATCTTGCAGACTTTCAAAAAATTGAATATTACTTTATAAAATAAGACTCAACACATAATATTTAAGTTGAATTTTCAATCAAACAATTTTTTCAAAACTGAAATTCAACAAAGATTAATTTTTCTTACTTGTTGTTTATCGGTTATGGAGTTCAACTGGTTGTATTCTGAATTACCCCATCCAAACACATCTCCCTTATCTGTAAGAAAAATTCACACAAAATTAATATCTATGTAACATATTTATTCAAAATAAATCCTACAACACTTAAAAATTAACTACAAAATGCAAATTGAGCAAAATTGGTTACTATTAATTATAATCGGTCTTAAACATTTAGACAAAAAAAGAGTTTGAATCACAAAATATCATTGAAAAGATTGAGTGGAAAAAAGTTGCGGGAAGTGAGGATCGGGCAGGAATAAATAATTTTAAAAGATCATGTATCACAAATAAAATAAAAATTTATATTTTATTTGAATTAATAGTGAAAATGACCCAAAAAAATCTGCCTCAAAATTATAGAGAAAATCAATTTAATGGCCGAATTTTACACTTTTATAGCTAGAATTGCAATCAATTTTGATATGATAAATAAAAAAATCAATATCTGGTGAATTTAACTGACACCCCTGGTTCAATTTTATACCATACAGCAAATAGATATTTAAATATTATATGGTGAAATATTACTGTCCATTTGCTTTAAATTTACAAATTAACAACTCTATTCTACCTAAATCCATACCAAATTCCAACCTGTCCATCACCTTAAAGTTTGAAATGAATGTGTGGATTTGGAGACATGAAATGACAAATTATATTGATGAAACATGTAGTCTTTTCCATCTAAATATCATAAAATAGCAAAAAATTGTCTTGTACTATGGCACAGTGCATGGACAGTCTCCTCTTCAGAAGTGCCAAAATAGTATGTTCTTTCAATATAAAATTTTGTTTAGAGGGACTGTCAGTCCCATAGAGCTAATGCATTAGTTTTGAAATCACAACTTTTGCAAAAGTATTGCTTTGCCATGTTATCCCGTTTTCACCAGGTATGGGAATCATCACAACATCAATTAAACAAAATTGAAAAGAAAATAACATCCGGTTGTTTAATTATTGATAGATAAAGTTTTGAAATAGTGTCGCCATCTGCTGCATAATTTTTGCATTTCAAAGCTTAAAAAATATATAATTCAATAACTAGATAACATTTTCGTTTCAAATTTATTTCATTTCGATGTTATGTTAATCCCCATACCTAGAGGAAAAGGACTAATATGGTAAAGCAATACATCTGGGGAAATTGTGATTTTGAAACTAATGCATTAGCTCAAATTGACTAACACTCCCTCTTAAAATAAATCTAAAGTGACCGGTTACGTTTTAACAAGTTTAAGGAAACCGTTTTTTCCCAAGAAACTGCAAAACACAGTATCAAGACAGAAATGTTCAATGTAGGGTATAGTTTTGAGTTGTGTCTAACGATTTGACCTGCAACTAAACAATAATAGATAAATTGACTTTGAGGGTATTTTTTTTCAAGAAGCAGAATGTATCTTTTGATGGAAAAATATATATAATCAACATCTAAAGTTATAGAAACACATATTATCTGGTACATTAGAAGCTCAATATAATATGTATAGCAATAAAAATGTAAATGTTTTTAATCAAATTTTTAATTGGTAAATAAAATATTTTTACTACAAGTGTTTTTATAATCAAAAAGTGTGTTATTTTTTAATTTATTACCAGAAACTGCGAGAACACAATCAGCTGCACATGAGATATTGACTATCTTTTCTCCTTCAATATCTCCTTTAACTAATTCAGGAATGAACTGATTATTGTAATGTCCAAGACCTAAACAAATGAATGCTAGATTAAACACAATGCAAATGTAAGTTTAAAGAATTTCATTCATAATAAATTTAGTTTAAATAGTAAGTTTTTAAATATGAACACTCAAAATGCTTAGACCAAATATTTAATATAGTTAATAAAATATAGTAATACAAGTATGAGTTAAAAAAGAAATAAATAAATGAAAAGCTATTTTCTTCACTAATAATAATGCACTAATGAGAGCAAAAATGCATGTTTTTACCTACATTTTTTTCAGTAATATTAATAAATAAAATAAAAGCTAACAATATCATTGTTAAATTTAATTAGAATTTGAAACTAAAGTTTCTATCCTTTTTAGCTTCCACACTACGTTTAAAACATAAAAAGTGGAAGGTATTATAATCGTTCAGTCTGTCTGTCCATCATCCACTTTCATAGCAAAACTACAAATGCTACAGACAAGTGTGATAAGTCAAAAAATTCTGTGCATCGAAATTAGAAGACATTATTTTAAGAAACTGCAACATTTATGGCTCATTTAAAAAACATAAGAAGCCATTTTTATTAGAAATCACCATTTCCATTCGCAACAATCACTCGAGAAACTTTAATTCTTTTAAATAATAAATTTAAACAAAATTATTTTTGCGACATCATTTGGTTTTAAATGACGTTAAATATATTTCACTATGAGATTCTTTGTTTGTATGTTGATAAAAATGAAATGTTTCAGTGAAAGAGAGGAATATTACATATTAATTCTTTAAAATATAAATTAATTGCTAAAAACGATAATAATTATTGAATTTCCGAAATAAATAAATGAAACTAGCCAAATTTGGCATGTAAATGTTTGTAATAGAATTAACATCGTGTGTTGCGATTTATTTCTTGTTGAACACAAATGCTGCGTGGAAGCGGGCTGAGTGACAGACTCTGTTACAAAACTACTTTTATTTTACACATATGCGAAAACATTAGAGATGGTAATTGAATCAACAAATTTATTATAATCAGTTTTTAAACTGATTTGCTTTTTAAGGTTACTGGAAATTGGAAAATTTTATATGGAAAGTATTTCTTTTATATGGAAAGTATTTCATAGTAATGGGTCAATGAGTGGAATTAAATTTACAGTATTTTTACTTTTTGATTGGCGATTTAGTAAAGTAATATTAAAATTTAATGATAAAACAAGATACCAGTTTGTCCATCAGCACTCCAACCAAAGCTATATACTTTCCCAGTTGCAGTCAGCAAAAGTGTATGATCTTGCCCACAAATAACCTATAATTGAAATAATGATATGACACAAAATAATTAATTTATAATTCCTTAAAAATTCTATGCACTCAATATTTAAGTGCTAATAAATATACAAAAAAAAATTCAAGACATTTTACATTTTCCAGAAAAATATTAAAAGGCCACTTTTAATACTTTTGAAGTGGCTTTTTAGTTGTTTGAAGCTTAAGGACAATTTAAAAACTACAACAGAAACATATTTTCTCAACTATCTTTTGATTAGACAAAAGCAGGTACCTAAAATTATAGGTTAAGTTCTACTTTTCAAATAGCGATTTCTAAGTGTTGAATACATTTTATAAAAAAAAGGGCTTGCAATGCCATTCGCATGTTTGTTCACAGTTTCAAATTAATTTATAAGTTGATGCCATTTGAAATAAACTTTTGAAACCCTTTACACAATAAGCCATGAAATTATATACACACACTTCGAGTCCCTTAAATTTAAGAATCACTTTAATTCCCTAAAAATTTCCTAAATAAAACTATATGAATATTTAAAAAAATCCATGTACCTCAGATATATCTTCACTAATTCCTTCAATCTTATTAATACATTTCAATTCACTTTTTTCAGTTTTTACATTTTCAGGAACACCACATTGGCCATAACTATTACTCCCTAAGCTAAACACTAAAAAGATTAAAATGGTTAGTATTTGAGTTTAGTATAATGAATGTTTTTTTAAATTAAACTAGAAAAAAGAACACCAAATCCAATTAATAGTCATAAAATAGAAGTTTGTAATAAAGTAGAAACAATTACTAAAAATATAAAGCAGCCAACAGAGTATTTTTTATTTAAAAAAATATATAAAAATATGTATTGTTAAAACAAATTTAATTAACACTCTATCAAAATAGTTTTTTATGATATTAAAAAACCTTAACTTTCTTTATTTCACTATAGTTATTACTGTATAAATATAATTAAGCGACAAAAATAAATTTAATTTAAAAAATACTAATTTCATAATCATTTCTTACATGTATGAAACTACACATATATTTCTATACAAAAATATTATCTTAATAAGTTGCGTTAATGTATACCGGAAGCAAAAGTTTATAATAACTTACCTTCTTTTTCTGTAAGAATAATTGTATGTGCTCGTCCGCATCCCACTTTAACAGCTTTAGAACTCAAATTAAAAACAGGCAAGATTATAGGTAAAGGCTCAGCAATTATCTGAAGAGGACGATCTGAAAGATATATATAGTATGGTTACATTTAAAAATTGAGTTACATTGTTGAAGATTTCACCAAAAATAACTTCGAAACACAGAGGTGTACTTAGCGAACTAAATATATTCTGAAACAATACCTATTTAACCCTCAGGGGTAATATGACTACCATATCATAATGATACTTAAATGGAACTTTTGTTTTTTGTTACTGTAGCTACACAATTTACTTTAAACACAAAAATGATTTGATAGATCATTTTACAATATTAACATTTTAACAAAATAATATTGGAAAAATATATATATTCCTGAAACACGTGGTTTCATTTTTTAGGATACAGGGCTGGTTGCAATGATGCGATTTCAATCTCTCTGCATCTACTGGTATCTTCCAGTGACTTGCTTTAAAAACTACTTTAACATTAATCTTATCATTTTAGCAGCAATATATTTATTTCTGCATTTTTAAAATGACACATTTTTTTAATACCTGGTGACGTTGTAGATGCAGCAGATTGCAATGGTGGATGTTTAGCCTATCACTCTAGCAACCTATATATCTTATTTCAAAAAAGGAAATAGGAAGAAATTCTAACATCCTTTGAAAATCCCATAATTGTTACACTTTCACCAGAAATACCGAAACAACATTAAAAATCAGAGAGTAGGCAAGTCTATATCTATATAATATTTGTTTGAAAACTATAAACATCATATTTTGTGATATATATATTTATATGATGGGGGCCTCGCCGAGAAAGCACTTTAAAATAGCGAGAACATTTAATTAAATTCATGTAAAATATGTTTCATCGCCAAAACATGACAAAATGTCGAATAATAATATTCATTGCGGCTTCAAACCAAAGCTGAGTTAAAAGTATAAGTGGGAAAACCTAGTCAAACCTAAAAAAAAAACCATTAGGTGTAGAAAAATAAATCATGTAACACAGAGAATGAGAGTATCATAATTAAAAACTTGCCTGTATTTATATTAAAAAAACTTAATAAATCTTCATGTAATTTATGGACATCCACTGACAGCTGTGACAAGTTAGTTCAATATTAAATGCCATAACTTCTGTACTAAGTTAAAATTTAAAACTTGATTGAAATCCTGATCTTTAACTATTTTAAATATATGATAAAATTGCATTAATTCATTGCATTTTGTTAATAGAATATTACCACATATCATCAACATATCTGTATGTTTAATTTTGGAAAGAAAAAAACACTAAATAACTGATAGAGACAAATCAGTAATTAATATACATTAAAAAAAATAATAATAGAGTTCTAACCTTTTTTAATGCAATGGTAACCAATCTGAAAGTCACTATTTGATCCTGTACCAAAAACTGAATAATCGTTTTCTGGATTTGTGGCGGCAAGCACTGTAAATCCATACCCACATGCAATATCACGCACCTAAAAAATTATACGAGATTTTACATGAAATATGTAATTTTTAGGGTATAAAGAGAAACAAAACTGCACTTTATACTAACTAAAACAGACTTTTATAGTCAAACTAAGCCTTTTAGAAAGCTGATGACATTTGTTATTAAAGGAGATAATTGAATTAAAGTAAATACTTAGATACTACAACAAGCAATATTAATATGAGTCATGAATGTAATGTAAAAGTTTGTTTAGGAAGATTAAACAATACTGTTCAGTAAAAATTAAGATGTTACATAGATTGTATTTTCTTTTTATATTATGCAAATACTAGAAAAATATTTTTATGGTGCAGACAATTATTAGTTTTTTAAAATAAAAAGTTTCAAAGATTAAAAATAAAAATGAAACAGTTAAGCAAGTTTCTATTGCAGTCAAGTGAATTAAAAGGTATCCCTAGTGACACTTAGTTTTCTTAGTTTTTAGACTTAGTTTTCTCTCTGCATTCTAAAAGTTAAACATCATTACTTTTGCATAAATTTTACTAACTTTCAATGGATAATAATAATTTTAATTATTATTTACATTGTGAAATTCGGCAAAAGGCATTCGCCATGGATATTTCATGCTTTCTTTTGGTTTCATATGATTCATTGGCTTGATGAAACTAGCATGACCCAAGGCTCCGAATAAGGCATTACCCCACATGTAAACCCTTTTGGTTCGCTTTGTATTCTCTGTGGCATACTGGAAAATCGGCATATTCTTGACTTCATCTGGGTCCTGCTTTTTAACGAGCTTTGCAAAACTTCTTATCTGTGACTGTAGGTGTTGCTGGAAGCATAACTTCAACAGTTTTGAGTGTGATTCTTTGGAGAGCATGTTAAGAGATTGCAACTGGCAGACAATTTGGTCATCAGGATAATCTTTAAAATATCTTAATACCTGTTTCAAATAAACAAAACTTCACTTATGAAAAGGAGAAAAATATATGATAGGTTTAAGTTATTTCCTAACACTTTCTATATACTAAAAAAACTACAATTTTTGAAAATTTTAAACCTTAGCCGGTTTAATAATCCAACTTTTATAATTAAAAAAAACACTGCACTTTATATGAGTGAATAAAATAAACAGAATTTAAAAAAAAAACCCACTGCACTCTATATGAGTGAATAAAATAAACAGAATTAAAAAAAAAAACTTGCGACTTTTGACGTAAGGTAAGTCTATTTGAATATTGGCTTTATTTAATCAACAACATTAACAATAAACATCAAAATAAACTAACACAATTTTTAATTGCTCTAATTCACTTAATACAAATGACAAATCGATGTTTTGAACATATAGGATTCACATTATATTTTGAAAAAGACGAAGTAAACTGGAAATTTAGGATCACATAATAAAACTAATAATGATAATACGAATTATCTTCAAAACCTACGCTCAATACGCCTACGATTATTTTTTTTTTTAAATGACTAATTTAAAACTGAAACAAATGATGAAATATGGTCAATATTTTTTTTTTTCAAATGGCTCTTGCTATTGCGCCGAATATTCGGTTCAATAGAACCACAGCTATTGCGCCGAACACTGACAACAGCGCCACTTTACAAGAATTAATCGAAAATGTTCGGTTCATTAATGTTCGGTTCAATAGCGGGCATACTATTACGCCGAATATTCGGTTCAATAATGTTCGGTTCAGCAGCGGGTATACTATTACGCCGAATATTCGGTTCATTAATATTGGATTCAATAGCCAGTATACTATTACACTAAACAGTCGGTTCATTAAATAAATCCTTGATTTAATCTCGGAGTGGAAAAAAATATTATTGAGCTCTGTGAGATATTAATATTACAAATATATTAGAAAATTATTGACTAAAAAATATTTCTTTATTCAATTTTTGATTAAAATAATATTTAATTTAATAGCGCATGGTAAAAAAGTTTTGTATAATTAATTTAATTAGGAAAGTCAACCAATTTATTTTTCATAACTAATGTATACACTGTTAAATAGATAATAAATGGCTAATTTAATAAAACAAAATGAAGGGAAAGCGTAAAATTATGAAATGTTCCTGACCCATTTCTGTCTTTGGACCGACTTTGCTGGGCCTATTGTTGGTCGACAATTTTTGTATTTCTATAGCACAAAAGCAGGTACTAATAAAAATATCAAGGCCCTTGGATGTGTTGACTTAAATTTGTTCATTCTATTACAAAATCAACATACAGTGCTGGAAATAATAATAGGGCCAGGCAAATAACTTCCATACTTGAACAATTATGTATTCAAAATGTTTGCCAATAGAAATACAATAAAAAGAATGACTGTTTCTAAGTATATCTATTAAAACAAATGTACAAATATCAATTATTTTTTAATTTAAACTTTATTTTGTCTGTTATACATGTAAAAAGCTGGAAATAATATTAGGGCCACATGAGTTATTACTTGTAAAATTTCTAATAATCTAAAAAATTTCGTTTTTTTTTAAAATTAATTTTGTCATTCTCGAAGTCATAGATGTCAAAAGGCATTTCAAGGTGTCCTTCGGCAGATTTTTTCAAATGGTTTCTATTGTCATTTTCAGCTCCTACTTGGTGTAGAATTTGCGTGTTATAGAATTTGCCATTTCCATAAATTTCAAGTACAACAACACCCCAGAAATTTTCTGTTTAGTTTAGATCTGGGATGATTAATGGCCATTAAGAACTTTGACATTATTGGTTTCAAACCTTGATTTTGTTGAGCTTTAATTGTGTATGGAAGCATTGTCCTGTTAGAAATGTGTACTCTCCAGACGTGATCAGAGGTGCCTCCGACAATAGTTTTTCAGCAAGAATATCTAGGTAATTTTCTGAATTTCATTTTTGCTTTCAGATAAGCAATCCATGTTGTTCCATTGGCAGCAAAACCTCCCCAAATCGTAACAGATCCCCCACCGAACTGGCGCTTCGAGAAGCAAGATAATTCTTTTCGGATATCGTGCAATTAAGTAGTATCTAAACCCGTCTGGCCCATCAAGATTTTAAACTTTTTTTCTTCGGACTTTTTCTCGCACTGTATTTACTCTATGGTTTTCTTTAGTTTCAGAATTAAGAGAGTATGATACTCAAAACTGTGTTATTTCATACGAAGCCATTTATTTCCAAGAGACTTAACTCCTTCAACAATTTATGCACCGAATTAAGTTTTAATTGTCTTTGAAAACAGGATAACAAGTAAAATTCGAGTGCGGGTTCGATTCCCGCCTTCGCCCTAGGTGTACTTTCTCTCTATGTATCAGTAAAAATTCTGTCTGTGTCTGTCTGACTTGACAAAGCCTTATAAGCGGGTCTCTGATCAAGCACACAAAGTGGAAAATACATGTACTTGCCTACCCAAGGGCGTACCCAGGGGCCCGGATCTCGCATTTACAGGGGGGCAGGTAATTGTAGGGGCCTATATTTTCTTAGTTGGATGGGCCCCCTTAAGGAATTTTCCTTTAAAAATGTAAAGGGGCCCTCCAAATCATCCCTTTAAATAATCCATGCCTATCATCTGCTGCTTAGTTGTCCATGTTTAGACTGAAACGATACGTTGGGGGCCCCAAATTCAAAAAAGACTTCACTTGCAAAAAGTCTTTATAAGATTTGGAACCCAGAAAGGTAGTGGACCCAATTATATATATATAGAACCCCTTTTATATGTAGAATATACTTCAATTGTGGGCTTCAGAGGAAAGTGGGTCCAATTACTAACAAATGGCCCGATTTGAAAAATATGTGGGCCCCTTTATGCATGAAGTATTGGTCCCCCAGAGGCCAACTCAGGACCAATCGCAAAAATATGGGCCTCAATTCGAACATCATTCGTAGGCCCCTTTTATATCAAATTATATAAAAGGTCCTCTAGGGGCAAAATGGGCCCCTGGGCCCGACTGGGAAGAAATGGACTCGAATTTTTTTAAAAAAATGCATCTCCTTCTTTATATAATATTTACAGGGGCCCCCATAAGACCGGGGCCCACTTCCCCCTTTCTAGAGGGGGGCAGCTGGGTACGCCCCTGTGCCTACCTACAAGTAAAAGGTTAGGAAGAATTTACTTAAATTTTGTAGACTTTAATATGCTAAATCCAAACATGTCAATCAAAAAAATTCCATCCTTCCCCGTTTACTGAGGGGGAGTTGTAATGTTCGGTCGTGGCTTTTCGAAGACTCATGCAAGCACCTCAGCTACTACAAAAAAGAAATGCTACTTTCTAGCTTTATTGTTTCTACTTGTTGAATTTACATCTGTAATTAGTACTCATTCCTCACATGATAGCCAGGTGAAACTTCCTTCGCCGTAGTGGAAAGTCAAACACAATCCTCATGGTCAAACCTGTGGTAATTGATGCATGGCCGCTTGTCTACAACAGTTTTGTGTTTAAATTGCTTTTAGCAGCTAATATTGTTTAGGTCAAGGGTTCCCTACCAGTGGCACGCGGGCAAATTTCTGGTGGTACGCCTGATTAATGCGAGTTATTATTAGCTTCTGAAGGCATGAACAGTTTGCACGCCATTATATTCCTCATTATTTTAAAGATAAATCTTTAACAAACTTTTAAATCGGATAAAAAAAAATTAGTACCCTTTGATCTCCCGGCAATCCTTGCTATGTTTGATGCCATTTCTTACGAGTTACTTGTGCGAGATTGGATTTTCTAAACTGTTGTTCATAAAATAACACAGAAACAGAATAAGTGTTGAATAGGACTTAAGAGTGAAGATAAGTTCCATTACTCTTAAGGTGATATTTCAATCACAGGCAAACAAGTTTCGCACTAACGACTAAGTATATTTGGTCTGGGATTAATTTTTTTATGTGTTTGTACCATTTTTTTATTTGCAAGTTTTTAGACCTACACGTAATAATTAAAACTGTAAACTAATACTATTTAATTTTTTTTTATAAACATGTCATACATAAACGAATATCTAACCATTAAATATGGTGCCAATTTACATCCTAGTCAAATGATAATTACTCAATCACCCACTGTCTCGCTAATTTAGTGTGTTCCCCATCAGCATTTTGATATCTCCAAGAAGAATTGATTCCTAAACTCACTCAAATTTTGCTCCCATTTTACAAATTTATGAAACTACTTTATTTCCGAAAATTATAAAAAGTCTACATGACTTGCAGATGTTGGGTACCACAAAATTCTTTCAAATTTTGAAAAATTACTAACTGCCTGTTTACTTCTTACATTCATAATTTGCTTTTATTTTAATTACAATTAATTGACAAGAATAAATACAAAAATTTTATTGAACAAAAACATTTCAAAAAGTACATGGGAAATTGCAAGACAGCTCAGGAATCCAGACCATGCAGACGCCATGTAACACAGAGAGCAACTATAAGCAAGTAGCTAAGCAGCACCTGAAAGAAATGCTGATCAGATAGGAAATTAAGTAACTTCACTAAAATAAAAAATTAGATTATCTATGAAAAGTAAAGACAAAATATTTGTAATATAACCTATTAAACAGAGACCATTGGGGCATCCCCCAAATAAGAATTATTTTGGGGAAATACATTTAGGGAGGGGGGTAGGGATGAGACTGGAAGTCAAGACCTCACTTCTCACACAAGATTTTATAACTGAAGTCTTCTGTGTTAATAATTTGGGGAGAGTTATGGTTCCCTAATGTATTAATATAGAGACGACTTTGGTTTGGAGGTCTGACTACTATTATCAACCCATACACACTATGAGAAAGACACCATACCTTAATAACCTACAATAAACCCGGTGGCGTTTAAGCGTTAAGACTATCTCTACCTGCACAAAACGCAACAGCAAAGAAGCCACCTCCCACCTTAGCGTGCATTGGCTTTCAAGGGAGGATCTTCGATGCACCTGATTTGGCTATGGAGAAGTTAAGGGAGAATAATATAATGGATCTGATCCAGATCAGAGAGATAAGAAAGAAGATAACCTGAAATACATTACATTTTGTACTGTCTCAGAAAATCAGACATTCATAAATATTAGAAGTTTTTCAACAGAGTTGTTTAAGACAAATTTACTGGTTAATGATGGAAAATAAAAGAGGAAGACACAGAATGACATGGACAATTACAAAAAGACCTAAAGAACGAGCTTAAGGCTGCTCATCACCCCCAGACCCGGTCCTCCTTCGACCGGGCTTGCTAATGGTAAGTCTATGGGGGAAAAATGGTTTTTGTTCCAAAAAAAAGCAAAGAAATTATAGGAATATTTTGATGCGTTTTTTTTTAAATTCATAAAAATCCAACAAAGTAGTGCTTTATAAGGTTATTTTTTTAAAAACGTTACTTGCCTTTTTTTTAATAGAAAAAAATTTTTAAAAAGAAGGAAATAACTTTTTAAAAAAAATAACCTTATACAGCACTACTTTATTGGATTTTTATGAATTTAAAAAAAAACGCATCAAAATATTCCTATTTCTTTGCTTTTTTTTTTGAACAAAAACCATTTTTCCCCCATAGACTTACCATTAGCAAGCCCGGTCGAAGGAGGACCGGGTCTGGGGGTGATGAGCAGCCTTAAGTACAAGTTATACACCACACAATTTAAAGCAGGAAATAAGATAAAAATATTGTGCTCGCTTCAAGTCCCCGGGAAAGTCCCTTTTAACCGTTCTAGACGGAGGTATCGGTCATGCGAAGACCTCATTGTTGCTCGATTTGCACGAGAAAGATTTATTTGACCTTTCCGGCTAGGGTGACCCTACCAGTAGCTAAGCTACCGCCGGAGAACTAAGCTACAGCCATTCAGATCCATATACTTAAAAGGTCATTAAAAAGAAGTACATTGTAAATGACATTAGACTTCCATACCATGCATTACATAGAAAGAATAGGATTTTAAAGAGCTTATAAAAAATACCTCATCGAAGTTACTCGATCCTTTTCCCTTTGCAGCAATATTCGACAAGTCCTTCAATGTGGCACATTTTCCTGCTTCCTTAACTATTTGCTCTTGAAGCAACTCTTTATTAACCTAATGAAAGAAAAGATATTAGTTGTAATATTTCCCGAACCAAAAAAACCATTGAGAAGGATGAAATCGTTCCGGACCACTTGCATTTGATATCAGGAGACGACAGAAAATATGGATAAATTGCTGTTGATGACTTAATTCCCAACAATAAGGAGCTTTTCATTACAATGAAGAAATTTCATTACAAAAAATGATCTCGTAAATAACCAACACAAGGGATTAATAGAATACGTGGAAATTTTTTTTAACCCTTTAATAATTGGATAATTTTCTAGAGAACTTATCATAAAAGTGCTTGTCTCAGAAAAACGTATGTATGAACAATACATATTAACTTTAAATTTTTTACTTGCTCTTAACTTGAAATAAAAAATTAATTTGTAGAAAAAGCCAACATTCAGGGTTATTACGACTCCATGTTGGTTTTAATGTAAGGAAAATATATATAGGTTTTAGACATTGAATTTTATTAAACTAATGTACGAGTTGAAATATATGAAGATTAATATGTATTTTTTTTCTTGTGTGATAATTTTTAACTATTTTGTCATAAATGTGAAGTAAATGGCAAATGATAAGGAATATAATTGTTGTTAAAGTATTCAGGGTGTTTTGCACCTTGGACCCCTAAAAAAAGGGACTTAGGGAACTAAAGTTTAAAAAAAAAGGGACCTAAGGGACCACTTAAAAAAATCGTCAAGTGCTTAAGACATGTAGGAAATGAGAAAATTGTTAATTAAGGCAAAAACCCGAGTTTTTCTTTTTAAACCTGACTAAAAGAAACAAAAGAAAAACAGAAGACCGTGAAGAACATTAAGTGTATTAAACTATTTCAACTTGCATGGTAACTTATTGTCAACAAGTTTCTTCAGCATGAATACAAGGTTAGGAAAAGAAACATCAATTTGCCTTAGATCTTGATGAAGCAGTTTCACAATTTGCATTGGGGCTGGGGAGCAGTCAGTTAGGCACTTGCCTAGCATGCGAAAGGTCCCAGGTTCGGGTCCAGGGATCCCCAAAGTAACTGCCAACCTATAAATGGCCCATGCAGCCGAAAATGTCCGACGAATAACAACCGTGCAGAGGAAGTGCACGTTAAATAAATGGATGACTCTTGCTCAGGGAATGCTGCACCAGGCATTTTATACCCCGACAGTCATTGCAGTCTTGTCCGAATGTTAAAACGTTGCCAGAAGTAGAAAAGCCTCTTTCAACAGATGCACTACCATGAGACAATGGTAGCATGGCTTTTACTACTTTAGACACAGCAGGATATTTAAAACAATTGTTTGAATTTTGTAAAGCAAAAATTTGTGACCAATATTGGTCAATTGGAACACAGACTTCAGATCTTTCTTCAAATTTAAGAAGTTTTCATTCATCTAAAAGGGGACAAATGTCTACGCAAAGGATTTCTCCAACTGAAAATAACGAATATGCCCAATCCTTATTTCTGAGTGACAAAGAATTTCGAAAAAAAAAAAAAAAATGCTGCACACTAGTCACATGGTAATATTTTTTTTTTAAAAAAAGGGACTAAAGGTACCAAACGTGAAAAAAAATGGCGAAAAGGGACCAAAAATAAAAAAAGAGACTTTAAGGGACCAACTCTAAACGCCCTGAGTATTCGTTCAAGCTTTTAGAACAATTTACAAACATGAAAATTTGGTGCAACCGCCATGTCACCACCCATTATTTTGACAATTTTATTCTAAAATGAGGCTGACCAATGATATACATCATCTACAATAACTGAACAAAATTTGGTATTTAATCTTTTATGAAACAAAATCAAAAAAATACCTGCAGATCCATTAAATGCTGCACTTTATCTTTGTACTCGGCAGGTAGACGCCGCTCTTTCGGAAGTTGCCGAAACAGGTTAGGTTAGGTTTGAATTATCGTCGCACTAGAGCTAGTTGCCGAAACAGAGCTTCCGAAACATCATGTTGGTGTTCCATATTCATGGATTTTACTTTCAAAAATTGTCAGCAGATAGCAGCACATGGATATTTGCTGAGTAATCTTGGCGAAATGTTCTGGAAAATAAAAAGCTATTCAACTATACGTCACATGAAATGATAAAGGATAAAGAAATGAAAATGATAAAAGTTGCACAACTGATAAAACATCAGACTAAACAGCTTTAGAGTTAAATATTGATTTTAGGTCAAAACAGTAAGCAAATCATTATGATTGATGCAAAACAGTGTACATGCTGGAAAGTTTAGTTAGGATTTTGGTAAGAAGGAGGGGGGGGGGCGACAACATATTTTAATAGAATAAATTTTAACTTCGTTCATATAAAAGGGGACTCTTCGCCCGGCTACATACCGCACACAAAAAATAAGATACATTGTATCAAGCTTTTAATTTCCCTAACTTAATAGAAAATATAGATCAATTGGCATAAAGATATAATAATTTTACTTACTTTGTTTTCCGACTGCCATCTGTACATCTTTTCTTATGTTTGCGGCCGCCTGCAATACATGCATACGTGATACAGTAATACTTCAGTTCCGGCCGAGCAGTTTCTAATTTATATCTTTTAGATTTTGCCATGTTTTTTAAAGTTTTAGACTCTCGAATCCAAAAACTTGTACAATTTTCGTTCTCAATATCTGATATACATTTTTGCAATTCATCATAAGAAGAAAAACGCGCTCCTGTAAACAAGGTAGCCATATTTGAAATTAGGGATGGGAAACCGAAACCGGTTTTTTGAAAAACCGGTTTTTTGCCCTCGGTTTTGACCGAAAAACCGGTTTTTTGATGAGGCCGGTCTAAACCGGAAAGCGGTTTTCTGCCGAGAAAACCGTCTAAAAACCGGAAACCGGTTTTTTTCTCAAAAACCGCCATCGACGTTTTTTTTAAAATAATTATTATTATTATTTTCAAATTGGAGTTTTGCTCTTGTTTAATCAATCGTTTTTGAAGTCTTCATCATTTATTAACTTCGGTTTTCACATTTCTATTCAAACTTTCCTCCTAACAGAATAAAAGTAAAACGTTTCAGATTCTGTAATAACATGTTCCGTGTTTTGTACCATTCGATCTCTTCAATCAGGTCTCACTCTTTTTACTTTTTATTAAATAATTTGAAACTTTCGGCAACGACAGTATTATGATGTTGTCAAAATCGTAACGAAAATTGTATTTCTTCACTAATGGGTCCTGATTCTGAAAAAGTAGTTTTTAAACATTGGTTCGCCTGTTTATCCCACTTTATAGTTTGAACTAAAAGAGCTACTGACTTCAAGTTTGGTTCACGAGTTCCTATACCTATCAAACGTCATAATAAATTTCAAGGAAATTGCATATGCGTAGGAGAAGCTGCCGTAGAACTTTTTTGGTTTTAAAGGTAGTGCCGAAAATCTAAAGGCGATACACTTCAAGTTTGGTACTTATGTATTCCCAGTACTTATTGGCTATCAAAATAAGTTTTAAGAATAAATTACGCATGTGCAATGGGTAGCTGTCACAGGACTTTTTTGGTTTTAACGGTATTGCAGAAAAACTAAAAGAGGATACCGACTTTAATTTGATACACGTGTTCCCAGTATCTGTCGGACGTCAAGGTTTTCACGAAAGCTACATCTGCGCAATAAGAAGCTGCCATAGAGATTTTTTTTATTTTGAAATTTTGAAACTACCTTTTTATCTTAAGTGTTTGGGTAGGGTAGGGTAGGTACATCTATATTCCGGCTTGTGTGCTTGATCAGAGACCCGCTTATAAGCCTTCGTCAAGTAAGACAGACCCAGAAAGAGTTTTTACTGTCACAGAGAAAGGAGTACACCCAGGGTGAAGGCGGTGTGGCGGATCTAGTTTTATGCAAATTATTATTCATTACCTGCACCTGTAACTGATACTGCACCTGTAACTTTAACTGACTGCAATGTATATATACCGTGACTACTTTTGTAAACACGCTCTTAAAACTTTACTCACTATGATTTAATTTGTTCACGTGTAGCTACCTTTTATTTTTACGTTATGTTATGTTTGGAAATAAATTAAAGTTGTGTTTTCATTAACTGCTTGGTGCCTGGTTTATTACAACCTTAGAACATTCTCTGCGGATAGGATAGCAGGCCGTCCTATCTAGCAAAGCTGGTGACCTGGACGTTTCTCAAAAATGACTATGATTTGACCAAGCATCGTTAAGGCCTCTTCCGCTCTAAGGTTACCCGTCGCAGCCGACCCTGGTGTTACCCGTCGCAGCCGAACCTGGTGTTCCCCGTCGCAGCCGACCCTGGTGTTCCCCGTCGCAGCCGACCCTGGTGTTCCCCGTCGCAGCCGACCCTGGTGTTCCCCGTCGCAGCCGACCCTGGTGTTCCCCGTCGCAGCCGACCCTGGTGTTCCCCGTCGCAGCCGACCCTGGTGTTCCCCGTCGCAGCCGACCCTGGTGTTCCCCGTCGCAGCCGACCTTGGTGTTCCCCATCGTAACCAACCTCGTAGTTCTCCGCCGCACAGTACCCTGCCCTGGAGTTCTCCGCCGTGCCGTGGCCTGCCTTGGAGTTCTCCGCCGCAGCGTCGCAAGAGCAGGGCCGTGTGGTATGTTTTTTTCATATGATGCAAATCATTAAAATGCCGCTCTTGATTTTTTTTTTTAACTGAATTTTTTTTCCATCACCCATATGAAAACTATTTTTATATTTTTAATAATTTTTACATTATTCACAACTGTTCGATAAAAACAGATTTCGTTTAGTTTTTTTTTTAAGTTAAGTTATTTAAATTATATTATAATTAAATGCGTGTAGCACACTTTTGCCGAATAAAATATTATTTTTTTTTATGATTCATAAATTTTAAAAATTAAAATTTAAATACTTATAATTAAATTTTTAGAAATTAAAAATCATTAAATACTTTTAATTAAACTTATAATAAGGAAAAAAATTAACTTCTTTTGATAAAAATTTAATTGCTTTTACAATATGACTTCAACAGCAAGAATATCGAGAAGAAACTTGGTTCTTTGGAAATGAGGTTTGCATATTACAATCTTGTTCATTACATCCTTGTTCTAAATAAATACTTATTTTGAATCAATTAGTTAATTAATTCTATTATTATTCACTTTTTTATGTAAATTAATTATTAATGATATACTTTTTATTTAATATAAAAACAATTTCATTAATGTATTATAAATATAAATTATCCGTATTTAGTGATTTAATATTATTTAAGTGTAATTAGTTAAATAAAAAAATATTTGATCTCTTATACATTTTTCAATAGTAACAATGCGAATATCTACAGGATTGTACAAAACACAAATTAATTGGCTTCATAAAATTATGGAAAAGTATCTTTGACATATGCAATTCCAATTGTAAAATTTACATTTAATTTTTTTTATATATTATTATCAAATTATGGTTATTTTTATTAATTTATATTCTTTTAAGTACAAGTTCATATTTAAAATATATATGTAATTTAACTTCCTAAAATGATAATACATTTAATTATTTAATTAACTTGTATAATAATTAAAAAAATAAATTCTTACCTCATTTCCAAAGAACAATTAAAGTTTCTTCTCGATATTCTTGGTGTTCAAAGTTTAAAAAAGCATTATTTTTTTTGATATGCTCTTGTTCAATTTTTTTTTGTTAGCCGCAACATTCGTAAAGTATAAATCAAGAGTATTTGATTTTCTTTTAGTCCCAATTTTAGTTTTAGGAGACATGTCAAAAATAAAGACAGATAAGTTGAGAGATTGTTTTAATAATCATAATGATAATCATACGAGCATCATCGCATCGACGAAATAAAACAAAAACAGTGGACACCGATACGTTTTGTCTCTAAAACACCTCTTGAAAAAGTAAGTTTAAAAAACCAAAACAAAATAAAAGTACAAGATTTCTAGAGATCATGTTGCCTCCGCAAGTGGCCTGTGAAAGTATTGAAATTGAAAGGTAAAATGAGCGAGCAATTTAACAACAAAAAGCAACCACCCAATTGGAATGTTGGACCCAATGTACGCCACCCCCTTATGTGACCCGACCGTGTCACCATGTGTGGTCATCACTACTTTTATTACTAAAAAGCACATCTGGACGTCTGCGTAAACTTATCCTACAAAAGGCTGGTATGTAGAGGTTCCGACTAAGAAAAGATCTTGAAAGCCTTATCTATGATCTACGGTTCCTTGAAAGACTCTCCCCTTTTCGGAACAATCAATAGAAAATTTCGTGGGAAGCTATACGAATTCAAGATACATTGGATCTTTTCCCCCAGAAAAGAGCAATTCTACTGTAACTTTATGTGGCACTTGTCTAGACACCTTTTGTGTTTTGGGAAACACAGCCCACAATCGCAATGAGGTCGTAAAGTCATTTAGATTTCCCATCTGACTTCAGAGTGGAAGGGAAAGTCTTCCCCGAAACCTATTCCCTCAGGGGTACCCTTTGTAGAAAAAAGATGGGTCTTTCAAGCTTTGGGGGAAGGAAAAAAGGGGACAAGTGGACCACCCACCCATTAAATCTTTATTTTTTAAAAGTTTCTAAAACTGTTTGTGAAAAGTTTATTTATTGTTTCTAAAAATTTGGTAACATTTCAAAATGTCTGAGGAAGAAGAAATTAAAACTATTCAGGAAAGTTCAGTTAACAAAATCTCTATGCGTTTACCGTCCTTTTGGCATGAGAATCCGCGCCTGTATTTTTCTCAGGTGGAAGCTAATTTTGAGTTGTCTGGCATTTCAACTGAAAAAACCAAAGCATGCTGTTTAATTGCTTCCCTCGACCAGCAAACTTTGCTGGCAGTTTCTGATCTGATCGAAACACCTGACCCTAAAGAGCCTTATACGGTACTTAGGAAGAGGTTGATCGATACCTATGATGTTTCCCAAACAGAGCGTATCAAAACCTTGTTACAGGATCTAACTCTCGCAGACTCTAAACCGTCTGCATTACTTCGACGTATCCGAGAGTTAGCCGGAAAAAACTTTTCGGAAGATGTCATTAAAACTATTTGGTTGTCACGTCTTCCTACAACAGTACAATCAATTCTTTCGGTCAGTTCAGAAACTCTTGATAAATTATCGGGTTTAGCTGATAAGATCTCGGAGGTAACTAGTTTTGCAACAGCGGTTTGTCAAACAGTAGAAAGTTCGTCTTTGGAGGCTCAAATAGCCGATCTACGCCAAGACGTTAGTTCCTTAAAAATTCAAACCGCTGAATTGGTAAAAAGTTCAGAAAAGCCCCGAGGTCGCGCACACTCTCGTAATAAATCCTACTTTAGCGGGAAATTTAAGAGTAAGTCAAGGGATATAAATGCGGCTCAAGATAAAGATTCTACCCTGTGTTGGTACCACGCTAAATTTGGCGACAAAGCAAGGGATTGTGTTGAACCTTGTTCTTTTAAACTTGTAGCCCCGTCCACGGAAACAGTAACTCCCGGTACGGGTTTCTTTAGTCATAGACTTTTTGTTACTGACGTTAAAAGCAAAATCCGGTTTTTGGTTGACAGCGGTTCAGACCTAAGTATTTTGCCTGCATCTTACAAAGGTTGCAGATCACTCAGCTCGTTTGTTTTGAGTGCTGCAAATGGTACTGCTATAAAAACCTACGGCTCGAGATTGCTGTCTTTAAATTTGGGATTGCGTAGAAAATTTGATTTTCTTTTCATAATTGCTGACGTATCTAAGCCAATTTTGGGCGCTGATTTCCTTCAGAAATTTGGTCTTGTGGTTGACATTAAAAACCGTAAGCTAATTGACCCTCTCACTACTTGTGCACAACGGGGTAAGGTCCTACCAACCATTGTTCCTGGCATTAAAACTATTGTGGGTAATACCAAGTACCACCACTTAGTTCAGGAGTTTCCGGACATTACGAGGGTTAGCCCTATACCCCTTTCAATCAAGCATGATACGGTACACCACATAGACACGTTTGGCCCTCCAGTGCATGCTAAAGTCCGCAGGTTACACCCAGCCCAACTTAAAGCTGCTAAGGCCGAATTTGCTTATATGCTTGAGCATGGAATTTGTAGGCCTTCTAAGAGCCCTTGGGCTAGCGCCTTGCACATGGTACCTAAAAGCAATTCTGATTGGCGTCCAACGGGTGACTACCGCGCATTAAATGCCAAAACCCGCCAGGACAAATATCCGCTGCCAAATTTGCACGATTTCACGCAAGAGCTAGCTGGTAAAACGATATTTAGTAAAATAGATCTAGTACGCGCTTTCAACCAAATTCCGGTTTTTGAAAATGACATTGAAAAAACAGCCGTTATTACGCCTTTTGGTTTGTTTGAATTTATGTTTCTTCCTTTCGGTCTTTGCGGAGCACCCCAGACTTTTCAACGTTTTATTAATGAAGTTCTTTTTGGGTTTGATTTTGTTTTTGCTTACCTGGATGATGTCCTTATCGCAAGCTCAAATGAGGAAGAGCATTTGAAACATTTACGATTGGTTTTCGAACGACTACAAAAGTACGGTATTACCATAAACTCCGCAAAATGCGTGTTTGGTGTACCCGAGATATCTTTTCTTGGCCATGTTGTAAACTGTTATGGTTGTAGGCCTTTACCTGAAAAAGTCGACGCAATCGTAAACTACCCTCTTCCTAAGACCATCAGCGATTTAAGACGTTTTTTAGGTTGTTTAAATTTTTACAGAAGGTTCTGCCCAAAAGCAGCTGAAATCCATGCCCCTTTAAACGACCTGCTTCGTGGTTCTAAGAAAAACGATAAAAGGGTTATAGAGTGGACTGACATTCTAAAAGCAGCTTTCAAGCGCTGTAAAGACAGTATTGTGCGAATAACCCAACTTTCTCACCCTGAACCAAACTGCGAACTAGTCCTGTTTACTGATGCGAGTGATGTGGCAGTTGGTGGTGCTTTACATAAGAAAACTCGTGATGGTTTCTTACCTTTATCATTTTTTTCGAGAAAGTTAAATGATGCCCAAAAAGCATATTGTGCTTATGATAAAGAACTCTTAGCTGTTTATTTATCTATTATTCATTTCAGATATATGCTTGAAGGTAGAAATTTCTACGTCATGACTGACCACAAGCCACTGACCTATGCATTCACACAGGGTTTCGAAAAATGTTCGCCGAGACGCCTGCGCCAAGTTGAGTTCGTTTCTCAGTTTACAACTGATATTAGGCATGTCTCGGGTGAACAAAACGCAGTCGCTGATGCTCTTTCAAGAGTGGAAGAAATAGTCTATCCTATTCAAATAGATTTTAAGGAGATGGCAGTTCAGCAGTTGACGGATAAGGAGCTGCAATCATTTTTGCAGAACCCATCTACCACTGGTCTTTCAATAAAGTTAATTGATTTTGCTAATTTGAATGTTCAATTATATTGTGATATTTCTCAAAGTAATGTACGTGTATATGTACCAGTTTCTTTTAGAAGGGCTATTTTTGACTCTGTCCACGATTTGGCACATACTGGTTGCCGTCCTACTTTACGGCAGATATCTGAAAAGTATGTATGGCCCTCGATCCGTAAGGATGTAGCCTCTTGGTGCCGCACTTGTGTACCTTGTCAAAAAGCAAAAGTTAGCAGGCATACTATTTCTCCTTTAGGTCAGATACCGACACCGAATTCTAGGTTCCAGCATGTTCATTTGGACCTAGTCGGCCCTCTGCCTACATTTCAAGGTTTTTCTTACTGCTTAACGGTAATAGACAGGTACACAAGGTGGGTTGAGGCTGTACCCTTAACGGATATTACTGCTGTAACTGTTGCAAGAGCCTTTCTACTTAATTTTGTGGCTCGGTTTGGCGCGCCAGCTCGCATTACTTGTGACCAGGGAAGGCAGTTCGAGTCTGCTGTTTTCAAGCAATTGGCCCGCTCCCTTGGCTCAGAGCTAGTGCGTACCACGGCATACAACCCTAAAGCCAATGGTATGGTTGAAAGGGCTCACAGAACACTAAAAGCTTCCCTTAAGTGTAATCTAGATGATTCTTGGGTTGACAGACTTCCTCTTGTTCTGCTTGGTTTACGTACAGCTGTGCGCGAGGATTGGAAACATTCGTCTGCCGAATTGCTTTATGGACAGACTTTAAGGTTACCTGGGCAGTTTTTTGAACCCGTTTCAAATCCTATATCCCAGACAGATTTTATACGTGGCTTATCGGAGAGTTTTAACAAATTACGACCTCTAGATACAAAAAGCCGAGATAACCGTTTGATCTATATTCCTAAAGCACTTAAAGACTGTACTCATGCTTTTGTACGCCATGACGCAGTACGTAAACCTTTGCAACCCCCTTATGATGGTCCTTTTCTTGTATTAAAACGCAAACCTAAATACTATTTCTTACAGATTGGTGCCAATAGTAAATGGATATCAATTGATCGCCTGAAGCCAGCCTTCCTCTCTGATCCTCCAGCAAATTGTAATGAACTTCCGTCTCCCAGCAAAAATGTATATGTAACAAGGAGCGGTCGGAGGGTCCAGTTCCGTATCTAGAAAGATACTTAGGAGGGGAGTGCTGTGGCGGATCTAGTTTTATGCAAATTATTATTCATTACCTGCACCTGTAACTGATACTGCACCTGTAACTTTAACTGACTGCAATGTATATATACCGTGACTACTTTTGTAAACACGCTCTTAAAACTTTACTCACTATGATTTAATTTGTTCACGTGTAGCTACCTTTTATTTTTACGTTATGTTATGTTTGGAAATAAATTAAAGTTGTGTTTTCATTAACTGCTTGGTGCCTGGTTTATTACAACCTTAGAACATTCTCTGCGGATAGGATAGCAGGCCGTCCTATCTAGCAAAGCGGGAATCGAACCCGCACCCGTTACAGTGCGCAGGCCGCTGGTCTGCGATGCTAACCAATCGGCCATCCGTGCCCCATCTTAAGTGCTTCTGATATGAAGTTAAATTTTATTCAATTCCTGTTTTTTTTTTATTTAAAAATATAGTAGCTTAATCTTTGATTTGGTTTTTCGATTACTCTCCGGCAAATTTTTTAATATTGCAGTTGCTTTTCCGTTTTCCTAAGTTCCAGATTTCTGATGAATATTTCTACTCTCGGTTTAAAGTTGCTGTGTTTTGCTGTGTTATCCATTCTATTTCAATGTTTTATCGTATACGCAGAGCTTCTGCTTTGTGTTAATGTGTAACAATTTCAGGGTTCGAATAATTGTTCGAAGATTTTGAATAATTGAATGCATTAAAAAAAAACTATAACCTTCTTCAATAAAAAAGCCCGAACACTTCATTATTAATGGTCAATGGGCCCCTGATATAAGATACTTTTTTCTATGCTTTTTGTCCGTTATCTGTCATCCGTCTTTTTGTCCTTCCACTTATGCATCAAAATCATAATTGGTTCATAATTCTTTTAACGATAGCATCACAAATTGAAACTTTTAATTAATATTTGTATGTATTGTATAACTAAATGAATTTTCGAACTTTGAATACCCTACCCCCAAAAAATATACTTCAATACTTGCGCACTAAATTTCCTCTAAAATCGTTAGAAAAAAAATATAAAACGAAATAAAGTTACAAGTCATCTGTTTCGCAATTCCAAAATAGGCAGAAGCAGGGCAGATGTTTATTGCTATAATCTATAATAAATTAAAAAGTGTTGCCTTTTTCCTATGGGCAGAAAAGGAGCCAAGACTTCAGTAAATACAATTGAACATAGGTCTTTTTTATAGTTAGATATAAATTTATGTTTTGATTCTTTCTGAGAGCGGAATTAAATTTATTACTAAGATTACTATTTTTATCGATCACGATGATTTTTGAATGATGATTGTTGTTGATGATTTTTGTTTGGTCTTCGATATGAAACAGGCGTGTCAGGCGCCAATGGCCTTGTGAAGTGATTCAGTTAAGTTATTATACACGTAAAAGGTCTTGCTTATCGTGAGAACTGGAGCCAATTTAATTTTGTTCGATGTGATTCACCTCATATCTTCTTCTGAACTAAATATAACTCAATCTAATCTAAAATTGAAATAGAAATAAATCGTTAGTTTAAGTTTAAAGCAGTACCCTGTACGGAGGAAGAAACTAAAGGAATGTTTCCTAAAACAGAGTAATGATAATTTCAGAACAAAGTCGGCCGAAGACGGTTTCTTCTGAAGCGAATAATTCTTTCGCCACTCTTACCAGCCGCCAAGCCCCATAAATTTTGAGGTTCGTATAAACAAATGTTCTTCGAATCGGCAATTATGTTCCCTTGGGTTTCTCACAAATAAAAAGGGGCCTGTATAGGGGCACTCTCAATTGAGTTACAATGTCTATCGTGTGCGATATCTTTAGTCTCGTTCAGTTTAAATTTTAACTTTTTACATTAGCTTTTGGTATTTTCCTTAATATTTTTTAATTTTCGTATTTTTTGTATAGCTTATATTTAATTTTTCGAGGTTTTTTTTAGTTTGGCGATTTTAGTTTTTTTTTTTGTATGTTTCCCTTTCGTTTAAATTTTGTATTGTTTTCGCGTTACGTGTTTCGTTAAACCTATATTTTCTATTACAAGTTCAGGTCGAAAGTATGTGTTTCAATTACACAAGAAAGGAAGGCTAATGTAATTAAAATTAATTATATTAAATGTAATTAACATAATGTATTTATATTTGATATAATTTAATAAACATGATTAAAGCGCAGACATAATTTAAATCGCTGTAAAAAATAATGAAATTTTTTCTTTAACATATATGATATACAATGAAATAAATATACCAAAACTTGTAACAATTAAAAATTATTAAACTGTTAATAACGCGGTAGAACATTTCAATTATATTAAGTTCCGACTTTTCTTAACAATTTAATTAACAGTTTTAAAATGTTTCTTATTCAGAAAAAGTATTCTATTAAGTAATAAAATAGTAGAAAAAAGGAAAAGCATTTAAAATGTAAACAGCCAAGTACAGCGAGGCGCCAAATTAAACGAATGATTGAAAATGAATTTTGTGGATCATTTGTTGATCCAATAGGCTCATCGCGTTTGTTATGCGGCAATTTTACTCATTTCAAAGTGTGACAACAAAAAAAGCCTGGCACCAAAGTGTAGTCGGCCGGACTAAATGTTGCACGGCCGCACAGACGGCAAATGGTTGGAATTAAATAACAAAGCAAAAGGAAAGGAAATAGAGATTAAATAATTCAAAGCCTAATAAAAATACTCAAAACGTTATAAGAAAAACCGAAATTAAAAAGCAAAAAGGAACATTATAATCTTAAATGTTAAGAAAGTAGGAAATAGGAAGAAAACCCGCAACTTATTTTCCAACAAAAACACTTTAAACTGACTTTGAACTGTTTTTTAAATTCGAAAGTAAAGTAAAAAAAAAAACACCATCAAAACAAGAACAAATAATTATTTGAATATTAATAAAAAAAAATCAGAATTATTCTGTAATGTTTACAGCTTGCTATAGTTTCATTTAAAACGATTTTTATTTTTATTTAATACATTAAAATTAAAGTTAAAAAGTAAACAAAATTCTTGTCTAGAAACGAAATCTAAGCTGCACATGCAATGTTTCTTAGCACACATGCATCACCCACATATTCACATAAGAAGTATCTTTCTCTGGCTCTGGCCTTTCTACTACTGGCGGGAAAAGGTGAAGGTCATTATAGAGAGGCGGAATGAAGGATGCATTTAAGCACGGCATGGGATTTTAAAAATATAATTTAAAAAAAAAAGGAAATATTGATGGAATAATGCTAAGATTAATAAAAAAACTCAAAACAGTAATAGAAAACCTGAAATAAAAAAAACAAAAAGGAACATTATAAATTTAAATATTATAGAAGTAAGAATTGACTAATTGAGAAGGATCCATGGAACTTAGTTTCCATCAAAAAACATTTTGTAAAGAAATATCAGAACCCAATAAAACCGGAATGGAAAATACAAGATTATTAATTATTTAAATACATATAAATATCAAATAATGATATGAATATTAATGAATCATCAATATTATTTTATTAATTAATAATTAGTTAATGTTAATTTACGTTATCATTAATTAATTAATGTTAATTGGATAATTATTAATTTATTAATTTTGTTTAAGTTTGTTGTCAATTAGTTAATTTTTGATTTTTTCAATCAATTAATAAAAAAAAATTAAAAAACCGGTACCGGTTTTTCAGAAAACCGGTTTTTTGCCATTGCAAAACCGGTTTCATGGAAAACCGGTTTTATAAAACCGGTTTTTTAGGGTCGGTAAAACCGGATCGGTTTTACCGGCGTTGTAAAAAACCGGTTTTGAGAAAACCGGTTTTTTTCTAAAAAACCGCCATCCCTATTTGAAATGGCTAAATCAGAAAAAAAATGGGTGACGTAATCGTAATCCACTCTGATTGGTCGAAAATTTGTTCGGCGCAATAGGAAATCCATTTTTAGTGAACCGAATATTCGGCGCAATAGACACTCCGTTTTCAAATAGGACTTTCTGGTTACGAGCATTATACAAACTGGTTTTTTTTCTCAAATTTGCTCCTTTTTTAAATAAGCGATTGAAAAATAATTTTTTACAAACATCTTGTACAAATATCATATCTTATTTTTAAAAAAATCCTAAACTATCGCATACTAACAAAAATTAACATATTCAAATTACTTTTCAAAATATTTTACTTAAAAAATATTTTCTTTTAATAGAAATAATTAAAACTTGGGAATAATACTTACTATTTTTCGTGATATATTTGATATAGTTTTTTAGATTTTAATTTCTTAGGAACTTAAAAGTAAAATTTTTAAACGCACTTCCTGTTTCTCATTTCCCTTCCCCTTTTCAAGTCAGTTTTCAGAAGTGGTTTAGTTTCGAGCAATCTGGCAAAATATTATAAGCCCTAAATCCTAATCCGAAATTTTTGAGCTTGTGGTGGCTTGTAGAGGTGCTTTTGGCTTTAGCTTTGATTTTCTTAGGGATTTTCATATCTCTTTTGGATAAATAATGTAAGTTTAAATAGCTAAAATTGTTTTATTAATATTCCATTGTAAAAATTATGTTTTGTTTGCTAGTTCTGTCTCATCGAATCACTGTCGTAATGTGTCCTCATTGTCTATGCTTATAGTTCATTAAACAAATCTTAGCGAATTAACTGTTAAATTAATCATTCTAACAAGAGGCTTATAAATTAAACTACGCAATTTTTTTTATTAGATGAATAAATTAGTGCATTCAATATGGATAAGTTTGAATGTTCGTTACGACTCTGTGCTAAGCTCGTTAGAATAATTAAAGTTGGTGCTTACTTATTTTATCTAACCCTTTATCTACCACCTGGCTAACTCAAACGCTTCTGTGATAATGATACAACCTAAATAAGTAATTAAAATAAAATATTCCTTGTAATTTTTTAATCTGGACATTTGGTTATATTTTAGTCTATTTTTTTAGAGGTACTTTTTTAATTTCTGATAGAAATTATGGTCAAAGGGTTGCTTGGTAGTACCGCTTCTACTGCCAAATCAAGGTGCCAATATTATGCTTCAATTTCTTATTTGTTTCTTGCATGTGAAAACATTTCAATCGTCTATTCTGCAAGTACTAGAATTTGGCAACTCCAATAACATTGCCTACATTACAGAACCCCAATTTTTAAGATTAAAATGCCTAGAATAATCGAATTCATATTTGGTGTTTTAGCCTATTTTCTTAGTAGAGTTATCAAAGAATCTCTCAAGATTACCTTAATTTTTAATAGATTAAAAATAACTTGAATCTTGTTAAAAACATGTTTATTTCCTTTGCAGATCATGGCTCGAGGACAACAAAAGATCCAATCTCAGCAGAAGGCTGCCAAGAGGGCGAGCGACCTGAAGAGGCAGCAGGGCCACGACCAGAAAGCAGCCGCACAGAAGGCCCTCACCCATGTCTGTTCTGTCTGCAAGGTAATATCATATAGCTAAGCTAAGTAAATTAAAACCGACCTTAAGTTTGCAGCAGAGAAATGTACTGCGCGGAGGAAACTGGGTAAACAACGCAGCTGGTGCCGAAATTCCGCCTACTCTGATTGGCTGCTCCTTTGACCCTGGTATTCGTGCGGCCTGTTACCTCAAAATCGAAGGAAAAAATAATTAAAATTACACTCTAACTGAAGCTAAACTAATAAAAATAATAAATTTATGTCTTGAAATAACAAATAAAATTGTTTATTGAATGTGAAACACCTTTTTTTTTTTATTCTTGCACTCGAACTATTTACCCTTTTTCTCGTAGAACATTTGTATACTGCAAACTTAGTGTCGGTTTTACTGTAGCCTATGTGCAGTGTAATCGTTTCCTACTGCCTATTACTAGCCTCCATTAGGAGCTTTAACACAGCCAATAACGCCTCGTAATTTAAAACCCTGGTCAAGTGATCGACACCTGAGCGGGCACCCAACGGAACTTCAAGCGGCATCGTACGCTGATGCTGTCGGGACTTTGAACTCCACAGATTTAACGAGCATGTCTGTCCCAGTGTACTCGGGGACCATCCGTTAAGAATTGAATTTTCTACTCTTTCCCAGTACAGATATCCGATTTAGAGGATGACTGGCTGTAGGTGGGATTTGAACCCCCGCACTCCTGAGAAGGCTGAATCCTGAGGCCTTAACCACTAGCCCATGGACGGGCCAAGCCAAGTAGTAATAGCGCTCAAAGAAAATCATGCCAAATAGAAAGATCTTAGAAGAAGCTTCAAATAAAAACACCTTACTTTTTTTTAAAGCTATTTTCTTACTAAGAATTTGATTATGTTCTAGCAACAAAATCAGACATCGCAGAGCTCCTCTTTTTTCCTTTTTTCTTAGAAGGGTTTCTGTTTTCTATTTTATTAGAATTTTGTGGATTTTTATTTTTTTTTCATCCAACCACCTGCTAAACCACCGAAACCGCATGAATTTTTAATTGAAAGGGCTCATATGGAATTTCCAAAATTTTTGCAACCACAGGGAATATGATTAAAATTAGCGGTGGATGCAGTAAAACTCCAATTATCCAAATTTGGATTTAAACACATTTGTATGATCGGGAATTTGTATAATTAGTTAATCTTGGAATAGGTATGTTTTGATCAATTACACAATGTATTTGTTGGGCTATAAGATTATATAATTCTGGTTTGTTGGTAGTTATCAACCAATGCAAATTGTAAGGTGTTATTCCGCGGTTCGATTAATATCTTTCCATAATAGTTTTATTCATTTAACTTGTGTTGGAACGTTGGTTTCTGTTAAAAAGTATGATGAATGGTAGACATAAAAGGTTGACTGCATTGTTTGCACAAAAGATATTTTGCATCAATAACATGCAAGTGCATAAAATAAAAGCAGGCTTTGCCCCAAATACACTTTTATACCCGTCTTTTTGTTACTGTTCGTTGTCATGATATGAGTTTTTGGATAACTGTTGGATATCATATCTTTTAACTTTTTTGTACTGACCCAAAGAATGTTCGTTGTCATGATATGAGTTTTTGGATAACTGTTGGATATCATATCTTTTAACTTTTTTGTACTGACCCAAAGAAAAGTCGGGTGGACATTTTTTATATTTAATTGGAGTTCTACTGTATGTGCTATTGTGTTCATTACCATGTTTAAGTTCCTTTTTTTTTCTTTTCCTATACCTTCCTTACCAACGACTCCTATTTTTCTTTTTCCTATATATTTTTATTGGCTTTGAGGCCTACAAAATAGTTTTAATTATTAAGTATTGCAGTTTTCATAGATTTTTGATAAATTTAGAGGTTAATTTTTCAATTCATCAACTCTTTGACACTAAAATGCTGTGTGGTGGAGGGTTTTTTGAGAATTAAAGTTTTTTTTTTACTAATCAGATAAGACTGGCATTTTGTTTTTATCTCTTTGTCCTTATTATGGAGTACTATAAGCAAAAGGTGTAATTATAATTTGTTGCCTGTTAAAAAAACTTCTGAAATGGTTAGCTATTCTCTCACAGCTGGTTTTAGAAGTGATATCGATTTTAATGTTTTATTTTTGTATCCTGTTGCTTCCTAATTTGTTTTAACCCTTCATTACGCGGAATGAAAGTGTGCACATCAGTTTTAACCGTGGGTTTTAATGCCTACCCATGGTTTTACGATGGTTGTTATTTTGACAACTGAAATTTACTATTCAATTAATTTCATGCTAATTATTCATTAATTATCTAGCAATTTGAAAAGTATTACTGTAATAATCCCAAGGTCTTATAAAGTTATATTTAATTAGTTTTTTCCTACATAGGTTCATGTATGCAATTAGTGTTAGTTTTGAAAACAATTATATATGTAATAAGTCTCTAATTTTAAACTTATTTAATTTATTTTGGATGAATAAAAACTTGGAAAATTATCTTTCGATTGATAGCACAACAGTTCATTAGGGGGTTCTATGAATTTTTGATCAATGCCTTTAATCTTCTTGAAACTAGTAGTTGCAGTTCAAAACATAATTTTTACCACTTCAGGCTGCTATTAAACAGTTAGAAAACACTTCTAACCAGTTTCTCGATCAAGATACAGTTGCGGTCAGTCAGAATTGCAAACCTGGGTCACAGACCAATAAAGCAATACACTTTTCCTGAATATTTTACACTATTAAAAAAATGTCTGTCAGTGCTATCTCAAGTACAGAATCTTATTGTATATATTATAAATATTCTTAATATGGTCAGATTTAAGTATCTGTGGTATTCCAACTTTTGTCTGGCACACCGAAAAAAATATTGCGAATAGCTAAATAAAACACTCTATACTGTCATTTTATTTATGGGTATAAATATTACACTATTTGTTTTAATCTAAGTTGAATACCTACTTGTTATGCTATTTAAATATTGGTCATTGGGAAACTTTTGCTGATGAATGCTAGTAACTTTGGTCCAAGATATAAAGGATTTCTTTATGGAAGTTTGCACTTTAAAAGAGTCTTTTATGATTACCCATTATTGAAATGATTTTTTAAAAAAATTAAACGAGATTTTAAGCTTCAAAAAGAAAAAGATAAAAAGCAAGAAAAGTACAACACTCAAAATAGCAAAGATCGAAATGTTAACTTTTCGAATTCCTATAATTACGAATAAATAAATATATATATAATAAATATATATATAACTAATTTTACTTTTTATAACAAAATTGTTTGCTTTTTATAAAAATATTTGTTATTAAAAAGTTAACTTTTCTTTTAAGCTACAAGCAATGCTGGTATTCTTAGTGTAATGTTATCAGTCGTTCTATTATGCACTGTAATGTAAATGTTAAGTTGTATACCATTTTTAAAAACTATGTATCTGATAACTTTATTATTTTATGTTTAATGGTTTAATCATTTTAATATGACTGTTTAATTCGGTAACAGCATTTAAGGATGTTAAAAAGTATGCTTCTTATTTATTTCAAGCTTGAACCAAAATTACCCGCCCGGATCCTTATTGTGTCTTAATTTTTTTAGCAACATTTTATGAAATTTAACAAAAATGCTTGTGAATTGTTCCTAAATGTACAATAATACTTAAAATGCAAAAGGATTTTTAAGTTTTCAAATCGTTGCAGTAATTAAATTTTTCTTTTGTAAAAAAATCTATGAATTTGGACCAAAGTTACCCACATTGACGGTATAGCTATTTGTACATTTTGGTGTTTGTGGATAAAATCACTGCTAAAAATACTACTGTTAAGGAGCATAGCCAGTCAAATAGACCTTTTTTTGTAAAGGTGGAGGGGGGTTATTTACCAAAGTTTGTCTTTACATCTGCTTTTTTCCGTCGTGTATTAAAATAGTAACTGTTTCATTTGTTATAACAAAATTAATAACCATATAATTTTCCTTTAAATCACTTTGTTATTACTATTTTTATGCTAGGTAAAAGATCCTAAATTTTTAATTTAATTATTAATAAATATTGTGATTTATGAACAATACTTAATATTACTGGCTATCCATCGTTCCTTTTGTTACGGATTACTAATATTTCTATTTCTTTTTAGGCTCAAATGCCAGACCCTAAAACCCACAGGCAACATTTTGAAAACAAACACTCCAAACTGCCTTTACCTGATGACTTGAAAGATGCTTAATTTTTCATGAAATTTTATACTATGCCTGAGGAGCAGTGTGTGTTTTTCATTTGTAATTTATCAGTGTATGCTTACTTTATTCCAAAATAATGTCTTAAAAAATTTTGTATAATAAATTGGATGTTTCTTTTCTGTGTTACTACATGGCTTTTTCTTTGCACAAATAAAAGCAGATGTTTTTAATTTAAATTTGTTTTAATCTTGGGTTGAAGTGGTGAAATAAATATTATTGCAGTGGGACAATTAAGCACAGGCGAGTAAATTCAAATAAAAATTTAATTATTTTTTTGTTTAGTAAGATAACTATAGTATAGTTTGTTCTGAGTTTGTACAGTTGATGTTTTAGTTAACACTATTTGGAAGTACTTTTATTTTAAATAATATTCTGGTAAATGTGGAATTAAAGGTGTTATAGGTATTTCTATCTCAATCAAAACATTTACAAAGTTTTTTATGCACCAAAATTACTTAAGTCGGTTGCTATTTAATAAAAGTGGTTGGTTGGGAGTTCCCACAGAGAAATAACTTCCAACTCTTGATTTTCTAGTTATTAATAACATATTCCTAATATAGAAACCACTTTATATTTGTGTCAGCAAGGTGAATCCTTCCGCCATGACCGAACAAAGAAATTTCCTGCTTGATCTGCCGGGCATCGACCTGCATTGCCCCTTCGGAATCTCGGCCAACCGGGATTTTCAGGGTTGACCCAAAACGCGGCTTTATTCAAAAATCGAACGTTGTTTACTTAATAGAAGGTCATTCGTGTCGTGGATTGTGAAAGAACGATTTTCTCTCCTGCTAATCTATTTAAACAAATATGTGAAAGTAGTTAAAAAAAAAAATTAAGATTGAACTTCATTTATTTATTTGCTAAGGTTTCACAAGTCGAATTACTTCTTGGAAAGCTCGGGTCCTAAGAGTTAGGATTCAAATTGAAATAAATTAGTAATTAAAACTATATCGAAGATACTTTTAAGTCCATGTTTTCTAGATCCATACCTGACCTTCATTAAATTACAATAAGGGCACAGCAAAATGTGTAAAATCTTTAGCAAACTTAACTAAACATTCTGTAGGTTAGGATTATTACCAAATAGGAATGTAATGTGACGTTTAGGTTTTTTTTTCTATTTTATAAACAGTACTGTTACGTATATACGTGTGATTATCGAAAAGCAGAATCAATAGGTTTCGTTTATTCAGCCTTTGATTATAACACTTTATAGAGCGCAGCAAAGTAAACACGTCATTTCTTACGCGATTCGGTAGGTTTCTTTGAAATCAAACAGGTTCCAATTTTCATCAAGGATGAAGACAGGTGGTTGATTTCGGAAATACAGTTTGTCACTGCATTACACGTATGCGTAAATTTTGGTGGCTGGCTGGGAGAAATAATCGAAGGTGAAATTCATGCTTTAAAGAATAACTGTCAATGATTCGAACTTTCTCAAGGATGAAGTGTATTATTACTAGTATTTGCTTTTTAAAGGAAACTTAATGAATACCTCTTTATTTATAGCTCTAGTAGCACATGCAACTAACCTTATATATCATCAAAGGGCTCTTAAAAACCGATTTAATTCCTATCAAGTTTCGAATTCGCAGCTTTCTCATAATCATAACTCCTCAATTAAATTATTAAAGCAAAGTTTTTCAATTAATTTAGAGGTCACAAAAAAGATACGGGGGGAGGCCTTATGATTAGAGCCCTCATTAATTACTCTGATAAGCACAAGCGCACAGCTCGCTATTTGCTTAGAGGACACTAAATTGCTACGGGATGTGGAAGGAATTCGTCGACTAAACTACGAGTTAGTTGTGTTGGTGTGCTCAAAATTATAGTACGAGTCGGTTAAAAAGCAAATATGAAAATATTTTTCCCCTATGAGACATGTAATCCAATCAAGGGCGTAGGCTTATAGCATTCGAGTGGAGGAGCTCACATGTTGTACCGTCATTTGTTGTCAACTGCTCGGTTCCATGCTTAAATATAGTAAATGGTTTTGATGAGGTAGTAAATAGTCCCGTTTTTATCTTTTTTTTTTCTCTCATCTACGATTTCAGCTTTGTGGAATGTCGAAGAGGATAGTATTCGCATTTGCGATTCCGTTCGTTATAATAGATTTTATTTGTTACATTGGCACCCCACTTTCTAAATAAGTTACTAATTACTAGTCCATTTCTTAAGTTATTTTTGCAATTAATGTGTGGAATTTAGGATTTTAAATTTTGAAAATATTTTGAAAGTAACACAACTGAAGTAATTTTTTGTAAAAGAAATATTCCACACGCATTCATTCCGCCTTTCGATGACGTAATAAGATACCCCCTACGAAATTACGAACCTGGCATTGACCTTTTTGTTATGTGTTTTCTTTTCTTTTTGTAGTAAGTTCCAGTTCAATGGAACACCTGTAAGCATGAGTGACAGCTGATCGGTCCATATGGTTCAATGTCTTACCTAATTTACCAGGTGATTAAACGATTTCATAAACCCAATTTGTTCTTTTTCTAATATAACAAGAGAACTGCAGGTTACTTTCTATTAAACTCCGTAGGGTTAGACGATTTTAAATGAACCTTAACACAAATAGTTGTCACCATAATACATCTACTGTTTAATTAACTACAATATAATAAATCGTAGTATTTTTGTGGTTTAATTGTTTGATAATAGTAACCTTTCAAATTAATTTGAATTGCTTTCAAACTGATCAAATCCCTTAATTTTAATGTCCACCATCATTTTTAATTTGCAACAGGTTGAATACCTGCTAACCTGTCAAAAAATGAATAATTTATATTTTACTATTATGTTTTTGAAGCTTTCATAACTTCCAATGTTTCGCTTTATAATCCTGAGGGAATTATACTTAAACTATAATTTTGTTTAGCCAGACTAAAATTAATTCTAGTGTAAGAGGGTTTCATTACTCTTTCCTATAAAATTAGTTTCTGTTTACTTTCTTCCGTCAAACCGTCATTTTGAGATAAAAATAGATTGCTAGTTTCTGTAGTACTGTTTGTATAAAACATACACTATAGGGTAATATATTAAACACTTACAACTTATATTATACTTATATTTAACAGGTAACATATGGTACTAATGTCAATATAAATGAATGCATGATTTTCCTCCCAATTATAAATGAAATCGACCTATATGTGTGTTAAAAATCTCTTTAAATTTTTAGATTTATTATTCATACATTTGCATTTTTAATAAATGTACATTGATAAAGTTCATCTGGGGGCAATTTTTTATTGTTGAGATTAAAAATGGAATATGATAAGCTTTTTTTTTTTAATATTATGGAATAAAATTTTTTCTTTTATTTACCTCTCTATCAATTCAATTACATACAACCATGTAACACAACAAATATATGTGATATATTGCACAAATCTCTATAAAATTATGTTAACCACACAAATAACAATTATTTCTTATTAACTTTCAATTAATGTTTTGAAGATCAGTTCCCACATTTTAATAGGCATTCTTTCCCAGAGAAATAGCAGACGCAGGAGAATTTGTTTTGACTTCTGATCCACTCCTCTTGCAACCATTAAAAATAGTGTCACTTTCTAATAAGACCTGGAGATGTGAGGTTGTGTGCTTTGGTGGCCATTCTTGACCCTCTATAAAAGCCTTAAAGGCTACATTTTAATGCTTTAAACATTCAATATGAAATAATAAAATTACCGTTGGACGTTCACTCTGCCTTCATTTCTGAAGTTAATTAAATGCTCTCCTATGAAGTAGATGCTATTCTATTTCATTTATATCTTCTTAGTTTTAGGGCTGAAGATCTTGTGTACACAATGGTCATATAGTGTATACAAGATCAAGGATATATTCAAATAGTGTATACAAGATCAAGGATATATTCAAATAGTGTATACAAGATCAAGGATATGTTCAAATAGTGTATACAAGATCAAGGATATGGTCATATACAGTGGTGGCCAAAAGTGTGGACACTTTTTTAAAGTTTCATATTTTTCAACTTTGTGTGATTACAGAATATATTAAATGTATATCAAATTAAACAATTGTATATCTAATTAAAAGTAATTTAATCTTTATGAGGACCACTGTCTGCAGATCGCTGAAGCAGTCTATGAGACCGATGGTCCCATATAATCTATATCCATGGACACAACATTATCATCATCAAAGTAGTTTAATGTAGAATTAAAAATAAATGCAGTATTACAATATATGTATTACAAATAAGTTATGCAACTAATAGTATGATCTGTCTTAGTTTTGCAAGTCATTGAACCACCAACTTGTATTGCATTTTCAGCATAAGAGAATTCAGTGATTGTGCTTGTTTGTTCAACTAAAATGAGCATAACTTTTTTTGCAATACAGATACTTTAATTCTGTTTTTTTAATGATATTCTACATTAAATTACCTTCAACTTAATATTTAAATGTTCGTATTTAAGCGAAATTTAATAGATGCAAGCACACAGGTAACAGTTGAAACACATGAATCTTTTAAAAAGTGTCCACACTTTCGGCCACCACTGTATATGTATGCACTATATGGTCATATGACACAAGAACAATATTTTTTCTAGCTTTAAGGCTGTAGATCTTGATACAGTATGGCCTCTGATGCTCCAGAACAGGCTAAGAAGCCAATTGACTGGGGTCGCTATGGACTTAGCACTGATCATCCTCGTATGGAAAAAGGTTCTTTATTGGGGTCATGGTCTGAAGGAGAAGGCAGCTCTAGTTTCCATGACCGAGGAAACCAAGATTTATTTCACGAGGATCAGGTATAATATATTGATATCTCATATTCCAAAAGAAATCGCATGAATTTTTTCTTTTATAAAGTATTACTGTGAAATGATATTTCCTCATATACAGACATTTAATGATTAATTAATATATGGCTCCTATAATTAAAGTGTGAGTAACCATAAAGAGACAAATTAGCCTGTATGATATTGTATTTTATTTTACTGATCAGAAATAAATTTGTTCTCCGTTGATTTGAGAATTACCTATTTAAGTGAAAAATTTGTTTAACTGCATTAAAGGTATCACTTTGTGATAATCAGAAAGGTAACAATTCTGATTAGAGAAACAATCTTAGTTTTAATAAAAGCTTTTCCATAACATAAGTTGGCAAAATTCCATGTTGGAACATCCTTAGTTTCTGTTACAATTACTTTTTAAAAAATTTATGTTTCAGTTACCTTTTCTTAATACGAAAAATAACTGGTTGCAGTTAATTAATTAAAAAATACAGTTTCTTTACGAAAGTAAGTTCAAAGAAAAATTGCAATTTAACTATCTTTTACTATTTTTCAAAGAGAAACAAGGCTAACGAAACATAAGCACAAACAAAACACTGCAATTAAAATTATTTTTATTTTGAAGGAGTTGTACATAAACGTTTTCATACGATAGGCTTTGGAAAGTAATGAAAATGTTATGTAATAAATATTTTGTTACTTCATTATCCCTCTATGTAACTAAGTTGCAGTAACAGTTACTTTCTGAAAATCTGATGGTGTTTAAAATAATTAACTGTTACAAGTAACTTGTTACTCCAATCACCAAATAGCAAATACATATATAAATGTGCCTGTATTGAATAAAAAATATTACTCTTTTTAATACTTACTTTTTTCAGTTGTCAAGTAATAAGCCTTGGTGGAAAACTAACTTCTTTCTCTCAGAGCCTGTTTTGTTTGGAATGTGGGATGGAGTATTTACATCCTGTCTGATCAATTTATTCAGTGTTATAATTTTCTTAAGGGTTGGGTGGATTGTTGTAAGTAATTGTTTGCATCCACTCTACTTTTATATACTTAATATTGCACTCATAGACATAGGTACAAATGTAAAAGTTAATTTTCGAAATCAGATTATTAAATTTATTGCTAAATACTGTGCAGACCCTGATGTTTCTTTTTTTTGTTATTGTGTGCTAACTTAATAACTTAAATTTCCACGCTGACCATAATCTAATATCTTTAGCAATTTTAAGCTAAAAAAATCAACCAGTAAATTTGTAAGTTTCTTCTTCGAATTTCTATTTTATGAAATCTACTTTTTTTATGTTGGTTTCTTACAAAAACTATAAAATATCCTTAAAGTATGTTATCTATATAACATAGCATTAATTAAGGGTAATATAGCTACTAAGAGCTAAATAAAAGAACAACAATTGCTTTTAAAATTTGCTAAGTATGTTTGCTTATTTGAATATACATATCAATCAAGCCATCTATTGACCCATAAATCAAATGATCTCTTTCATTTTTCTGTATTTTTGTACATGATTTAGCAACTTCTTATAAATAAGTCACTACATCTACATAAACTGCATGAAAATGCCGTTAATATGCATTTTTTTTGTGGTAAAAAATCATTCTTCAAAATACAAATAAAATTAGCAAACAATAAGTAAAAAGCACATTTTTGTGTGTGTGTGGAAGCAATTCTAAGTGACAGTATTTGTTATAAACCTTTTATGTGTAGGGAAATGCTGGTATCCTCCAATCAATTGGTATTGTGTGTCTGACCGTTCTCATTGGAACTACAACAGTTTTTTCTGCCATTGGGATCTGCGAGAGGTGTCATTTGGAAAGTGGAGGGGTTCATTTCTTGCTTTCCCACATTTTCGGCACCAGGACAGGAGGGGCAGTTAGCTTGATTTATTGTTTCGGACAAGTAAGTTCATTTGCAAGGCTTGCATATAATTTGATGTTGAAAAATAAGAATTAAGCCATTTAATATAATTTTATTTAGTAACCACACAAAATTACATTGCTATTTTTTTATTTGGTTTTAAAGAAAGACATATTTTAACTGTCAAGTAAGGAAATAATAATTTTGAAGTTGAGAATATAAATGGAAACTGCCAGTCAGTGGTTGTTGGCAATCACATATCTGAAAATAAATCTTGTACTTTGATTAAGAATTTTTCAGATGACTTTATTTTGAACCATCTTTGTTGTCAGGTCTCAATTCAGTGGTCTATCTTAAAAACTTGTATTTATTTTTCTGGAGAGTTTGAATGAGTGTATTTCAATTATCTTACAAAAAGCAAACCTTTAGCCCTCAAGAAAGGAGTGATTGATGCATAGTTTTTCTTTTCATTTTGCATCAATCATTCCTTTCTTGAGTAAGCTATAATTTCCTAACTGGAAATTTAAGTTTTGTTCTGTAATATTATATGCTATTTTTGGAAAGTACTTAAATTCACTAATTTTGAATCTTGATAAGTGCAAGCACACACTTTTAGTTAAAATTCATATTGTTAATTAAACAATTAAATACTAAAAGTATTAGTCAGGCATTATTGCAACTTTTACTTGTCTGTTATATTATACTTGAAGCTTAACAATTTAATTAAAAAAATATATTTTTACAGTCTGTTAGCTGTGCCCTTCATGTTATGGGTTTTGCTGAATCATTTTCTCAAGTTCTCTCCATTACAAATACTTATGCTATTAGAGCAGTTGGAATAGTAATGATCATCCTATTATTAGGTAAATTTTCTTATTTTTTAAACATTTTATCAGCATTAACTTTTTTCCATCTGAAATATTCTCCATTACTTTATAATGTTGTTTTTAATATTTTATTTAGGCATCAATTTAGCAGGAGTGAAGTGGGTTATACGCCTTCAATTTGGTTTGTTGATAATACTTCTTTTGGCTGCTCTTGATTTAGCTGTTGGAACATTTGTTCAAGTAGATATAGGTATATGTTTTTTATATTTAATTTACTTTTAGTTATTACCTTTTCATAATTTCTCTATATTTTTTTAAATTCAAATATCCCTCTATGTGTTCCTATATTCCACACAGTTTATTTATATTTAAAAATTTTGGCTTAACTTGAAAATTAAAAAAAAAAGAATATTTAGTCAGTAAATTATCTAAAAAAAAATTAGAGTTAAAAATGTCTTTAAAAACTTGATTTGATTTTATTTAATGAAATTATTATTTTTTTTTTTCAAAATCATATGATTTAGTATTGCTCATCTACATTGTAAATCTGTTACTAAACCTCTAATTAAAATACATTCTTAAATATCGACGCTTTTGTTTAAAATTATATAAATCATTGTAAGTAGTAATCATTCAAGGTAAACTATATTTGCCTGTTGCATACATAAAAAAAGGGCAATTAAACCCTTAACACTTATTTATTATCTAAAAACTATATTTAGTTATTATGTAATTAATTTATTCTCAATAAAATAGAATTTTTATACATCTATAATAATAAAAATGAAGTTTTGTATGTATGTATGTATATGTGTATGTCTCTCCGAAACTCACAAACTAGACATTTGTTTGACTCGTAACTTGGCACAAATGCGTAGTTCATACTTGAGTTACAAAATAAGAACTTTCAGAGCTCAAAATGTTCTATTTTTAGAGAAAATTCGAATTTTCTGGAAAACTACACCACTTTGGCTCAAATACAATGAACATTTTTCTTTCGCGTTGCCATTCAGCAGATGAAATTAAAATAAACTTTTTCAAAAGTAGTTAAAATGTAAAAAAGAAAATACTTTATTCTTAAAAACTTACACATATATTATAATTTTCATTTTAAAGATTTAGTTACTATCATTTTAAGTAGTAAACTTTCATTTTATATCATTCTTTAATCTGTATCAATGCAATATTTTATTTTTAACTCGATATTTTAATAAATAATTATCATGGACGTCTATATAAACTGGAAGGTTTCCTCCAACGACAGCGGATCTCAAAAAGCGCTACCAATTTTTGTAATTCCTAACGTTGTTGTTGGTTTTTATAAACTTGATCGCCAAGGTCACATAAGCAAACATTTTATATTTTTATCATTTACGATTAAGCTATAAATTGATATTTAACTAATTTTTATTTGAAGAATCGTTGCCGGAAATTTTACGCCAACCCTGGCAAATTGATATTATAACAACCAAGATTGATCGCCAAGATCAGAAGCTAAACATTTTATATTTTTATCATTTACAATTGAGCAATAAATTGATTTTTAATTTATTTTTATTCGAAGAATCGTTGCCGGCAATTTTACGCCAATCCTGACAAATTGGTATTATAGCAACCTTTGGCGAAAATAGCAATTGCATTGGCAATTTCTAAAGGTTGATCTATTTAAATCTAAAATGCATATAATTTATTCTGAAGTTTTTTATACTAATCTTTTAAAAATTATATTCCTAAGGATTTTAAATAATTATTTACTTTTTTTTTATATAAATCAATTCTTTGCCATTTCAACGTTCTTCCTCTTTTTTTAAATATGGTCTACAATTTAATGAATTTTTCCGTTGTTTTAAGAAAAATAATACTTGAATTTCACATTGTTAACATTCGCCAACCATACCGTACTCCAAATAAAAGAAATACACGAAATTTGGCACAAATATTCATCTCGTCTCCGAAACAAACATAGAAGAAACAAACAAGAATTTTTGGAATCAGACCATTCCTTCTATCGTTTTTGGACGTTTTTATGTGTCCCTTTAGGAAAAAATACACCAATTCCGCTCAAATCCGATAATTTTTTTTCCCTTTCGTGATGCCATTGGGCAGAAAAATGCAAAAAAAACTCTTTAGAAAACAATTGAAATTGGAAATGTTCAATTTGTTCATTGCTTTCAGAAACTAAATTAATAATTTCAAAAAATAATTGATATCATTCACATGACATAATCCTACCAGTCTCCATTCTATTATTTTATTATGAATATAGGATTTTAATTAAGAATTTTTTAAAAGCTTATACTGAACTATGATTTTTTTAAGGCCACCGCAATGGAGATGCATATTTTTGTTTTATGTCTTTCTTTTATCGCCAAATACTTTGATAAACTCGCCAAGTAATTACAAAAAACGCGCCAAATGACCTTTTTTCTTTATTAGCTGTTTGGTTGTGCGATGGTCATTGCGCCAATGCTGAATGGGTGTGTTGTTGGTAGCTATATATTTTAATCGCCAAATTTTTCAAACATGCCAAATGAGCTAAAATGTTTTTATTCGGGAAATTGACGTTATCCGTTAATTTTATAGCATTTTTTAAATTTTGAATTTTTATGGTCATATAAGTAACGGGATTCTGTACTTTATAACGAACGGGAAAAGTAACATTAGTTTATTAACCGATAACGGATTAAATGGTAGTATGGTACAAATACTTGGATCGATTTGGTATTTATTTTTTTCCAACCCGTGCAACACCGGGTAGTTCAGCTAGTAATAAATATTTGCATCTACTAAAATAAATTTTAAAATTAATATTTCATTTACAGACCATGGCGTGGTTGGTTACAGCCTGGAAAATTTTAGAAACAACTCTGGTCCTGATTATGTAAACAATGAGAACTGGTTCACTGTCTTTGGAGTATTTTTCCCAGCTATGACAGGTATACTTGCTGGAATCAATATGAGTGGGGATTTGCATAATCCTTCAAGAGATATACCAGGTGGTACGTTAGCAGCAGTTGGGACTGGGTAATTTACATTTTTATGATTGTTAATTTTGGTGAAATTAACTTGGTCTTAAATTGTTTTAATCGGATGCATTGAAAACAAGGTTTTGATTTGTTCTTATATTGTTATGGAGCATTAGTTTTGTTAATGTTTCCATATTTGTTTTGCTCTACAAAAAGTTGGTTTTGATTTTGGTTGCTGTGACATAAAAAAAAATGTATTGCCCCTTTCATAACTACTACATTTTTTTTTATTAATTATGCATTAATACAAATTAAAAAGTAAATGATAGAATTTTGTTCGAATTATTGTGTTAAATTTAGAATTTTATCAAGGACATTTCCTATTGCATTATTCTCCATAACTAATATTTTAAGTAAATAAAGTAGTTTAAAGAAGGGTAGTTTAGTTATTAATTTTTTAGTAGCATAAAAAATGAAACTGAACTATCTATTATGTATTTTTTTATAAGTTAAGTATTTCTTACTTTTTAGCACTAAATATTACATTTCATTTTTCAAATATTCCAAAATATGTCATTGTAAAAAGTAAAATTTAGTTGCACTCTCTTTATATGAAATCAATATCATTTTCAGATTCTTTATTTATTTAACTTTTGTTGTTGGACTGGGAGCTACCTGTCAGCGGTGGGCTCTGCACTATGATTACATGATATCTGTTAAGGTAAGGTAGTTATGTTTATCTATATTTATATATAAGTATATGACATATTATAACTTAACCCCTCAAAAACTTTAATTTTTTGAAATTTAGATTTTTTTCTGATTCTTGGAATTTTTTGCTGATCTTCTAAAGCAATTTATGATATCAAAAAGGACATCATTCGATTCTTCAAACTTTTAAGAAAATACTTTTTATTAATCCCAATAGATGCCAGTCCTATTATTTTTTTTTTTAAATTATGATCAGGAACATGATGATGCCTAATGGCATCACTGGGACTGAAAGGGTTACTTAGACTCCGACATGTAATTTTTTTCGGGACAAGTTTCAGCTCCGTCCCTTTAAATACTCTAAATGGTTTCTTTACAATAAATTACTTTGGACGTCCAAACTATCTTTTATTAAAGTTAACTTCAGAAAAAGTATGCTCTTCTGCGTGATAGTTGATGCTATCACATATATGTACCCTTAAATAAATATATTTATTAATATTTAGCATAACATAACTGAGTTGGTTCTCCTTTAGGTTTCTGCTATAGGAGTTTTGTTACTTGCTGGACTCTATATAGCTGCCATGTCAGCTTGTCTGGGGGCTTTGTACGCCACCCCAAGAATTATTCAAAGTATGGCCAATGAAAATGTTATTCCCCTAATGGGTTTTTTAGGAAAGGGAGTGAGTTTTTTTCTTATTATTTATAGTATCTTACAGTTTGCATGAAGGTGTGAAATAGTTGTTTCTTATATTTATTATTCATTTAATTAACCAAATACTTATCTTAAAATTGCAATTAAGGTAATCATTGGACTGCTGAGACAATTTTGCATATTAAAAAGGTTTTATGGACAATAAAATTTTAAGTATATTTCACAATTTTATAAATTTTTAAAATTTTATTTGTTTTTTATTAAATAAACTTTTCATATTTTAAATTTCTTAGCATGTTTTATACTTGTTTGATTGTCTGTATCTTTAATCTAAGGATAAAATGTATTAAAACTGTATTTGTAGTAACTTTAAACTTTTTTTTATGTTTCAGAAAGGACCTAATAAAGTACCCATATATTCGTTAATTCTTTTCGCAAGTGTTACCTTCATTTTTGTCTTGGTTGGAAGCATCAATACATTAGCACCCATCGTCACCATACCATTCCTTTTAACTTATGCTTCTGTTGAGTATGCTTACTTTTCCCTGGGCATGACGTTTGATATTCAACAAAAGCGTGAAGAAAGGTATGCTGAACAAGGCTTGCAAAGTCCTTCATTTGTTAGTACACGTGGCCTTGTTCAGCCCAGTACATCTGCTTATGGATCAACTAAAGAAAGCAAGGTATTTTTTACAAGCATTTTTTTTAATAGAGAGTGAATGTTTTAGGATGTTGGTAAGAAGATACCTAAAGACACTAATACTTTTTATTTGGCTTATGTGGAAAAGTTTCTGGGTGAATCCTCTAATTGAATGCAATTAACATTAGCTTTTTCTATATTTGAATATGCAGTTTAAAAAAAGAGCCAAAACCAAAAATAATAAAATAATTTACTAATCACTGTTTTACAAAATAGATCTTCGGTATCAAGACCATACTTTCTTCCCCAAACTGACCCTCGAGCATTTGTTCAGCTCTGAAGTTTTATGTAAAACCACAGTTATGTAATTCTTAGCCAAATATTGCAACCCTACAGACTACTATTCCTGTTGCAATACTTTTCTGTGACATCTGACATTCAGTTACGTTCTGTGAATGGATGTAACTGAACTACTCATTAAACTTGTGTTACCTAAAGGCTTTTCTTTTCTTTACTGAACCTCCCTGGCCTAACCCTAAGTAAAAAAACTCCCTAATTATTTTCAGACTGATGCAGACCTCGATGAATTATTCCCGGAACGAGTGCCCCACCACAAACGAGGCATGGTCAGGGAAGAGAGCAGCATGAGCCTTACCACAACCGAATCCCCAGTAACTTCTCCCGATGATCACAGCTCTATCCGCAGTGTGGAAAGCAGGAATTCTCAAGTAGGGCAAAAGCAACCTGTGGAGAAGATACATGAAGGTGATTATGATCACTTGGTTTGGGAAAATTCTGGTTCTTCTTTTAATTTTGTTTCTACGATATGTTTCACCTCTGCTTTTGGGTAGCATTTTGTACCATACCCCAGACCCAAAAAGTTCCCTAGCTCCATTTGTTAGGGTCTCCTACTTTAGTGATAAAGTCAACCAGGTCCCTAATAGAGCTAAGGTGTAACTCCTTTATCATTAATTATACCTGAGGTAATCAATCGAGTATGGGCAAGAGGCCATCACATTCAAATATGATGTGATGTGCCATTTCCGCTTTGTTATGACATTTCCTACGTGTAGGTTCTTGTTGTATAAGTTCCATCGTATGAAGATGTTTTCTGAAATATTAGTGCCCTGTGATAAAGTCTACAATTATTTGTAAAACATTCTGGTTACTTATCAAGTTGGGGCCCATGGTCGGTACAGATACTTTTATTGGCCTTTTTATAATAACCTTGTTACCTAATATATTTATAAACCATTGTTCACTGACCACCTCTTCACTGGCTCTCAATTGTGGCAGAGTCTCCTGCATAACAATAAAGAGATTGTCAAGTGGAAAAATGAAATGTCTCTCGTTCTCGGAGGGTAGGAAGATCTTCGCAACTTGGGCTAAATGTCATGTTCAGCAGGCCTCTCCATATTATGCTTTGGACTGAGTCGGACTTACCAGGGATAATGTTTGCCTTCCCCCTCTTCTGGTTTTGGACTTGCTAAGTGTCAACGATCTTTTGTACTTGGTCTGATTTTGCCAGGCTACTGGAGGATTATCCACAGCAACAATAAACCGATTTTATGTTAATTGTTACAGGAAATTCAAAAGGAGTAATTTAAATTTAGGGTTTGCCATGAAGTTAATCAAATTGTGAGGTGGGAAAGAAAATTATAAGTTTATAGCCAATTTTGGGATTTGTAGTCCTTGTTAATGATCAGGGCCTGTGTACATTGACTGATTTGATGTTATAATATATAATTGATGTAAATTTCTCTCTCTCTTCTATTGGGGTTTAAGTAAGGTTTTCTTTTTATAAAACAAAAAGTATTTTAAATGACAAATCAATTATAAGTTATTCAATAGTGAATATGCTTTGTGTTATGTTATAGCCCTCGTGTAGCTCTAGTGCGACGATAATTCAAACCAAACCAAACTTTGTGTTATGTTCTATATATCTATACAAACTCTTAAAGAATTCTTATCCAGAGATTTTTCATACATAATTTTATAATATATTGTTTTTTGTAATTTCTTGGCTTTAAGTAAATTTAAAATATCATTGATAACATTTTAGCAATAAATAGAAGTTTACATTTGTCATCTTATTTTAATTTGCTTAATATTTTCAGCCAAATATTATATCAGTGAGATAACATGCAAGCAAAAGCGATGGTATACTGTCTTTTGCAACAGATGGTTAGCATTATGTGGGGTACGTACTTGGTTTAATATTTTGAGGTGTGTGTTTTTAATAGTAATTGAAATTTATTTGTTTTAATGACTTTATTTTTAGGCTTTAATCAAGATATCCATGATGTTTCTGGTCCAGTGGATTTATGCTTTAGCAAGTTTGATTATACTTTTAGCATTATGGTTTTATATTGGGAGGGTCAATCCAGGTAGCTTTCGAGGTAAAAACATTTATTTAGTCTCAATTTACAATGTTCATAGATGTTTAAAAAAGTTTGTTTACTTCATGATAATTGAATTTTTTTTAGGAATTGCTGAGTTTCGATTGTTTCCTTGGATAAAGAATGCATTATACAGATGCATAGGGTAATATTTTTATGCTTATTGTTGTCACTCGCTTAGGTGTGAAAAATATGATATGAATATTTTGTGTGAATAGATACTTGTTAAGTGAACTCAATGATTTTGAGGGGAAAATGTCCCTTAAACAAATTGTCAAGATGAAATTTAACCCTCTAATGCATGAATTTTTATTTTCATCCCAAAAAAATATATATGTATCTTCAATGCTCATACATTATGGGAAAAATACTGAAAAAAATTTAACTGCATTAGGTTTTAAATAATTTCAATTTAAAAAAAAATTTCCATGTGACAAAAACCAACTAAAAAATTCCAATTTTGATAATAATGACTAGAAAACTACTAAATACATTTTAAAATAACCCTTTTTAACTATATATATTTTTTCAAAACAATTTATTTGTATTTAGTACTAAAATTATTATACTTTGACTTACGCCAGAAAACGTAATTTCACAACAGTTAATAACCTCCCTCTTTAATTTTGAATACACTTTTACTACTGTCATTTATGAGTTTTATTATTAACTAAAACTTCAGAATGGAATGTAATAGATGAAAAAAACACAAATTTGTCAAGATTGAGGTCTACTTTAATAGAATAAAGTGGATTATGTAACTTGTTACCAAACGGTAACAGTATGCATTAGAGGGTTAAAGATCTTAACTGGGGAATACATTGAAATGTCTAGGCTATCCATGTTTAGAATAGTTTGATTCTGAAGTTTTCAATTCTATACTTGTCATCAAAGTTCCTATATGTTCGAAATCTGGTAGTTCTGTCTAATAAGCTACTACGTTGATAACTCCTTACTTAGCAATAAACATGGTGTAGCAGTTAAATAAAACTAACCTGGTTTGAAATTTTGAATTTTTTTCCATATTTTATATTTGATGTAGACATTTGAAACGTTACTTATGGTCTGTAATAGATATTGAAAGTTATAGTATCTGTAAAATAAATGTTAATTGCTATTGATAGGAAATGCATTTTGGCACTAATCAAGCCTTCTTAGAAAGCAGAAAACTTCAAAATCTACTGCACATAAACAGAGATAAATAAAATATGTATCTGCCAAAATGTTTTAATTCATCACATACACATTAAGAGATCACATTTTTGGCTGTTATCTTTGTCATCCACCATAAGTAAAAATTGCAAGTGATTGTTTGAAAATCTATGTGGAATCGATTGTAAACCATCATCAACATAAGCCTTTTTAAATCTCTTAAATAATACTTAAAAAAATTATCACTCAAATAAAAATAATAAAAAAGCAATCGTCAATTATTCCAAATGTGTCCAAAGGGTTCAATTGACCTGACCCTAAAGCTTCACTATAGTCCATTCACAATGTTTTTGTTCTTTAAAGTAAAAACATCTTTAAAATATAATTCAAGTAAAAGTGCTAACAAATCGGTTTATTTAATAAAACAACTATGTAATTAATTACTACGATGTAATCATTCTGCCAGGTGTAAGGTGATGGACTATGATCAAATAGTTGTGGCCCCTGTTCTTCCTGGCATGGAAGTGAAAGAAGCTCAACTAACTGAAGACAATGCAGACTATGCTTCCAGAAAACGCTATCATCATTCCAAAACCATTGAAAGTGTTCCACACTCAAATCATCTGGAGAGTGATTGAAAGTTGCTCACATCATAAATGGTAAGAGTAAGCTTGAAGTCAACATTTTTCTCTGTAATGTTTTTATGCATTAAGACACTAATAGATTTTGAAGGATAATTTGTGGTAATTGTCTCTATTCTGTATCAATTATTTTAAATTATGCATTCAAACATATTACTTGATAATCATAAAATTATTTAGTTTGTTGCATTCTATTGGAGTACAGTGGATTTGTATTTGAATACAATATTATAGCTTTAAATTATTTTAATTGGCTTATCAAAAGTAAACCATAGATTCAGCTGGAGCTGATGTCTTAAAGATAGCCTGGGTTGTACCCAAATTTTTGACGATATTTAAAATAACAACCTTTATTGGGAAAATTATGAGAATTATTCTTAAATATGAATGCTCAAATTAATAATATTGACACATAGCAGACCTATTCTAAACTTGCCTGTGCCCCAATCATAATTTAAAAGATTTTTTTAGCTGTAATACATGATTTTAAAATATTGCTTTCATGTAATACAAATTATTTACTTTTTTATTAATATAAAACCATACTTTTTTTTCAGCTGCCAATGACCTACTTGCCGGTTAACATCATCCAATGAAAAGTTAAGTTTTATTACCAGGCATTCTTATAATAGAATTAATTCACATTAAACAATTTTTGCTTTCAAAATTTCTATTTTAAAATATAAATTTTTGAATTATATTTTTAATGATATGTACTTTTACCAAAGCATAGCTTTTATAAAAATCAATTAAAAAAAGTTTAACAACTTTATTCTGTTAAAATATTTAGAAATTTGGTATAGGATGGAACTTTATGTTGAGCTGATATAACATAACATGTTTAAAAAAGCATTAATTTTAAAATGTTAAATTTAAAAAATGATTTAAATCAATCATTAAAAAAAGCTTTTATTCTTTATTAAATCTGTACAGTTTTGTTTTAATTTCATGTATTTTTGCATTTAAAATTATCATGTCATTAAAGTTAATTGAAATTGTTCTCATTCCTTAAAACAAATATATATTAGTAATATAGTAAGTAACACTTTTCTCTTTATTAATATTTTAAAGACCATAATGTCAACAACTGGAAAACTCAAAATTGACTCATCCTCTTTCAAATAAAAAATTTGAAGTTCAACATCATACCTAAAGCTAGCACGTTTTTTTTTTTTTTAAATATTCTTCTACTGTTGTTTGGTTGTAGGTAAAATGTTTGTCATAACTTAAAACTATACCCTCCACCTCTAAAGATAAAGTTTAACACAACTCAAACGAAGTCAAGTGGCCTTTAAAAGGTTAAATAAATTCCACAACAAATTGTATATGAGCTAGTTTACGCTTATGCTAGAACAATTGATAATCGGTCTTTGTTACTTATGTCTATTTATGTATCATGGTAGTTAAAGATTATGTGTATTTGTGAAGTAGTTTGTAACTTAAGTTATTAATAGGTCTTTGTGCCCTTGAATGTAAAGTTACATCTGAATTTGGTTAGGTTTCATTTCATGATAATTATGTTCATCCATTTAGTAGACAATGTGTGCTATTCACAATCAAGGCATGTTTTAATATGTTGTTTTATTAATTCCTTTTCTTTATTTGCTTTATACAATATTATTGTATCCATGACTGTTGTTTTTCCTCTAAAAATGTATTTAATAAATTCTTAATTTAGAGTATTTATGTGTTGTTTAACAAGAAAGCGAAGGTTTTAAGTTAAATTCAAATTTTTTGCAGAAGAAAATCATGCTAGTTAATCTTTTGTGTCTTGAAATTTGGCTTAAAACAAATCTTGTTTCTAGTTATTTTCATATTTATAGGTTTTATTTAAATTTGTTTTTGACTTATACACAGTTAACTAGTTATTCAATTTATATTAGGGGTTTTAAAGCTATTCTGCTTTTATGTCAAAAATTTTGTATTTTATGCATTTTCCTGTGATATGCTTTTCACTTTTTTTCTTCTGTGATTTAGTTTAAGTGTATTTGTAAATATTGCTTTATTTCATCTAGTTAAATGCTTTATTTTGGAGCAATGAAAAAAATTTCTTTATTTTAGCTGTTATAATTATTTTATTATAGATTAATGAATAGCATTTAGCTATAACATATTTTATGAAAACATTGCAAATTTTATTCCCTTTCAATTACTAAGAAATAGATTTTTAGTGATTAATACTGAGAATTTCAATTATCCCAGAATTAAACTAATGAATTATCAATTAATGAAAAATATCAATTTCTTACCTAAAAATATACTTGATTTTTGCTAACAAATGAAAAAAATCTGGCACACTTAATCTTTTTTGTTTTTACTATATTTAAAACATAAATTTATTGTAATAAATGGTTTTTTAGTATAAAATAAATTTTAAAACAATTTAAGCAAGCACTTACTATAAGAGCAATGAAGAATAAATGCTCATCCAATAAAATAATTGTAACAGTTTGTTGAAGAGCTTTTATGCTTAAGTGATGTAAAAATTATATTCCAAGTTAATATTATACTTAGATATTTTGTACTTTTGCTGCTGCTGCTACTTAATTTTTTTATTATATATCTATATTTACACAAATTATGTTTATAATATTTGCCAAAGGTATTTTATTTGTTTTTATTTGTTTCTTATAATTGTTGTTAATAAATAGTAGTACAAAAACAATTTCCTAATGCATTTTTTTTATTTTAAAAGCATTTTATAGTTGCATAAATTTCATTTGCTTTGTAAGTTTTTTTCTCTCCAAAATCAGACTAAAGATTTCTGGGTTTGGTGCGAAGTAACCCATGTTTAGGGTATTTTATTCATTATATGTGTTAAGATTATAGTGTTATTTTACATTATACAACAGGATGTATCTAATGATTACTTGAATACATTTTTGACAGTTTTATTCTTGTATTTTAATCTTATTTTTGCTTTTTTTATTATATCTTTATGCATGTATAAAAACATAATGTTTTAAATTTTCCTTTTGTAATAAACCTTCTAAATTTTGTATACGATTTTTGAATAATTATTTTAAATCTATTTTCTATGACATTAATAAACTTTTGTACATAAAAATATTAATTTAAATTCAAAAACTTATTAAATAAAATTATTTTTCTAAATTAAGAATATTTTGCTAAAAGTTTATTAACTAACTGGTGGTATTATTTATTACATTTGCTTTCAAAATGAAAAAAAACATTGTTGAGTGGCCAGTTATAGCAACATATTGTAAGAATTAATCTTTTTCTAATGGGGTAAAGCTTTCTACTCATGTACTAAAATTATATTAAACCATTTAACTAATATTTAAGTAATATTTTTTTAAAAAATATTTATAGATTAATTATTAAATAAAGGTTAATTATCAAAGGAGATTCATAATGTACTGTGAATAAGTATAATATTTTTAATTACAGTTTTAGTTGGAGTAAATCTATACGTATATAATTTAGTATGGTAGGATTATTTATTACTTATACTGCGGTTGTTGTAATAATTTTTTTTTTTGTTAAATGACCTTGTTAACATTTCACTTGATGTGATATATATGACTTATTCACTAAAAATCATTTTTAGATCGATTGTACTTGTTTAATTGCAGTTCACATTTGTGTTATCATTGTAAGGCATTAGTTATTTAATTCACACTTACTTTCATTCACGTTATTATAGCATAGGTGTAGGTATATTATGTATCTAACCAATTAAACTAGATTTGTAATTTTGAATGTTTGTAATGTAATATTTCGTAATCGCAAGATTAAGTACAAAAAATATTTAAATTTTGCTTTTCCTGATATATTAAAATTTGAATATTGTCCTTGTATATTTTAAATATTGTTATATTGAAAATTTATCTTGTTAAAAATTTACTGACAGAAATTGTTCATATTATCATGGTATTTTATAAAAAAGTATTTAATTATTTAGGTTTAAGGAAAAGTGTGTAACTAGTTTACTCTACAAATAATTTACACTGATATATTTATATGAAATCCATATATTTAACCATTTTTAAAAAAATACTTGCTCATTACCATTTTAATGAGTACAATAAATAAAATGTCAATATAGTAATATAGGCAAATTATTTAATTGATTTTGTTTGATTGTAATAGTAGCCAAAATCTTTTTTTATTGTATAGGAAAATAAATACTAATATAGAAACTTGAAAAAAAAAAAACATTTTTGGTAGAATTCATGATTCTAATTGTTTTGTCATTTTTTAAAACCATTCTTTATTTGTAGTATGAAAAAAGTTTTTATTAGTATATTGTTGAATTGAGCGTATATTTACCTCCAAATTTTTTTTTTTTAAAAATGAGTTTAGATTGTGTTTAAAAAAAGGGGTTGTAACTAGCTTCTTATAGGCTTCACAAGTGCACAGATTTTTTTGTCAAAAGAGTCTTTATATAAAATACTTGTTTATTAAGAAAATTCATATCATTTCTACATTTGTTTATCATTTTTACCAACAAATCATTATAAATTGTCCGGTTATTTTTAGATGTAGGTATTGTGATGAAATTTAAATTAAACAACTTCCAAACGATGGCTTAAATCAATGTTAATGTAAGTGATATGTTTAAAATAAGATCATGAACAAAATTAATATAATAAATGATAATAAACGATAATGAATATAATAAATGATAATAAACGATAATGAATATAATAAATGATAATAAACGATAATGAATATAATAAATGATAATAAACGATAATGAATATAATAAATGATAATGAATATAATAAACAGGTCAGAAAAGTTGATTAGACACAGAAAAAATCTGTACATTTATAAATTGTTCCTGAATTCATCTTAATCTAGTGTATGGATTTTTCTTAATTTTTTTTAATTGCTACACAAACTAGGCATCTATTGTCTTAAGGATTCAGAATAAAAATATATTTTTCCATATTTATTATTCAGTTTTTTTCATATAACCAAGACTAATCAATTTATAAAAAATATATAATTATTATTATTATATTACATTGAAATATAAGTTATTAAATGTAGTAAACATATAAATTATTATCATAAAATTTACTACTTAAATGATGTGCATTCTTGCTGATGTGAAAAAATATAAACTGTGCACTTGTGGCCCCTATGTATTCCCTGTCAGGACACAAATGAATCTAAACATATCAATGCATTAGTTGAATAATAACTCTGCTGGTACAAGTCAATAAATTGGTTTATCTGGTGTGATTGTATATATTACAAAGGAAAATAATGCATGAATATAGTTATACTCAAAAGAATATTTGTATTACTATTTTGAACGATTATGTGTGTGCTTGAATAGAAACTGTAGAGAAAAAGATGCTTATTAAATATAGTACTTCAACTGCACATGTCTGATTTTCCTTATTCGAAATAAATTGATACAGAAATATATACTACATCTAAACACATGCACACACATTTTTTAAAGTTCATTTTAATTTTAGCAAAACATTTTTCAATTAGTTGTACATGTATATATATTTTTAAAAATAGAGATCGAATTTGTATGATTTCAAAAGCTTCAAATTTATGAATTACAGTCATGTTGGGGGGAAATAAATTTGTATAGTATGGGGGGGGGGGGGGGATTAGTATTAAAAAAAAAAAATTATGCTGCATGGTAACGGATAGTCTTTGATGTGGGGCTCAAAATTATTTTTTAACATTGAGAAATAACTAATAAAAATGACTTGCAAGATTTTTTTTTGCTTTAAACTCTCAAGCAAATTACCTTTCCTCCATAAAAAGTGTAGCATTCAAGTAAAACTTCCATCAATTTTAGAACTCTTGTCATATAGTTAGTGCCAAAATAACCAAAATTGATTCTATCTAAACTTGTATTATTCATTTTTTTAAATATAGTTTAGGAACTTTTTTCTAAACCAAAGGAAATAAAATTTTTACGATATGATAATATTCAGCAAAATCATGGTTTGTAAGTGTGTAAAAACTTCAAAAATTTATACATAATAAAATATTTAAAAACATCAAAAAATTTATTATTTGTTCAACGAATTATTATGTAAATGCCTTTAAAAAAATATATTTAGATTAATATTTAGCAATAATTACTATCCATAGTAATATTCTAAAATTTTATTCACGTTTTTTACTCGTAAAACTTTTCAAGATAATTTTTCAAAAAGAAACAAAGAATATTTAATAAATCTAAAAATATTATGCGTATTTTTATAAATATTTATAAAATAATTTACACATTTACAAAATTAACCTTGTTAATAATTTGTTTCATCACTAAACTATTAAGATAATTGCTTATTCAATTATAAAATTCAGAATTGTAATATTGTTTGAAAAGAGTAGAAAACCAAAATTAAATTTTTTGAAAGATGCGCATGAAAATGTATGCTTCCTTTTTACCTTTCGTCCGTTTCATTAAGATGCTCAACGCAGCCAATATGAGTTTTGGAATCTTGTTACAAAATTTTACCGGAGAAATAAAAAAGATTAAAGAATATTCATAATTTTGAATCACCGAGATTCAAAATAACCTTTTAGTCCCTGTCCAAATATAATAATTCACACTGAGAGAAGACAGCATTTAAAATCTAAAACTTATTAGTATTTTCTGGTCAACTGAAATGTAGTCATGCAATCATGAGTATAGTGGTTTAAAAGGAATAATGCATATGTGTCAAACCCACTGAACTCTAGGGTCAAACCTTGTGAAAAAGGTTTCTGAAAACGGATCTGTTTAGGGAATTGAAAAGGTATGGAAATCTAAAAAGGTTAAACTGAAAAGCCGGGTTAAATTCGGTTACACTGGGAAACACCGGTTCTTAGAAAACCTGACAAACAGTTTATTTTAAAAAACCACATACTCCTAAAAGGGGGTAGTTACAACCTTACTTAAGGGATATTCGTTTGGCTATGTCCAGACGGCGACAATAAAAACAAAAATGTCACGTGATGTGTCACGTGATCCCCATACAATTTGTATTGTGATGCGCGCATGGAGGATGAAACAACCGCAACTCATACACCGTGCGTCAACGAAAACATTGACGCACGGTGATTGCACCTCAATTGTGACGCACGGTGTTTCAGCTATTAACGCATGCCTTAAATGTCTACGAGAATACTCTGATTCGGTGGGTCTTGCGCTATGGTAACTTTGAGAGAAAAACCGAATTCATCATTGGAAATTTTCAAATAATCAAATCGAAAGCCAAAAAAGCAATTAAAAATTCCACTTTCGCCAAGTAACCCGGAAAAAAGTTGTCAGAGACAATCGAAAATCCCGACAACTTTTCCTATTTAAAGCCATGTTAATTTGTTGTAGGGTTGCTATTGTCAATAAAAAAAATAAAAGGGAAAAAATAAAAAAAAAGGGTAATTGAAGTAGAAGTGCATAAACTATTTTTAATCAATCGAATTTAAATTACATTTTGAGAACCTTAAATGTCTCCATTTAAATTAATGTGTTTTTTTTTTCTTGCGTTTTTTATGCATTATGACAAAAACGTTTGTCCAATATGGTTTGATATGATTGATGATTTTGATACTGGTTTGTCAAAATGTTATATAAAGCGAAATAAAATAATGGTGGATAAATGTAAATATTTAAAGACTTGAAAGTGTCTAGGGGCTGGGGAGCCCAGTCGCTTAGGCATTCGCCTAGCATGCGGAAGGTACCAGGTTCGGGTCCGGGCATCGCCAAAATAGCTGCCGGTCTATAAGCGACACGTGCAGCCAAAAATGTCCGACGAATATTACCCCGTGTGGCGGAAGTGCACGTTAAATATCCTTCAATAATTCTTCGTTAAATAAACTGAACCTACTGGCCCCATGAAGCTATTTACGAATCTAGCATTGAAATTTTAATGTATCTAAATTTTAACTAAAATGATTTTTTTTATTTAACTCTTAATATAAATGTATTATACCCTATCTCTCTGGCTTAGTGGTAAGCTCTTCTTGATCTTATTCCGTAGACCCGAGATCGTATACGGGTCCAGATAAATTAATTAAAAAATCTCGGATATTATCCAATTTAGTTATGTTATAAAAGTTAAAAATTTATGTTATAAACCAACAATTAAATTTTTTACGTTCTAATATTACTAACCAAATTTAATGTTTTCGTATCAATATTGAAATCAAGGTCACGCTTTAAAGTTTAAAACAAGCGATTTTCATCCCATTCCACTTTTCTAGCACAATACCGGCATTGGGCAGACAAAACAGATCCTCCAGACGCATGCGTTTGAAAAAAACCTACGATTTGGCGAAAAAACCGTTCGCTATTGCCTCGTTTGGCGGTCGCCAAGTTTTTGTTTTAATTGTCGCCGTCTGGACATAGCCTTTAAAAAACTTTGTCCAAAGGAAACTGGTCGTCAGTGCCCTCTGACGGGTATATCGATTTTGGTAACCAGTTTTTGAGTACGATTTCTATACTATCTCATATCTCATCTTTTAGCGAATGAGCATGAGTATGTGTCAACAATCAACAATTCGATATTCGATTGTGTACCATATTTGTATTATTACATTACGCGTTAAATACTGGTTGATGAATTTGTAATTGTCAGTTTCGCTGTAGTGATATTTTAAAAAGAATATAGTGTGTTATTCTGTAAAATATATAATTATTTCTTGGATCTAAAAACCACTTATATCGGGATGACCAGGTTCGATTGTATTTTGGAGGTGTGAAGAAGAGACTCTTATCAGTTGAAATCATTAGGCAGACTCTCATTTAAATTTTTTGTAACGTAACAATGATGGAAACGGAAAGTGAGGCCTCTTCTCGGGATCCGAGTGTTATAGAACCTGTCACTAGCACTGAAAATAAAGACTCGTCTTTCTGTTTGTGGGCACTATGCAATCCAAGAAAAGCCGCCCACAGATACTTTGCTTTAATTTTCATGTGCTTCCTCTCGTTCGGAAGCTATTTCTGCTACGACGGCCCTGGTGCCATACAGGACCAAATCATGAACGATATGAGTGTTTCAACTTCTCAATTCAGTTTACTGTATTCATGGTACTCCTGGCCAAATGTGGTGTTGTCCTTCTTTGGCGGTTTCCTAATCGACAGAGTATTCGGCATCCGGCTTGGGGCCATAATATTTAGCACGTTCGTTTTAGCCGGACAGCTTGTTTTTGCTCTTGGCGCCAGTGTAAATATGTACTGGCTAATGGAATTTGGGAGGTTTATCTTTGGGATTGGAGGAGAGTCGCTTGCCGTTGCTCAGAATACTTATGCTGTCAGCTGGTTTAAAGGCAAGGAATTGAATATGGTTTTCGGAGTACAGTTGAGCTTTGCTCGTGTTGGCAGTGCTGTGAATTTCAATGTTACCCCGGCAATTTATAGAGCAATGAACGAGTATTACTCTGGACACTCGTTATTAGGAGTTACTCTATTTATAGCTTCTCTCACATGTGTATTTTCACTTGTGTCTGCTCTTATTATAGGCTTCTTCGATTGGAGAGCCGAAAAAATTCTAAATAAGGCTGCCGGTCAGACAGGAGAAGTTATCAGGTTATCAGATATAAAAGATTTCCCAGCGACCTTCTGGGTTATTACCATCATATGTGTAGCATATTATGCAGCCATTTTCCCCTTCATCGGATTGGGCAGTGTATTTTTTGCTCGCAAATACCACCTGGATCATGATACGGCAAACTCTGTCGACAGCATTGTGTACTTGATATCTGCTGGAGCGTCTCCCTTGCTCGGTTTACTGGTCGACAAAACAGGCCGCAACCTTATGTGGTTGCTGACCGCTGTATTCCTGACGATCATTTGCCACACCATGCTGGCGTTCACTTTCGTCAACCCTTGGATACCGATGGTCGGAATGGGACTGACTTACTCGCTCCTTGCGTGTGCTCTGTGGCCGATGGTAGCTCTCGAAGTTCCCGAGCATCAATTGGGTACCGCATACGGCATCATGCAGTCAGTCCAGAACCTCGGCTTGGCAATCGTCACCATGGCAGCTGGTGCCATTGTGGATTCCTACGGATACATATTCCTGGAGTTGTTCTTCATCTATTTCGTGATTGCCTCGTTCATCGCGACCATTGTTCTTTTTATCTTGAATTCCAACAAGCAGGGGCTTCTGAATATGAGCATCAGCGAGAGAACTGTCAAAGAGAAAGAACTCCAGCAAGCAGATTTGGTGGAAAATCAGAGACTGTTGGCGGATGGTTCGATGGCTGATGTCACGCCGCACGATTTGCTGCAGCCACGATCAGATTTCTACATTCGTAATAGGTTTCTTTGCCGAATCGGCGCTAAGCTCCCACCTCACTATGATATTACGACTTGTGGGCTTTTACACCGGACTGGACTTAAATAACAGATTTGACTAAACTATAAAAATTTTGTTGGACCTACTTATATGATTAATGTATCAGCTTGTTAATTTATTGAAAATTGTCCGCAAAAGTATCTATATTTGTTATACATAATTTAAAGATTTTATTTTTCTATATAGGTCAAGTTGCATGTTGAACTTGAGAGTGTAAGTAAATTTGTCAGTGTCCTAAAATATAGTATTGACTATTTTTCCTATAATTGTTATGAGGATGACCTGACAACTTTTGTAATATTTGGTAAATTTGTTATTATGATTGTCTTGTTTTAACTGTGCTCGTCCAGGTTAAGTTATTCCATTATGTGTGTAGATGTTTTGAGAAATCTTAATATGTAAAAAAAAAACATTTTAGATTTTCTTTTTATGTGTATCTTTTCTTATTTGCTCTTTTATCACAGAAATTCACCTGTTTTAGTTTTTCCAAAAAATTGGACTTGTATAAGTATTAAAAAATTTGTAAATGTGTTTTGTGATTTTATATTTAACATGCCTTGACAATATGTGATGTACTGATATTTGAAGTTTAATACTTAGTAAATATACATTTCATATATTATTGTCATGGTATTGAATGCTTAGTCATGTTTAAATATATAAAAACCTTCCAGCAAAAACAAACTTCTAAAAAACAATTTTGAGATTTCAATTGTAATGTTTCACAAAATAATCTAAGAAAACTCTTTAAGATAAGTTTAAACTTACTAATCTAGTCTATCATCTAGATCTGATAAATAAAAAAAGTCACAAGTATAGTCAGTATCTTTTTTTTCAATTGCAATTAAACTAATCTTATCTATTTCCTTTGAATATAGATTAAAATGTTTTTATTTACACATTTTGTAAAAAGTTCATTGATACTTAAAATAACTTGTAAAAGTACTCGAACTGACAAACTTGCTTTGACTCAGTATCGAATCATGCTTTGACTCAGTATAGAATCATGCTTTGACTCAGTATAGAATCAGTTCAATTAAAGGTATTAAATATTACAGCTGCTAAATTACTCCATTTTATCTTTCAGACAAAGTTTATAAGCAATTTTCATGCATAATTTTTTTTTTTAATTCACACTATTTTTTTAGTGAAAGTGTGCAGTCAGAAACCCATTTAAACAATATAATTGGAAAATTTATACTTTAATAATTAGAATATTAAAGATAAACTGCATTTTCCCTTGTGATTAAGCTCTAATATAATGCGCTGACTTAATAAAACTTATTTTTGCAATGTAAATTCGATGAACCATAATTAAAAATGGTTATTCATTAAACAACCTGAGGATGCAATGGATACGAGTTCTTAGAACTGGTTAACAAATTGCATTTTAAGTTTTTAATTTGTTAAAGCAAATTTAACACACACATTTGCTGTTACTTATTAATGCCTAGAATCTTTACCTAGCGTGCAAAAATGTCAAAATTAAAAATAAAACTTGCAATGGTAAAAAATTTGAGAAAGATTTTACAAACTTTACATTTACAAATGTAGAAACCCGACATTGAAATCTTTGTATTGCTTTACTAGGTCTAACTTAGAATTGTAGTTGAAAAATACTAAGAAACATTGGTTTAGTTAAAAACTTCTAAGAATAAACAATTCAACCTCTAATACCACAATTTACTTGTACGTACAGATCACATTGTGTCGCAATGCCTCGTAATTTAATATGTTTATAAAATAATTTTAATCTCAAATATGTTTTATTGAGGGAGAAAGAATATTGACACTTTTTGTATTTTTGATTCTCTCAGGGTGGCTACAGAATGTGAAAAAAAAAAAAATCCTGACTTTTCTGACCAAATGTAAAAAATTTCCTTGATTAGCGACAGTTAACTATAACTCCTGGCTTCCTCATGATACCTGGTATCAGTAAAAAAAATTACCACGATATTTAACATTTAAAAAGGATTTTTTTTTAAAAAAAACAAAGGGAATTTAATTTTAAAATGTAAAATGAGCTTTTAAAACAAACCTATGAAAAACAGTAAACGTTAAAACTCGTATATATATATTTCATGTTTACTATTGAAATAAGACAGACATATAAACCACAATTATCAAACTATGATATAAAATAAAGTTATTAGGTTTAGAAAATAAACAATCTTAAGTTAAGAATTTATTTACTGTTTAAGGTTAAATGTACATTTTATCCTTTTTTTACCGGGCGGTTGCTATGGTGATTGTTGACTTGATTACGTTATTAGATTAATAATAGTGAGAAACTGGGGATTACTATCATATTTGGCAAGAAATGGCACCTTTAGAAATTTCTCCTGATATTCCATAAAAAAAAACATTTTCCTAAGTCTGTAGCCACATTGTCTCTTCTCCCTTACCTGTAAAATATAAGACTGAACTGGTGCAGACCTCTTTCCAGTTATAACATGCATGTTGTGTAGAAAAAAAGACAGATGCTCTAAAAATACATTTGAAGTTAATTCAGGCAACAGCAAGGATATAATAAATTTTTTTAAAACAAAAATTACTTTACAATGTATTTCCCAATCACACTATTAAAGAGTCAATGAAAAGAAACATATTAAATGGTAATGATTTATTCAAGAATGTTTCAACAGACAGTAATGAGGTTGAAAATGCGTAGCTAAAATATAATACAATAGACTAAAAGACATCTGTGTCATCAGGGGCGTCAAGGTCTCTGTATTGAATCATTTTTCTGGGATCAGAGCGAGGACTTCGGCTGCAAATGGAAACAAATGAGACATGGTTGCAGCACAGCACTAGGCAGTTTCTTAATTTTTACTAGAAGGTACATGTAAAAACAATTTTTTAATTGAGCTTTTTGTCTTCCTGTACAATTTATTCTTATCAGGATCATACACCTTTTTTTAAAAAATTTTTTTAATGAAAATTAAGGACCATTTTTTTTTATTCCCATCTCTGGGGTATAAATGAACAGATGTATAAAGAAAAAGTACAAATATGTTAAAAACAACTTAAGATCCACATTTAACTATTTTAAGGAATGTAATTTCTTTTAATCAAATCCACCCTAAAACTTATAAACTAGATATATGAACATCTAATGAGGAAAAAGTTTTTAACAACTATTTAAATAAAAAAAATATCTAAATGGATTATTATTAAAGGCATGGATTTAAAAAAATATGTATAAAAAATCTTGAAATTAATATTGCCTCTAAAGTAATTACTAATTATCTTTTGCCTAATGTTTAATGGTCTATATCATTTGACCAAATTAACATCTGTTTAAGGTCCTTAAAATTCATTATATAAAAACTAAGGAGTTTCAGTGATAGTTAAAAGACCATACAAAAAAGTTATAATATTTATCACTTCTGCACAACAAATATTCCAATAGATGTTCATGAAGACTGTTTAAAATGCTATTCGACAAGGAAGTTGGAATACAAAGTTCAAAAGAAGCCCAGGTGCATAAACGGCTTCAAATAAAGCAATATTCATATAGAAATTTTAAAAATAGTCGGCATCCATGGGTGCATCCACGTCATGATAGCCAATGATTTCCCTGGGATCCCTTTGAAAGCTGTAAAAGACGAAGGAAAGTCTGTTCGCAAATGATTACGTTTAGGCTAATCAATTTGGAAAATATTTATAATGAATAAAATATTCAATCATAAATAGTTTTTAATTTTAATGAGTATCAAAGTTAAAAGAAACCTTTAACAACCAGAAAAACTATTCTACTAAATATAAAAAAATGGAACAGATAAAAAACCCACAACCATACAAGAAAAAAAATTTTTAAACATAAACATCGAACATTTAAACATTGAAATATACTTACCGATTAAAATTGTTTCTCTTCCCAAAGCCTCCACTTCTATACATATCAGGACCTCGATTAAAATTTTGACCGCCATATCCTGTAAAATATAATTAGAAATAAATTAACTAAAATAAGACAGTTTTAAAATAGATCAATGTTATGTTTACTAACAGGACTAGGGTTTAGGTATAAGTTGATTTTTCCTAGTTATATAGAAATATCTCTCAGATACTTTAATAACCTTAAACAAGGACTAATGTGAAACATGTAAAACATTAATCTAAACGAATAATTTATTATTTAACATTCGAAATATCTGTCTTCTCATCTCTGCATCACAATTTTCAGCCTCACTTCTTAAAATTACAGCATAAAAAGTGGTTTTTCAGGGTGGTAACAAACACCTCAAAAAAAAAGTTCCCTGATATTTCCATGATTTCCCTGATACTTTCACAAAAATTTCCCTGATTTTACAACTACCTAGATAGCATGCAATACACACACAATTCAATGCAGTTCAGAAAATTTAATCCAGACATCACGGAAATTAAGACTTTCCGGATTATGGGGTATCCTACCTAACTTTCTTACATTTCCGAAAATCTTAATAAGTTTAGAGGAATCATGCATGTGACCAGAAAATCACTTTATAACAAGATTCGTGAGAGAGATTGATCCTTACTCCAAGATTGGTCCTTCAGGAAAATCAGATCAACCAGAATATATTTATTTTTTTAATCAAGCGTCCTTTAGTAGTGATCAGAAGAACCTAAACCTGCTGTTTAAGTAATCCAAAAAGGAAAAAATTCCCTGATATTTTACAAAAATTGAAAAATTCCATGAGAATTCCCTGATATTTCCAGAATTAAAAAGTTCCCTGAGAATTCCCCGATTTCCAGGTTCTGTTACCACCCTGTTTTTATAAAATAAAAGGCCATGTAGTCCCAAGTCATAGTCTAAAGATGAAAGTACAGAATTTGTGCAAAAACCTTGTAAAATGGTGTTAAAATAATAACCCACATGATCAAATTGATGAGCTTACACAGGCCTCGCAGTGACTTTTATCAAAAATATAATAGGAAATATAGGAATTTTTAAGGAAAATATAGGAATTTCTAAAGAAAATATAGGAATTAAAATTAAATTAGAGGTTATATTAATATTCGTGGAGCAAATAATGGCAATAAGCCAATTATTTTAAGTTTTTTTCAGCAGTTTTACCGATATCCGATAGGGATTGGACCCAATATTCGGAAAATTAAAGCGATCCTATAGGGGTTGCAACCCTACCAGAGGACCTGAAATACCCTTAATTTCCTTTTTCAAATTTATAGGAATTATAGGCCTGCTTACAGTGGTGGCCGAAAGTGTGGACATTTAAAAATAATCTACAATAAAATATATATAATATTCTAATTACAATAAAAATATATCAATAAAAAGTTTGAAAATAAAAAATGTTAATTAAATATTAATATATTCTACAAGCACACAAAGTTGAGGCTCGAAACTTTGAAAAAATGTCCACACTTTTGGCCACCACTGTATGCATCCCTTAAAATATATAATTTTATGAGTAAAACAAATCCCTACCTCCAAAGTTAGGCCCTGGACCCCGAGGTCCAAAGTAAGGTGGCATGTGTGGTGGGAAAGGTCCACCATGGAAAGGAGGTCCACCCATAGCTGGTTGGTTGTCAGTCCTGGGGGTTGCAGCTCTGTTGGCAGGATGTTCAGGGAGCTGGGCTCTCTTAGGGTCCATTAGGTAGTTATTGAAGTATTCCACCTGTTTATGTAAGCAGAGTTTATGTTTAAATACACAGTTAAACATCTATTTTTGTCTAATCAACATTCTAAAGTTAACACAAGGCATCTTTGAATAAGCATAGTAAGTTATTAGAAATTGAAATATGAGTATTTAAAATTTGTTTTAATTCACAGGTCTTTTTTAGTTTAAGTTAACACAAAACTGAATGTCATAAATGAAAGTAATATCAAACCTATCAATTTAAAGCTTAGAACTAATGTTTAAATTTACAGTGATGAGAACATAAAATCCTTGATAGGAGAATTAAATATTCCATACATTTAAATTGAACTTTGACAATCTTTTTATAACGTTGACAATATAAATTAGTAAGATATAGTCAATTTATATGAACACAGTCAATCTGATTTTCATCTGAAATATGCCCCTGTTGAATTGGTTATTATTTTTAGTTCCAACTAATATAAGTATAATGCCTTCTACAATAATTCTGGCAACTCAAATATTGAAAGTGTAAAAATAATCTGTTATAAAAATGGAGAATGAAAAATAGATCATGTTTTCAGAGCTGTTTTCAAAATTGTAGATTTTAATAAAATGTTGATATCTAACATTTAACTAAGTTAATTATGAGATCTCACTTTTTACTAAACAATGCCACTGCCATTAATAAATTTAGATTGCTTCAAACCTTGAACAACAACAAAAACCGTACCTCCTTCTGCACAGCCTCAATCTTCTCCCCATGCTTATTCTGGATATGCTTCCTCACAAACTCAGGCCCCTTGAACTTCTTCCCAGACAACGGACAGAGCCACTTGTCCTTTGCCAACTCCTGCGTGTTTGCCGTAATGAACTTCTCAACTTCCGTCGCGGCATCCTTCTTGCCAAGTTTGGCGCATTCCTCGTCGTCCAATTTGGTTGGCGTCTGCAGGAATATCTGACTTTTTTGTTCGAAAGCTGCGATGTAGTCGTTTATTTCCTGGGGTGTGACCCTGCTCGAGGGAGGGGAGCCCCGGGCATGCATGATGCCACAGCGGTTGGGCATTTCGTCCTCGCTGGGATACTCGCTGCTGTTGTAGTAGTCGACCGAGTGGACGATGCGGAGGTATAGAAGAAGGCGATCCAGCACCTTAAAGAAAGATATATATTTCGATTACTTGTGTTTCATTAGAACAAATTCACTAAAAGATTTCTTTTTAAAAAGAAATTAAATACCACAAGGTTAACACTCAAAACTTCCAGCAAAATTACAGGACATCTTAGAACACCATAAAATAAACCAGCTTTACATTGAACTGTAGTAAATTGGATTTTTTTGTTTACCCTTCTGTTGACGAATGCAATGATAAATTAAAAGTACTAGCGGATATGGTAACAATGGCTCAAACATAAAACATAGTACTGACCTTTTTGATTAGCCTTTTACTCATAGGTAAAGGCAGATATTCCAATAATTGAAACATGCAAGCACATTTTTAAAGAGCGGTTGTAATGGAAGTTATTAGCTTGAAAAGCTAAAGGCTTAAATTACCCCATTTGATGGTATTTAAATTAAACTTATTTTAATAAGATTGCACAGGGTTGTAGGTTTGGAGTTATTTATTAAAAAAAACACAAGCAAGAGCAGGGTTGCCAGTCAAATTTAGGAAAAAAATAGTTGCTTTAGTAGCCTAGAACTTTCAAAATAGTAGCAAAAATAGTCTCCTGATTATCAAAAAAGTAGCAAAAATAGTTGCCTAAAATTTAAATATGCTATGTACAATTAAAAAACTAACGAATTTACATTTAATGTTCAGTGTTTTTTTAAACAGTTTTCATATTTAAATGAAAAGTTTCAAATAACTTTTTGCATGGATATTCAAGAATTCAAGTTTTTTTTTATGTCAGCAGATTTAGGTAACAGAATTAAACCGGTGTGGATCAAAGTTAAATCTTCAATCAATATGGATTTACTTTGATTGCATCTTTGAGCAACTCTTTACTTAATTAGCCTAAAATCTGCAATTCATGCTACTAACTAAAAAATCTAAGAGACCGTGCACATTTTTTGGACCACCGGACTTTCGCAATTTCAGGAAAGCTGGAGTTCTTAAATTTTAGGAAATACAAAAAATGATCGCCAGAGTTTCTAGATTTTAGGATCACAGTATAGAGAATTTCGACAAATTTCATATTGTTTCAAATTGCAACTTTTAGCTAATTTTGGGCAAGATCTTTAGAATTCATTTAAAAAAAGTTTATAGTGACATTTCAGAAAACTAGTTGCAATAACTAATTTAATTTTTAATTTGCAAAAATTGTATGATTTGCGACTAGCAACCGTAATTTCGAACCTGGGCCAGACATGCTTTTTGCAGTAAAGTACAACATTTTAATGTCATTTCCTGTCTGTTTCAATAATATCTAAATGCTTAAATGTTACTTAATACAAAATGTACTGCATTTCTAGCAAATAATTCGGTAGCAAAACATAATTCTTAAAAAATGACAGTAATAGACTAAATCTATTCAATTCATACATTTTATACAAGATAATGTAACCAAATGTACGATTTTTAATGAAAACCTTCTTATATTTTTTCTAGGTACACTTCACATGAGTGAGTCAAAATCAAAATTTTTAGCATTAATATTTAAAAATTCTGGTCATTCTACCACCATCATGAAACTCCTGTAACCCCCACAACCTTAAAACTCCGGCGACTTGAAATATCCCGAAAATCCGGCGATTTTAATGTCCCGAAAATCTGGCGATTTTAATGTCCCGAAAATCCGGCGAATTTTAATGTCCTGAAAATCCGGCGATTTCAATGTCCCGAATCTCCGGCGATTTTAATATCCCGAATCTCCGGCGATTTTAATATCCCGAAACTCTGCCGATATTCATAACCTGAAACTTCGGCGATCCTAATATCCTGAATTTCCGGCGATCTCAATATCCCGAATTTCTGGCGATTTCAATATCCCAAAACTCTGTCGATTTTAATATTCTGAATCTCCGGCGAAATTTAATATCCCGAAATTCTGGCGATTTTAATATCCTGAATCTCCGACGAAATTTAAGATCCCGAACTTCCGGCGATTTTAATATACCGAACTACCGGCGATTTCAATATCACGAACTTCCGCCGATTTTAGCAACCCGAATCTGCGGCGATTTTAACAACCTGAATCTGCAGCGATTTTAATATCCTGAAGCTCCAGCAATCCTAATATCCCGAAACTCCGGCGATCCTAATATCCCGGAGCTACGGCGATTCAACTATCCCGAAACTCCGGCGATCGTAAAACTCCGTCGATTTCACGCTAGAAGAAATTTTACGATTCTGGGAATGTAATTGCGGCCTTCTGGAGATTTTTCGAGGAAAAATGCTTTAAAAAATAAGTTTTAAAATTGGAGAAAAAAAAATCGAAAAAGTCGCATATCCTTGAAAATAGTTGACAGTTTGCTGAAAATAGTTGCTTTTGGCTTGATTTTGTCTAAAAAAGGCGCCATAGTCGCCGAGGGTTGAAAATAGTAGCAAATAGTCTCCTTTTAGTCGCCACTGGCAACCCTGCAAGAGCTATTTTTATTTCAGTCCCTCCAAGAACAAATAAGAGCCTTTGAAAGATGTAAGTACATCCTTATATGGCCTTATGCCGAGAATTTTTTTGTTCTAAATAGAAAGACAATGCATTAAATATTTCCTGTTTCTATTGCGTCTTGTAACAAGCAAGCCAATTTACATCATAATAATTTATATATTGGGATTCTAGGTTAAAATGTACCTGATCTCAAGTAATAACAACAAAGTATTCACAACAATAAAATACCTTTATGATAGTTTCGTCTCGCTCCAAGATCCACCCCTCATCACTGGTCTTGTTCTCGTCATTGTCGCCCATTCCAAGGAGTTCATCCTCTTCGGCGCTGGCTTCTTCGATCAAGTAGTCAGTGATGTTTTTCAGCAGTGGGTTTTTGGAGGCCAGAAGAAATCCCTTAGGGTAGAAATTAATGTATATAAATTAACAGCTTTAAATGTTGCATCTTATTACTGTTATTCACATAAAATGAATTAAGAGAATTCCAAGAGTTGGAACCGTTTTCCCCACTGTAATTTGTGAATCAGACTTTCTCACAATAATATTAAATGTTATACCTTTTCATTTGGAAATATTCAGATTTTTAAGAAAATATTTTATTTGAAAAAAAAAAAAAAAATGCAGTGAAAACAACCATATACATATTTGCACATTTCCAGGCCGTTCGGGAGGTTAAACTGCTATCATTGCTATTTAATCATTAGTATTGTATCAATATATGCAACAAAAACTATTTAATTTTTCTAACTTTTTTAAAAAGGTTATTTTTATTTCATCAAGTATGTATAAAAGTTAATACTTTGAGGGATAGACATAAAGCCATACTGTCACATTTTCTAGTGTTACACAAAAATATGTCAAGTCAATTTTACAAAATGTTAATAACGAAGCAGTAATTATAACCGTCTACAACAGAAATATAAAATTAATACATTTTTACGAAATTAAACTTTCAGTTAAAAAATAATCTTTATACAGAGAAAACAAGTCTACACTTTAGCAAATTTGCTTATCCTTTAGAGTGTTAAATAAACATTTAGAACTAGCCAGCATAAGAATTTAAAATAGCAATACATATTAAGGAGGTTCTAAATAAAAAAAAATGACATCAACATAAAATACAGGGGTGAAAGTGGCCAAAATCAAAAAAGAGGAAACCACGCAAGTAACATTATAGGGTTTCTGCCAAAACGGACAGTCCCACATTCATGACTTTCCGTGTCTAAGTTAGCAGTTTTTCATGACTATATAAATAGCATCTCAAATAAAAAAATAAAAAATTCATATTGAAACAACTCGAAAGTTGACAACACAAACATAGTAAACAATTTATAGTGTTTGTGTAGACAATTTTCATGTTTAATGGGAAAGTGCACAAATTTATTTTAGAAATAAATTATTGCACCATAAAATGATTTCAAAATGTAATTAGATTAATAAAGTGAAAAAAATCTTTTTTCTTTAATGTGAACTTATTGGTGAAGCAATGCTTTATATGTATTAAATTTTTCTTTGGTTAATTATTTCAGGAATTTCTTTGTTCTCTTATAAGTGTGTCATATAGTGCAATTGCATTCCTCCTTCTAATAAGGGTTGCGCTTGCATTTAAAAAAACACTTTATAAATCACCAGTTAAATCAAAATTACAGAAAAGCCTACTGGCAAAACTATTGGCATAATTTTATTTTTTTAATAATAGTTTAAATTTAGGATACATATCTTACTCTCTACCACCGGAATGTTCATCGAATTTAAAATTAATGACTTTTTTCTTTTGTTAATAATTGCGGCGATCTGAAAATCTCGCAAACTTTGCCTATCAGAACATCTTAAAACTCCGGCCATCTGAAAATTGAAAAAAAACCTCCGAAAGTAGCAAAACTTCAGCGATCCGAAAGTAGCGGAAATCCGGCGATCCGAAATTCACGAAACTCCGGATTTTCCAAAAGACACTAAGCTTTGGCGTTCCGAAAATCAAGAAAGTCGCGGAACTCCGGCGATCCGAAATTTACGAAACTCCGGCGATCAGAAATCAATAAACTTCGCTGTTCCGTATATCGCGGAGCTCCGGCGATCCGAAATTCTCGAAACTCCAGCAATCCGAAATTCGCGGAAGTCCAGTGATCCGAAACTCACGAAACTCCAATGATCCGAAATTCACGAAACTCTAGCGTTCCGAAAGTCGCGGAACTCTAGCGTTCCGAAAGTCCGGAAGACACGTAACACGAAAGTCGTGGAACTCTAGCGATCCGTAAGTCGCGGAAGTCCAGCGTTCTGAAAGTCCGACGATCCGAAACTCCAGTGATCCTAAAGACAAGAAACCTTAGCGATCCGAAAGTCGCAGAACGCGAGCGATCCGTAAGTCGCGGATTTCCAGCGTTCCAAAGGTCGCTTAAGTCCGGCGGATCCGGAAGTCACGAAACTCTGGCGATCCGGAAGACACGAAACTCCAGCTTTGCAAAAGACATGAAACTCCGGCGATCCGAAAGACAAGAAACTAAAGCGATCCGAAAGTCATGAAACTCCAGTGATCCGAAATTCCCGAAACCCCAGAGATCCAAAAGTCGCGAAGGTCCGGCGATCCGAAAGACGCGAATAAATATGTATCGATTTTTATTACTTTCGGACGTTTCTTTGCTGATATACATGACTTTTGGTTGTTTTTTTACTCAAATTCAATACTTATGACAAAATTAACCCAATGTCCAAACTCTTGACTTTTCATATACGCGGAAACCCTGTTAATACGATTTTTTTGTGTGAAAAATTTAGAAAATCTAAAAGTTTTTCGTAATTTTTTGAAAATCTTGACTCAGCGGATTTTTCTGAAAAAGCGGAATTTTTTTGAAAAATCGGAAAAAAGAGGAATTCCGCCGTTCGGCGGAAGTCTGGCACCCCTGAAAATACTTACACGCTCATCAAATTCCTGGTCTTTCTTTTTTTCAACAGATTCGTCCCATAATTTCTTTTGTCCGTCTAAATGTTGAATAATTCTTGCAGCTAGTTTAATGTCACAGCGAACAACTTGTTTGTGGGATGATATGCCATTCACAGACCTTATTCTTCGACTGAGGTCCCGGTTCACAATAGCACCAAGCTCGCTATCACGAAGCTGAAAAACAGTGAACAATTTTTGCCTTGGATTGCAATATTAGAAATAAGCAAAATTAATTAAATTAATAGTAAATTAAATTATTATTATTGCTGTTTAAATTTAAGTTAAACATCAAATCTATACAGGTTTGATGTTTAAATTGAATACCTATAGAATTGCCTGCAACAAAGTGTTGTATTTTTCTTTAATTTTATTAAGGGGGTCGGATGGGTGTTTGGGTCAAAAATGGCGATTTTTTTTTTTTAATTCTTCTTATTTTATCTAAATCTTAAGCTTTAATTTAAGACCAAGATTATTGATTTCGGTTTAGTGGTTTTCTATTTTTATAACCTTTTTTGAGAAACTCATATCAATGCTTATCTAACCCTTACTTTTCTTTTGCTTTTTCTGAAATATAAGTTTTTTCAACAGTTAGAAACATATTTATTTGTAACTAGGAAAGATATTAACATATTATGTTTTGTTATTTCTTTCCCATTAATAGCTCTGATTTAAACTAGGGAATTTGAATATCTCTGCTCAAAATAAAAATAATTATAACTTTAAATATTATTTTTTTCTTTTTTTCAAAACATATATTTTTTTTAAATCACCGTAAAAGTATGTTTAAAAAAAAAGAGCTATAAAAGCTATAAATCAAAGAGCTATATGTAAGGAACAAAGTATAAAAAAAGTTTATAATGATATCTCATATAGTTCCTGAGAAAACTGTTCCCAAAGTTAGGCAAATTAACATGGGCAAGATAGAACCATCTGACTCTCTTGACAAAACCTTATTAACATTGTTTTAAAAAATATACATACCCTAATGCCATTCAATTTCCAGCACATTTCTTTAATATTAACTGTTCTCTCAAAAGTAACCCAAGCTCTTCTCACAAACCTTCTATCTGGTTGTGGATCAGCTATGGCTACCCGAAGAAAGCCAGGGAAACGTTTGCACATCTGCAATAAATTGGAAATGAACCTTAAAAGGCGATTCAATAAGATCAAGTTGTACAAAAAGGGAAATACAGAAAAATGAATATATTAGGTTAACAATGGAGGAAAATTAGTTTACAACTTCAACTTATAAACTTGAATTGAAAAAGAAGTTGCATTGTTATACATCGTTAAGAAATGTTTCAAATTAAGTTGTTCATAAAGGGTAATACAGATAAATTAATATTAGGTTGATATGGGTAAATTAATATTAGGTCGATAATAGTAGGAAAGAAAAAAAATAAGGCATATTAATAACTAACACCAATATTATATATTGGCAATACTATTCCTTTCAACATATTGTATAGGATGTTATCAGAAGGTACAAGAACCATATGGAAATAGCACCAACTATACAGCAATAAATAACTATTTTGGGAAAATTTATGATTATTTCATTGTTTTTAAAAAGTTGCTTACCGCTTCTACTTCTTGTTTTGTAATGGAAGGAGCTAAATAACGAAGGAAAATCGAATGAGTCTTGTGCAGAGCTCTGGGCTTTGGTTCTTGCTCTTCAACAGCTTCCCCTTCATCTTTTTCAGCATCTAAAATAGAAACATAGATTTCTATAATTGAAAATTAAAATTGCTAAAAAAGGGGACCATAAATTTCCTTTAAAAGGAATTATCCCTTTCACATAGATTAAAAAAGTCTCCCCATTTATTTGTAACAAGTACATTTAACCTATTAAAGCCTTCATGGCTGAAAAAAAAAAAACTTTAAGCTTAATATTTTTTGTATAATCTAATTTGTCCTAAAAAAGCTATTTTGGAACTAAAGTCTATATTTGTATTAGATTTTGTTAATTTGGATAACTTAAGCAGAATGAGAAAGCTTGTTATTAAGGTACACCAAAGCTAGGAAAACTGCAAGACAAATTTAGTAGGTAGGTAAAAACATTAAATTATTTTTATAAATACTTTTGACTAAATAAAACATGAATCCACATTCGACTGATATAATATCCAGGCATGAGTTTGGCAAAATAAAAAAAAGCTGAAACTAAAATACGTAATTGTACGCGTAAAAAACATTTTATAAGCAGTATACTTAATTCGCGAAATAAGCTGTTACATTATACATGTATGTTTATATTTATGACTAGCAAATTTATACCCGTACTTCGCACGGATTAAATAAATATCAAATCGATCCAAGTATGTGTACCATAACCTGTTATAAAATCATAAACTTAAGTTATTCTCTTCCCACTCGTTATCAAGTAAAAAATCTCAATTCATTGCCCTAATATTCTAAAATCAAAAATACGCTGTAAAATGTACTCATAAATGAAGAGCTTAGTGGAAGAACGTGCTAAGTGACAAAAAGGTGAAAACGAGAAAATGAGCTTCAAAGTTTTTAGTTTGCAATTTTTCTGTCATTCGCAAAATCATATTTTTTTCAGCATGATATTTTAGTTTGGTTCTTCAAAATATTTGTTGTCTTTTGGCTTAGCCGTACGTTACGTAATAACGCGTCATTTACGGAACGCGCGTGACGCCGCCTGCACTTGGCATGTTTTTCCTCCGAAATGCTTCAGATTTTTTCAGTCGTTTAGTGGAAGAACGTGCTAAGTGTCATTTTTTAGGTAAATTGATCCATGCGAGTTTCATGGGCCATTCCATGAAAAGTGGGAACAAATGATTAAAAAATAAATCTTCTTATCTTTTACTAATATTCATATTATTTGACAGTTAAGGTATCAAATTGACTGAATTTGAAGTGTTTTCATAAATAATAATTTTTTTTGAGTGGCAACAGGAAGTCAAAAATTGCTGTTCGGAATAGACCGCTCATGTCCACGTGGAGCTGCTTTTTAAGCCGACATTTTGAACTATTAAACTACATTTTGATCAATTAATTAATTGCACAAAGAAAAAGTAAGTATTTGTTTTAATTTTTCCCTACCTTTTTATTAATTTACAATCTATTTAATTTAAGAAATAAATCGTTTATTTTACGGAAAACAAATGTCCCACACGTGACAGAAAAGATGTTCTTTTTTCCATATTAATATAATGAATTGTTATTATGCCTTCAAAATTTATTTTTAAACATTAATTTATCATTCCTTTAAGAAAAACACATTGCACTTAAGTAGTATTCATTAGATTTAGAAATTTTTAAGATTTTCTTTTGTCCCACACGTGACATCTCAAATCGTAAGTTTTAAAAAACATTTAAAAATGAGGGGTTTTTTTGTTTAATTGATAGTAAAAATTACTAACTTTGAATATAAATATTAGTTGTAACTCACTTCTAATTAATTTGAACCAGGATATAAATTCTGTATTTCTAGAAATTATATTCTGGATGTTTTTTGATGTTGTATTTATGACTGAGGATTTAAAGAAAATGTTTTATGTGTCTGATTCAAAATTATTCTACTTTGTATTCTTAGTTTATTCAATGTATTTTAGGCTAGATAGAATGAATATGTCAAAGAAAGAAAAAAAAGTACGAGGGCTGAAAGAATGAAAAGAAATAGAGAAAGAAAGAAATCCAGATTTCCAAAATGAAGAAAACAAAAGATTTCGTGATTTAAGGCCGAAGAAAATGAAACAGATGAGTGAAATAGAAAAGAATGAACTGAAGGAAGTATAGAAAATTTTTAGAAATTAGGATGATGTTCCTAAAAAGGAAGTAATATATAGCGATGGACCATCGTCAGAGTTGCGAATTTATGGTCAAGTTAACTGGATTATTTACAGAAAAATACAAAACTTTTATACGAAAATATTTTGAAACCTCTCATGACAAAGGCGTCGTGGATGAGGTAGGTGGCAATGCAAAACGCTTAGTTCGACAGAAAATGATGTCACAAAGTGGGATTGTCGTTCAGTCGGCAAAATACTTTGCTGAATTGGCTTCTTAACAAAGACTAAGGTATTTTTCATAGATGAAGAACAGATAATAGAAGAAATAGAAAAATGCAAGCCTTGGGATGACGTATTAACTGTTACTGGGATAAAACAATATCATGTAATATGGTCGGAAAATAACCAAATCCATTGCCCTCGACAAAGAAGTCATCATTCCTAAAGAAAAACAGCATGACCTGTTATATCACTGATAAGGGGACTGGGTAATTGTAATGTATAATAATAAAACTTATTCTAGTGAGACAAAGGGTATTATAAACCAAGACATCCAAGTATCTGTAATGCACAAGACAAAAGGAACATCAGGGATGTTTAAATGACCAGTTCCTCCTGACTGTATCTTGTATAATAGACAATAAATTGTAAAAAAAATATCCTCCTTTAGTTGTAAGCAACAGAGGGCAATTTAAATTCAATGAAAAGTCATTTAAATTGTAAATCTTTATAACTGCTAGTATTTTCCTTGTATTTCATTAAAAAGGTGTATTTTCTCACTTAATTTAACTAATTTGTATTGTCAATTTTATTTTATTGTCAGACAATAACTTTATTATGTTGTATGACTAACTATTGAAGGTCTAAAATGGATTAAAAGCAAGTCAAGTGGCTTTTTTATATGATGTCACGTGTGGGACATCATACAAATTCATAAGGTGTCCCACACGTGACAGTCTAATCCCAACTTGAAAAATTAATTACAACAAGAATTAAATTTATAATATTACAAAAACTGCTGGAAATCATTTATAAAGGTTCACTTTGTATGATAAAAAATACATTTCTTAAAATAATTCTGAAGAATAGCTGAATTCTGCACTTTATTTCAAAAAATACATTTTTGCTATTTCAGTTCTGTCCCGCACGTGACACATGTTTTAATTAGTATAAATAGTTTAATTTAATACTTTAGAACATCCAATTAGTATCAAAATGTGAAGAATTATATGCATTTGATAAAAATAACAGCTAATAGTTATACTTTTCAATGCTAAATGTATTATAGAACAATTTATAAGTGAAATAAGTGTACAAATGTCCCACACGTGACCGTGGAATGGCCCTCATAATTTCTGTTCTAACATTTCGATTTTCAAAATTCTTTTTTTGTTTGGAAGATGGATCTTCACAGATATCTTTTATACTTTTTAATCGGTTGCCTGTCCGTCCATCATTTTGTCCGTCCGTCTATATCCCTTTCAATCTCCGATACAAAGTGCCTGATTTTGAAAATTCTTTTTTTAATTCGAACGTAAAAAATTAGATGACTACATTATAATGTTTGGCCACCTGCCTGTATGTCCGACTGTTATTTTGTTTCTGTCCGTACGTCCTACTACCCCCCAAATTCTTTGTACCCGTCCAATTTTTAAAGTTATTACTATCAATTACCTAATATAAAATATAAGGTAATAAAAGTATTGTGATGGGTTCAATGTTACAAAATGAAGATTTTGTGCTTTCTACATGTTTGTGCTCATTCTAAAAAATTGTTTGTTTTTTTTTACATTGATCCGTCTGTCTGTCTGAAACTACTTTACAGTTCAAAATAAAGGAGCTACGGACTTCAAATGTAGTACGCGGGTTCCTAGTTCATGTTGGACGTCAAAAAAGGTTTTCGAAAAAATTGCGCATGCGCAAGAAGAGAATAAACTTTTTTGGTTTTAAAGGTATTTTTGAATAACGAAAATAGATACGGACTTCAAATTTGATACACGTGTTCTCTGTGATAGTCGGACGTGAAAATAAAGCTTTCTGCAATATTATGCATGTGAAAGAAGTAGCTGCCATAGAACTTTTTAGGTTTGAAAGTTATTGAAAATACTTTATAAGGGATATAATGACTTTGAAATGAGCGTTTTGATTTATTAATCTGTAATTGAAAGTAATATAGTGTTACACATCCCTAGTTTTTTTTAAAGATATTAGACACCTATTTCGTACTTTTTGTTCGTCCGTCTGTCTCTACTGTAGCGATTTCTTTGATTATTTAAGTTAAAAGAAAGTAGGTTATATAAGTTATTTTAGAACTTCTTGCTTAATGTTAGATGAGTATGACAAATGACAGCGATTGCGAGCTCTTGAAGGGAGAGTGTATGTTAGATGAGTAAGTTTATAATTGAAAATATTTTTTTAAAAAAATACATTATCACTGAAATTATAAACTAAATACTTAATATAATAACAATACAAATCAACTTAATGAAAAGTACACAAAAAGATAGTAAAAGAAACATAAATGCATGTTACTAAAATAAATATTAAATTTAAAGATGCAAGTTTTTGCAAAATAAATTTTTAAATAGTTTTTGATTAGAATAATCGAATTAAAAAAAATGATATAAAAAAAATGATATTAAAAGAAAGTACATAAAAACAAGTTGTGTGGCAAGATATAGATCCTACGGATACTTACGTTTTTCTTTCTCCTTTTTAATGGGTTTAATCAATTTTAAGAAAAATACTTTAACAGCATTTCTACAGCAATAAAACATGATCGTTTAAACAATTTATTTTTACAATCGTGATGCATAGTACTTTTTTAAAGTCATCGATATTTTCATAAATATTAACTTATAACGTTTTTTACATTGTTACTTTATTTTTACATCAATTATAATAAAAATATTGTAGTTTTACATAACAAAGCAATACCTGGATTAAATTTGCACTTACCATGTAAGCTGATATTCGCATGCACGTTCAAGCAAAAATTCAGCTTTCCGATTGCTTCTTAATTCCAATTTAATAATTTCAGGAGTTTAGGACATTCCACAAAATACGTTCGATAGCTTTAGAGATCAAACGTAAAATGGCTTTAAATGATTTTTGTACCCATAATTCATTGTTTTAAGAAGCCAGATGCTTTGAATGTTCATGGATGCAATGTTGTTTTAACGCGAACTATCTCCATAGAGCAGGTGCAGCTTTGTTTTAATTATACCATCTGTTCGCTGCTAAATTATCTATGTTTATTACAATAAAAATCAGAAGACATTAAAATCAGACGATATTTTGTATAATGTGAAACCTTTAACTCCGAATAATTGTAAAATAAAAATGCATTTTCTCCTACTAAAAAAAAGGTTTTAAGCAATATAAATTTTATTTCATTGGTTATATTTAATAAATAAAGTTAATAAGTGAATATTAATTACATTTTGTTAAATTCTTTTTGATTAAAACTACAAAAGAACCATTTGTTTTGCTATTAATGCAAGCGAAAGTCGAAATTTTCCGCGAACGATGTCACTTAGCACATTCTTCCACTAAACGATCGTTCCGTAATCGGACGATTTCGGAGGAAAAAAATGCTAAGGGCCCTTAGCATCTTCTTCCATTGAAAAAGTGACGAAAACGCGAGCACCTACCAACTTCGTTTGTGAAAAATGTACGAAATCGAATGTTTTCTAAATTTTTGAAAGTTGTTATGTATAAAGGAGGTAATAACATAAACATTAGCACAAAAATCTCAATTTTTTCAAAAATGTCACTTAGCACGTTCTTCCACTCAGCTCTTCAAATGTCATCACAATTCCCTCATAAATACATAAAACCTTTTAACTCTTTTGGCTCGTTTTGGTAAATAATTTGGCGAGAAAATAGATATAGCTACAAACACACACATTATACAGCTCTAACACAACGACCTTAGCATATCCAACCAGCTTATAAATTATTTTAAAAAACATTTTGCCCATTTGGCAAGTTTTAATTAATAATTTGGCGAGATTGGCAACATATTTGGCGAAACAATAAAGACATGATACCCTTATATGCAGCTCTAGTGCGATGGCTTTATTAACCAATAACCATCATAGTTCAGTAATAGCTTAACAAACATTTTGCTCATTTGGCGAGTTTTAATCAACGAATTGGCGAGATTGGCAACGTATTTGGCGAAAAAGTAAAGACATAAAACCCTAATATGCAGCGCGTGCGATGACCTTTATTAACCATCATTGGTCAGTAATAGCTTAACAAACCATTTGCCCATTTGGCGAGTTTTTATTATAATTTGGCGGGATTGGCAACGTATTTGGCGAGAAAATAAAGACCTAACGGCAGCTCTAGAACTTATAGGTAAACTACACATTTATTGCCTGAACATGCATATTTGTAATCAACAGAACCATCATTGACGAAATCATCAACTAAACCCATAAAAGAAATCCAGGAATCAAGACTTGTCGGAAATACGTCACTTGAAACATATCAATTATTTTCAAATAATGAATTTAGTTTCTGAAAGTTATGGCAACACAATAAAATAAACATTTTCAATTTTATTTATTTTCGTTGAAAGTTTTATTTAATTGTTTCTTCAGATGGCATCAGGTAAGTAAAGAAATCGTCGGATTTGAGCCAAAGTGGTGTAGTTTTCCCAGAAAATTCGAATTTTCTCTAAAAATAAAACACTTTGAGCTTTGAAAGTTCTTATTTTGTAACTCAAGTAGGAACTACGCATTTGTGCCAAGTTACGAGTAAAACAAATGTCTAGTTTGTGAGTTTCGGAGAGACATACACACACACACATACATACATACAAAACTTCATTTTTATTATTATAGATTTTTAAGCTTTAGGCATGAATAGAAATGCTGATCAAAGTATTTACAACATCAAATGTCAAAATCAGAGTTGCTTTCGGGAATTAAATTATTACATTTCTTTAAAAAAAAATCCAGCTAAAACAAAACTGAAAACATCAGCTTAACCCCCTATTTTAAAAACCTTCAAAATATCTGAAATGTTAGCTATACTTTACAAGTTAAAAAAACAAACATGATTGAAAGTTAGGAAAATCCCAAACGCCGAAAGCTTTTTTCTCGCCGATTGTTTGAAAATTTTACCATCGGCCTTGCCATCGGGAGCCGATGGTAGTTTAGTGAAAAAAATCGGCCATCGGCCTCAAAAAACATCGGCCAACCGATGTGAGCCGATGTTTGTTTTCTAATCCTGCATTTCGCAGTTCCGCGATTTTCGGAACCCCGGATTTTCGCGACTTTCGGATCCCCGGGAGTTCCGTGATTTTCGGATTCCCGGAATTTCGCAACTTTCGGATCCCCGGAGTATGGATTAAACATGGATTTACCGAATTTTGTATTTTGGTTTTTCCATCGGCATTGGCCGATGGCAAGCTGGAAACATCGGCCCATCGGCCGATGTAACTTTTTGAACAATCGGCATCGGCCGAAATTCGCCATCGGCCTTTCCCTACTTTTTTCTAAGGGGGAGGGGATAAATCGCAGACTTGGCAACCAACCTCAAAATTTCTGCAATAATTTTATAAAGTTTCTTGTTACATCTTAACATTTTTAATTCCTTCTGCATCCAGTAGATATTTGAATACCTAGCTATAAAAACTATTTTTATGTTAAGCCCGTAAAATTCTAGCGACCTATATATCTTAACTTAAAAAAAAAAAACTAAAAAAAAATTCTAAAAATCAGAAACCTCAATACAGGTGAAAGTAGAAAAACAACGGTTCAAACGTATACAAAAAGTATTTTAACATTCAAGCTGTTATTGTGATCACTACTCAAGGACACCATGAATCGGGCACTTGATCAAAAAACATTCTGGTTGCCAGACTTGGCCTGAACTGGAGCTACACAAGTAACTCTTCCGATCACGCAATGCTAGAGAACTGTCAATTATTCTGATACAATGGCGCGTCATCGGTAGATTTCGATAAAATTACTAGGCAGTAGAATAAGTGAATCAGGATGCATTATTGGACTCCTAAATGGGAGATTGCAATGGCTGGCCGAAATTTGAAGACATCTTAGTGTAATCTAATCTTAATTCATCTTCTTATTTTGATTAAAATTTTTATCATCGGTTATTAGAATCTGTTACTTGAACTTGTAGTTTAATGAAATTTTAGTTTAGTTTTACCGGATTAGGGTGCGAAAAAATTAAATAATCGTTTAAAAAAAATCATCACAGTTGTAGCGGCGCATCATCAGGCACCAGGAAGCTGATAACCGATTTTAACGGTGATTTAGTTTCTAAATGTGTTAATAACATAAACAAATTAGGATTTCAATTGATCAAGATGACCATCTAGCCACTTTTAGAGGTTTTGACACACTTTTAAAAAATAGAGAAGTTAGGAAATTTGGGTAAAAAATTGCTCATCAGCCCGTTGTTTCGTCAATTTTGTGAATTGGGATAGTCGTTTTCCACGATCGCAATTTTGTGAAAAATGCGGAGGGGCACATTTTCACTATTTTTGTGAAGGGGCCGCTATACCGCCACAAATTAGCTCTGGATGGACCCCTGCATTGTGAAAGGTTTTTTTTTCGTGTGTGAGGGATTAGAACAAGCAAAAAACGGAATTTTCAGGCAAAATTAGAAAAAAACGGAACTTTTCTTTAAAAAAACGGATTTCTTTTTTCCCCAAAATATTAAAAAGCGGAATTCCGCTTAAAAGCGGAAAAAACTCATCCCTGAATATCAGATGAAAATAGAATGAAAATTTTGGTACGGGGCCTTGAATCTTTTTAAAGTTTACGTTCATTTTTTTTTATTAAATTGAGAAAGCGTACAACCAACTTCACTAAGCCAAGTACACGATACCTTCTTCAATTGTTTTATCTGTAGTATCCTCTTCTTGAAGTTCGACCTCTTCAGGCATGTCTTTATCTTCACTGTCTTTGTCTGCATTGCTGTCTTCCTTTTCTACTTTCACAACAACTTTTTCTTTCACATCGGAACTGTCTTCCTTGTCTATGCTGTCCTCTCCTTTTTCAGAACCTGAAGGGGATCGCGGAGGAGGCGAAGGCTTCTCCTCTTTTATTTTGGGCACACCATTCTCTGTCACTTTGTTTTCGTTGTCTTCTTCCATTTTCTCATCTATAATTTAAAACATAGTTCACTTAAAACAATCAAATTTAATGTCAAACAAATAATTAACTAGATAAAGACCCAGGGAATATGTAATTATAAATGAAGAGTACAGGCTAAGCCGCTTGATTTATTAGGAGTCGTTCTGTAATAGCGTCTGCTTGGCGGACATTGGCGACAGGAAACCGGTTTCTCCCTTCTTTGCTTGGTCCAAGTTCCATGGTTGCATCGCGTTCATCTCGGTAGGTAGAAAAGTCGTCGTTTAGGACTTTTCAATCAAAAGAAATTTTAAGATTCTGTCTCAGAAAAATGCATGATTTTCAATCAATCGTACTCTATTTTTAAAGCTGATGATGAATACAGTCTTAACAGATTAAAATGCCATTTTTAATGGCAATAGACATTGTTCACATAAACTGTTAATCAAATGATTTTAAAGCTCTAATATGAATGAATGAAGTAAATTACACATCTTCAAAAGGAAAAAAAGCTAATTACTAACCTGGTGGATTAGAGTCACTGTCAGACTCTGATCCAGAAGAACTATCATCACCTGAATGCGAGCTGTGTGAGTGTTTTCTCTTTTTTGGTTTTGCAGCCTCTTCAACCTAAGTTAGAAATAAAAGAAATAGTTTGCCTTTTACCACTAATCTATTCACTGCAAATATTGACCATCATTAAGGTAAGTACTATCAAACTCTTATTTAAAAATTTTTACTAAAGACTTTTATTAAAAAAAAATAATTAGGAATAAAAAAAAATAATTACCTTCTCTTTAACATCATTCTCCTTAGCAATATCCCTATAAATATGAAATATAAATAAATAATAATTTCAAAGAAACCGACTAAAAAAAAAACCCGACAGAACATTACTTTTTTTTTAAAGTTACAAAATAGGTTTCTTTTAACACAATGCTGATACAAATAGTTTGAGAGAATATTATACACATCATTCATAGAATCAAGTTAAATAAGAGAGCAGCGTTAGAGCATTTAAAAAAAAAAACATGTTGGGGTGCTCAAAACCCTTAATGTCACATTATCTAAATCCTTATATGCTACCATCGTAAATTTTACTTCTAACTTATGACAGGTCATTTAATTCAAACATCTAAACTTGCAGACATAAGAACACTAAACAAAGTATAGGAATAACTGCATGCACTTACTTAGGTGGCAAAAGTGTGGTTTCTTTGGGTTTTTCCTCTTCGTAAGGTTGGTCTAATGCTTTCAAGTCAAAATCTGTCCCTCCTTCTAGTTTGATTACCACTAAAATTAAAAAATAAATTTATTGGAAACATAGGTGGGAAAATAAATCGCACATTCAAACAGGGACTGGATTAACACTTTACTCATAATGTTACTTGGAATAATTACTTTTCATCAGGCAACGACCATTACCTTTTCAGGAAAAGTTACTTTCAGCAACAACAGAGTTCGGTGCATGGCTTAAATATTATAATGGTTTAATTAATTTTAACAATGATAAATTTTTGTTCTTAACTTTTCCGATTGCCCTTTTCCTTAGTCTTGGCTTTCTTTGAAAAAGGTAATGTGGCTAAATTATGATTTTCCTCTTAACTTGAAATCCCTAAAAGTAGCTTCTCATACTAAGTAACTGTAACAGTTTTACTTTCTAAAAATAACTTTCAAATCCTACATTCAAGTATTAGAGCATGCAACAAAGAGATAACAAGGATTTGTTTTCTACCTGCATCTAAAAATCTTATGATCTGTTCAGTGTTTTCTTGATCAATTTTCACTCCATCCACCCAGCCTTTCTCAAACAATTCCATGAAGACGGCTAGCCTGCGTTTCAAACCTTCACGCAATTCTTCCTTCCTCTTAACACTCTCTTCCGGATGGTGCTTCAGCTTAAACCTAATAATTTAAGAGAAAAACAAAAGGAGGTGTAAGAAAAAGAATGAAGATTTAAGAATAGTGTACTCTTAATTTAAGAAAAGAAATATTTTATCTGCAGCTGTGAAACTTGGATATTTCAAGTTGAGAGGACCAAAAGAAATCTGTTTAGTGTTGCATAATTTGATTATCAAGAAAATATAAACGATACTGATTTGAATGAGTACTATTGTAACTAGGAGAAGGTTACTATAGTAAACTAGCAGAAGCTTTCACGACTAAATATTTTGATAAAATAGTGTTCCTGTTAGCTGTGGCTCCAGTGCGACATTATTTCAACCAACCTGCCAACTCTCCAGATTTTTAACTAAATAATGACCATATTCCGGAACAGGTAGTTTAGCGCTTCCCTCCTTGAAATTCTGGCATTAGGTACATAACATGGAAATTACAAAAATAGTCAGAAATTCAGTATTTCTGCTATCTAGAGAGTTAGCAGGTCTAGTGTTCATTCCTTGATAAGTCCAGACCTTATTTCTGGAATTTAATATTTTATTACAACTGAAGTAAATGTTAAGCAGCAGTTAAGCCAAAAATTATTAACCTAAAAGTACAATATTAAATAATATTTACTCATTTTCTATCAAATATTACATTTCCTAGACAACACTATAGTTAAATATTTATTAAACGTGGTTATTAATATTGAGCTACCAGTTGTTTGAAAAAGCATATAATACATTACACAAGATTAAAAATATATATAAAAGCTTTACCAATAATTTAAACACTGACTTACATAGATCCTTTGCATGAATACTTGGTGGTGAAACGCGACCCCACATTTTGGGGGTTAACCTAACCTAATTACATAACTATTTAAGATCACACTGTATAAAGCACAGTGGAACTAGAAAGCTTTTGACTCATAGAAATTCCATAGTTCAATTTAACTTTTTAGTACGACATATAGAAAAATATTTCGGATCGCAAATGCACTGAAGACGTAGCATTTCTTTTCGAGGAAAATGCCAGTTGCCAACCTGCACACTGTATGGAGGAAAAATAATACAGTAACAATATTCCAGCACAAGAGGGATAAAGAATTATAACCATGGACCCCACAAAAATAACTTGCAAAAAAAGTTAAAAGGTTACTTTAAACTGTTACTAAAACCAATATTTTAAGCCAAGTTATTTTATTTTTTTTAAATAAAGCAATATTGCCAGGACATTTTCCAAACATGCTTGTAGCTAATAGGTGGGACTGGACATCAAATGCAAAAAAAAAAAACATTGTTACCCGAAGACCTTAGGGTCAAACAGAACTTTCTTTGTGTGCAAAAAAAAGTTAAGATTATGTTTAACCTCATTAACAGGAAGTAGAAACGATTATGGCTTTATAACTTGCATCGCCTATTTTTTTTAAACTTAAAAATATATAGGTTATTTTATCTGGATCAAGATTGTTTACTTTAAATTCAGTATAGGCTTTTGTTTATTTTTTATTAGTTTTAAAATATTAAAACATAAACTTGCCCTCAGTTTATTCTGTAAAAAAATGACAGTATAATAAAATTAAAGTTTTTGCAAGAAGTTTAACAATTTAATTAAAAATTTATCCGAAAATAACAATTAGAAAAATTATTTACTTGCTCATTTATATTAAAAACTTGATTTAGCAGAAAACCAATTATAAAAATCCTTGAATCAAATCTAAGAATTACAATTCTTTTGAAATGTTTTAATGATAAAAACATACCACTCTTCATCTTTGTGAGCAAGGAAAAACTCGTTAATCTGCTGACGCTTAAACTCCAGTTTGTATTCATTGTATTTCTTAACAGCTTCTTGGTCATCAATACTATCATCTTGCGAAGCCAAAAATTGCTTGAAAGTCATCATTGCGGGTTGCGTAAGACCAGGCTCCTCCCTGCACAAATAAAAACAAATTATGTGTGTCCAGATTTTATTTTTTTGTTAGGTGCATTAATAATTAAAATATGCAAATTAATTAGGGTAAATAAAATTGAAATTAACCTTTTGCTAAGCTATGTAATCAATTGGACAATAAAAATAATGACATTTTCTTTTTAAAAGATTAAAATTAGAGACATCTTCGGAATTGAGTACATACAATAAAAACAATGGTTAGCCCTTCCAATTTGAATAATTAGCTTTGTCCAAAATCTTATATACAACAAACACGAGTTTTTGCCTTCAAGTTAGGTAAAATCGCCAACATGGGTACTTAGTCTTTGAGGTACATACATGATTAAAAAATTGGCTACCGAAACATTAAGCAGCTAATATCAGATTTTCACAATTATCAGATTTTGCCTCAATTTTGGGTATCCATCATAACTAGCTTCCTTTATAGTGGAGCCCATAAACACAGAAGCTACCAACCTCGGTTGTTGCTGGTTCATCTGACCATGATTCATTTGATTCCATCCACCATGCATACCACCACCACCCATCATTCCTCCACCGCCGCCACCAGCAGGGAAATTCCCTTCAAAATTGTTGCCATACCCACTGCCACGATCCTCCCTGAAACACAAAAGAATACAAATTACGATCACGCAAAAAATAATGCAATTGCAACTCATCTGTTAATATGTCCACACCTATCTGAATGAGATCAAGTGGATGATAGATCTTCCATTAATTTTAATAAAATTAGTTAATTTTTTCCATAATTAATGACATTTTTTACTAACTATAACCATATAGAGAACCCCTTTATATATATATATGTCATGCACACATAGAGATCAAAGTATTAGAATGGAGGATCACGTGACCTCCAATGCTAACAAGCACGGAGGCCGCCATATTGCTCAATTTGGAAGGTTATGGGATCTGTGTTGTCAACACTTTAAACTTTAAAGATAAAAGTACTGCAAATTTAATTCTAAAATTTAAAAAAATACCATAAAAATAACTGCAGCTTGGAATATTTTTAGTGACTTTTAAAGGACTTGAAACGCTTTTCTAGTATTTTTATAATATTTATTTTGAAAATTTTTAGAATTATTTTTATTTTTCGGAGTATTCATTCTACTTAATGTGGCAGCCAGCAAGTTTCCAGTGTTGCCATCACATTAAGAAAAACAATTCTACGAAAAAATAAAATTAAATTAAAAAATTACAAAATAAATATTATAAGAATACTAGAAAAGCGTTTTAAATCCTTTTAAAGTCACTAAAAATGTTCCAAAATGCAGCAAGTATTTTTAAGGTACCTTTTTTTAAATTTAAAAATTAAATTTTATATTTGCAGCACTTTTATTTCTAAAGTGTTGGCAACAATGATCCCATAACCTTCCAAATTGGACAATATGGCGGCCTCCATGCCCGTCAAGTCGTTAGCATTGGAGGTTACGTGATCACCCACTCTAATACTTTAACTATGATCTCTGTGCATGCACACAATGTTGGCACAGTTGTCAGCATGTTAGCTTTCTGTATATGAACCCTGGTTGGTATATAGATCCAGTCAGGTCAGGAGTTCACTTAGCCTTTCATCCGTCCAGGATAGATAAATGAGTACCTACTAAGCTTGGGTGGGAAGTTAACAGGGGTTTCATTATCTAATTAGCCAATCGGCATAGAGGCACTTTTTCATTGATATATAAAAATAAGTCAATATTGATACTATGTTAATACTAAGAAAATCTTTAGGTACTCTTTGTATGAATTCACTCTAAGAATATGATGGTATCAGGGTTCCCACTCTTATTTCAAAATAAAAATCAAGGAGTTTTTAAGGACTTTTCAAGGACTCCCAAAAAAATTTCAAGGACCCTAAATCGTGATATGCGACGATTATTTTCCGATTAACAATACACCGATTTGCCATTTTTTTTATAAAATCAAATACTAAATTTAGATATATCATGTGAATACAAAATATACGATTTAACCGAGACCCTGTACTATTATTTTACATATATTTTTTTTAAGGATTTTTTTAGGTCTGGAGTTCGGCAGGCGTAAGTCATGGCCCAACCATTATCATCTTCCAAACATCAAAGTAATAAAAAGAAAAAGACCTCAATGTACGCTTATACCGTGAACTAGAATACAAGACGGCGAGGTTTGGTTGACTGATCAGTCCCTAACTAATAACGGGCAACACTCGATTTTGCTGCAAATAAGGAAAAATTACAAGACGTTAACCCCGATTTTTTTTATAATTCAGCAACGGATGGGTCAACCAAACATCCACGCCTCTATAATTTTGCTTATTTGTAACGAATTGCAGTTAGCAGCCTTTTTTGATAAAATTTTAAGAGGTCTCGGGTGGTTTTATTCTCTCCAAGCATCGGCAGCAATTGCCAAGTTTGATGGCTTTTTTTTTCAACTAAATGGAACGCTACATGTCGGTCTAGCATAAATATTATAAAAAACACTGAAGAATTCAAGTTTTTTTTAAAAAAGAAATTCTGCATTAAATAACCGTAAAGAAGAAGTTAAGATTACTATGGTTACTACGTTATGAAATCGTTAGTTTAAGCGACAAAAGATGCATCCATAATAAATAATCGGAAAAAAAATGTGTCTGCAAGTGTAACTGTTAGGAAAAATACACCTATAAAAATAAATTAAATGCTTAACTTACTGCATTTATTTGTATTAGGTCTTTTTAAATATTTCACCTAAGCAATTACTTCTAATGTTTTTCATTAGTGCATGGATTTAAAATTCCGCCTCCATAAACAATGCATGCGTTCACTTCATTCTATAAACATTCAGTGAACATCACTATTAAGTTGCATTTGTTTTGGTTGGCTTGAAAAACGCACATCTCTAGTAGCTCTTGTATGACGTTTTTATCATGGAAGTTGAATCCGGACGCAATCGTATTATAGGTTATTTTTCTGACTGGTTGGTTGAGTAAATGTGACTTTATGCTAATTTATTGTTTTTGCTATGTATTCATGCATACCGGGCACCGTAGCCGCGCCCGTTGATTTATGTATAAATACTGTGTGATTCTATTACGCTCTCTGCTTCTGACTTGCTTGCTACTCAGATGAGTTAGACTGATTTGTTTGCCGTAGTGTACGGCGTTTGTTATGTTTTAATTTTAATTTAATTATGAATAAATTTTAGATTGTTTTTTAAAGAAGTCTCCACGATTATTTTGGATTATATGCTTACAATTTTTCCCACTGCGTTTTCTAAGTTATATAAAATTCTCTGCAGTTAAGGTTAAATTGAGGACTTTTTGCAATGCCCTTTTTTAACCTACAACAAGGTTATGGGCCGAAGATATTTTTTAAAGTAAGCATATCCTAAGTTTGATTTAGAAGATCAAGGAGACGGCGGGGCCATCCGCAACTGCCATCCGCCCTTTTTCAAGATGGAAACCTCCCAAATCGAAAAGCTGAACTCGGACAACTACAATTCATGGAAAGACGATGTGAAAGTAGTGTTGATGGACAGAGGTTCATGGCAGATAGTAGTTGGTAAAGAAGAACCGCCCCTTCCCAGTCCGGTCAAAGCTGATGATGTCACTGGAGCTGACCCTGCTTTTGACAAAGCCTATCAGAAACAGCTGAAGGACTACAATTTGAGGAAAGACCGTGCCTACAGCACCATCTACCTCAGCCTTGAAAAGGAAATTCGACCGCTCATATCGGAAACCGATGACCCAGTTGAAGCCTTCAAGATTCTTCAGTTTCACTTCAGGCCGGACTCCAGGGCTCGAATCATAGGGCTCACTGATGACTTCTTCAGTTGCCGGATCGACCCGAATGAAGAAGTTGGCCATTATGCAGCTCGCCTAAAAAGGATAGCCGTACAACTGAACGACGCCGGAAAGCCTATCGACGACTGGTATCAAGCCTTCCAGTTGATCAGGTACCTGCCCCAGGAGTTCAACGGCATCATACAGGCAATCTACAGGTGGACTGATGACCAATTCAAATCTGACAAAGTCCTGCGAGAACTTCAAGCTGAAGAAGCGCGCCTGAAGCAGTGCAGCAAAGAAAAGGAAGTTGTTGCCTACAGAGTCGGTAGAGAGCAAACCACTCCTCCCCAAGCGTCAGGCAACAAGCCGCAAAGAATCAGGAACAAGAGAACCCCAGCCCCACAGAAGAGGAGACCGAAGAATGCATCAAGACAAGAGACCAGCCTCATAGTTGAGGCCAACACATCGGGAAGTGCCAGGGCCGAAACCAGGAACTGGGTGTTCGACACAGCCGCGACGTCTCACTTTTGCTGTGACAAGAACCTGATGCGGAACTTCAAGCCTCTGAAAGACACCAATGTCGCAGTCGCCATTGGTGGAGTCACCTGCCCTGTGGAAGGAACTGGAGAAGTCTCACTTCAATTCATCACAGATGGTGAGTGTGAGGACATTTTGCTTTTAAAAGTTTTGTATTCCCCAAAACTACGACAAAACTTAATTTCCGGTAGCGTAATTGATAAAGCTGGCCATAATTTTATCTGTAAAAATAATACCTTAACTGTATTTCATAAAAGTGGCCGTAAACTTTTCTATGCTCGGAGACATGAGGGACTTTATATTGTTAAACCCAGATATCCCAAATGTATAAATTCCAAAATGTCTAAAGTTGTTCCTGTAAACTGTAAAATTACTAAAGTAAATGCACTAAATTTGTCTACTTCTGCTGTAAATAATGTTAATGTTTGGCATAGACGTTTTTGTCATATTAATCCTAAGTATGTTGCCAATACTAGCCAAAATAATAGTGTAAGAGGTTTACCTCCATTAAAAAGTGACAACATAAAATGTGACCCGTGTAAAATTGCCAAGTCCCGTGCAAAGTCTTTTAAGCCAATTGGCCAGATAAGATCTACCAAACCTCTAGAGCTTGTCCACATGGATTTGTGCGGGCCTATGCAAACCACGGCCATAGGGGGATATCGTTATTTTTTGACAATAACTGATGATTTTTCACGGAAAGTAACTGTTTATCCTGTAAAGGAAAAAAGTGACGTTTTTCAATGTTTTTCTAGTTACTTAAAAAGAGTAGAAAGGTTTTTAAATAGTAAAATTTTATGTGTTCGTACTGATAACGGGCTCGAGTTTTGTAACTCGCAGTTCGATGCACTTTTTGAGGAGCACGGCATTAAGTCGGAACGTACCAATACTTATAGCCCCCAACAGAACGGCGTTTCTGAGCGCTACAATTATACGGTCGTAGACGGTATAAAAACCCTTCTTAAGGATAGCGGCCTTGGAAACCAGTTTTGGGCGGAAGCTCTATTCTGTTTCACGTATGTATGGAACCGTACCTGCCATGGTAACCAGAAAGTAACCCCTTTTCAACTTTTTGGTGGCAAGCAGCCATCTGTGAAACACTTAAAGTCTTTTGGTACGACTGCATATTTGGGTATTCCCAAGCAGCAAAGACGTAAACTCGACATGCGGGCCAAGAAAGGAATTATGGTCGGCTATGCTCAAAGGACGAGAGGTTACCGAATTTGGCTTCCAAACGAGAAGAAAATAGTGGAATCTATTAATGTAAATTTTGAGGAGGATATCAATCCTAATTTGTGCAGTGGAGCTGTACTGGACCCCCCAAAACCACCTCAAAATCTTCCTTTAATTTTAATGCCCGATCAAACTATGTCCGATTCCGATTCTGACCCAGAAGTTGACCCAATAAGTGCATCTAAAACTGCTGAAAAACCTAGATCCGACTTGGAGCCTCAGCCAGGTTGTAGTAAAAGTGAGGAAGCACCTTGTATTACCACTGGCGTTTCATTTGTAAGAGAGGCTATTCCAAGAAAGACCGGCTCGAGAATCGATGTTTATTACCGCATCCCAGGTCAAATGACTAGACTCCGATCACACGAAGATGTGCGGAAGTATTGTGATGCTAATAACATTCCGTATGAACGTGACAACTTTAATTTTCAAGGTCAAAGCACCGGTTTCGGTGATGTAAATATTGAGGAAGTAAATTTAATTGACATTTGACTAGAAATCCCTGTCCCTACCACTTATAAAAATGCTCTAAGTACGCCACAGGCTGATTGTTGGCATAAAGCCATGAAAGAGGAATTCTCCGTAATGTATGAAAGAAATGTCTGGGATCTTGTTCCAAGAACCCCTAACAGTAAGGTAATTGGTTGCCGTTGGGTTTTTGCTATCAAACTCGATGACCAAGGCAAAATTGCTCGATACAAAGCACGTCTTGTTGCTTTAGGTTTTCGGCAAATTCAAGGCATACATTACGATGAGGTTTTCAGCCCTGTGGTGAACTTTTCAATAATCAGATTGTGTTTTTGTATATTTGTGTGTAAACTTAAATGGGCTCACTGCCAAATTGATATAAAATGTGCATACTTATATGCCAATTTAAGTGAAACCATTTTCATGACACAACCACCTGGTTTTGAAGACCCAGACAAGCCAGAGTTTGTTTGTAAATTAAATAGAGCTATCTACGGGTTACATCAATCCGGAAGGGAATGGTTTCTAGAGGTTCATAATGTTTTAGTTAATTTAAATTTTCATAAAATAGAATGGGCTAATTGTATATATACTTATAAGGACAGTGTTATTTTATTATTATATGTTGATGATATCGTAATTTTTGCTCGAAGTAAAGTTTTGCTTAATGAAATAATTGATAAAATTAGTAATAATTTTGATATCAAAATATTAGGTGAAACGCGTAAACTTTTAGGAGTTGAATTTATTCAAAGTGAAGATAAATTGTATATTCATCAAGCTAGTTATATAGATAAAATATGTGAAACGTATAAAAAGTATAAATACCCAACTTCATCTTTACCAATCGCTGTTGGGACTGTGTTATCAAAATTACAATCCCCTAAATCTAATGAAGAAGTATCTCAAATGTCTAAATTTCCCTACAGGAACATATTAGGTTGTCTTGCATTTCTAGCAAACAGGACTCGTCCTGATATATGCTATGCAGTCAATGTTTTGTCCCAATTTCAGGCAAACCCAGGGTTAGTCCATTGGAATACTTTACTCAAGCTGCTGGGTTATGTCCAATTAACCAGAAACTATAAAATGGATATTTCAAATGTAAATAACATAAATTTAAGTTGTTTCAGTGATTCTGATTTTGCAGCGAACCGCGATGATCGCATTTCGATAGGAGGACTGATTTTATTTGTCGGTGATTCACCAATAATGTGGCGTACATTCAAACAAAAAAGTGTCAGCTTATCAACTTTAGAGGCTGAGTATGTTTCTTTAACAGAAGCATCTAAAGAGTTAATTTGGTTTGTAAGGATTCTAAATGAACTAAAGGACTTAAATTTGTTGAATGTAAATTTTGAAAGCAAATTATTGTGTGACAACCAGGCGGCAATAAATTTCTCGAAATCCTCTATCGAAAATCATCGAACTAAACACATTGATGTTAAATTTCATTTTTTAAGAAATTTGGTATTAGAAAATCTATTTATATTAAAATATGTTAATACAAAGTCTAATTTAGCCGATTTGTTCACCAAACCTTTACCTAAAGTTGGTCTAAAATCGTTAGTAGATAAGATTTTTGTAATGTAAATTAATGTATGTTCTAATATGTGTTTTTTCAATTTTTCATGTCTGACCTTCTGCTTGTTGGTGGTCTTAATGATTCCCGCCGAGGTGTTGTGTTGCAACTTCGGGGATGCTGTCGAAGCGTACGAGCAGCCTTTCGTTCCGTCTCGGGAAAGGTGCCCATGTAAATGCCAGAGTACGGGGAGACTTCATCTTCCGAAGGAGTGGTCATCACCGGAGCCTTTTTGGAGCAAGTTGTTATTTTTAAGTTTTAGCCCCAGTTTTGAAGAATAAGCTCCTTTATGCCCAACTATTCAACAAGCAATTGGACACGCATATCGTGTAGTGTTATGAAAAATGTGTTTTTCCCTTTTCAGAGACTTTTTTTAAGACTGTAATTGAAGAGTATTTTTCTATTGCTAAGTAAGCTGAAATATAATTATTTTTTATATATAAAAGTCACTCAACAATTAGTTTGAAAAATACCTTTATTGATTTTTAATAGTTAAGTTAAATTCTTAGAAATTTAGTCTGTTATTCTGCTTAGTGAGAAATAGGCGGGCCATTGTTAGGAAAAATACACTTATAAAAATAAATTAAATGCTTAACTTACTGCATTTATTTGTATTAGGTCTTTTTAAATATTTCACCTAAGCAATTACTTCTAATGTTTTTCATTAGTGCATGGATTTAAAATTCCGCCTCCATAAACAATGCATGCGTTCACTTCATTCTATAAACATTCAGTGAACATCACTATTAAGTTGCATTTGTTTTGGTTGGCTTGAAAAACGCACATCTCTAGTAGCTCTTGTATGACGTTTTTATCATGGAAGTTGAATCCGGACGCAATCGTATTATAGGTTATTTTTCTGACTGGTTGGTTGAGTAAATGTGACTTTATGCTAATTTATTGTTTTTGCTATGTATTCATGCATACCGGGCACCGTAGCCGCGCCCGTTGATTTATGTATAAATACTGTGTGATTCTATTACGCTCTCTGCTTCTGACTTGCTTGCTACTCAGATGAGTTAGACTGATTTGTTTGCCGTAGTGTACGGCGTTTGTTATGTTTTAATTTTAATTTAATTATGAATAAATTTTAGATTGTTTTTTAAAGAAGTCTCCACGATTATTTTGGATTATATGCTTACAATTTTTCCCACTGCGTTTTCTAAGTTATATAAAATTCTCTGCAGTTAAGGTTAAATTGAGGACTTTTTGCAATGCCCTTTTTTAACCTACAACAGTAACGTTAAAATACTGATGGAAATATCGCTAATGCCAGGTATTTGGCAACCATATCAGTGGAAAACATAGAAGGATTTGCCAAAAATATAACTGGTTAGCAAGCATCGTTTTGGAAAAAGCTGAAGAGCATGTCATGTGTACCGACTAGACACTGTTTTAAGAAATGACTTCTTGAAATTTGAATGTTTGGAACAAAGAAAATCAAGGACTTTTCAATGATTGTTTGACAAAATTAAGGAGTATTAACCCCTTTACTTGAAATCAAAAACCAAAATTAAGGACTTTTTTAATAATTTTTTGTCTAAGTCAAGGAGTATAAAAGGGTTCTTGAAATTGGAAATCAAAATTAAGGACTTCTTAAGGAATTTCAAGGACCCCTGGGAACCCTGAAAACACCATTTGAAATATCGCCAATGCCAGATGTTATAGCAACCATATCAGATCAGAGGGAAAAAGGATTTGGCGAAAATACTACCAGTTCCTCTGTCTAATGACGTTTTGTTTACGGCAGTGCTAGACGCGCCATTTATCACTGCGTTGGCAGTGTTTTAGAAAATGAGTTCCCGTATTTCGAACGGTTGCGCGCCGTCGCGGAAGAAAAAAAAATCAAGGACTCTCGATGATTGCTGATGAAAATCAAGGGGTATTTAGAGTGTCCTTGAAATCAAAAATAAAAATCAAGGACTTTTCAATGATTTTTGGTCAAAATCAAGGAGTATAAAGGGGTCCTTGAAAACGAAAATCAAAGACTTCTTAAGGACTTTCAAGGGGGCGTGGAAACCCTGGGTATAACTGTATAAAATGGGATGATAATCAAAAATTCTATAATAAAAGCTTAGATTTAAATGAGAAATTGTCATATACCAATCTCTTCTCATTCTTTTCATTGGAGGGCTGATGTCATGTCGAGCTGGACTGTAACGATCTCGGCGGTTCCTAGGATCATAGTCCCTGTATTCTCGTCTACTATTTCTGCCATCCCTATAAAAGACAATACATTTAAGAAATCCTTACAAAAATTAGATGAGACATGGTGTGAAAAATATTTATTTTTGAAAGGGAAATCTTTAGTTTTAAGATTCAGAGGATATTTGCACACCCAAGTGCTCTTTAGCTAATAAAAAGGAAAAGTTAAGAAAACATTTTAAAACAAGAATATTTCAATTGGATCATATTGCCCACACCCTTGGCTTGACGATAACTGCATCATCGACATAACCCTACATGGATGCACAACACATATTTTTAGATGAATATATCTGTAATTTGAATCTTTCTGTATATTAACTTTTTCCAATGCCAGTTTTATTTGGTCTCATCTTGTTCTAGCTTGGCACAATTTTTTTTTTGTCAATAAGGGCGTGGGCTCTCATATAATTTTACACCTTTTAATTGTTTCAAGAAAAACATTAGTTGACTGTTTTAGATGTACATGAAATTCTATAACCCATAAAAGTTTTAAAAAAAATTAAATGTCCCTTAAATAAAGAGATTATTTGTGATGAAAATTCACTACTTTTGAAATCAATAACTGGTTTCAAACTTTAAAAATTTTTTGAGGTACTAATATTTGTTGTGGTTGTAGTAGTCATTTGATTTCAGTAGATACCTTTCTGACCAATCATCTCTCCTCCCTCTTTCTTCACGTCCACCACGTTCTTGATAATCACTTCGTTCTCTTCTAAATTTGTCACGAGCCCGGCGTCTATCGTATTCTTCATCACTGTCACCCATTTTTCCTTTAAAAAAAAAATGCAAAAAAAAATATTTACAATTGTGCAAAGCACAACCCAACCACTTACAACGATAGGCCAAAACAAACACAAAGGTTTATACTTAGTTCAATGGGTGTCAATATACTAAAGTAATCAGGTATAGTATATATCACAAAAATTATGCAAAACTTACCAAAAATTACTCATTAACCTTTGTAAAAAAATTTAGTCAATAAACAATCTGAACCCGGGAAAATGCCACCTAAAAATGGCATAAGAACTGTTGCCAGATTTGTTTTTGGGTTTTAAAAAAGACCGAAAATCGTTATTGGTTTGTTTCAGAAAACGTATTTCACAGATTCTCACATATTTCAATCCAGTGTTCGTTCGATAGGTTCTCCGATCCACGGTGTCCTGTTTCCACGTGACACTACTCGCGTTTACATGAGCCATCGAATCCATGGAATGCCAAATCCTCCATTAGGGGAAAAAGTGGTCGAGCAGGATTTCTAACCCAAATGATAGTCTGTGGTCGAATTCATGGAATGAAACATCAAACCCTCCTTCATTCGAGAGTTTGCGAAACGTCCCAATGAACCCTGCAATTCCGGATATGCCTTAGCGAAAATCCCCAAGAGGGAAGAATTGCGGTGTTTGCTCTTCATTCCATAGATTCGATGGCTCATGTAAACGCTCCTACTGTTTCACTAATCGAGGACTGATAAAGAATTTATATTCAATTAGCATTTCTGTTGCTAATCAAGATTCAAAGTATGCCCATTGCTAGGAATAATATTGTTTCGTTATTAAAATGGCTAAATCTTATCTTTTGCACCTCTAAAAATTTTCAAATTTCGAGGAAAATTTTCAAACAAGAGCGCTTTCTTGTTTTCAGTTTCCGATGCCCTGCGATTTTATTTATTTGCTTCGGTTTATCACAGCATGGTATTTGTTCTCTTTGCTTGAACTCTTTCAGATTTCTTTCCGTTCAACTTGTTTTACTTTTTGCAACTTGTTTTACTTTTTTACTTTTGCTGTTTATTAAACTTTATTAATTTTTATTCGATTAAATTTTAAGTATACAAAAGATTACCAAATGCCAAAAGGATGGGAACCTAGAGCTGCAGGAACGAAATTTTCCCGTTCAATTCGAGATAGCCACATTCATAATTGGGAATGTTACATCTGATGTAACCCTCTTGTATTAATTTTTATATGAACAGCGATTTTATTGGTTTTGCTTCGGTTTCACTCTCAAAATGACTGATAAAGATAAAAAGAAGCTTTTCTTTCTTTGCAAGCTTTTTTGACAAAGATTTTGAGCAGCCAACAACGCAGCAGAAAATTGGCATAAAAAAAGCTAATGCTTAAAATATTTTTTGAAAACACACTTTCATGAATACCTTAAAAAAGTAATTCCAGAAAATTGAAAACCAGACCGCTGGAGCTGTTGCCCCTCATATATTCAATTAATAAACAACGAGGTTGCATTGCTAGCATTTAAAAAATAAAGTCATATAAATGTTCGTTAATTTACCTTATTCTTTATATGTTTATCCTATAAAGATATTCTACATTTAAAGGATCAATAGTTTTTGTTCTTTTAATTTGCCATACCTGTTTTAAATAAGTTTCGGCGCCATTGAAAATCACCTTTGATTAAAGATAATAGCAATAAATAGCTTTTTATGGATTTAGGCATTTTCTACGAAAGATATTTATTCAATAATATTAGAATTAGACAACGTAGATATAAACAAACGACAGACCGATACAAAAATCTCTGTTCGTTTTGTTTTATATATTCATATAGGAACATTAAGAACATATCTTTTTTTATTTATTTCTATTTATAAAAGAAACATCGTGCCAAAAAGTAATAAAATTTGAGAAAATAATAATAATAATAATAATAATAATAATAATAATAATAATAATAATAATAATAATAATAATAATAATAATAATAATAATAATAATAATAATAATAATAATAATAATAATAATAATAATAATAATAATAATAATAATAATAATAATCATAATAATAATAATAATAATAATAATAATAATAATAATAATAATAATAATAATAATAATAATAATAATAATAATAATAATAATAATAATATAATTAGATTTTTTTTATCCAAATAACGTATCAAATTGCCAAATATGGATTTGAGTTCAAAACTGACGTTTTGACTAAAAATATTTACTAATGCACACTGCTCAAAACAATTAGGGAAGCACTTTCCGTACTTTTGTTACCCTTTCAGTACCAAATTTTTATTTTTTATTCTAAAAATCTAAAATCTGTTAAATAGATTCATTATGCAATATGCATCCAGAATAAAATGGTAAAAAACAGGGCAAAAAAATCTAAATTTTTTAAAATTGAAATTTAAGGACAAAAATTGGAATCATAACTTTTCATTAAATTATAAGAATAATTTAATTTTTTCAAAACTTTTCTTGTTAAAAATAAATAAAATCAATTCCTAAACATCGAAAAATGAAAGCTTGAAGAATTTAGGATCAATTTATTTAATAAAATTGTTTCAGAGTAATTTTTTCTACCATGTTTTTCAGTTTAAGTAAATTATGAAAATCCATACAATAACGCAAAGAAAAACAAGTTGGTTTGTTACAGAGTCTGTCACTTACACCTCTTCCACACAACAATTTACGCTCAACAAGAAACACACTAACACCTCAAAAAGAAATTCACCATGGCCTTTGTCTAGTTCTAGTTCAAACTTTTATGAGCAAAAACTAATAATATTCTTTAATCTTCTTTTGCAGATTTGATAATTAATCTTTATCGATTGCTAATTTTTTTGAACTTAGAAGAATAGTGATGAATTTTTTTAATAAATATCTTTTTGCAGTCACAAGTTTACATTTCGAAAAATAAATTAGTAAAATTGTTGCTTTAAAAATAAAAGCGAAACTATGCATATTTTTTTGTAAATTTAGAATTTTCTATGCATCTCTCTTTAAAAAATGAACCATCAAAATAATTTTATTGTGCTATTACAACAATCTAAATTAAATTGTATCATGTATAGAGATTTTTCAAGATTTTTATTTTTATTTAAATAAAGTTTCTCGTACGTTTGATGTAACAGTGAAAATATTGAGTAAAAATGGAATTTGCATGTTATTTCAATGCAGATTAAATTTTTAGTTATTTAATTTTTAAATAAACTTCTAATTTAAATTTTTTGAATGAAATTTGGAATGTAGCCTAAACTGATTTTTTGCTTCAAAATGACGTATCCCACTTGTTTGTGAGACTTGCGGTTCGTTCTGTGAAAGTGGGTGACAGACAGACACACAGGCAGACAGACCACTGAACTGAACTGAAACTCTTGAAGAATCATCCCATGATAAGCTGGTGAAGCTTTTTTTTGGGTCACTTGGCGACAGCTTTAGGGAGAATATGTGCCATATTTGGCATAACCTCGCCGATCAAAATGGACACTTGACTTGCAGTTTGCATTGGATGTCGCCAATCGCTCGCCAAGAATAGTACTCCAAGGAATTTAAGTTTTAAAGATTGTTGCCGCAATTCTATTTTTTAAAAAGTACATGTTTTCGAAACTTCATTATGTAAAGAACCTCCTAAAGCAATAACCTATCAATTTTCTGCTTAAAAAATTCTTGAAAAAGTTGGTTTAAAATGTCTATTTTAACAGGTAAAGTATAGGATTGGCGGCAAAAGTTGGGTTACTCTTACAGGGTTGCCGGGCTTCACCGACCCGTTTGACGAGTGTTTCGATACTCCTTCCAGAGTTTCAGTTCAGTTCAGTGAGACAGACGGATAGACAGACGGATTGAACGATTATAATACCTTCCACTTTTACGTTATAAACGTAGTGTGGAAGCTAAAAAACATAAACATTATGGTACAAATTAGTCATTTTAAGTCCAAAAAATAGGTTTCTGTTTTCGGCGAGAGGTAGACGAAGCGAAAGTTTTCGGCGAGAGGTAACAGTCGAAACAATGAATAGTAATTTTGTATCTTTTTACTTCTTTTTTATGGCTTTTTTGTATTTGAAGGTATTTTAAGCTTTTTTTACAATCGTGCAAAAAAGTTAACTTTTTTATATCATATTCATAATCAATTCTTGCGAAAATAACACTTTACGTGCTTACGTCACAGACAGTGCCGAAAGTGGGACTTTCGGCACTAGTGCGGTAAAGTAAATAAGAGTATCTGATTTGTATAAAAACAAAATGATGTCATGAATAACTCCATGGAAACTAAATGGTCATGAAACTCACTTATTTCTATTGGTTCATTACTTTTGCATTTTCTAATATCTTCATGGAAACTACAAGTACTACAAAACTAATTAAAGGAAATTAATTAAGACAAAAGTAAGAACACAAATTTCACGCGTTTGCACATTTTTATAAAAAAAAATATTGTAAGCAAGCACGTGCCAAATAATACTTTAGTAAACTTGTGTCATTATTTCACTTGACCTACGGTTTCGTGAAATAAAAACGCTCGCTTAATAAAGTGTTATTTTTGGCACTAGTTGCTTAAATAACTATTATTAGTTTGTAAAAAAAGACTTTAATGAATTATTTTTGTCATTTCAATGGAATTGGCTTGTTTCATATGAAGCCCAGCATTCCGTTTATTCTCTTTTCTACGATTTCAATGTTCCAGTTTCACCCGCAATGCAGGGCTTTTTTGTCTGTTGTGTTCTCTTTTGGAGTTCTTACGAGCAACTTGTTTTTATTCTTGCTATTTATGAAAAAAAAAATCGGTTTTAATTTGATTAAATTTCAAATTACAAAGCATTACAAAACGTCAATGCTGTTGGAAAACTTCGGTTTAAGTGGTATTTTGTCTAATGCGGAGAAACTTAGCTAAATTGTGGAACAGCAATTTAACTTCATTCACAGGTCATAGATACAGACCTGGATTGCAAAATATGCATAAGCCTGTGCACAGTTGGGTTGGAAATGTTACGTTCACCAGCGAGCCGACCACGAAGCACACTACCTCACAGGTCATGCGGAACATAGTATGTTGAATGCAACTTCAACTTTTGAAATGGTGATATCTCAGGAACAGTGATTCGTAAGAAAAAAAGTATTGGAAATTTTTTTGAAGACAATTGCATGATCTATAATTTTGTATAAAGTTTTTTATGATAACACTTACCGTTTACGAGAAAAATGCAAAAACCCCCGATATTTGCGACCTTTGACCTTGAATAAATTTTTTAGCATGGAATCGGTGAGGACTTTTGATATTTTACCTATAACTAAGGGGGCTACTCCCCCTGCTCGCTATCGCTTGCCAACCCCCGGGAATTTCTGCGCAATTTCCATTGAACGCTTCGCGATCGGCTTGCTGCGCTCGCTCGCAGATGAACAAGATTGTTTGCTAGCAAATTAAAAAACAAATATGGAGCAACATAAATGCACATGAAGTAAAAAGTTACTAAACGTCTTTTAATAATGTGACATTCTTGTTATACAAAAAGAAAATGCAAGTTTATGTTAATAGAAAAATTATGGAGAATTTGATAAAACTTCTGTATATATATACAGAATGGATATGTCTTCCATTGCGCAGGCGTCTGGAAAGTCTTCACTTAATTTGTGTTTAATTAGCTCACTTAAGAATCGGTGTGACGTTACACCGTGAACCATGATTAAATTTTTTTATACATTTTCTTTTTTTTTTTAATTCAAAAGAATTACAAAAATGTAAAATGTAGATACTCACAAGCTGAAGATGTCCGTCTGTCCACACCTCCTCCTCCAAAATCGGTCCCATTCGCCTATAAATTTAGACGGACATCCTTCTACTGTCTGTCGGTGTCAATTTCCCATTGAATTAGCATTAAAATCATTTTTTAGTAATTTAAATCGCTTTAGTCATTTAAACATTAAAACATTTAGTCATTTAAATCAACAATAGCATGATAAACTATTTATTTTATATTTATATATGAAGGAAATTTTTTTTTGTTATAAATCTGTTTAGATTGACGTCATAAAATGTCACATAATGTGATTCTTTGATTGTTCCAGTATTTATTTACAAAGAGGCCAAGTATAATTTCTATTTCGTATGTATTTTTTAGTGCAGTTTGGAGTATTTTTTATCTTTTGTTTTTGATAAATATTAATTATTCTTCGAACTACAAATAAATTAAGCAGAATTTTTCAATATATTAATAAAGGATAACATGAATATGAAATATACTAAATAAATATTTAGATCTTAAACAAGAGGGGCTTAGTATTATTTTATCCGAAACAATTATAAAATTCAAAAGAAATTGTGCAGCTCTTTAAATGCTAAAAAGTTGCTTAGGTATCACTCAATGCGAAATTATGGGTTTATTATTATGTTTGAGCATGCCTAACTTTAATGTTATAGTCTAGCATGAACTATTGTTATTAAACGCTTCTTTAGATAATTTTATGTTTGATATGTTGAATTTTTTTTATGAAATGCGTTCGGTCCATTTCTTATGAATTGGAGGGTCCTATGTATTGTCCTCTATTAGTAACTGAATTCCTTATTTAATATCCATAATTCCGATTAATTAAAGCAGCCATAAATATAACATAATGCTATTTAGTTTTGCTGTTTTAAGGATTTTTAAAAAAAAATAAAATTGAATGATGTCATCGATGTTCACTTTATAGAAAGAAATGCATTTAACACAGCTTATATCCCCAATTCAGAAAACGACACAAATTTATTTAAACATAATAAAATTTATTACTAATAAATGATAACTGGTTATGTACAAAGTTCGAATGATAACGATCAGTCATATGTACAAAAGATGTTTGAGCTCAAAATTTGATGAAACGAATGAATTCTCCTAAAATGAATAGATGATGAAGATGAAAGAGTTGATGAGTTATTCTTTTTTCTAGTATCCTCCGCCACCTCCTCCGAATCCTCCCATTCCTCCGCCGAATCCTCCTTTTCCACCTCCGAATCCTCCCATTCCACCAAAGGATTCAATTTGAATCTTTCCTCCTCCGAGTCCCCCTAGAAGTCCTCCCATTCCTCCCATGCCCCCTCCGTGTCCTCCTCCCATGCCTCCTCCATAGCCTCCCATTCCACCTCCGTAGGAATCCATTCTAAATAGAAGAAAAAGTTTTTATTACATATGTATTTGAGCCTCATACTCACATCTAAGAATAATGCATCAGTATCTTACCTACACTGTCAAAATTTCTTCCCACAATCAACGGGAAATTTACCGGGAATTTTGTTGTTGGAATATTTCGGTTATGTGAATAATCGTTTGTGGTTTTGAAGGAACTGCTCATGCGCGTGTCCATTGGTCAGATACGAAAATGGTGTCAATTCAAGGATATATCAAGCGAAATTTCCAGTAAAATTTAGTTAATTGAAGGAAGAATTTTGGAGAGTGTATACTGTATGTACACGAAACGCAAAGAATGCTGGATCCAGGATGTCCAAAACTAAAGCTAAGAACTTCTTCACTTAATATATATGTTGCAGTTGCCTATTAAAATATATGAAATACATACCATGTCTTCCAAAACTACTAAAGGAATGATCTGACAAGGATCGCATTATTTTATTCCTTCAATTTTGAAATAGAGATTAAGTAAAATACTGTGTCATCCTTAAAAATACTAGGTTATTAAATTTATAAAAATTGTGCGGTTTAAATTGTTGACGTTTAAATTTGAAGGTAATAAATGAGTTCAAAATCAAAATCAGTTTCATCGAGCTAGGGGACAAATTCCGACCTGAGTAAGATGACAACTACTTTTTAGTTTATTTTTGTATTTAATTTTTTGTGATGAATTTAATGTTTTTAAAAGTTGCATAACCTTTGAACGAAGTTTTGTTTAAAGTTTCAAGTATTATACTATTTAGTTAAGCTGATGAGAAGAATTTGAAGTCTAAATTTGCCTTTTAAGCAATCATCTACATTTGTTGCTGAAGACCAGAAGCTTCTTTTGCTAAAACTAATTTTTTTCAGACTATAAACCCAAAGTCTGTTATTGAACAGCAGAATTTGTTTTAAAATCGTATTTGATCAACAAGCTTTCCTCGATAGCCTGCCATACCAAAAACAATTAATTCATTAATTCACAGCCATTAACTTTTATGAAATTTCTCTTGCAGTTGCCAAAATTATTGTCAGCAGTTCTATACAGATTCAGAAAAAAAAATACTACAAGATGGCTTACAATATTAGTTTGTTATCTATATAGTAATTATAATGTAAAGTACATTGATAAATACAGAGCGACCACATCTGAACTTACAATGCTAAAAAACTTATTTAGGAGGTAACGAACTTGTAGAATTCCAATTGTTCAAATAACTTCACCAAATAAGCTCATTAACTTTTTTGCATGAAATTTTTTGAATTATTGAATTAATTCATTTAATGAGTCAAGTAAATATTTAGCACAGTAGGATTTTATCCCTTAAAATTATTATGTTAATCAAAATACAATTAGGTTTTAAGAATCAAAGTTACTCTTATAGATCAAAGTTAACTAAACCAATTTTATAATACCAAACCAATACTTACTGATAAGGCTCAACCCTCTCTCCTTTGTTGATCTTGAGCTTGAATGGAATCGGGATGGGAAGAGGCACGAACCTCGGCTTGAGCGCTTTGGCGATGACGGATGCCAGAATGAGTTTCTTCATTTGTCTGTGGGCCTGGGCCTCATAGACCAATGCCGTCAGGACAAGGACGGCCAAGGTGACCTTGAAGATTTGTGATCGCAGCATAGCAGCTACCTGAACATACAATGTAAAGGAATTATACTGGTATAAATATGCCCTTTAGTTCAAAAAAAGTACTTAAGGTAAAAAGAATTCTGCTCTCAAATATTTTAAAATATAGAACTTATTTTTAACAAAGATACTTATGAATAGATTATAGAAACTAAACAGAAAATCCAACCTAATCATCAAATCAGCAAACATTAGGATATAGAGATTGAATTACTGAGACTACTTTATTAGGGGGGTACGTTCAAGGCCCGAAAGCATAGAGTGCATTACAATGAAACTATAATTCAAAATGAAACACTGATAACTCAAAATTAAACACTGATAATTCAAAATGAAAATTTGAACACTTGGACCAATTTTGTGGATTTCAAGCAATAAATAGAAGAATAAAATTTTGTTATTTTAATGCTTGGCGTAGTAGGTAAACAATTACCGACAACAAGGTAATCCTTTATCAATCAATAAACACATCAGGTTGTAGGTATATATTTTTAGCCTACTTTTCTTTTTTTTTAATTCGAAGAATTAAAAAAATAAAAAAGTAGGTATTGACATGCGGTCGATGTCCGTCCGTCCGTCCGTCTGTCTGTCTGTCTGTCCGTCTGTCCGTCCGTCCGTCTGTCCGTACCCCCCTTCCAAAATCGGTTCTATCCATCCGATCTTAAAAATTCTTTTTTTGTTGGAAAGCTATGACCTCAGAGACCCAACTTTCATACTTTTTGTCCGTCTGTCTGTACGATCGGACGGATATAAATCTACTATTTGTCGACGAATTTCCCATTGAACTAGCATTGAAATTCAATTTCGAGTCATTTAAATCGCTGAATTTAACTACAAATCCTACGGACAATTGAGATACGTCAAAAAATTCAGCGCACCGCAATGAGAATACATTGAAACTTTCAGAAAAGAATTCGAATTCTAAGTACTTCAATTATTTAAAAAACTGCAAAGTTAAATGCTCATTTAAAAAGCATAGGAAGCCATTTTTATTAGAATTAAATCACCATTGCCATCACAACAATCGCTCAAGAAACTTTAATTCTTTTAGACAATAAATTAAAATAAATTTATTTTTGCGACATCGATCAGTTTGAAATGACGTCAAATATATTTCACTTTGAGATTCTGTATGTTGGTATGCAATGTTTTCATTATATTTAAAAGCGAGAACTATTACATATTTATTCCTTGAAATATAAATTTTTGCAAACGATTTAAGAAATGATTATTTAATTTTGGAAATAAAATAAACGAAACTTGCCAAATTTAGCGCATAAATGTTTAATATAGAATTAATGCTGTGTTTGGCGCCATTTTACCTGTTCAACACTACTGTTGTGTTGAAGCGGGTTAAGTGAAAGATTCTGTTACAAACCTACTTGTTAATTTACATTTCCCATTTTAGGTGCATTTTGGAATAGTTTTATGGTTTTTGTTCTAATAATTAAATATTTATTTATAACTGCAAATCATCATGCGGACGATAAATATTTATTTTATTGGCGATAGAAAATTAATGAAAACAATTGGCTTTAAGTTGAAATTATAGCTGGATGCTGTGTTTAGTGAAATTTATTCTAATGTATATAAATTTAATGTAGAAACGGTTGCTGATGTCACTTACTGTAACGAACCTAGTTTTTCAAGATAAGAATTTTAGTAAGTATTTAAGTAACAGGAAAGTAGGCTATTTTAGTTCTTATAGAACTTCTTGTTACCTTTAAGCTAATAAAGTCAATAATTATGAGTTGGAGGAGGTATTCCCTAAATATTAAAAATATATATCGGAAATATGCAAAAATTCCTAAGAAATAGAGATTGAATATTTAGTTTAAATTTAATTTTACTGTAATAGTATTAGTAATTGTAAATTCACGAAGAAAGGTAGTATTTAGCATATATTTTAAGAGTACTTGTTAACTAATATTTTTTTTTAGAAAAAGAGTAATTTTAAATTGTATTGATCAACATTCTCCTTTTCTTTCATGTTATAGTTACACTTTTTTCATTATTTAAAAAAATGTGATGCATTTAATAAATCAAATGAAACTGCTTTAGTTCAGACACGTTTTAGCCTTTTTCGGACATTTGATCGATTTAAAATGTAAACACAATTTTAAGAAAGTTTAGTTTAAAAAACACAGAAAATGCATTAAATATCCATTTCATTTTATAAAAATCATATAATTTAAAACATGAAATAGCGTTTTTTTCTAAAACCAATTATTACAATGATTTGGAACTAAATCTAGAGCAGTACTGACAAAAGAGAAAAGTATGAAATCCAGTTAGCTTTATAGATTATTATCAATTTAAAATTACAATTGCATAAAAGTTTTCAAAGAACAATTTACTTCAAAAATAGATCAATCATGATTGAAATTCAAATTTGGGTTGACTAGATTAAAAGGACTTATGATAAAAATAGTTCACTAAGGAATCTTTTTGTTATCTTTATAGTTAAAGATTATTTTACGGCACACACGTTTCAATAAAAGTTGAGCAAGTAAAGTTATAGCATGCCATGAAATACAATACATTACATTTCTTGCATATATTCCATCATTATCAAAGGTATCTTACTACATAAGATGTTACAGAAAAATTTCTAATGTAATGCATAGTTTTTACCGAGGATATTTCTTAGGCTATTAAAAAAATAATATTTAGTACTACATACTTCCAGATGTAAAAGTAATTACTTGAACATCAAAGTTATTCCATTAATGACTTAACACATTCACTATGCAATTAAAAACCTACACACCTTAACTTAAAAGTTATGAATTTTTCCAATGTAAAAATATTTTAAAAAAAACATTGTTTAACGTGATATAACCATCAAGATCTAGCTTTGTCATGAAATTATCACATTATAATTTACTCCTATCAGTGTGTTTACCATATATAGCTGATTACAAAAGTGTAAATTATGATTAAAATTTATATATACCAATTCAAAAAATTCAGATTGTATTATTTAGGTATTTGATACTTAAATAAAATAAAAAGGTCGAAATATATAAGTATTCAAAATTAATTTAAAGATCAGGATATATTTTATAGATTTTAAATCAACATTAAAATATTCTGTGTATCCTGAAGTATATTACTTTGAAAAATGTATGCTTTGAAATAAATACTCCGATATTTGTGCGGATATTAAAGACTCTAGAAGGACATGTTTTTGTATATAAAATTTTCTACAAAAAATAGCTCACCGAAATTAATTTTGCAGATATGTTTGGAGTTATTGAAAGTGACATATGCATTTATAAATTTAGATGTCTGTATAACTTCACAAAAACTATATTAATTTCGTTTTAATGAAATTAGTTGTAATGGATGTTACATGTCAGTTAATTTAAATTTCTTTAATGTAAGAATTCTTAAATTTATTAATTATGTGCAAAATTCGATGTCAAAATTTAAAAGTATAAGAAATCGATATTCAAAACGTTAAAAGCTTAAATTACAGTAATATATTATAGTTTTTTTTAAAAAAGCCATACATGTAAAATATGTTTTAGGCTATTCCACAAAAACAAAACTATATTTAACTAAAAAATTAACTAAATATGAAAATTTCAAATACATTCACCTCCAAATTTAAAAAAGTTAAAAATCCAGTCACTTGAAATACAATGTACCAGTTTTAAAAAATTAAAAAACCTCAATAAATTTAAGGATTCATTATAACTCAAAAACTCACCTTTAGTAAAAAAAAGGGTGTAAATCCAAAGTAAAGATCCTCAACAAAGCCAAAAGTGAAAGTGCACGACAATTTTCACTCTCACCTGCTTTTATATACTGCAAGGCCGAATAACTCCATCCCATAAGAAAACACTTTCGCCGGTGCTGCTACAAGTGGGCCTAAAAAGGGTCGCGACCCATTTTCCTCATAGATGACCTCTTGCCGTCCCCAGCTTCCCCATCATCAGCATCTTCTTCAGCCGCATCATCTTTTCTGACGCATTATCAACGCGATGGTAGGGTTTGACAAAATGGTAATTGATGGTATTGGAATGCTTTTGTGAAGAAAGTGTCATGAGAATAAAATTATTAGAAAATATTTACTTGCAGATTACTTTTTATTACATACACTCTTAAAACGAACGAGCGATTTTAACTCAGTCTGATTAGTTTTCACTCCTGAAGTCTGGAAAATGCACTTCTCCTTTTGGAGTGGATCCTTTGTGTGTTAAACCTCCGACAGGATCACTCCAAACGAGTGGTTTTAACTCAGTCTGAGTTAATATTCATTCTTTTCCAGTGTCGAAAATGCACTTCTCCAACTGGAGTGGATTTCACTCTTTTGTTTTAAGAGTGTACATATAGGTGATTATAATTAAATTTTCAATTTAATGTGGTTCTAAAATGAAACACGCTGGTCAGAATGGTGTGATTCATGTTGTGAAGGAAATTTGCTTGGACGAAATTACTGAAGCAATAGAGGAAGTAAATTAGTAATTGATTAGGACCAAATGTTTTCTAAAAGATATTGATGGTGGTCCGAAATTGGCGAAATGTCTTTCAAAGATTAATCTTTACTAATTTTTCCATCTTATTCATTTGTTCCAACCCTCCATTACTCCAATACATCAGTTTCCGATATTATTTTTCACCAAACAATATCCTAGAGCGAAACAATATATGAGTGTTCCAGCCTTGTTTCACATTATTCTCACTGGTGTCTCCAGTTCAGTAGCCACACATAAAAATTGTATTTTTTTTAAAACAATCTGTATAAAGTTAGTCCAGAATGACGAATGTTATGTCAATGTTAAAACAAATGAAATTGTAGTTCAAAATGTCATTAACAATATCTTCAAACCAAGTCAACTATATCTTTTCTCTCTCTGATTATTTTTGAACGAAAGAGAAAACTTCCGCCGTTTTCCGTTTTCCTTTTTGGATGAATATTTTTATTAAGTATTTGTATGCACATTTTTGGCTCTTTAATAATGAAAAGGGTACGCATCTTATTAAATAACATTGGACACCAGCCCTTCTTTTACTGAGTTAAAGATTTATTGGTGAAGTAATGTTTGTCATAGCAGTTGTGTGGTTGATGCGTTTTTTATTAAAATGGAATGTTATTTTCGTTTTGTAGGATCGTGTAGGTTACGTTCAAGTGCGGTTTGTATGATAATGTCGAATGGGAAGTGCATATTTTATTTTTATTTTAGGAAGTTATGTAACATTTTAAATGGTTTTTTATGCTTTTGGGACAGCTATAATTGTCCTTTAGAAATTAAAAGAAAAGAAATTAGGATAGATATAGAATTTGTATAGTAGGTTTTAAATGTGCAAAATATAGGGAAAGAGTTTTTTTTTTTAAACAGTTAGCTTATATTCTTTTTTTTATTTAATTAATAGCATACTTTTTATATGTTTGATGTAAACTACACAGTACTAAGTCGGGACAAATGTGATTTTGAAGTAAAGATATTGGATTTTAAATTTATGAATGGGTATTAAATATTTGATTTTGGCTTATAAACTTCTACACACGATCATTTAACTAGTATGTTAAAAGTTTTAAATTATACAAGAATTGTTAATATATAAGAATGACAAGATATATTATTATTTTTAAAAAATACTAGTTACCAATTGTAATCTTTAAATGAAAAAAAAAACCTTTATTATTTGAGGAAAAATTGCGGAAACATGAAATTTAAAAAATGTTTACGCGTAAATAAAACCATTTAAACGATATTGTAAACTCTAAAGAGAAATATTAATCAGTTTTCATTTTTCAAAATAAAGGTTTCCTTATTCATATATTGTTATTCCTCTAGAATTCGATCATTATGAGGTGAAAAGAAAATTAAATATTTTTTTTTTTAAAAATGTAATATAAATGGAATGTTTTTTAGAATTCATGAAAACCATTTTTTAAAATACAACAATAAATATTTTTAAAAATACTGAATGATAACATCCACTAAATTGATAACAGAAGGTAGTAATTTTTAAAAAAGGTAGTAAATTTTATAACAGAAGGTAGTAAATTTTATAAAAAAATCGATCATTGAACCCATTTACGATCAGTGGCTAAAATATAGGACGTTTTTTTTTATGAGTTAAGTTTGTCTAAATAAACAAAATATATATAATACAAATAGGTACTATAGTCATGAACAATTTATCTAGGAAAAATTTATAGCAACGCGCGAAATTTTTCAAGCAAAATATAAAGTAATGTTTTTATTCAGTAAAAAGAGTTTCAATGGTATTCAAAAATAGGGCACAATTTTTTTTTTTGAATAACCTTACTTTATTTTTTGCAGATTGAGATTTTTATAAATGTGAATAAATGAAAATAATAATGTTACATTTGATTTATTTGAAAATTTATTTGAAGAAATTTAAATATCAGAGTCAATCACAGGGTGTGTGAATTGTCCCAGAATTTTTGTTTTTGATACAAACTTCCTACTTAAATGAAACCAAGAAGAAAAGAATGTTATGCAAAATAATACATTTCGGAAAGTCAAATAGCTATAAAAATATTCACATCTCCTGCAATTATCAATTAGTAGAACAAGTTAAGGAATTTATAACTGCTTATACGTAATATAACTTTATAATGAATTAGCACGAAAACTTTCATCTTACAAAACATGACTTTATAAATTATCATTATTAATATATTGAATATTTTGTGTAAAATAATTTGGTGAAAATTTAACAAAAATATTCTAATTAATTTCTAAAAGGTGGATTATGCTTCCGGCTAAAGTTGGATTATGCTGTTGCTTATGAACCTGGTACATTTATATTATAAAAACCCCCTTTAAATTTAGAAACCCATTGACAGATATAAAAGTTAAACAATAAGTATACCGTGGGTTGAGGTAACTATGAATTTTCAAGGTAAATTTTTTTTGAAGGGTTTTGAAACCATTCTACTAACTTTCTTCTGGACTAATATTTGAAAAATAAATCGTGGCAGTGTTACTAATGAATATGATTGTAAAAAGCGTAAATCATTTCTTTTATAAGGGTTTAATTTGTAAAGAATAATTAATGAGTAGGGGTTGGGAATAGATAGATATCCCTAGTACCCAAAGTCGACATGCCATTTTTTCATTCAACATGCTATTTTTTTGTTCGACATGCTATTTTTTCACCTTCAAACATGAAAAAAAGTGTTATTTCTCCAATGCTATGCTATGACAGATCAAGTTAATAAAAGTGTTTTTAGAAAAGAGTTTTACTGTAACTCAAAGAAGAGAGCATTCTAAAAAAAGTCATGGTAAGTTCGAGTCCATAATTCTTTTCATCGATTTTATAGATCAATTAACTTCACGGGTTTCAAGCACCTAATCCTATCACAATAGAATTAAGTTTGAACTTATAATCCTATGTGTGAGCTCCTTTGACGGTTCAAAAGACTGATGAAAAGAATGCAGTGGATTACATTTTTTTTGTTTTACCATGTTTGACAATGAAAGAGCTTAAAAATGGATTTATCAGTGTTATTGAATGCCAATTGTTTGAATTCCTTTTTATTATCTACAAGGAACCACAAGAATTTCTTTCTGACATTTTATTTGAAAAATCAAAAACAGCGACTGATTAACAAAGTAAAATATAATTTATTGCTTATAAGATTGTATACTCAGTGTAAGATTACAGAAAAGTAAAAATTTTAAGTATGTATTAAGTAGTATATATAGAAACGTTAAAAAGAATGTGCACACAGAAAAAAAAGTCGAGTGAATTGATTGATTCGTTTATTCATTCAAAAATTACGAAAGAAAATTCAAAATTTATGTTTAACTGAGTTCACACTTCAGATTATTAACCTTTTAAAAAAGAAGCATAACACTCATAATATAAATTATATACGTTGATTTGAAAATCTAATGAATTTCAATAACGCAAGTTGCAATAAAGTTTGGTACTTTACGATGCAATATTATCTTTAAGCAAAACTTCAGCCCGTTAGTGGGCCAAGGCCTGCCGTGCCATTTTCAAGTTACTTGACCAAGAGTTTTTAGGTGCTAGGCATAATATCTCCCGGTTAGGTGGTCGATCTCACGAGGAACACCCAGTGTTTAGTTCCCGAGCATGTATGGCACTCATTTTATCGACCCACTTAAGGTATGAAAGGACGAGGTAACCTCACCCAACCCTCGATTCGATTCCCGGACCTATGGCATGGCAATGCAAAGCATTATCAGTAAGCCAGGATATTTAGCTTTTATATACATCCGTTAACGATATTTTGAAATCAAATAAGTTTATTTCCGCATTCTGTGTCAATCCCCACAAATATTTCCCATTAAATTTTTTTTCGATAAATTCTGTCCTACATTCAGAGAGATAGACAATTACATTGATAAGGAATTTTAACAATTATTGCTTTCGAAAAGATCTGTTTTTAATTGATTTACCTGAATCACCAGCAAAAAAGTAAACAATGCATTAAAATGCAAAAACTTTTCAGAAAATGGTTAGGGGTAAGTTGGTGTCTCTTTTATTATTTTTTATTTTGCACACAATTACTTTTTTTAGGAAAATATTTGAATTATTATCAAAAACTCATACTTTACTTTGTTCAGTGCGTTTAGTTTTGTGAAAATTCTCATTTCGAAATTTAAATTACTTTTTAATATAATGTTGTTGTTTTTTAAATTTAAAAAGGGTTTAAGTGTCACCATTTTAAGGGAGACTTCATATCTTGCAACTGAAGCCTTTAAATAATTTCAAATAACTAAAATATTAACTTTTTAAAAATATTCTCATTATTAGCTTCCTGACTATGTAAAAAAAAACATGAATTTTTTAATTATTAAAAAGCAGCAACTTCCACAATTGTAAGCGGACATGATCCTTTCAGGAATGAATATTTTTTCTGGTTTCTATACAATATTTTAAGCATTAAGTAATGTTACTCTATTTTATCACCGAGCTTAAATAATTCAGTTTCTCAAAAATAAGAGACATTAAACTAGGAATTTCAAAGAAGTTTGATGCCACAAAAAGATAAATTCTTTTGAAAATCTCTATTGGAATTTTTATTTTCTTATTCGCTAATAAAAATTGGTAGTCGATTTTATTTACCCGTAATCGTAATAAGGAATAAATTTTAAAAAATGAGAATTAGATTTTTTGTTGCATGCGTTATATGGTTTAGTACCTAAGAAAAGTCAAGTGTCATTCAGGATCAAGTGGCTCGAGTCTTCCCTATACATTAGAAAGCGTAAAAAAAGGCAAAGTTTGGCCTAAGGCTGTCTTTAAGTTAAGTGTCGCGATGTAGGTTAGTATTTATAGGCCCCACCTAAATTCGATAAAATATTTCCTAAGTTTCGTTGAGACATTCCGTCTAACAGTTCTTTAATAGAAGAAAACATTTGGTTTCATAGTAGTTAGACTGCTTGCAAATTATAATTGTTCCTTCTGTTTTACCGTCACTTTATGTTTTTTTACATGCATTTTTTTCATTTCAGATAATGCGTACGATGTCGCCCTTAACGGTTGCGTTGGGTGCCTATTCAGGTGTTGGCTCGTCACCTGACTGTGGTTCTAAAATACGACGCCCGTCGCCAATAGCCCTCGTGTAGCTCTAGTGTGACGATAATTCAAACCTAACCTAACCTAACCATTTCAGAAAATTATAATGATAAGGATTATGTTACATTAAAACGATTTTTCTTATTGGTGATATGATTACTCTCCAACGAAAATTCGAGTTTCATATAAATAAAGCTTATGAATATAGTTTTAGTAATATATGATGTTAAATAAATAAATAAATAAATAAATAAATAAATAAATAAATAAATAAATAAATAAATAAATAAATAAATAAATAAATAAATAAATAAATAAATAAATAAATAAATAAATAAATAAATAAATAAATAAATAAATAAATAAATAAATAAATAAATAAATAAATAAATAAATAAATAAATAAATAAAAAAAACAACAAACAAACAAATAAATAAAAATAAATAAATAAATAAATAAATAAATAAATAAATAAATAAATAAATAAATAAATAAATAAATAAATAAATAAATAAATAAATAAATAAATAAATAAATAAATAAATAAATAAATAAATAAATAAATAAATAAATAAATAAATAAATAAATAAATAAATAAAGCGTTTCTCGAAATAGAATATATTCCATAGCGCCTGTTTTAAGAGGACTCTCTTGGGAATTTCACATCTTGAAAATCGTAATGTTATTCCTATGGAGAATATTCGCAAGTCAATTACCACCACAATTTTATTAAAAGGTTACTAGTTTTTTGTATAATTGTAAAGAACGAAAGGAGAAGATTTCATAAAACTAATTTGTTTTGTGAAAATCACATATTTAGTATTTTTTTTTAAAAAAATTTAAGTTAGCAAAAATGGAGCACCCATTAAGTTCTGACTTCAAAAAATTATTAAAAATACTAAATATGTGATTTTCACAAAACAAATGATTTTATGAAATCTACTCCTTTCGTTCTTTACAATTATACAAAAAACTAGTATCCTTTTAATAAAATTGTGGCGGTAATTGACTTGGGAATGTTTTCTATAGGAATAACATTACGATTTCAAGATGTGAAATTCCTAAGGGAGTAATCTTAAGGTATAATTTTTTATAAAATGTTTTCTCTACATCATTCATTGTGTATGAACATATAGAATACAGGAAGTTGCTAACATCCTTAAAATCCACATAAAATGTTTAACAAAATAATGTCCTAATTACTCGATCATTCAGGGAATTCCACAAAACTTTTTAAATTGTCAAACTGAAGTTTCTTTGCTATTACTTCATTCCTGAAGAATGAGGTTATTAAACTAAAAAAAAAAGACATAAAAGGTTTTTTTAAATGTAGTAAATTATCTGGAAATGAGTTTTCGAATTCTTAAAGAAATTAAATAAACAATATAGCAATTAATTATTTTATAAAATACCATGATAAAACCCTCTAAAATGAGGATTTTTTTTTATTTAGAAGAAAGAAAATCAATCTTTCACATAAAAAAAATTAATAGTTTTAGGATATTTAGGATTTGTACTGGTGTTTTCTGGTAATTAAAAATAAGGAATGTGACGATAAATGGTTTCATAAAAAGGCAACTGTGATACTTTAAATATAAACTTTTCTGATAAACTGTTAAAAATATTAAAATGAATTTTTTTTTCAAGTTATAAAGTTTGAAAATATAAAAACTGGACATACCTAAAGTTACCTGGTGCGTATTTACATTTTTCTGTACACAAACTCTCAGAAATACAATTGTGCAAATTATTAATTATTAATTTTGTTTTAACAATGATGCACTATGTTTTGTTTCTATCTTATATTTATACAAAAAAAGGGAATTGCAAATTTTTTATAGTCACTATCTGGGATAACCAATATGTACTAATAACCATATCTATAATTTCACTGTGTGTGATATTTTCAAATATATTTGCATTTTTTATGCACAGTTTAAAGTTGTACCAGTATATATGACTGAAGAATGCCAATAAAACTCAATGAAACTTTACAATTATTATAAAAGGGTTTTTTTTGGCAAAAATTGATTTCCTAATTTATATAAAAGTGATGGTTTATACAATTGATACATTTAAATACTAATTCAAGTTACTGTTCGAGGTTGCCAATACAAATATAATGTTCAAAATACATGCTATTATATTATTACATTAAAAAAACCCAAATCTAATAATTATTATTTAATGTATGATTTCCTCTGCTTCGTGAATACAGTTCCATGATAAATTAATGCAGTGGAAATTTTTTAAGAATTTTAAAACTTCATTAATTTATTGAAAATTTTTGCAGAGAAAAGTGTACGATTTTGTAAAACATATTTTACTTAGGTCACTAGGGTACACATCTATATTATTTAAAAGTACTTTTTATAGTTATAATGTATTACATTTAGATTACATTGAGTTGTTTCATTGACTGATTGATTTCAATTGGCATTAGATTATATGTTTTCAGTTGGTGTTATGGTATTAGGAAGCACTTAGTTCAGTTTTGAAAATCAAATAAGTAGCTGTGATATTTATCTGCAGTTGAATTTAGAAATTAAGATACATGACATATTATCCTGTAATTAATGGCTGACACAATTATTTTTTTAGAGTGCAAAGTAATTGGTGCATTAATTAACATTTATTTAAATTTTCGTTAGATATATATCACATTTTAGTTTCTTTTTAATTAGTATAAATGTTTTAGATATTTCAAATATATATTCAGTTTGTAAATGTAACACTTACTAAATATTGAACTGTGGTTCCAAAATTATTAAAAGCTAATTTACAGTTTTTTTAAATATTCTTAAATCAAAGAGAATAAATTTAAATGCATGCTTAATAGAAATGCATTAAAATAGTTAATGATTATTGTCTTAATGCATACTAGCAAAGTATGAAAAGGAAAAGCATGAATGCTCATGGACAAATGTAAAATAGCCATTTGATGATTACGCACTTATTTAAAACTTGACTAAAATTTTCTACAACTGTAAGACCCATACTTGGCATTTGCATTTGTTTAGACTACATTAAAATTAAATATATTGTTACAAGTTAAATCTAAACTTGAAATTTCACTCACTATCAGACATAGCACGGTATGTCATTGCATTGTCGTACTTTTGTAAGTAACAGAACCATTTGAAATTTAAAATAAAAAGACAAATGAAGTCAATAGAGATCAGACACAAATTTTAAACAAAATAAGATGTGACTTTATTGATCAATAAAAACAATATATCGAAAAACGAACATATGTACAATGGATTAATTGGCGCATAATGACTAAGCGATCGCTTCGATGAGACAGGAAATGAATGAGGTACGAAGTAGTTAATACAATACAATTGGAAAAAAACGTATGTACAATGAAATTGTGAATGAAGTCCTCATTCACCGTAACCTACGTGTTGCTATGGTGACGAGACTATAGTACTTTAGTAAAAGTCGCCTCCATGTCCACCTCCATGTCCACCTTCGAATCCACCGAATCCACCTCCGTATCCGCCTCCGTAACCTCCATGACCTTGGAATGGATCGTGGATGAGCTGGGCGTGGGCGGAATGGCTGTGCGTGTGGACTCTGGCGAGAGAAGAGAATATTTATTGTTATTTATTGAATATTTATTGTTAGAATATTAAATGTTTATTGTTAAAATATTAAATATTTATTGTTAAAATATTAGATATTTATTGTTAAAATATTAAATATTTATTGTTAAAATATTAAATAATTATTGTTAAAATATTAAATATGTATTGTTAAAATTTTCAATATTTATTGTTAAAATGTTCAATATTTATTGTTAAAATGTTCAATATTTATTGTTGAAATATTAATAAATTTGTTATTACATTATATTTAAATATTATTGCTAAATATTATTCACTATTAAATATTAGTAGTTAAAATATTAAGTATTTTTGTTAGATATTTAGTGTTTAGTGCTTTTAAAGTATTTTTATATTTGTTGTAAAAAGAATAATAATATTTAGTGTTGAATATGGTTTGCTAAATAATGAAAATATTTATTATTAAATAGTGAACATATTTATTGCTAAGTAATGAAAAGGTTTATTGTTAAACAATGAAAATATTTTTTTAAATAATTAAAAAATTTGTTTTTAAATAAAATTTAAAAATTTAGCGTAACATTTCAAACTATTTATTGTTAAATATTGAAAATATTTATTAATAAACTTTTATAGTATTTGTTGTTAATTTAAGAAGAAAACATATTTTATCATTTAAAAGTCTTTGAATGAGTATCACAATTGGTAGTACATATTATCGTGTAATCCTAAAAATGTTGATTTTTTCTCGTAATGCCAAAAAAAAGAAAAGAAAAAAAGGGGGAAATATATCAAAATGATGTAATAAAATATTGTTTTTGTATCAATTGTTATAAATATTGATTAATAATCAACAGTAAATTTGTGCCTCGTTTGAATGAATCGACTAATTGAATAAGTTAATAATAAAAATAATTATGATTGTCTTAAATCAAAGTAGTTGCAATAATTTTTAAAAAATTATCTATAGTACTTTAAACTTGTACTATAAAAACTGTACTTTAGATTGATTTAGAGTTATTTAAAAAAAATTGACTAAAATAGGCAGTGCTTTGTTAATTGAAGAGCCCGTAAGTATGGACTTAGTGAAAGAACGTGCAAAGTGACAAAAAGGTGAAACCGAGAAAATGAGCTTGAAAGTTTTTTTTAGTTTGCACTAATATCTGCTAAAAGCAGTACTTGTAAACCGTAAAAAATAAACTAAACTTAAAGTTCATGAAAAAAGGGAAACGTGTTATCTTTAAAAAAGTTAGTAATGTGTTCATTGACACAAAAATCTCAATTTTTTCAAAAATGTCACTTGGCACGTTCTTCCACTAAGCTCTTCAATTATAAATTCACTGCATAACTAAATTGGATGTTATCATCACGTTTAAAAATAATACACGATCAAGTTTGCACTGTCCATACTTACGGGTATTTAACATGGGTGTCCTTTCCAAGCTTGATGGGGAATGGCAGAGGGAGTGGGATTGGCACGAATCTGGGCTTGATGGCCTTGGCAATCAGGTATCCAGCCAGCAATCTCTTGTACTTCAGACCTCCGGCCATGACATCTGCTGGGAAGATGGAGGCTCCCACCAGGACTACCAACACCGCTATGCACATAAACCTACAGCTGACCATTTTGATGTGGACTGGAAAGAAATAATAAGTTTAGAATATGAAAATACAAATACGTGTGTTTCCTGTAAATATATAAGTATGGTACACTCTTAAAACAAACGAGTGAAATCCACTCCAGTAGGAGAAGTGCATTTTCGACAATGGAAAAGAGTGAATATTAATTTAGACTGAGTTAAAATCACTCGTTTGGAGTGATCCTGTCGGAGGTTTAACACACAAAGGATCCACTCCATTCGGGGAAGTGCATTTTCTAGACGGGAGGAGTGAAAATTAACTCAGACTGAGTTAAAATCGCTCGTTTGTTTTAAGAGTGTACATAAAATATAGGTGTTATGTAAAGAGATACTAATATGTGGCTGAAAAGAGCTTTATCTTCTTTAAAGTTAACTTAGAAGATACATTTCTCTTGCTTCAAGGCCCAGAAATGTGTTTAAACACTAAATAGAGCCACATAGATATGAAATGTTCAGGTTAGGAAAAGAAAAGGGAGTACTTATCTTAACGTTGATAAATTTCAAAGTACAGACATGAGTTAAATCTCTAAATAGAGTTACATAGATATGAAATAGTTTGAGAAAAGATAGTTTAGAATTTTCTTGATGATGATTACTTAAATAAATTTAACCTATTAACGACCATAATGAAAACGCTGACATTAAGTTCTCAAAATAAATTTTTCGCGTAACTTCTTTTATAAATTGATACTATATTGAACAATACTATGGACTTTATGTGTTTTATATTTTGTTTATTTATATTAACTTATCCTTAAAGCTTATTTCCAGGTGGCAAATTTGCTTACAAATCGTCGTTAATGAATTAAGTGAATGGATATAGAAAAGTGAGAGAACTTAACAAATATTGTGCTGAGTCAATTTCAATTGTTTCTAGATAGAACTAAGTTTTTATCACTCAATTTCTAAAAATACCTAAATATCCTAACATAAAGGTTAAATTATCATAAGAATAGGTCTTTTTAGAAGGCCCATTCCTTGTCTATTCTTTAAAGCTGTGAAAAGAGTAAATAGCTCTTTCACGCGCATGGATAATTCTTCTAAATATACGACATTTCCAAATTAGAAAACTCATTACCCTTACAAGTAGATACGATGTTTCTTTGAATTAGCATACATTAATGGGTTTGCTTAACTACAACCTGTTTTTGTTTTTTTTAAGTTAAGAACTCGTACATTCAAATGGATTTAAACTGTAGAAGCTCATTTAAAAAAATATTCTACTAAAGTTTTCTCGATAGTTGGTTAATTTTTTTGTATTATAAAAGGAGACATATCGAGCAATTGTTTAATTTCAATAGGTAAATTCTAGAGCATGTATTAGTAACATAGCACTAATCAATCAATATTGATGAGATGTTTTCAAAATTTTAATAAACATAATCTAGTTATAAATCTGCATCGTATAACATATTACTTCTGTAAAGCTTAATTGATGAGGAGAAATTGGCATACTATTTTCTTCAGTAAATAAGACCATTTAAAAAAAATTATTGTAAAAGATGTATGGCATAATACCATATCACCAATAAACTAAATTTTGATCAAATGTGTCTCAGTTCCATTCGAACAAATCCTTATTAGTTGTTCATCGGTAGCTCAATGTTCCGCCCACTTCTTGACCAGACAAACACTCGATGGACTTTCCCTTCTATAACGAGATCTAGAACGAAGATTCCTCCGTCCACAGAAACCTCAAGAAGGAAAGTAAAAGTTGTTTTTTTAGGTCGCCATTTCGAACAGAATTTTACTTCCTATCCTTTGTGTGTGATTTATATACAAGTTTCCTTCCTCCAAGTTTATCACGACGCCAGTGTCAATTAGGAAGAACTTAAAATTTTGATGACCGGAACCCGGTTTTGATCAAGATGGCGGATTTTGCTTCTTTCTCTTCGTTAGGGTATTGAACCGTGTTTTGTAGGACAGAGTGATCTCAGAATAGATATTATTGGTTTGATGACGGTAACTGTTCGTTTGGAAAGTTGAAACATTATAATTTTGTTGTTTACATTAAATAATTTTGGCTTTGATAAACGTATATTTCCGATTCATTTTAGAGATCAATTAATCACAATAAATCTATAAGATAATTTTACTACTTTGATTTTTTTCTCGACGATTTATGTATGACTAAACTTCCAAAAATGGCATTTGTATAATGGGAATATAAAATTTTAACTTAGTTCTAAAATACGAATTTGATACAAATTTGAAAACTGACTTTTTCTATTGCGGATACATTAGCTATTTATTAGTTCCTTTATAATTTTTATATTTTACTGATTGAAAAATGTATAATTTTTAATGAAAAATACGGAAAGATATGCTTTTACTGCAAATGGTTTCAATTTAAATAAGTTATTAAGTACTGTGTTAAGGTGATATAAATTATTAAAGATACAATTAATACAGTTTAAAAAAATAAAAGCAAAGGGTAGTTGTTTATAGTCGTGCCTTTTTACAAACTTTTAATTAAAAAATAATTTGTTACATGGACTGATGACATAAATATTACGTTTTGATGGAATCAAAATTAACATATTACATTGAATATTACATTTATGCGATTAGTTTATTTGTTAGGTCATTTATATTTTTAACAGTGATCATTAAATTTTTTTTTTGTTTAATGTAACTTTAACACTTTGTATTTCGAAATATTTCAATAATTAGTTTTGAGTATTTACCATATTTAAGTTTGTTACACATATAGGATAGTACTACTAACATTTTAACAATTTGAAAATTTAAATATTTTTTAATGAATTTTTAAAAAAGAAAGAGAAAGCTATTGTTTCATTTTACAATTATTTAACAGTTTAAAATAGAGTTTAAAAATATGCAAGCAAATGAATAGTAAAAATGCATAAACAAAAATACAAATAATTTTACTTAATATAATTATAAATGCAAAAATATTATGAGTTTGTCAATAGCATACTTTCAATGTATAAAAACCCTTCTTTAAGTTTAACAAATAATGCTAGTGAAACTATAATTGCAATGACATTATTGAAGAAAGATATATTCTTGTCTGATTAATGAAGAAAATGCTCAAATAACAGCATGAAAATGCATAAGTTCAAGGGCGGTTTCGGAGCACATCAAGTGAGTTTGCTGATGCACTAAGAGTTAACGAGGCGAGACGAATCTATTCCGTCAAAGCCTTCGCAAAGTGAAGGAAATATCAATGGCATCAAGTTGTACGTTAAATTACTTGCTATTTAAAATTTGAAAGAGTTAAATTATATAGGCTACTGAATTGCTTTTTATTATAGTTTTTTAATTTTCAAAAAGTACTGAAATAATTTTTAAAAAATTCCGCTTAATTTTTATGTAAAAATGACTTTTAAAAAGTTTTTATAGCTGAAGAGTAATTTTTGAAAAGACATGTACACCACCGTTCGGTAAAATACAAGAGTACAGTCTTGCTGGTTGTTGGCATGAAGAGCCTCACAAGTGGCACACGGCTATGGTACCATTAATATAAAGTATAGTACCATGTGATATATCCTAGTAAAGTCTCGTATATCTCGAAGTATCCAAAAATCCTTTCACCAGGGCGATCGCAAAGTATAATCCACACAAGATGGTTTCACTGTTTGCTTACCTTGTTGTATCTGTGAGATGATAAGATCCCAATGGGAGGAGGCTGTTTAAAGGTCTTGTAGAGATGGGAGTTGACGATTTTGTGATGTCTCTCTCGGTGTCGGTCTGGGCTTTTATATAAAACCAAAAACCCTTTGGCTTCCCAGTCCTCCCAAAGTGGCCCAATTGGACAAGAAGCAGGTCCCACCACCCCTCCCCCGCGGTGTTGAAAACGGTAACAGCAATAAAAAATAAAAGAGAGCAATACGACGCGTGAGTAGCTATAATTGTTCACTACGGCGGCTTTCGATTTTCTTTGTTTTGTTATTGCCTTTGAGGCCCTGCCCGCTGCTCTCTTTTTAATCTGGACATCTTTTGAGGCAGGGCACGTCCAATCAGATCGCTTCCACTTAGCCCCCGGCGTGTAGCTTTCTCAACTGTTTGTTCGTCTGACGAAGTTGAATTTTTCAAATTTTAGTATCTTTATCTGGAATAGTTGTCCATCGTTACTGTTATTTTCAAGAATAGCTTTATGATTTCTCTAAGAAGCTATTATTTAAAAATAAAAGAGAAAATTCGATAGCATGGTTTAGGTAGTAAGTAATTCGTGTCAAAAGCAGGAGTAGTAGAGATGAGAGAAAGAACAACAGGAGAGTGGTGTGACATTTCGTTTGTTCTCAAGCCCTTTAACGCATTGAAAGACACAGTACTAAGTATTGAAGAGATAAGGATAAGACAATACAAAAAAAGCCTTGAGATGGACAAGTTCCTATTGAACAACTTAAAATTGCTCTTTCAAGTAAAATCCAAACAGTTTGAAGATTTATTACAATGAACTATTTTTTTAATCGATAAAAATGAGGATAGGTCAGGCTAATTGTTCTTAAAAAATTCAAGAGCAGGAAGATTAAGTATCTTATACGCAACAAG